>OX122882.1:76777380-77377380 GCA_944738645.1 Eristalinus sepulchralis
ACCCGCCAGCGAACCAATTCACACACTAGCCCCTTCCAAAGAGTGGCAACAAATCAACTCTCTTTCAAATATTTGCGGTCCATTTCATTCCTCAGACCGGTAGCGCAGCCTAACAATGGGCAACACACTTGATGACCATAGTGTGCATGCACCTGGGCCGAGTACTAATCTATTTCTTGGACCTTTTGTATTGCGCCCGCGTCGACGTCGTCCGTGTCGGTCCGCAGACTAAGGAGTGCCGATAACGCGCCTCGTGCACATGGTCAGCTCAAACGTGTTGCCAACTTCCCCGTGGAGATAAAACCTCTGCGCGAGCGAGATGCCGAAGTGCCTGCTGTGGCAACCTCTGCAACTGCCAGCCACAGCATGTGAATTCCAAAACCATCGGCCACAAGCACACCACATGCCGACGAAGAGGCAGCACACGGAAAATATGTTTCTCTCGCGCGCTGTTGTTGTCATGGGAAAATGGGTCACTTGGCCAAAAAGTGCCATCGACTCGGTTGGCCTGCTCGTGAATTTTGCGATTTCGTCTGACACACACGACGACGATGCGATGGCTTGTTTCTCTTTCGTTCTGAGAGTTTCATCTTGGGCTTGGTCACCGGAGAAAGTCTCTTATCGGCGCAGGGACGGAGTTGTGTGTCGTTTTCATCGCTTCTGCATTCCGGGCCAGCTGCGGAGCCGTGGTCATTTTCGGGAGGCTGTTCCCGTTGGCTTGTCGGCTTCGGGGTCAATCAGTTTTATGGCCATAAGTTCACTTGCTGCGATGGGAACGAATTTCAAAAATCCGACGACTTTCTAATTAGTCGGCCACCAACTACGTCAGCGCCGCAGGGGAGGGGGAGGGCTTTCATTGATTAATTCTTTGGGACTTCGAAACGAAATGAAAAGTGAAGTCGGACAACCGTATTCGTTGGGGGCTCTACTGGCGGGGACTCCCATAAAAGGGGCTGAATTCGCTTTCATTGATGAAATTAGATTTTCGATAATTGAGCAGCTCCACACGCGTCGGAATGCGGACTTTGGCTGCTCGGCGTCTGCTTTTGGGTTTGCTTGGTGAAATGATCGGCAATTAACCAGATTTGATGGTTGATTACTGAGAGGACGGAGCCCAGTTTGATAAGTTGGAGTAGATGTGACTGCCAACTGTTCGATCGACTGAAAGGTTAACGACCAAGTTCAAGCAAACTGCTGTCAGTGATTTTTTAATTGCATTTGCAAAACGAAATCCAAAGAAAGAAGTGAATTTTCTTAAGAGATGCACGTAGTGTTGAGTTTCTTTTTACAGTGTTTTCCAGAAGAGCTTTCCGCCAAGCCTACAGCCCACAAGGGACCAGGGCCTAGGCTCTACCTACTCGTGTTGTGCATGCCACTGTTCGATCACGAGTAGAAGGGACCTACAGTTGCCGACTCAGAACGGAAAGATTTGAGAAGCTTTTCATAGACAATTGATACTCTTTGAGTGTTGTCAGCACTCGAAAGAGGTGGTGCCGTGAAATGATGCGAGGGGTCCTGTCCGGGAATCGAACCTAGACTATCTGCTTGGCGGTCGACGCACTTACCACTACGCCACGGCAACCGCGTGTGGATGGATGGTTAGTGCGATGATTATCCAGGGGAGGTACTAGGAGGATGTACAACGTCGACCAAACCTCTGCACCAACAGGATTAGTGTCGGTATCCCGCCGTGTTGGGTGTAATCCAAAGCGTTCTCCTCCCAAAAAGACAATCATACACTTCCAAAGGCTTTCAGCGGGTTATCGCTCGATAAGCCTCGGGACTGACATACAGGAGGCGCAACTAACAAAAAATCCGTTTTAATTTTAGGAAGTACGAAAGTTACCTTTTATATTTCGGGATTGGGCAACCCTAATGTTGCAATCTGGCAACTGTCAGCTCTACCGTAAAGTTTGACATTTTTGAGGTTATACAGAACGTTTTGACATACCAGCGCTATTTGTGTTGTTTCCAGTAACTTAAAGGATTCATCTCGCCCAAAAAATTTAATTAAATCGTGAAAATTTTCGTGCGATTACGAGTATTTCATCAAGGACCAGTGTTTATCGATGGTATGGTAAATTCAATCGAGGTCGTAGTTCACTCCAAGACGAATTTCGTGAAGGTCGTCCAAAATCAGTTCCGGAAACCATTGATGCTGTGCGCCATCCAATATTGCAAGATCGTCATGTGACCTATCGTGAGATTGAGACAACCTAAGGCATTAGTGGGACCAGCATACATTTAATATATCATAAGCATTTGACCGTCAAAAAAATTTGTTCGCGTTAGATCCCACACAATTTGTCAATCGCTCAAAAAAGACTCGTGTTGAATGGTCAAAAGAAATGCTCCAAAAATACCATCGCGGTGCTTTGAAACACGTCTTTGACATCGTGACAGGTGATGAATCGGATTTACGCGTGTGAGCTCGGAAGTAAACAGCAGTCGACTGTATGGGTGTTTCAAAATAAGCCAAATCCAACAAAAGTTGCTCGAGCACGAAGCACTTCCAAGCAAATTGTCGCCTGTTTTTTCGGAAAAACTGGAGATGTCGCAACCGTACCACTAGAACAATGCAGAACAGTCAATTCTGAATGGTACACAGACATTTGTTTGCCAGTTGTCTTCCAAGAAATCAGAAAAACCAACCGCCGAAGACGGATCACTCTTCACTAAGACAATGCGAGCTCTCACACATCGGCTCAAACAACTGCATTTTTGAGCACTCAAAACGCCGTATAGTTCTGACTTGGCACCGAATGACTTCTTTTTATTCTCGTACGTACGTAAAATAAAATAAGAGGTCAACGTTTTTCGACACCTGAAGAAGCGGTTGATGCGTTCAGAATGCATGTTTTGGAGATACCTCAATCAGAGTGGCAAAAGTGCTTCGACAACTGGTTCAAACGCACGCAAAAGTGTACAGGTCTTAATGGGGAATATTTTGAAAAGCAATAAAGCTATTTTCGATGGTTAATATTTGTTTTTGTTCTCTTACCCCGAAATATAAAAGGCAACCCTCGTACAAGCATTCAAATGAATTTCATGACACTCAGATTATTAGGTTACAAGTTACAGTGCTTCAAGTGACGCGACTTTTGCGATTTTTAAAACAATGCAATTTCGTGTGCTGATTAAACACTGCTACCGTGCAAGCTTAGCAATGACTTTAAATGTGTTACAGGGACTACAGGGACAGGAAGGGACGTTGCTCCATTAAAAACAACCATTTGTCGGTTGCAAGCTGACTTGAAACGTGGCCTTACAGGCACCAACCAATCTGAGCGCTCTGGAAGGCCAATTGAGGCGGCTACACCTAAAAACGTCAAAAAAGTACCGAAAATCGTTTTGGAAAACCGCAAAGTGAAATTGCGTGGGACAGCTGACACCTTAAAGATATCAGAAGGCAGTGTGTAAGTTAACACCATAAAAGTTTCAAGACGCATTCCACCAGCGGGTGCAATATCCTCATTTCCGCCACATGCACTTATAGGTTCACACGCTCCCTCAATACCGGAAATTGGAACATGAAGCACCTGCACAACATAAGCTTCATGCGCACACCTCATGTTCTCAAAATCAGCCGACGGTTCGATTAGCATTATTTCCAACAGCAACGATCCGAACACAAACCGCTGAATCAACAACCTGTCGCGCTGATGGTGACCATTTAAATATTTGTAAAGTGGATTTAAGTTTAAATGGGTGCCGCGTTTGCTCACAATGGACCAAAAACCACAAAGTATCGATGATTCTGAGAGCCGCAATGGACGAAACATGGATCCACCATTACACTTCAGAGTCACATCGGCAGTCAGTGGAGTAGACAGCAGCCGGTGGACAACGCCCAAAGCGTCCAAAAAAACACAAAGGTCGGCTGGCAAGGTAATGGCATCCGTGTTTTGGGGGCGCGCACTGAATTTTATTCATTGATTAGCTTGAGAAAGGCAAAAGGATCAACAGTGGACACTAATGGGTGTCCCAACAAAAATGCAAGATTTCAATTTGGCGCTATTCGAATTGTCATTGTTTGACATTTGAAAAATTATGATTGTTTGTTAGTAGAAGGTATAAGGTTAATACAAATGAAGCGCTACACGAATGAACTTTATCAAAATGGTGAAAGTTTTGCGGCTACAGTTCGCAAATTGCGATCAATTCGGTTTTACAATAATGCTCCAAAAGAGTCAACTGTAAAGCGATTAATGGAAAAATTTGCTGAAACTGGGTCTGCAACTGATGTAAAGGCAACAACGCGCCTTCGACCAGCTTGATCGACCGAAAATATCGCAGCAGTACGTGATGATGTCGCTCAAACTCCATCCACCTCAATTCGACACCGAGCTCATCAAATTGGTGTTTCCAAATCTACTATGTAGCGAATTTTGACGAAAGATTTGCATCTTCATGCATACAGAGTTCAATTGACTCAGGAACTGAAGCCAGCTGACAGTGCAAAGCGAAGGGAGTTCGTTGATTGGGTATTGGAGAGACAACATGAAAGTGCTGATTCTGTTGATTAAATCATCTTTAGTGACGAGGCTCATTTCCATCTTGATGGCTTCGTCAATAGGCAGAATTGTCGCATTTGGGACGGGGAGGAAAAACCTCGAGTGATTCATGAGAAGCGAATGCATCCTCAACGTGTCACTGTGTGGTGTGGATTTTGGGCTGGAGGAATCATTGGACCTTTTTTTATGAAACTGAGTCAGGTCAAGCACAAACAGTCAATGGTGTTCGGTATCGTGAAATGATAACCAATTTCGTGCCTAGAATTGAAGAAATGAATGTGGAGGGGATGTGGTTACAACAAGACTGCGCCACATCTCATATAGCCAGAGAAACAATTCAATTGCTGCATCAGTCATTTCCCGGTCGCGTTGTTTCGCGTTTTGGAGACCAGAATTGGCCGCCTAGATCGTGCGATTTAACACCATTGGACTATTTTCTTTGGGGTTTTTTGAAGTCGACGGCTTATGCGAATAAGCCGACGACGACTCAAGCCTTAAAAGAGGAAATTGGACGCTACATGAATGAAATACCGCAGCATTTGTGAAATAACGCCTGAAACCGTTTGTCAACAACCTGATTGGTCCTTATCAGTGTGGTTTCAGTCCAGGGAAGTCCACCATCGACCAAATCTTCACACTACGGCAGATCCTGGAAAAGTCCCAAGAAATGCAAATCGACACTCACCACCTATTCGTCGATTTCAAGACCGCATATGACAGTGTGCATAGAGACGAGCTATACAGTGCCATGTCTAGTTTTGACATTCCTACCAAACTCGTCAGATTGTGCCTAGTCAAGCGTCTTCAAATACAACGCTTAAAGTGGCTAGGCCATGTAGAGCGTATGGACACCACTGTTCCGGTCCGAAAAGTCTTTGAATCCAAGCCATTGGGACAACGCCACAGAGGGCGGCCTAGGCTAAGGTGGCGCACACAAGTGGAGAAGGACCTCAACCAACTTGGAGTGCGCAACTGGCGTCTGGATCGTGCTGGCTGGAGAGGCATGTTGGTTGAGGCCCAGGTCCACCCCGGACTGTAGCGCCAGAAGAAGAAGAAGAAGTATGTGCCAGCAAAGCCGCGGCGGCCATCTGGCCGATGTGTTATTCCACACTTAACCTCATCCTGTCTACTTTACGATATAATGAAGAATTCACAATTTTTTTTTAAAGGTCTGCGTTTTATTTAAAATTTAAATCTTGCGTTCTTGTTAGGACACCCTTTATATGGCATTAGTGGTGCATTTGAAGTAAGAAATTGAAAAAAAAAATCGGTTACATAGAAAGAAGAAAACATTTTCTTCCATCAAGACAACGCACCGTGTCACAAGTCGTTGGATATCTTGGCAAATTGCACGAATTGGGCTTTTGATTGCTTCCGCATCCACCGACCCCCAGCGAAGTCTCTTTCCAGACCTCAGAAAGATGCTCGCCGGAAGAAAAATGGCTCGAACGAGGAGGTGATCACCGAAACTGAAGCCTGTTTTAAGGCCAAAGATAAGTCATTCTACAAAAAATGTATCGAAATGTTAGAGCGGCGTTAAACTGATTTTATCACTCTTGAAGGAAACTATGTTTTGTCTAGAAAATCAGTTTTTATTGGTTAGTCCCGGGACTTATACAGTGATGTGTTATAGTATCACACCAAGTGGACAAAGAATCATCACTTGGGTGCTCTTTATAGGTTTGCAAGCTTGAAAATATTCCCCTCAGACAAATCTAGTAATCGGATCCCACTCACCCATCTCCCAAGGATTAGCCAAAGACGTTAACACTCCCCCCAGCCACAGCTTTCTTATCAGTTACATCAGTCGACAACCGCCCTGCACACCCTGCACCCCAATCGCGTCAGCATCTCCCGTCTAATTAAGGCAGAATTTTAATTAAATTCAGTTTTCCTCACTTCCCGGTGTCAGTCTTCATAAATTGTTTCGTGTTTTCCGTCTTTCCCATTCCTTCGTTCTCAGACCCCCTACAATGGACGCGCTCGTCTTTGGGCTCAGTTTTCTCGGTGAGAGCTTCCCACGACTGCGATTAAGACATTAAACGTGCAATGACTGGCTGCATGATGCGTCCGCGCCGGAAGGCACTAACAATGCGAACTTCTAAAAGGCACATAATTTCGTCAAGTGAAAAATAAACTTTCAAGTACATTGTTGTCAGCAGACTAAAGGAAGTCGTCGGCGACGGCGGCGGCGCCTGAACTTGAATAGAAAGTGCAGCGTAGTGATATAACCGCCGCTGATAGATTCGTCGACGCAATCTTGAATGGGTCACTGTGGTACTGGGGCCCCGGACGCACGGCGCGGCGGCGCACAATCGCTGTGACTGATGAATGAAAAGCCTGAGAGGAAGACCCCATCTCAACGGATCGCATTGTCTCGACCGGATAAAACGGTTCGTTGTCGGCTTTTACGGAGTGAAACAATGGGGCGATGGGGGTATTAGTGAAATGTTGCTTTCTATTTCAAGACCGTGGCTCGTCAGTGTGATGAGCGATTAATTAGTCGATTGATTGTTTTCCATCAATGCGACCCGCAGGGGTTTTCCGCTTATGCGCTGAGTTATGGGCCGCATTTGGATTCGGTCTCTTTGTTGCGGTTGTCCATCTGCGGTCAATTGGTATTCAAGCGAATTTTTGTCTTTTGAAATTTATGCTAAGGTTGGCTATGGATGTGGTCATAAATCAGAAGACAAACGGCGGGAAACCTGATCGCAGCAGCATTGAGACATTCCTCGGTTGGTGAAGTGAACAAAACATTCTGTTTTGTTGCGTAAGACAATTTTTCACAACAAAGTGGAGCCACGCTGCACGATAGTTTTCCAAATCGGTTACTCACTGAAGTGGATTGACATCAAATGGGCACTTAGCAGAGTGAAAAAAGGGACTTGAGCTTTGCCGAGAATATTTCCTGAATTCTTAAGGCGTTCTCGGAGATGAAGCAGATGCCTTTTAATCGACAAATAGGTGATGAGTGCCGACAACGTACCCTTCTTTGACCTTTTCCTGAATCTGCCGCAATGAGAATTATTGGTCTTTAGTCGATTTTTTTGCTTGAACAGAGACGGCCGTGCCATGTGGTATCTAGCACTCCACATCACGGAGTAAAACTGAGAAAGCTTCACTTTGGTTCATTCCCATCAAGAGTTATGACCCAAGTTGTCTTAACAGACCGAAGGTGCTTTGAGCGTCAAGAGCGTTCATATGTAAGTCAGATCTGTGTTTATGTCTCGCTTGTTAAGGTCTCATACACCCCGAGGTAGAAAACTCCTTAAAACTAAATTAGTTACCACTACCATTCACAGCTACGTGGGTGATGGAAAAAATAAAGGAAGTGCATTCTGGAAAAGACAATGAAGTTCGTACGTTCACTATATTTATTTTTTTTCTTGTGGCTCTACAGTCCGGTGTGAACCTGCGCTTCAACCAAAATGCCTCTTCAGCTTGCACGATCTCTCGAGCTGCCTCCAGCTGGGTACTCCAAGTTGGTTGAGGTCCTTCTCCATTTGTGTGCGCCACCTTACCCTAGACCGTCCTCTGTTGCGTTGTTCCAATGGCTCAGACTCGAAGACTCTTCGGGCCGAAGCAATGGTGTTCATACGCTTTACTTGGCCTAGCCATCTTAAGCGTTGTATCCGAAGACACTTGATTGTGCATGTCGCTGTACAGCCCCTAGAGTTCGTCGGTAATTCTTCTCCTCCAGATGCCAACAAGGCAAAAAGGACCAAAAATCGCACGCAAAACTTTTCTCTCAAAAAGACTAAGGGCTTCCTCATCCGCTTCTGGTAACGTAAATGTTTCCGCGCCATAGAGTAGGAGTGGGATGATCAGGCTGTCAATTGCTTCTTAAGCCCAAGGAAACAGCGATTGGCAAGAGTGATTCTATGTTTGATTTCGGTACTGGGGTTGTTGCCCCTATGGAAAATTCCAAAGCGCCATCTAGGTGCGCATAGATCACTTAATAATACTTATGCTGCGGTTGGCACCTCTTCAATGAAGGCAACCATTACCGGCTCTGTCATTCTGTTGCCGTTCTTCGGAGCCAGGAAGAGGTGCAGTACTGAAGTTCAATAAAGAAATTATATCCATGTACAATATTGTAAACTCTTCCAGTTTTCGAATGACAATAGTCCCTATTTACCGCGAAGCCGAGGTAGACAAAGTCCTTGACTACCTCGAAGCTTTTGCTGTCTAGTGTGACGCTTTCTCTCCGAGACGTCGATGTTGTGCGTCCTTCCTTGATGACAGCATGTACTTCATTTTGCCCTCATGTACCACCACTATATTTAGCAACCAAACTGTGCCCTTTAATAATAATTGAGTGGCACTATAGCCCACAAGGGACCAGGGACTAGCTTCTAAAACAACCTATTGAAAACAATGAAACAGAGCCTTTCCCTGTTGAGAATATTCATGCTGAAAACGAAAAAAAGATAGATTCATCAATTCAAGGCCACCTCGGGATTATTAACACCACAGGGCAGAGTACCAGAAGAAACAGATACTCAACGTTTATCTTTTTTGCTACTCCTGGCTCTCACGAGCTTAGCAGACCCATTCGAAACAACAAAAATTCAACAACCAACCTGAAATTTATTTGGAAGACGCAGGACGAGCGAACTTTATATCTAACTCATGGAAAAGGATTGACTTCCCCAATATGGGCAATTATTGGTCTGAGTATGAAATGTTTAAGGAATTTTTATAATTGACTCGCGTTTAAGGGAATATTTAGGTTAAGTGACCAAAATTAGTCACAGCATGGGCCGAAGATATGGAGGAAGAGATGGAAAGGAGGCACCGATGCACATTTGTTTTAAATGCCTGTGGATTGTAATGAGGGGGAAAAGTTGAGCTGGGAAGAGCATATTCGTCCATATTCGTGTAATGTGGCTGAAGAACGAATCTCTAAACTTAACTGTACGTCCTGTTTATATGTTTATCGACGACAACAAAAGAGGAAAACAAGATATTAGGCGTAGATGCCTTGAAGCAATTCGATCGACGCCTCACTACTTGAGAAACAAATCGTGTTGTGCACGCTATAGTTCACTCCCAAGCAGAGAAAACACACAGTTTAATGCCGACTCCAAAAGAGGAGGTTTTTCATTGACAATTAGAACTTTTCTGTTGTCAGTAACTCGAAGTAGGTGGCACCGATGAAAATTTAGTCAAGGAATTAAGCCTAGCACCTTTGACTTTAGTTGACGCTTCAACCCACAACTCCAAGATAGCCACCGCAACCGATCCTCCCATGAAACAGGGCAACTTGGCGACGCTCAAAGATAGACCTCCGTAGTTCTTTCATGAAGTAGGATCGTTCTTATTCGGGAATGGGGCTTATCATTGGGCAAGCTTTCATATTCCTAAATAATAATAATTGAGTGGCACTACAACCCACAAGGGACCAGAGCGTAGCTTCTACTGCAACTACTCCTGTTGTGGGTGCTACGGTTCTCTTACGATTGGAAGTGACTTACAGTTTTTTGCAGACTCCGAACGGCGAGATTTGAGAAGCTTTTCATAGACACTTGATTCTCTTTGCCGTGAAAAAATTGAAGGTGTTCCGTGTGGGAATCGAACCTAGACTTTCCGCGTGTGGGTCGACGCACTTACCCACCGCGCCGCGGCGACCACATATTCTATAATATTATGCTGCATACTCCCCAACAAATCACTGCCTTGAACCTTGATTAGAATTCCTTATGAGAGGCTGTGCCGATTTCTTCAGTGTACAAAAACTTGAACTAAAGTTGGGACTTTTTATTTCATCTCTCCTTGTCCCAACCATTGCTAAAAATGCTGCTGACAAGGATTTCTCTTGAAATTTTAAAGAACATTGGTACCTCTCATTGAGCCTCCTGTCAGGCTTTTGACTTTCATACAAGAGGCCCGAATTTGTTTTCTGTCCTTAGACTTTTCGGCATTCTTGACTAGAAGACACGACTGATCCTTTTTCGGTTGTACATATGTCTTTGTCCTTCCATCTTCTAACACAAAATAGTTCCTAGTTCTATTTTTTTACAGCTTTGCTTTTTCACATGTCTCGTGTGTTCCATGTTTCTTCTGCTCACGCTCATTATTCTACAATTTTCATGTCGAGAATGGGCAGTAGCTTAAAATGATCTAACCGCTTAGATAGGTGAGCAGCAATGTAAACCTCGTCCTTTATGTTGAACCTTGGCTTAGTGGAAAGTCTTGAAGTGAATAGGCTCCGTCTCTGTGTAGGCTTAGGCCATCTCCGTCGAACAGACACGTCCAATGACAAGACTGCTCTTTGTTTGTTGAAATTGGGCATTCAGGTTCTGAACCATGCCGTAATGAGCAAAGCATCAAGATTGACATTTATCCCTTAAAAGCCCAACTTCCATGTCCTAAAAATGAAGAGAGAAATACTCGTAAGCAATGATTGAAAAAGATGCGTGTTTCAAAGTATTGTATTAAACTCAGGCGCGAAAGAGGCGTATCGTTTCAAAACTCAGTGAAGGCTTAATCTGAGTCTTCTATAATTTCATGTTTGAATTTTAGTATCAAAAAAGTTATGGGAAAAACTGAATCGTACTATTTGTAGGGACATCTCTTCTCCTGTTGGCATCTAAACCAAAGCAGCCAAAGCTTGTCCAATATTGAGTGTTAATAATAATGAACTTGACGTGCGATCGTTGTGACACTTCGGTTGCTAAAGTTGTTTTTTAATAGAAAAAAATTATTCTGGCAACAACTGATTTTATATTTCTTGTCTACCTGTAGAGAACTCTACGTCATTCCTGTGAGCATTCTGGTACACACATTGCTTGTGTAGTTTCTCAAAACGAGCGAAACGAATATGTTTCCATTTTGAAGTTAAATTAAGGAATAATTTACCATTTTTGAATATATATCCGTTTCTCCCTCTCTTATTTATAACAATTTTTCATTTCCCAAACAATTCCCACACTGAACACTTCCATCGGCACATCTTGAAACGCACCCATCGCATTTCTCGTAAATAGACAAACGTCAATTTGGCCGCAATCTCAGTCGGTCATGTTTTTGTTTGTTTAATTTTTAAATTGAAAATTCTTGAAATATCTTTACTCAAATGCAAAATTTACGTAGGCGAATACAATCCTGAATACTTGGACTTCCAATGTGCATATATATTCCCAAAATAAGCAAAGCATACCCAACGATCTAGAGGCTTTTCCGCAACTGCAACGCTTAGGAAGGAATTTCAACCGTTTCTCTGCACAAAATTTAAATACGCAATGGATGCGCCTGGGTTCACGATATTTCAAGGAGGCGAAAGTATTCATCTCAATAATAGTGTAAACCGCGCGGAAGAGGAAGAAGCATTGGAAGATCAAAAACGAAGAGAGGAAGAGGTTTGTGTTGTTTGTTCAAGAAGAAACTCTGCTTGAGTTGTTTACTGTGCCCTTCTTTGCAGCTAAATCATGACTTACAGAATGCCTTTGATGATCTTATTGATGATGATGATAACACCGTCGATAGCTCAAACTTTCACACAGAGAATTTCGCCCCAGACTGCATGAAGCATTATATGCCGAATGGAAGTGCGCCGACTGAAGTGAAAAATCAAATGGGAAGGAATCCACCAAACTATCCTTCAAATAACATCCATGTGTACACTGATGAGATTCAAAAGCTGAAAATTCTACTGGACTCAAAAACTCGGTAATTATACTAACACCGCAAACAAAGTAGTTTTGGAGCCGGCTTGCATTAAACCACTTGTTGCTTCTGCCAATCGGGCGTCAAAGTGGAATGTGCAGGAATCACTACAATTCCTTTAACATTCATTTCATTGTCATTGCAGGGAATTTGAGAGTGTAAGTAAAATCGCACACGAGGAGCGAAAGAAACGCGAGGAAACCGAAAAGCGACTGGCCATGTCCGAAGCCGAATGTGAACGTGCCATCCTCTCGAAAAAGTCCACACACGAACTGCTTGTCGAGAGCAAAGAGAAATGCTCAAACCTCGAGAACGCCATACAAAAGCTGAAGACTGAAATCAAATCCCTCGAAGCGAACAACAACGATCTGGTCGGTAAGCTGGAGACATCCCAAGCATTGCTGGCCGACGTGCAACACAAATACCACATGGTGGAGAGGAACCTTAAAACGAACAATGATCGGAATGCTGAGCTAAAGTACAAGCACGCCGACGAACGACATCGCGCCGAAATAGAGATGATGCAACAGCAACTGGACAGCATGAACAACAAACTAGACAAGAAGACCGGCGAACTGGAGAACATGAAGACACGTTACACTGCCCTGCAGCACAGTCACGAGACAATGCTCATCGACAAGGCGTCCAAAATCAACGAATTGTCCAAGTCCCTGGCAGAAGCGCAAAAGCAGTGCCAAGAGCTAATGTGCAAACACGACTACTCGCAAGAGAACATACGTTTGCAGCGCTTAGTGGCTGAGCTGCAATTGCAGATCCAAAGCATGGAGAAGACGATTGCGTCGCTAAAAGTTCGCTTAGAGCAGACAACGGCTGACCTGGATGCCATGGACAGCGTTCTTCAGCAGAATAACGACGAAAGCCTTCGACGACTGAGTCAAACGCAGGGCAACGTCCTGGAGAGCACTCCCATGTCCGCTGTGGACCGGGCAAGTCATCTGAAAAGCGAACTGTACCGAGCCATATCAAACCTCAGGAACAAACGAGAAGAGATTCGCACTCTGCAACACTCCCTGGAGCTGAAAAATCAGGAGATCAAAAATTTGAAAGACGAGGAGAACAGGGCTCTCGTTGAAATCACGACCTGCAAAGAGGACAATGGAAGGCTGAAAAACAAGCTCAAGTTGATCGAAGAGGAGCTGAATGAATTGAAGGCGAAGACCACCGGCGAGGATCAGGAGAAGCTCCTGAAAGAAGTCAGACATTTGAAAGAAGAGAAACACCTGCTCCAAAACACCGTAGAGGACATGAAGAGAATCCAACATTCCGCACAAGAAGTGGAAAAGGAAAAGGAGCAACTCACGAAAGAGGTGAAGTTGCTTGATTCGAGGCTGAAAAATCTCCAAATTGACTTGGAAGAAGTCAAGCAAGAACGTGACAGTTTGCGACAGAACTACGAGGACGTCCTTCAGGAGTGTGAAGAGAATCGAACAGTCCAGCTGGAAAATGAAAAATTCAAATTCCTTCTCAAGGACTCGCAAAAGGAGTGTGATCGACTGAAAAATCTTTTTGTCGACATCTCTAACGAGAAGGAAGCACTTGCTCTGGAGCTGAAGAACCTACGGAAGAGCGATTTCTGGAAAGAGCTGCAGGAAAGTAAGGAGAAAATTGCATCCTTGAACCGAGCAATTCAGGTGGCGGAGGTAAAGTGCTCGGAGCTGACGAAAATACTGGAGACACAGCGCAGCACTCACGAGAAGGAGGTAGCGCAGCTGCGGGAGAAGTACGAAAGAGGTGGGTTTGGTTTGAACATTGGTGAATGTGGACTGTATTGGTTGAATATTTGCAGAAAAGGGGGACAGCTTTGCGTCGGGATCAAAGAATTCATCAAACACCTGCTCGAAGTGCATTCAACACGTAACTGAAGCTACTAAGGTGGGTGATAAGTATATGTTGTAAGGAATGTGCGCCATTTTGTTCGATAACTGTCTGCTTTATGGAAAAATACGCTACAGCCCAAAAGAGACCATGGCCTAGCCTCTACAGTAATTTCTCTTGTTGTGCGTGCTACGGAACCTCTCAACCGAACTCTCGGGACTTCTGACGTTTACCTCTGAAATTGTGTGGTTGGGCGTTCTCCTGATGAAACACAACTCCTCCTCCTCTTGGCCAATGCCGGTTGCTTCTAAGCAATTGCTTCTTTCAGACGGTCTAATGGATGACAGTACACGATCGAGATCAGAGTTCTTCCGTATTTACAGTGAAATTGAGTGGCTACCTAAATGATTTCTCAAGAACTCGATTTCTTCATGTGCTGTATGGACTATGTTGAAACCAGGGCTCATCGAGACCGAGAATTTCCATCTGTATTTGGAATTTAGAGGAGCACATAACCGGTTTATTTAGCGTGGGAACGACAAGGAATCGATTCGTGACTGTCTTCGCGTACACTCTAGACTACAGCTGCTACTGAGTTTTGGTTAAAGCTGCTACTGAGTTTTCGCTACGGGCTAGATGTGACCTAAGTGGTCGAGTCTCATCCACTAATGTAAACTGGGAATGCCATTGACAACAGTGGCCTCAGTAGGGTGATTATGCACACAGCGAACACCTTGAATTGCACGAAAAACATTTCTCATTTCGAGACGCTGTTGTGATGTGTGTCTTTTCGTGATGACTTGCCAAGCGATGCTGAGCAAGACAGAAAAAGGAGTTTGATAGATGTCACGGGTGGTCCGTCAATAAAGTCTTTTAAAAATCAAACCGTACGATGAATCACACATTATATGATATTTGCACATTTTCCTGAGTAGCTTTATAATTCCATCGGTGGAGAATTTCTGTGGTTTGTCAGTGAAATCCTTGGCCAAATATTTTTGGGCGCTCTTCAGTTTGGAACTTTCACAAATGGTAATCAAAGCTGGCTGGAGGTCGCCGTGGCGTAGTGGGTAAGTGCGTCAACCCACACGCCGAAGGTCTAGGTTCGTTTCCCGGACAGGATACCCCGCATTTTTTCACGACACCACCTCTTTCGAGTTGCTGACATCACTCAGAGAATATCAATTGTCAATGAAAAGCTTCTCAGTTCTCGCCGTTCGGAGTCGGCAAAAAACTGTAGGTCCCTTCTACTTGTGAGAGAAGAGCAGCGCGCACAACACGAGCTAGGCCCTGGTCCCTTGTGGGTTGCAGTGCCACTCAGTTATTATTAATCAAAGGGGGCTAGGTTCGACTACATCATCACAACTTTCCAACCCAGCTCCGTCAATGTTCCGAGATGCGTGTAGTCTAGCATTGTCATGATGAAAGCCTACTCCCTTTTTATGGTCAATTCTGGTCGCGTTTTCTTGGTTTCTTCATTTAGTTTGCACGGTAGGGGCTTTAGTCGAGTGCATATCATTGCTTTTCCAATTCCATCAAGCACTGAACAGAATCGTACTTGCAGTCAAGTAGCTGGTCTGATTATTTATACTTGTTTATTAAATATTGAAAAAGTTTGCCACCGAGATCATGCGATTCCCATTTAAAACCAAATCCTCAATTTGGTCAACGTGCGACATTTAGTTTCCAAAACAATTACAAGTTCGTTCAGCACCAGAAACAATGGAGCAATGAATGCAGAATTCACAGACTAAGTAGCAACACAATAAATAGACTAAACGAAAGGCACTGGGGCAAAGATATTTGGACGCAAAGTATTCCGCGCCTGTGGGCAAACGCACAAGCAACAGACAAATGTGTTCCCATCAATCTTGACATAAATTGTACAAATTTCTTCTTTGAGCAGCATTAATGTCCGGGGTGGACGTGTCTTCCCAGCTAGCACGATCTCTTGCCAGCTGCCTTCAATTTCGTACCCCAAGTTGATTGAGGTCCTTCTCTACTTATGAGGGACATCTTAGGGGAGGTCATCCTCTGTTGCGTTGTCGCAATGACTCGGAGTCAAAGGCTCTTCAGGCTGGAGCAGTGTTATCCATCTGCTCTACACTACCTACCCGTCTGAAACGTTGTATCCGTAGACGCTTTACTAGACGCATGACCCCGTACAACCTATACGGTTCGGAATCAAAAATCGCACAGAGAATTTTCGGTTTAAAAAAGCCGAGCTTTTCCGCCTTTTCCAAGTTTCTGCCTCATAAGGCAGAACATTGATAATCAAGTGGTACAAGCTTAAACGCTCGAGAGAGGCCTCAATTATTAAATTTCCTCTCGAGCCTAAAGAAACAACGATTGATATTATGTCCCGAAGTCCTTGACTACCTCAAAGTTTAGACTGTCCGTTGTGACGTTCTGTCAGAGACCTTGATCTTGTACGTCCTTCCTTGGTGACAGCGTATACGTTATCTCTCCTCGTTTACCGCCTGTGGTTTTCATTGTAGGAGTCTCTTTTTTTTTTTTTTGAACCGGTCAGACGACACTTTACAAACTGCGACATAGCTGTGATGACAGAAAGTCGGGCTCCAATCATGCCTCTGTCACTTCTGCATTATCAGATCAAAATGTGTCTGGGAATCCCTGCAGAAACCTAAAGACCTAAGTAGGAGATACAAGCTCATACAGGGACAGAGGCCAATGAGATGGTCAACTCCCTGCCTAGAAAAGATACAGCACAACACTTCATAGGTCCTGAGCCATACTGTGCTGCATGACACCACCACCTCAGCTACTCATTTCATTCCCTACAATTACAGATGGAAATCCAAATCCTAAAGCTAAACAACCAGTGTTCCTTGTATCAGAAGGAAATCGATGGTCTCAACACAGAGCTCGATGAAGCAAAGCACCTCATCTCCGATCTGTCCTCAAAAATCGACCTCATCGATGAACGGGAGAAACTGATCGTTGAACTCAAAACAAAGGCGCAGCAATTCGAAGAGTACATAAAGTCGCAAAGCAGTTCCGGCGCCTCATCCCTCAAGCAAACCAAATCCGAAGACAAGAGCGTCGAGACATCACCCGAAATCGATGCAAAAACCAACCGACGTCAAATCGAGAACCGCATTCGCGACGAAATGGCCAAGATCTTCGCGAATGAAATCAAAAACAACGAACAGCGCTACCGACTGAAACTCAATCAAGCAGAGGAGCACATTGCGACCCTCCAGAGAGAGCTGCAGAAATACAAAATCGAGCTGAGTCAGAGGGAACACGAGGTACAGCTACTAAAGCATGCCATCCTCACGGAACGCGAGAAGCAGGATGAATCGCTAAAAAGCAAAGATCGGGAGTTTAACGAGATCTTCCAGAAGCAGAATGTAATCTTGCACAAATGTCGGGACGAGTTGAAGCAGAAAACGCAACGCGTCAGCGAACTCATGCGGGAAATGGACGCGAGAAACGGACAAATCGAAGCGGAAAGGGAGTCGATGAAGGCGCTCATGACGCAGTGGGAGGAGCAAAGACGCCAGAGCGATCGGATCAAGGAGGACTGGGAGCTGAAAATCGAAGAAATCAAGAAGGAACACGAAAACGAGATCTCCTCGTGGCGCTCGAAATACAACTCGGCCAAGAAAACCGCGGTCAACTACAAGGTTTGGAGAATATTCTGAGCTGAGTGCAAAAAAGAAGTTAAATGAGTTTCCTTTTCTATTTCAGCGTTACGCGGAAGACAAGGAGAATCACATGATTCAGGAGTACAACCGCATCAAGTCTGAGTACGACGAGTCCCTGGAAAAGATCAAGACCCGCATGAAGGATCTCTTCGAGAAGAAGAACAGAGAAGTACGATTGAGCAGCCAGCCCCTTGCGTTACACTCATGCATTCCCTTTCAGACAGCAGTGACGGTGGCCGAGACCAGAGACATCATTCCAAATCACTGACTTCACGCACGTTAGACGAATTGTACTTTAGGCTGTTCTAGTGATAATTGTTCGACGAGTGATTTAGGTATACGTTGTTAAGTTGATCAAACAAGCGCACATTGTTTCCACTTCGCACTGAATCCAATTCTACTGAGCCCACATCGCATTCCGCGGGTCACTTGAAAAGTGTTCCGACCTTCGTGTGTCATATTATTTTTGATAATAAAAATGACTGAATAGGTTTAAGTTTTGTTTTCTTTTGTTTTGAAAAAGGGAAAACTTGGTTGACTGTACGGTGGGGGGATGGTTGTAGGGAAGTTGGGGGTTTTAAAGCCAACTTGCAAGGTTTCAGAGGCAACTGAACAACAGAGTCATCTCTGGAAAGACCAAGCTGACTGCAAAACACGGATAAGTTCAATCCTGGTCAATTGCGCTGGATCACAGGAGATATTGAAAGTGAGTGAGGAAGTCTTTTCGAAATGAACGTTCTGCCTGTCATCTTCGTTCCTGTTTCCGAGAAGAAGATTCACCTGCAAACTGTATGGACCTTACGAAAGCGAAGAGTCGACCCAATACGGACACAAAGCTTAAGATTGTTAACCTACGTGCCGTCGAGGCACACAGTTCTGGCCCCGATAGTCTTCGAGTTGAAGCCATAGGGAGGATGCAACATAAAACAGATCATATTGAAGTGAAACACACAAGTGAGGTTAGATCTCAACCAATTTGGTGTGCTGCAGCTGCCAAGGCCAAGACCTTCAATGTCAAAAAAGGTTTTAGACAAGGCAACGCACTGTCACGTAGCTTCTTTAACTTCATCCTTGAGAAGATCGTGCGTAACTCACAGGTCAACACCAGAGGCACGATTTTCCAAACGTCAGTTCAACTGCTAGCTTACGCCGACGCCATTGACTTGATTGGACGAACACAGCGTCACCCGTCAATGAGGCGTTTGCTGGCATTGAAGCGGAAGCGGTAAAAATGGGTCTGGTGGTTAATGAGGGCAAAACGAAGTACATGCTGTCATCAAGGAAGGACACACAACATCGGCGTCTTGGACAGAACGTCACACTAGGCAGCAGAAACTTCGAGGTAGTCAAGGACTTCGTTTACCTCGGATCCGCGGTAAATATGGACAACAACCCCAGTACCGAAATCAAACGCAGAATCACTCTTGCCAATCGCTGTTTCTTTGGGCTCAAGAGGCAATTGACAGCCTGATCATCCCCGTCCTACTCTATGGCGCGGAAACCTTAACGTTACTAAAAGTGAATGAGGAAGCCTTTAGTCTTTTTGAGAGAAAAGTTTTGCGTGCGATTTTTGGTCCTGTTTGCGTTGATGGCATCTGGAGGAGAAGATTCAACCACGAACTCTACGGGCTGTACGGCGGCAAGAGCCTAGTCAAGCGTCTACGGAAACAACGCTTAAGATGGTTAGGCCATGTAGAGCGTATGAACACCACTGCTTCGGCCCGAAGAGTCTTCGAGTCTGAGCCATTGGAACAACGCAACAGAGGACGGTCTAGAGTAAGGTGGCGCACACAAATGGAGAAGGACGTCAACCAACTTTGAGTGCGCAGCTGGAGAAAGATCGTGCTGGCTGTAGAGGCTTATGCTGCAGACGAGGGAGGAAACAGCACTGGAAAGTCTTTCTTCTTCTTTTTTTAGTCTGAGGTCTGAGGTGGACCTGGACTTCAACCAACATGCCTCTCCAGCACAATCTTTCGCCAGCTGTCGCCAGTTGCGCATTCAAAGTTGGTTAAGATCCTTCTCCACTTGTGTGCGCCACCTTAGCCTAGGATCGTCTTTAGAGCTAATATAAAAATAGTTGAGTAGCACTACAGCCCACAAGGGACCAAGGCCTTATACAACAACTACTCGTGTTGTGCGTACTACTGTTTTCTCACGAGTAGAAGGGACCCACAGTTTTTCGCCGACTCCGAACGGCAAGATTTGAGAAACATTTCATAGACAATTGGTACTCTTTGAGTGTTGTCAGCAACTCCTGTCAGCCTGGGAATCGAACCTAGATCATAGGCGTGTCGGTCAACGCACTTTCCCACCACGCCACGGCGACCACGATCTTTAGAGCCATTAACTTAATGAGGGATGTTCTAAAAAACCCTCAAACTTTGTTTGGCACATCAGAGGCTCACTTTCAAAGTCGAATGCGGGAATGAATTCCAATCCGAGAGTCAAATCGTGTTTTGTAGCACTTTCTGAATTAGGTTCCATAGATGCCAGGTGGCCATGGGCCTGTGTCCTCAGAGCAACGTCATTGATTGCACATTGGATGCGTCCTTATCCTTGACTGAACCTGGCGGGATGCCAACACGAGACCTACACTACAGTCTTCTCGTGGTGCCCCCCTGAAAAACCATCACACCAGCGTTTGTTTTTTTGGTGAATCAATGTATGCAGCTATCACCCTTTGCCTGAAGGCTTAATTAGTGGACCTGGCTTACCAGTTGTAGGCTGTGCGTGAGGTTCACTTCCTCAAAACGTAAAGACAGAAAGTTTTGAGACAACCACATGCCCGGGATGTGAATGGATCTACTGGTGACGACATTTGCAAATGAATCACGGAGAAGGATTTTCAGCTTTGAAACCATTCGTGATGATTCCTTTCCACTGTGATTTCAGGCCACTGCGGCAGATCCATAGACCCACCATTTATATGTCGATTTTAAGGCCACTTATGACAGTGTGCAAAGGGACAAAGTATAGTATGCAATGTCTAACGCAGGCATTCCTATCAAACGCTTAAGATTGTGTTGGATGGTGTTGCAGAATGCTCACTGCTCCTCAGATGTCAGTAACGAACTCATCGAGACCTTCAATGTCAAGGAAGCTTTTGAACAAGGCGACGGGCTGTCATGTGGCTTTTTCAATATCATTCTTGAAAAGATCATGTTAACACACAAGTCAACACAAAAGGCACGATCTTACAAAAGTCCGTTCAACTGCTATCTTACGCGAATGACATTGACGTGATTGGACGAACACAGCGAGCCGTTTATGAGGATTTTGGTGGCATTGAAATTGGTCTGGCAGAGGCGCTTGAAATGGGTCTGGCAGAGGCGTCTGAAACGGGTCTGAAACAATAGACGTTGCCTAAATTACGAACACCAATATAAATCGTTCCGAAATTTTGTAAATAAAGGAATTAAAAATATAAATTGTGATTACTTTAAAAATACATTTTCACAATTTCCAAAAGATCCAAAGAAAACGTGGCGCCTGATAAGTAATTTACTAATAACATCAATGAAACGATAAATAGAAATTTCCTGTTAGATTCAAATGATACAGACATAGCAAATAAGTTCGATGCGCAGTTCACAGATGAAGTCAAATCAATTACCCACAAAATTGATATAAGACCATACAGAGGTGTAGAAACGAGTGCATCACAATCAATGTTCCTGGCTCAAGTATCAGCGATCGAAATAAAACACAACATAAGGGCAAAAGACTTTAAGCACAACGCGTGTACCTTAGCACCTGCAGTCACACAACTGGTTACTAAGTCTCTGGAGCAATGCAAATTCCCCAAGAAACTTAAAATTGCCATCGTTCGACCTATCTACGAATCCGGGAAAAAACGAGATTTCGAATTACCGACCTATTTCCAACTTACCAGTCGTGGACAAAGTGTTGGAAGAAGTTATGGCGAGAAGATTACAAGGCTATATAGAAAAATACAAAATAATTAACAGAAACCAGTATGGTTTCATGAGAAACCGAAACGTAAATCAACTACTGAGAGAATTTACCAATTGTATAAATCGTAATCTAAATAAGAACTATCAGTCGTTAGTAATTTTTGTTGATTTCAAAAAAGCTTTTGACACTGGAAAGGATAGGAATTCGCGGTGGAATACTAAATTGGTTTGAGAGCTATCTCTGTAACAGGGGTTTCAAGGTGAAAATATCGAACAACTATAGCAATGTTCACAAAGCTCAGTTGGGTGTACCCCAAGCATCTATCCTTTGGCCTCTTCTCTTTATTATTTATGTGAATGATATGCTTTCGGTGTTGCAAAATAGCATTGGATATCAATATGCTGATGATACAGCTATAATCGTGAATAGCAACGATATAACGGGAGCAACTCAAACATTGCAAGCGGAGTTCAACAATATTCTGCGTTGGTGTCACGATAACGGCCTCATCAGCAACTCGAAGAAAGCAAAAGAAATGCAAATACGTCGTAACCATATAATAAGATCGACTATTAAAATACGGTTCCATCGTTTTGAATGCCTGCACGAGTCTCACCAAACACTTGGGACAGATAAGTGCGTAGAATATATCGATACAGTCAACGTGTATCGCTATCTTGGAGTAGAAGTAGACTGCAACTTTAAGTGGGACCTTCATATAAAATCTCTTTGCAAGCGACTCCGGCAGTCAACGTATGCAATTGCACTTCGTTTGATGTTCTGAAACAGGAATACTTCTTCCTAGTGGCGTCGATACTGCAGTACGGAATAACGGCGTGGGGTAATGCAGTACAATACAGAATAATGGAACTTCAACCAGTCCAAAACAGGATATTCAAAATCGTCCTGCGAGCTAAACATTGTAATCAGTATGTGGGAAACCGGAGTAATATTAGCGAAGACTTTAACTTACTAAATATCCGTAAGCTTTTTCTATTCAATCTGATAACATACGACGATCAACGCTTTAAACACCCAATTGATCACGGAGTCAACACTATGCAAAAGGCGAATCGACTACTGAAGATACCGAGGATTCACAATTCCTATGGACGACAACAACTGTCCTTTGTGGTACCAACAGTTTTCAACCAACTCCCACGCTCCTTATTGAACATTTGGCCAGTCTACAGCAGAAAAATATCTCTAAAGAAATATATTATGTTGAACATCATAAATTTGTGGTAGCCGTGCCGTAGTGCTAAGTGCTTCGACCGCCGCGCAGAAAGTCTAGGTTCGATTCACGGACGGGACACCTCGCATTTTTCACGGCACCACCTCTTTCGAGTTGCTGACAACACTCAAAGAGTATCAATTGTCTATGAAAAGATTCTCAAATCTCGCCGTTCCCTTTTACCCGTGAGAGAAGAGGAAGCACGCACAACACGCGAAGTTGTTGAAGAAGCTAGGCCCTGGTCCCTTCTGGGCTGTAGTGCCACTCAATTTTTATTATTATTATATTACCATAAATTTGAGCTAATATGTAATCTATGTTCCAAAAACAAGAACTACCTTTAAAAAATCTTCTGCAGAAAAGCCACCAGGCTTTGCAGATCTTTAATTGTCTTCATGTAAGCTAATGTCATGTACATTACATGGATTCTCTTCTACCGCTTCAAGCTTTTATCCAGCACGGAAGGGATAACTCTATGGGAATGTTGGAAGGCACGATATTCATTTTTGTGTCTTAAGCTCTCTTATTTATTTTTTTGGGACAATAAAACTCAAATTCAAACTCAAAATAAGTCTGGCAGAGGCGCCTGAAATGGTTCTGACAGAGGCGCCTGAAACGAGTCTGGCAGAGTAGTCTGAAGTTGGTCTGACAGGGGCGCCTGAAACGAGTCTGGCAGAGGAGTCTGAAGTTGGTCTGACAGAGGCGCCTGAAACGAGTCTGGCAGAGGGGTCTGAAGTTGGTCTGGCGGAGGTGCCTGAAATGGGTCTGGCAGAGGCGCGTGAAATGAGTGTAGCAGAGGATTCTGAAATGACGGCAAAACGAAGTATACACTGTTACCAAGGAAGGATTGATTTTTTTCTTTTCTTTTACATAAGATCGATGTTTTGGACAGAGCGTACCACTAACCAGCAGAAACATTGATCTAGTCAAGGACTTCGTAAGAACAAGTTCACTACCGAAATCAAACGCAGAATCACTTTTGCCAATCGGTTCTTCTTTGGCCTCAAGAAGCAATTGAGAGCAACGAAAAAAGAACAAGCTGGCTTTGTATAACACATTCATCACCCGTGTCCTGCCTTATAGTGCAAAAACTTGGACGACAATAAATGAGAATGAGGAAGTTGGTCTTTGGTCTTCTCGAGAGGAAAGTTCTACGATTTTTGGTCATCTGGAGGAGAAGATTCAATGGCCGTGCGGCGGCATGCGTGTACTCATACAACGCGTAAAATGGCTAGGTTACGTAGAGCGGAAGGATAACACTGCTTTGGTCCTAAGAGTCTTTGAATTGAATTAAAGAGAGGGACGTTGTCTGTGGAGGAGCACAAAAATAGAAAAGAACCTCAGTCGACTGAACGGACGAAATTGAAGGCAGCTGCCGAGAGACCGTGCTAGCTGAAAAGGCATGTTGGTGGAGGCCCAAACCCTACCAAGGACTCCTTCACTTATATTACATAAGACATACATTCCGCTTGCTTGTAGCAAAGTCAAAGTTTGCCCCCATGAAGGCACAAAACACTCCTTCAAAGTTGCGAAACGAATGAAGAAATGTGGGCGGAGGCGAACGGAAAATAATCGAATGATTTTCTCTCTCCCAATCAAACGTTCCCCATTCACTCAAACATGCTGCACAACGAAAAATCGTTTCCCAAGTGCTGTGTCATCCACATAGGGCGGCACAAGTTCGTCTGGCCATTGTTCACGTCTTCGTTATCGCCCATCGCGATATGTTTTCCCTGAGATAACGGAATTTACACGACTCCAGCGGCAATTACGATAACTTATCGAACGCATGTCTGTACAAAAACAAAATGCAGTCTCACCCACAAGCGCGCCTGCCCTTATCAAAGATAAAGCTTTTTGACTCCGTCCGCAGCACCGGCATTGCGAAATTCAATTCGATTCTGGGAAATTGATGAAACTCCGAAAAGGAAACACGTTTTGGGAGCGAAGTAAAAACAATATATTTCGACGTGTGTTTTGTTCTTGCAAACATTCATATGCTCTTCGATGTCTTGGCGAGAAATTTTTGCCAGCAGTCGCGAAGTTTCCCCATAAAGACGTCAATCTCACTGATGGTCACTCCCAGCGCTGCTGCAACTGTGATGTAGGGAACATTTGAACTCGAGCAGTGGCTGCCCCATCCTGCAAACGAAAAGTCATTGAATGCTCTTGAGGGTCTCTCGGTCAACTTACCACTGAACGAGTGGCCTTCGATCGCCTTCGTCTCGGTTGTCGACACAACGCGCACTCCAGAGACCCCCCGCGTGTGCAACATCGAACCGAATTTGGTCAGGTTCGTGTGTTCCCGGAATGTATTCAGCGTCATAGCCAATGAAATGGGATTTCCTTTGGTTGGCAGGAGAGTTTCTTCATGAGTGGCTGCAAAGTCAGCCATCTTAGAGCGTAAGTATTCGAAGGAGGTTTTGCGGGTTTTCACGAGGTCCATGTAGCCGGATTTGCCGAGGTGCAGCAGTGTCATGAGAGCGTCCAAGACCTGCCCGGACGATGCTCGTCCTGAAACAAACGTTTGTGCACAGTGAACGGATGAGTGAAGGCTCAGGAGAGGACCTACCTGCATATGTTCGAGCAACCGCACGCACGCATTCCTCATCGAAACCGGCTACAATGGCTCCCCCCACAGGGACCATCAGATTTTTGTCCGTGCTCTGGACGAACAAGTCGATTCTACCCGACTTGTGACCCTGTTCCAGTTGATGCGTCAGATAGGTGCTCTGCAGGCCGTACGCATTGTTGACCACATGGGGGATATTCGATTTTTTGGCTAGCTGTGCAAGGGAAAATATATCGTCGCAGTTCCTTGGAGCAAAACAGCTCGTCGTCGAGAAGATGCACAAAATGTTCTCGCTGTCATACCGCCTGACAGCGATTTCAAAGGCTGTCACGTTTGTCTGAAGGCCCTTGGGCCCATCGACCATGTCTATAACCACCGGTTCCACTCCAGCAGTGGTCATGCACTTGAAACAGGCCTTCTGGTCAATGCGTGACCAGAGCACATACTTGCCCTTCGGCCGTTGTTTCTTCAACGAGAGCATGCACAAGTTCAGTGTCATGCCCGTCGCCATTGGGCAGATGAAGCAAAACTTTGTACTCCTCACCCCGAGACATCGAATCAAGTCCAAGAGCAGACTGTTTGTGAGATTAGCCATCAGTGTCGATCCAGCGGCCTTGGGCTGGGCTTCGAGAAGATCTCCAGATCGACCGATGCCATGACCAAAGTTGTAATGACGTCTGGCGACGAGACCTTAAACACAGCATTATCTTTGATCGTCAATTACTTCATTGCGATAAAATTAGACCTTGTGTTCACTTACTACATGCGATACGGCCTTCACGTTCCCCCAGGCCGACTTTCTTGGGAAAATTATTGCTGTCCAGTGACGCTAGGTATTCGATGAAACTCTCGATGGCAGGTTCGGTCCATCCACCTTCCGGGAGTTTGCGCTATGAGCAGATTTTCTTTTCTAATCAGAATGTTTACGAAAATCGAAGAAAATTTCTTACTGTCTCGAGGAGAACACGAACGGCGAGATCTTGTGACTTCCTCGCATCCGTAGCAAGGTTAAGGTAATGTTTCGGGACCAATTTTTCAATATTTTGAATGGTGCTTACATCCATAGCTTGCTTTGGAAGGGAATATTTTTGGATACTGAGGCTTCCCTAATTATTTCATGTAAATAAATCGAATTTCGTGAGAGATCTATTATGTTTATGTTTGTTTTCACTCTTCTCAAATGTCAGATGTGACATCGCTGTCACCTGTTGCAAGGGAAACATTTCTTTTACGTGGTTTACACTGTGTGTTGAGGTTTCTGAAGTAATTCAGGCTATATTTTCTTTTATCGACTTTTATAGGAAATAGAGTAGAAATTGCCAAATTCTTATTGGAATAGTTGCCATAATGGTCGTTCTAATCAAATTGGTTTGGTGGTGTTCTTTGCTCTCAAATTCAAGTGAAATAAACAAGTTTGATTTTTTTTTAAATTCAGGAAGGATACTTGCCCCTATATTCGATATTTTTTACAAGCGATTTTTAGTCTAAAAGTCGCAAGAAACGTCAAGACCACACGATAATTCGTGACCATCACGTAATATTCGAAAGCAAAAATTGTCCACACCTAAAAGTATGCAACAAAAATTCAATCGGAAAAATTTGTTATTCCATTAAAAAACAATTATTTTTATTGCCTCGCCATTGCATACCCTTGGGCACATATAGAAAACTGATGCATCAAAATATTTGCCACTTGCGTGCATGTCCTTTGAATGCACACAATACCCAGTCGGAGAAAGACAAAAGTTATTTTCCATTTCCTTTGTTGCTGTTGGTTGTGTGTTTTCTTATTCAAATCCTGCAGATGTTCAATGGGGGAACAAGTTTCCAGGGATTTCGCAACGAATTGACCAACGCCACCTGAAGAACAAAGCGAATCTTACATCTGTTGTTCCGCTTTGTGTGCAAGTAGGAATGAAAGAACGAAATAAGTTTCCTTTGGATATGAAAAATTTATTTGGTGACTGTACTCTCTTTTATATTCCGGTGGACGCAAGGAGCGACGGCTATGTTTTGCTCTCTTCTTCGGAGTCGGGATTGAACTGCGGTCCCCTTTAGGTCGTGCTGTAGTGCTTCCTAAATATTATTCTAATGTGCTTCAAGATTTTATTGATTTCATCTAGATTGCCTGAAAATTGATCATCATCGTGTCGTATTACTTTACACAACCAAATCTGAGGTTAGGGTATTTAAACGTAAAGTGTACAATGGCACATATTCAATAAATTGTAAGATTGCTCCCCTTTTCCAAAAAGGCGAGCAAGAAGGAGTGCTTTAATTACAGAGGCATATCATACGTCTGTGGTCTGTGGTCGCCGTGGCGCAGTGGTAAGTGCATCGACCGCGGCGCAGAAAGTCTGGGTTCGATTCCCGGACGGGACACCTCGCATTTTTTCACGGCACCACCTCTTTCGAGTTGCTGACAACACTCAAAGAGTATCAATTGTCTATGAAAAGCTTCTCAAATCTCGCCGTTCGGAGTCGGCAAAAAACTGTAGGTCCCTTCTCCTCGTGAAGAACAGTAGCATGCACAACACGAGTAGTTGTTGTAGAAGCTAGGTCCAGGTCCGTTGTGGGCTGTAGTGCCATACAATAATTATTATTATTATCATACGTCTCCCCGGTAAGACCTAGGCTAAGGTTTTGGAGGACCATTCTAGAGCTGTGGTTGAGTCAACATTGGGCGATGAACGGTACGGCTTTCGTTCCTGTGGAAGTACAACCGGCCAGCTTTTCACTCTATGAATAATATTTGAGGAGGCTTGGGAGTATGCCAAACTGATCTACAGTTGTTGCTTCGCGTCGTCCTTCGAGGTAAACTCTGGAGTGCTCTACAAGAGTATGGGATTGAAAGTCCACTATTGAGTGTCATTCAGTCTTTTAAAGTCAAGTCGCTTCACTGAGGGCTTCCTATCTTTTTCATTTTTGGAGTGGATGTTACAGAGCAGCTGTTGGGAGAAATGTTTCACATTGAGAAATTTGAGGGCAAGTCATTTTCTTTTCGCAGACGACTTAGTTGTCCTCACATCCTCCTAGACGGAACTCCAGGGCGTCTCGATAGGTTTGTGACTGTACGAATGTTTGTTGAAAATTGTGGTGAATCTGCTCCGACCGATAAATCATGCAGACAGTGGTTTCGACGCTTCAAAAGGAGTGATTTTAGAAGTCTTGGCCAGCCCATAAAAGTTTGAAGATGAGGAATTGGAGATTTTATTGAGTTACGTTCTGTTACAAGGACAGACGGAACTCACAGAATCGTTGGGCGTGACTCAGCAAACTATTTCCGTTCGGTTAAAAAAAATTGTGTTCATTAGAAATCAAGAGAAGCTGTTGCCGGACGAGTTGAAACCGAGAGATGCCGAAAGATAACTTGTCAACTCGGAACTTGCCTCTAGAAAGACATCAAAGAAAGGCATTTTTGCACTGGATTGTGACTGGAGATAAAAATTGGATACACTACGATAACCTCAAGAAGCCTGGTGAACCGTCGATGTAGACGATGATGGCACCATCTACATCGACGAAATTTCCAAAAAACATTCACGATTCAAAGGTGGATGCTCTGCATATGTTGGAACCAGACGGATGTGGTGTACTGGGGAGCTGCTAAAACCAGGCAAAACCATTGATGGGAAACGTCATCAACTGTAATTAGTGCGTTTGAGCCATGTATTGCCTGAAAAACGGCTAAAAACGACCGAAAGGCATGAGAAGGTGATTCTGCAACATCATAACGATCGGCCCTACATGGCTGTAACAGTCAAAAACTACATGGAAGCACTGAAATAGAAAGATCTTATCCCACCCACCATATTCTCCAGACCTTGTTCCTTCCGACTACTGACCATTTCAACGGATGCAAAACAATTTGGGGGAGTCGCCGGTTCAGGTCTTTTCAAGAAATCGCAGAATGGCTCAATGGTTGGATCAATGTCAGAGAGGAATCATTTTTTGGAGATGGTATTCGAAAATTACCCGAGAGATGGGAAAGAGGAGTCGCTTTTGACGGACAAAACTTAAAGCGATGTAATTTTTAGGTTCCTTCAATAAAAAATGATTTTGAAAACAAAAGACAGACCCAGTGGGATTGTCCAAGCACGATAACTTTTAAAAGCAGCTGGGAAGACCGTCCCCTCTTTCGAGGCATGTCTTAGAGGCAGTTTAATCAGGTGGGAGACCACTCGGCAGACCAAGAGCGAGGTGCTTGGATCATGATCATAAACTCGCCTGATTGCGCTTGAGAGTGGAATGAATTGCTCTTGCGGATCATCGAAAATGGCGATGGTGATGATGATATTGGAAGTTTATCTTGAAATTCAAACGTCTGAAGAAATGACATTGAACACGACAGCGAACGTATTCGAAGATAAGAGGGGCGTTGCATTAACGTGACACCAAAGAATAGCAATACAGTACTTCTCCGTTTGCATTCGATCACGTTGTTTTGCGTTGACCATTTCGACTTGGTGCGCGTGGCCGTGTGCGACGACTATCATTGTTTCGTCCTGTCGTCAAGTTAGCAATTCGCTTTTGAATTTCCTTGAGAATGTTTAAAGTGTCACTAGTTTCGTGTAGTAATGGTGAAGCTACAGAGGAAAACGGACGAAATTTGTTGACGGTTCTATAACCTCATCAATAAACTTTGTCCGTTCTATAACCTCAGCAGTGGTCCCCATGGCATAGTGGTAAGTGCATCGAACCACACGCAGAAGGTCAAGATTCGATTCCTGGACGGAAAACTTCGCATTTTTTCACGGTACCACCCCTTTCGAGTTGCTGATAACACTCAAAGAGTATCAGTTGTCTATGAAAATCTCTTCTCAAATCTCGTTTGCTGTTTGGAATCGGCAAAAAACTGTAGGTCCCTTCTACTCGTGAGAGAATAGTAGCGCGCACAACACGAGAAGTTGTTGTAGAAGCTAGGCCCTGTTCCTTGTGGGCTGCAGTGTCACTCCGTGCTTTACAGTCTTATTAGTACACTCTGCTTGAAACTCTTCGGTTATTTCGCCTGCGAACAAATGTCCTGGTCCTAGGAGTACCAAATGAAACTATTTTGGATTCGCCCATCCATAAAATATTGCACCATTTGGAAGGTTCCCAGATTTCGCAAATTTGATTCTTTTTGGCAGGTTGATTTTTGACAGTAGTGGTACTGCTCTGGGACTTCTGGCAGGTAAATTCTTCTTTACCAGCCTTCTTCTTACTATTGATGTCGCCACGGGTAAATTCAACTCCTCTTTTATTTTCCTAGCGTTTATACGAGTAAACGGGTAACGTTTGACTTGTCGTCTTATTTGTCGTTCATCGGCGGGGGTTAGTTTCGGTTTTCTTCCTCTTTTTTCTTCCTTTTGGACGTATTTTTTGTCATTTGCGATCATTTTATTTGAACACCCAAGAATTTCACTTATAAATTTCTAAGTTTTACAATCAGAAAGCCATTTTTTTTGTTTTTATCAAAGCACGTTTCTCGAGAGTACAATACACACCGTCCATTTTATTTTGCTAACAACGCTGCACTTTTAAAATCTCATCTTTTAGTAACTGCGATAGTTTAAATCGAAAAAAATCGAAACACTGGTGTACACTTCGAAAACGTTCTTCAGAATGACGTGGTGGGTTTCATGATTGAAGTAACAAAGATGATGTGCAATAAATATGAGGAGCCTGCCTGACCATAGAAAAGAGTAGTTAGCATAATAGTGGCAAACTCAAACATGGTGCTATAATTTTGCACAGTGCTGTAATTTTTTCCCACAACTTTATGCGTGACAAAAAGTCGACAGGGCTTCGCTTTACTTGCTGTGTCTAAGAAAATACTCCAAATTATGCTCTCGGGAGTTGGCTAGGCCATGTAGAGCGTATGGACACCACTGTTCCGGCCGGAAAGGCTTTAAATCTGAGCCAGAGGACGGACTAGGTTAAGGTGGCGCACACAAGTGGAGAAGAACCTCAACCAACTTGGGGTGCGCAACTGGCGGCAGCTGGCGAAAGATCCTGCTGGCTGGAGAGGCATGGAGGTTGAGGCCCAGGTCCATCCCGGACTGTAGCGCAACAAGAAGAAGAAGAAGCTCTCGGGAGTTATTGATTCTCTCAGCAGCGTTTGTTCTGATTTTTAAGACGTCACGAGCAGTGGTTGAACCTAACTTATCCCTCAAGTACTCCTTTCAGTCGTGACTACGCTCACCTTAAATGACTATCTAGAGGGAATCTTGTGAGCAGAGAGACATCCTCATAATACCCCCTAAACGAATTTTATTTTCCAGTTAAGCGCATCATATCCTGAATTTCTTTCCCATTAACTTGTCCGGCGACAAACAAATCCTACAAAGGACACGATCATGAACAGATCATAAATCTGATCCCAAGCAGGGGTCGCACAGAGAACCCCTCGTGGTGATCTCCTCGTCGTAATTGTTCATCAATAAAAATAAAATTGATTCAAATGTGAAGCCTTAACGACTTGTTTGAAGAGAACCCATCCAGATCAAAAGAAAACACCCCAAGGTTCGAGTATGTTCCCGAATCAACGCCGCTTCGCCATGACGACGATCGTCTTCAACAAAAAAAAAACTGTACCTCAAGCAATGCGGGACAAGCGTTGTAAGACATAAAAATTTCACTCCAGATGGGCACATTCGCACGTGCCACTCAGCAACAGTGCGGTGTCCTGCCCCTGAACGCAGTGATCACCATCATCATCATCCCCTGAGCCAAGACGACGACGACGACGATCAGTTAAAGAAGCGATCGTCGTCCGTCTGACTTAAAGGTGCACCATTCGGACAAAAGGTGTTTTCCGTGTGAGGCTTTGTCGTTCAAAAGGATTTTTTTTCTTTTGTGCTTCCTTTATCCTGTTTCGTACGCAATGTTGTGTGTACCTTCCTTCTTCAGGAGGATATTTCTCGTTCAATGAATCGATGATCGAATACAATTGCGCGTGCGTGTGTGTGTGTGAGTGCGGGGACGTCAAACGTCTTTGCACAGAGAACGCGAAATTTCAAACATCTGCTCGGAATAATTTCCAAGCAACAATGGCAGAAAATGATTTTTTTCTTGTTTTCTTTGTTGCGTTCCTTGGCTCCTGGCCGTAGGAAAAAGGACAACGATTAACTGCCGTATGCTAAACAGCGAAAGACTTATCGATGTCAAGGCAAAAGATATACGGTCGTGAAATTTCTCGTCACCTGGTGCTAGAGAGAAGATGAATCACGTACTGGCTTTGAATTGTGCCCCCTTTCTACTATATACTGGAGGGAATCTCGTTTTATTTGGTCCCGGGCGAAGGTCCTGAACTGAAACGGATTTAATTAGGGACATTGTGTGTGATTCAAATAGACCAGGAGTCTGTTGTGATAATATCCGCTTCACATGTCTAACTTGAAACGGAATTAAGCTCATAAAGGGGGACTTACATAGTTTGTAAGGAGGATTTGACCAGGTGATGCAGGAATATCTGGTGTCTGACTGTGTCTGACATCAGTAGGCTCTGATATGGGTGCGTGGAGATTAAAGCGGTTTCTTCGACTTGGGTGAACTGTTACCAGGCGTGGTGTTCAAGAAACGATCAAGACTTATTCAGGATGTCATCGACCTGTCTGACAATAATTGGATGGCGACTATTTCTAGTGTTGAATGCACCATAAAATTCTTAGGTTAAGGATGTCACATACTTTCAATCAGAGTTCAGTCAAATCCTCATCTTAAGTTGGCGCCGCAGTCAGATGTGAACCCATCGCCCTTTTCCAGGAAGCACAATCTGTCGCCAGGTGCTCCCTTAGTCGAGGTCCTCCTCCACTTCGGTGTGTCATCTCAGACGAGTGTTCAGTGTCCCCAATGAATTCGGAGATTTCTAGGGGCTGGAGCTGTGTTTTTCATCATCCTTAGCGATGTATCCGTCAATGGCTGACAAGACGCATACCTCAGTACCAACTAAAGAGTTCGTCGTTAAATCGTCTCCTCCAGATGCCACCATGGCAAACAGGCCCAAAAGTTGTACGCAATTCTTTTATTCCGCTTCTATTTCGCTTAGTCCTTCGAGAGAGGTGCTCTTTTACTAAATTGCCTCCTGAGGATCGTACCTTTGAAGTTAACTTGTGAATTTTCGCTTCTCAAGAATGACGTTGAAAAAGCCACGTGGCAGCAAGTTGTCTTAGTGTGCTGTCTACTTTTGTACCGACCTTAGCGAGAGTTTTCCATCGTCATCCTACGCCATCTGACGAATTTGGTATTAACGCCAAAATTAGGCATACTACTGTTTAAGTGGTTTCTATGTTGCTTTGTTGCTTTAAAGTTGGCGGCGGGTGCCGATTTGGGTCATTCTAGTATTTACCGCAATATGAAAAAATGGTCTATCATGGTCTGAAATTACATCCATCAGCTTGCTACGGACTATTGTCGGGTGTTCACACGAGACGGGAAAGATAATCTTGTAAGGGATGTTAAGAAGACCATTTCTTTGGAGTTTTGCTTAGCAAAAGGGATGTCACTGGGATAGTTGACACTAAGGTTTAACATATCGAACAGGCTTGGTTCGTATCATGTCTTGCAAATGACGTGGCGCTTACGCTAAAACAGAACACTATCCGTCCGTCATACGATACAAAAGACAGAAGTTTGCATACACACTAGACGCTTAATTAAGTTTTGTGTATTCGTCTAGTACAATGCAGATTCAAGAAAATGGTGAGACATACATATGTACTCAACATGATATTATTTGAAAAATATAAAACTTAATCTAAGCTAAACTACTTCAATTACATAAATAAAAAGTAATTAATTAATGACTCCTTAACAAAGTAGAAACCAAAGTGTACACATGTACATCGTAAAGTCACGGTTCAAATTTACCGATAACTTCCAAGAAGGAAATTTATCATATTAATCCTTTTTGATGACAATAGCAAGGATGAATTTATGATCTCTTAGAAAGAACATACGATCGACGCCCCAGCTATGACACCAAGATCGTTCTAGGAGATTTCAATGCGCAGCTGGGAAAAGAGGACATCTTTGCTGGCGTCATCGGGAAACACAGCCTGCACGAAACCACCTCCGGAAACGGACTCAGGCTGTTGGACTTCGCCGCGGGGCGGAACCTCTCTGTGAGCAGTTGTAGCCAAGGTAAGAACACGGATATCGAGAGAGCAACGGAGTCGAGATAGGCCAAAACGGTTTGACGTCAGAAACCTACAATCGCAACAGGTCGCTGGGATCTTTGCCGACCGAGTCTCCCTGAAACTCTTCCAAAGTTCGACGCTGCCTGCACTGACAATAGAAGAAGAATGGAAACGTTGTCAAAAAGCCATCAAAGAAGCTGCCAATGATGTACTGGGTTTCACGCCACCACCTAGAAGGACAAGTGCAGGCAGGCACATGCAGCTAAACAGGAGGCCTACCAGACAACGCTGCATCGGACAACGAGAGCTGTTAGCTCTGAGCTTTACGAACAGAAAAGAAGGAAAGAGAGAGAGCATGAGAACCGCGCGGTCTAAGAGATGGAGAGGTGTTATGGCAGGAATGAGGTCCGAAAGTTTTACCGAAAGGTGAAACAGCTATCCGGTGGATATAGGGTTCTGACCGAAGCCTGCCGGGACCAAAACGAACACTAGTAGTAGAGTCGCAATTGATGCTGAGAATCTGGAAAGATCATTTCTGCAGACTCCTAAACGGCGATGACGACACAAATCCCGCTGTTAGGCAGATTGTTCCACTTAATTTGGGCGATGATAGACAAGAATTCCGTCCCCCAGACTTAGACGAGGTCAAGATAGCAATGTCGAGACTGAAGTCGAACAAAGAACTGTTAAAGGCAGTTGGAGATGACCTGGTTGGGGCAATGCACCAGCTCATCTGTAAGATCTGGTCGGAGGAAAGCATGCCCGCATATGACAGTGGAGAAGGACCTCAACCAACTTAGAGTGCGCAACTGGCGGCAGCTGGCGAAAGACCGTGCTGGCTGGAGAGGCATGTTGGTTGAGGCCCAGGTCCACCCCGGACTGTAGCGCCACAAGAAGAAGAAGAATCCTTTCAAGTGGTAAAAATTACTTTTTGGGAAGTATATATGTATGAGTAGGAAACGAAAAGAAGTTCCGACAGAAATAAGGGAAAAACGAGTCATGCGACAATACAAACAATAACCAGGAACAATAAGAAATCGGGTACAGTAACATCAAAACTTCGGGCAGAACGGCCAAAAGTATTTGCACCACCAGAGAAGAGACATTGATAACCCGAGAATTAAAGATTAATCCAATATTAAGTGCTACAAAAATTACAGCGGATGTTAGAGAAGAAATTAATAAATCATGCAATCCAATAACAATATGAAGTACCCTTAAAAGACATGGGAAAAAATGTTCATTAAAAAAATCAATCGCAAGAAGCGACCAGGACCATTTACAATACGCGATTGATTACTGGTCCAAGATTGTCTTTAGCGACGAAAGTTAAATTAACTTGTACGCAAATGATGGCAAACAAAAAGTTTGGCGAAAGCCTAATACGGCATGGCGGTGGAAACTTGCACGTTTTGGGGATGCATGTCCCAGAGTGGGAAAATGCTATTGTCCCATGCAAGCGTGGAAAAGTTAGGTTGCCACTTACTTTCTGAAGGATAAAGACGTAAAGCACACTTCGCGTATTGTGCAGAAATAATCCCACAGAACATCTATGAGATGAATTCTAACGTAATCTTAATGACAGCATCATCAAAAACAAGAAAGTATTGAAGGAGGCTATAACTGAAGAATAAGAAGAAAAAATTTTACGCTTCATTACCAAAACAAACGAAAGCTATTATAAAAGGTGATTTTAAAAGCTATAGGAAACTTAAAAAAAAACACATAAAATTCAGAAAATGCATGAAATCTTTTTTACTATTATTTGAATCGATAGTACGGTCCATATAATTTAATGTTTGAAGATTATTTCATGCAAACGTTGACCTTGACTGCGCCTCAAATGGTCCAATTTTGGCATACTCTTTCCAACATTTCTGCCGGTATCTCACGAATACATGCTTCATTGTTGTCTTCCAATCTGTCAATTGAAGCGGCTTTGTCTGTATAGGCATGAACTTTAACATAGCCCCACAAAAAATTGTCTAAAGGCGTTAAATCGCACGATCTAGCCGGCCAATTGACCGGTTCCGAACGTGAAATAAAATGTTCACCGAACTCGCCTCTCAATAAATCCATTGTTGCGCGTGCTGTGTGGCATGCGGCACCGTCTTGTTAAAACCCCATGTCATGCAAGTCAAGCTCTTGCATTTTGGGCAAAAAAAAGTTGGACATCATCTCACGGTAGCGCTCACCATTCACAGTTACGTTACGATTCGGTTCATCTTTGAAGAAGTACGGTTCAGTGACGCACCAAACTGTGACTTTTGGTTGTTCTCGCAGTGCTTCTGGCTGATATTCACTCCAAAATCTACAATTCTGCTTATTTACATACCCATTGAGCAAAAATGGACTGACCATAAAATGGAATAAGCGCGCGATGAACTTTCTTAACAGAGCACGCATTTTGATAAAAAAATTCAATAATTTGCAAGCGTTCTTCGTTTGTAAGACGATTCATGGTTAAATTATAGACAAAACTGAAGATGTTTGACAGTGAAACAAAACACGAAACGTGCGTCAGCTCTTTAAACCAGTGTTGCCAAAAAGATAATAGCTAAAAAATCACCCTTTAGATGCATAGGCAAAGCAACAACCTAAGTTGTTGTATAAGTGTATGTATGTATCATTTAGTTCTTCGATAAGGAAGACTGCCAGAGCTGCAGAGAAAGCGGAAGAGTGTAGCCCCCTCCTCACCATCCTAAATATGTCTGCTGCAATAGTCGTTATAAGATCTAGTCTGACAGGGAGTCAATTCATTGTGCAATTTCGCATAAGTACTCCTACAAAGTGCCTTAATTTACTTTTGTCCCGACTTAAAGTGCCTGTGGATTTCAATAAGTGATGATTCACGGTGAAGTTTGTTTTATAATCTAAAAAAGACACATACATTTGAAAGTGAACAAAAATTGTTTATTATCGGTTTAAAGAACAATTACTGGCATTTACTTGTTGAAAGTGTTATCAAGTAAACGTTGACCGTGACTTCATCTGAGGTGTTCCATTCGCAGAGTTAAATTTTGGGCGGTCCGTTCGAGCATAAGAACTGATTTTTCGTGGTAATACGAGTATTTTTGGCTTCCACAGCGTCAGCTGGCTTATTCCTGCAGAGCTGAGATTTTGCCTGACCTCGGAGAAAAGAGTCAAAAGGTGTGACACCGCGCGATCTAAGCCACCATAACAAACCTTGAATTTAAGTCCTCACCAAAAAGATTTCTCAACAAGTCCATTGTTGTACGCACTATATCTTGACTCGAAGCGTTGTCATCTTGACACCAGAGCTCACCGAGACCATGTGTCTGTCGGAAGTACGTAACTCGTTAAAATGGACAAACTGCTGTGCACAACCACGAATGGATTCGTCGCGGTCTTCTCATACACCCTCTACTACAGCTGTTGGGGTTGGATGTGGTTAAACCGGCTAAAAATCCTCCACTATTCGCACCGTAAGTTCCTTGCAACCAGTGCTCAAAGAAAGCTCAAAGACTGTTGGACAATTTGGAGCCGCTGTTGCTATGTAAGTCTTTCCGTGATGACCTGCCAAAGGATACTGAACAAAATTGGCAAAGAACCTTGATAAGAGTCGCGGGTGATCTGTCAAAAAAAACCCTCTGAAAATCAAACCTCACGATGAATCACCCGATATTTGTAGGAATTTTCATTTTTTTCCAATTATTTGTGAAGCGTATACTTCGTAGCTACATTAAACCTGCACTTCCAACCGATTATCAATTGATATCCTTTAGATGTATGCAAACTGATAAACTTATTGTCTTTCAGTAAAAAACAATAATTTCAGGTTTCAAGCACACTTCATAAACATGCAATTCACGTCGCAGTAATCACCCATAAATTGCGTCTTTCAATGAAAAGGCAATTACAAGCGCCTGTCCCTCTGCCCCTTCTCTCTCAAATTATCATACAATTACAATGTCAAGTATCCCCTTGCATCGGGCAGGAAAAAAAGGGTAAACCAAGCTCCCAAGGAAAGTTCCCCCTCAGCAAACACGATATCTTCCGAAAGAAAGCACATCCAAGCAACAAGAAAAGACTTGGCCCAACGGCACTGAAACAAAAACGCGTGAGAAATTCTGATGCGTAATTTTCGAATCGCCTTCAGGCATTCCCGAAGTCCGCACACACAACGCACGTTGCGCGGCGAGTTTCACTTCAAACTAGTACGCGTCAGTGCCTTAACGGTTGTATGTACAGCATCGTCGGCGACGACCTTCAAAACGTGAATCGAACAAGAAAGGGATGTGTCCCCCTTCGTCGTCGTCAGAATGAGGCATTCTGCGTCTTACACACGCTTCAGAGGGCATCAAATAGCGAATAACCTTGAGAGTGTAATACATTTGCGTGAAGGGTTGCTGCGGCCGCGTGTAGTCCTTTACGGATGTGATTCCTGTGAAGATTCCCTTTTCTTCTTCCACCGGCGGATAATCTCACCCCTCGCAGGACAACAACGGAAGGGAAGCAGCAGCGTTTTTATTGAAATTTGGGGAGAGCCAAACGAGCTCGAACGCAACAGGATAAGACATTAATACGCAGATCCGCGGAATTCAATTCAAAAGACGCATTTCCAATTGAGGCGTAGTCGTCCTTCAATTTTGTTTTTTTTTTTTTCTTCCACTACTTCGAAACGAGTTTGCGGCAATATGCGAGCGGGCATTGTTTGTGGCGTTTCCTTTGGTGTTATAATACACTTTTTGTTGATCCTTGCGTGGAACTAGAAATCGAGTGTGTAACCTTATCATGTCAGAGGAGTTCTGGTTTTCCATTGAATGGGATTGAAGAGGGGCGCTCGCAAAGGGATACAACTTGAGACATTGTGATCTGGTTCTACGAGATCGAGATCATAGAGGAAGCGGTCGGGTCCGCTGGAACACGTGTGGCACCCCATTTGAAACGATGAGATAGCAGTGCTACCCTTCGGTAGACGCTCTGGGATAATAGGGCGTTAAAATTGATAGATTTGGTGGTTGTCTGAAAAGTGATTTACGAACGTAAGGGAAAAAGGAGAAGATCCTGTTCTCTTTGAAAACAAGGTGAAGCTGATGGTGTGTGTGCGAAAGTGGAGGGAGCTTGAAAACGATCGGGCTAGCTGGAGACTCTTCGTGGTTGAGGCTTAGGTCCACTGCGGACTGACTTAAGAAAGAATGGGTGTGCATGTCTTCTTTCAGTTCAACAGTTCCTCTTATCGTGCAGCTTAAAACTCACTCCGTGTCGCCATCTCCGGCCAACTTGAGTATCACTCAAAGAATCTGCTTTCAATCTCACCCACCTTTCAAGTTTGCTCACCGTTACGTGATTGTGAATCAAATCGCAGACACTCTGGACTCGTTACTCCCTGATGAATATGCATCATCCTTTTAGGGTCCTTTAAGAAGCCAAATTCATGTTGAATCATGTCCCCTTTGCATCCAGCAGAAGATGTATCATTGCGTGACTTCTGCATTCCACTTCCCAGAAGCAGGAAGTACGGCGACTTGATGAAAACACGATTGACACTCTTTGCTATAAATGAGTGTTTTTATTGGGGTATGCAGATGATATAGATTTGTATCATCGCGTGTTGATTGAAGACCAGGCGAAACTGCCTGGTCTCGAGGCTAAAACTAGGCTCAAGCTCCCGAGCATAAATTGATCAGTCGCTTATCAACTGAGATAAACTTCTTCTATGGACAGGTACAACTTTGCGGAAGATTAGGAGATTGCCAATCTGGACAATGTGCATCTTGGCGGTGAATTCCTTAAGAAGCATTTCTAGTTGGATCTGAATAAGCAGATGAGAGTCGGACTCTGGGTATACCATTCAAACGAAACGTAAGAGCTTATTTTCATTCCGAGTTGCTACTTCACGGATTCCAGTTTCTGAAAGTTCTTCTTCTTCTTCTTCTTCTTCTTGTGGCGCCACAGTCCGGTGTGGACCTGGGCCTCAACCAGCTTGTGGAAGTTGTACATTTTAAATAACTTCAGGCGCCTCTAATTGGCATTGAGGATAATCCCGGGTATTCACGAGTAACGTTGTCCAGAGGGATTCCGGTCTTTTTACACAGGGAATCACAAATGTCTTAGAAGCCAAATCGATGATGTCGAAAAATGATTTTTCGATTGGCATACAGCTAGCGATGAACTTGTGCCTAAACCAACATGCCTCTCCAGTTAACACGATATCTCGGAAGCTGCCTCCAATTTCGCATCCCTTGTCGGCTGACGTCCTTCTCCATTTGTGTGTGGCATCGTCGAAAAGGTCGTCCTCTGTTCGTTTGCCTATACATATATCTCAGATTAAAACACTCTTTCAGCCGGAGTGCTGTTATCCATCTATTCTACGTGATTTAAGTGTCGTTTGTAAAGCATCCATGATTGCCGGGGCGTAGTGGGTAAGTGCTTTGACCCACACGCCGAAGGTCTAGGTTCGATTCCCGGACGGGACACCTCGCATTTTTATACAGCACCATCTCTTTCGAGCTGCTGACAACACTCACAAAGTACTAATTGTCTATAAAAAAATTCTCAAATATCGCCGTTCGGAGTCGGCAAAAAACTGTAGGTCTCTTCTACTCTTGAGAGAACAATAGCACGCACAACACGAGTAGTTGTTGTAGAAGCTAGACCCTTGTCTCTTGTGGGCTGTATTGCCACTCAATAAATATTTAGTTGAGCATCCGTAGACGCTTTGATTAGGCGCATGCCGTTCCACAGTCTTTTCCTTAACATACCGTCAACGCAAACAGAAGGAAAAATTGCATGTCAAAGTTTTCTGTCGAAAGGATCAAGGGCTTCTTCATCCGTCGTTTTTGCACTATAAAGTAGAACAGGGATGCTCAAGATGTTCACTTACTTAAGTTTGGAAAAAAAATATTTATTTTTATTTACAATGTCAAACTTAGACTAAAATACAATTTCCTTAGGGCTACCTTAAATACTACATATCTTGCATCCTAGCGGCATGGTATGTTTTCCCACAGGTGTCTTCCGATTACCGTGCTGGGCGTGATGAAATGCGCTGGTGTCGTATGGTCCAGACGTTGTGTTAGCGATTGTGTTTGCTGGGAACGGATGAGGTGTCATTTGAACCCGTTGTACAAGGCCGACTGGGTCTATTGAAAGTTTTTGCTGCCCACTATGACTACGTGACGACGATATAATGCGTCCTTCCTAAATTACAACTTTTAAGAGGTGGTCCAACCAGAAAGCACGATGTTAATTGTGAATCACCTCCTAACATCAAGGTTTGTTTTGCCCAACTTAATTTGACTTTTCAGTGATTGACACTTCCAACCATGGAAAGGTACACAATTAAGCAGAGCGTTACGATTTTTGAAGCCTTTATCGAAAATAGGCGTTTAAGTCAAAGCGCATTTCGTGCACTTAGTGTTTTTTGACCAGGCGCACTTCAACCTCAGTGAATTCTTCAACAAGCAGTGTTTTTCACACTTGAACAAACGAGAATCCACAAAACCACAAGTGATTGTTGAATAGCCGATGCTGACCCAGCCGATGCGGTTTGGGGTGGCTTGTGGCTGTGGACATCATAATCCTCCGAAAATGAGGTCGGCCAAATATGAACCGTGAATGGTGTTCGCTATCGCGAGAAAATATCGGATTTCCTGTGGCCACAAATTGAGGATGTGAACCTGAACAATATGTGCTTCCAACAGGATGGCGCCACTTGCCATACAGCCAATGAAACAATGTCTCTTTTGCGGGAGACATTCAATGGTCCTGATATCTCACGTCATGGCGATGTTATTTTGCTGCCGCGATCATGTGATTTCACAGCGTTGGACTTCTGTCTTTGGGGATAATTACAAGGAAAAGTGTACGTCAAGACAAAACGAATTCGAGAGCCAAATGATGAGATATATCGGCATTGTAACGACATTGAACCTCAATTATGTCTCAGAATCATTGAAAATATGGACAATCGGATGGAGGTATGCCACCTTAACCATGGTGAGCATTTTGACGATATTTTGATTCACACATAATTGCCATAGATCTATCAATATCTATCAAACTTAAAAATATTAAGATAATTCTCTAAAAACTTTTAGCTTTGCTTAATATATAGCGTTGGCAACTAAGTAATTGCGGATTCGTTTAGAAAATAAAAGAATAGTTTTTTATGGAGTGAAATAACTTTATTCTGAATGGACTCTGTGCATCCCAAAATTCAAGCCATTGTCTCGATGTTGAATTCTTTAATTTTTATTTTTTGTTGTTTTTTTGTGTTTTTATATTTTTTTTAAATTTTTTTTTTAATTCTTTTTTGTAATATGAAGCTTAAGTACTACCTTAACCTATGTGAGTTGACCCTGTAGACTCAACTATCCCGTCTATTTGTTTGAGAAGTTAACTGCATCGAACGCTGGTTCTGGTGTAACCACCAGTAGAAAAACCGAACCGCAGAAATCGGCCTGCTGAACCGTAGGAGCTCCTCATGGCTGCGAGCGACATCCGGCTCGTATTGAAGTTGCCTCTCGACTGTTCGGCGTGCGACGTGGAAGATGATAGGGCAACCTTCCCTATCTTGTATCAGGCCTTTAGCGTCCAAATAGAGGAAAGCTTCAGGCGGAATGAAGCCTTTAAGACGTACCCGTTCATGGTACATTTCATTTGGGTAGTAAGCCCCAAAGATCAGACTGTTGGTTGAAGCCATGCATCGAGCAGTGTGACTTCGTATCAACATGATAATAAAATTATCTATCCTTATAAGGTTTGCCTCGTTGTACAGAACCTCGTTGGGGTAGAATTTCTTGTACTGGGATTCTGGTGTTCGATATAAACGGAGACAGGCCCGAAGACACTGCCTCTCGGACACCCTCATCTTTTCCATCTGGGAAGGATTCACGTTGAACCACACAGGACAACCATACACCATAATTGGCCGGATGAGGGCCATGTAGCAGATAACCTTCACTCTGGTATCAAGTTGACTGCTGTAAAATAACCCTCTTGCCATAGCAAAGGCCTTCTTAGCCCTGGTCAGAGCTGTATCTATGTGGATACCACCATACAGATGCTGGTCCAACCAGATGCCTAGATACCTGACTACACTTTTTACAGTTAATGGTCGTCCTTGTGGATCAACTATGCCGAACTTGCGCCAGTTCATTTTTGTGTCCCTTGAGGCCCTGGACAGCGGGGTTCTGAAAAGGATAGTTTCACAGTTCTGGTAGTTGATTTTCAACTTCCAGTCGTCGAGTGTCCATAAATTGAACTATTAGAATGGACCAACGCGTACGTAGTCATAGTCAACATTTTCATGACTTTATTATCAAAATCTGAAAATTATGAATTGTTCTTTTAACCGATTATGGCGATTTTCAGTTCACACGTAAAATGGTGTTATATATTATGAAGTGAACCTCACACTGAATCATCCTTCACTTCCTAGTGAAAAGTGTCAATTGAGACCTCGTCCATTTAAATGGTAGTGGGGAGGCGTTTCATTCAAGATCCTACAGCCGCTTTGGTTTACAGTCCTAGAGAAATTTAATTTTTATTTAAATCTAAACATATAAAATTATCTGCTTGCAGACTTAATGACTTACATAAACTCCAGTTAGACTATTTGCTTCTTAAAGTCATTCCTAGACTAAAGCCATGCTCCTGGGATCTCGCAACGATCCCGTCTGTATGTGCCCGATCAAGTTGTCTGCTTATGTAATTGCGCGTCGGATTATTCATTCAAAGAAATGGTAAACAGGAGCGACGACAAACACAAACAGCCCATAGCAGATAAGTTTTTGATTATATGGCTTAATCGATGTCACGCCCGTCGTCTTAAGGACGTTTCATTTAATTTTTTGTTGCCAGTAGTAGAGGCAACCTAGAAATTGTGAATCTGCTTCCCTTTTAATTCATACATCAAGTTACATGAAGTATGAATGACACTCTGCTCAGCTTTGGCATGTTTTTCATTATGCGGAATTATAGGTTTGCACCCATTCCGATTTAAGTCGTTCCTGGTGTTCGATTGGATGACGGCCACGGCCGCGGACACTTTCATTTCTGTCTGAGCAAATTGCACAAGTTGTTCAGAATGCGGTTTATCCTTCAGGAGTGACTTTTGGTGCTCGATCTCATTTCCCAAGCAACGTGGGATCCACCAGCCGCTTGTCTAGGAAATTATTTGCATGTACATATGTGACCCACTTTACATCCAGCGACTCGGAAATGCGTTGGGTTGACCATTCATCTATGGCCTCACCATAGATCTTGAAGATCGATCGCCAGCAAGTCGGCCACCTTTCTCTGCTCTGCGACATGCCATTCCGGTTAGAAAACCAGAAAGCTTAAGCGAACCAATCTCCTGCATGCTATCGAATTTCTGGTGACAAAGTGAAGAGGAAACCAGCCAGCCACCCTGCACCCTGCACATAAATCGAGTTCTCGGACAGTCCCCCCTGACAGATAGTCCCATTTAATGACTCCGATGGGCCAGAAACACCCACAAATCATTTATCGTGCGGCAAAAGCCGTCCGATCGCCAATTCAATTAACTCCCTACAAAGGAGACTCGCACTTAATCTGTCTCAACTTTCAGCGGGATCCTGCGGCTGATGCGCGACTAGGAGTGTCTAGATTTTAAACGGCCACTAAACAATCAATTACTCACTCAAACGCGCCGACCTCTACCACTGCGTCCAGTGTCACTAGATCGCCTCCCGTTCGCGCTCTTAACTAATTCCCCCCGATTGCGATTTAATCGATTCATTTATAAAGAAATTAAGTTAAACCATAACAAAAATCGCGTGCAGCCGCTCGACTGGATTCCACCGCAGGCATCCGCTGGCGAAATTCCAGTTTGTGGTCACTTTGAGTCACCGTCGGTGGTGGTGGCGGCATACGGAGGGAGGACACGGCAAAACGGGAAGACTTGCATTCGAATCACAGCCGTCTCCTGGTCCAATTGCATCCAATACCACCTCGCCGCCGGACTGGTATCGCGGCCCCGATCGCGTTTTCTAGCCGTAATCAGTGACAATCTCTCACAGCGCTCTGAATGATTTATGTGCGCAAACTGGTCGCCGATCTTATGCAATCCCCACAGTGCGTCCGTGGTTCGGTCGATCGGTCGGTCGTCTGTCTGCTCTGCTCTTGACCCTGCTGAGGGGGCCGCCGAGTGCCCATTGTGATGACAACATGTTGGCACGACTTGCGACTCGATGCCACTGAAGATATTCAGACATCTGCACGGATTCTGTGCCGTGAACGCTTAAGCGGTCATCACATCGATTCCGGCCACTGCCAGTCGCAGTCATTCACCGAGGAGGAAGCGGGCTTGTTTACTTTTACTTCCCTAATCGGACGCGGCGTGTACCGCGAACAAAGAAATCAATTCATGCGCCCGCCGAAAGACACACCCCGCGTGAGCATGACGAGCAGATGATAAGCTGCTGCGCTGCTTATCGTCGTCGAGTGCTTAGCAGGCGCCCTCACCCACCAACAACAACGGCAAGAGATAAACTCCCGGCTGGTCGGTCGTGGGTGGATGGGGTTCACTTGGCCGGCAGCAGGAAGCGACACTTGATGGAATTTCGCTCGAAGAAGATAATTCCGACTCGAGCTTATCAGACCACCTGGCACGTAGATTAGACGTTGATTAGGTGTCTGTTGTGTCAATATTTGTGAATGTTTCGACATGCAACAGTTTCGGGACTGACACTTGGACTCTTGGGATTCACTGGCGAATGAGAGTGACAGAGAATCTTCAGTTGATTCCATGACATCAATTTGCAGTCTTTGTTAATTTATCTGCTTCAGAAGATGAGGAAGAATTTAGGCTTATGGGGGAAAAGGGTCAATGGGTGATAACTTTGATTGAGTCCAACATAAGGTTATGATTTCCCACTGAGATGAGTCATAAATTGGTAGGCGTCCCAATAGGCTACGCGTCTTTATTCTACTAAGAGTATGAACAATGGAGGTGTGGAATGTTCTGTCGCTAGGAAGCTGTGGTTTCAAGCTCTCGGACTCAAAAACTGTACCCGCGCAACCTCCCTTTGCTCTATTTTCTTGGTCTTCCTAAGAAATGCCAACAAGCTCCTCTCCGACAATGAGCCTTCGTCATCAGCTATGATCACGGCAGCACCAAAAATTTGTCAGTTGATCCACGAAAAGGCGGTGCAATTGACAGAGAAAGTGCTCCACAGTGACTTCGTTCTCTTCAAAGGTGCGACACCTTCAGGTTTTCATTGCTTCGTCACTAAGTCGATTGGCGAAGACGCAGTGGCCCGTTTGTAAGCCGAAAAGTCGCCTGTAGTCTTTTCTGTTACATGATAACAAGAATGCCTTAGATTTCTTATAGACGTAAGAGAGCATGCGCTTGGTTTGCCCGCCTTCTTCGCGTTGTTACTTTTTATACTGGATTGTGCTCTCGAAAGGACCAGCCATCGATGGTTGGCCTGAACATTGATGCGGTTTGCTTCAAAGAAGTCAGTTGCAACACGGGCCGTTTCAATAAAACAGTTCAAATTAGGCAGCTTTCACGGAGGCAGCGTTAACGAGGGCATTCCTTACATAGGTTCAAGTCCGGAGAGCACCCTCTCCTCTAATCCTTGCCTAGAACATTCATCAGCGTTTTCACTTTCCGTGATCCCGTGGTGTCCCGGAACAAAAACAAACTAAGCTTATAAATATAAGTGAACAACACGTCCTCACAGGGCGGCTGTGGTCGAAGATGTGGTCCCAATCGATTTCAATAAGAGACATTTCGTGCGGACATTTTGGGCGGAAAATCATCTTTCTGACAAGGAGCGTTTTAATTCTCGAAAAACCCGCCCGCTCATGTCAACAAGCCAATGCATCCACAGAGTGTAAAAATTTGTGCGTGGATTCTGGAGTGGTGACATCATTGGACAAGTTTTCTTCAGAGTTGAGGCTGGGATAATATTTTGCTCAACAATGGACGTTATAGAGCCATGTTAAAAGACTTGATTTTTACTGAAATTGATTTCGAAAGCCTCCAATTCATGCAGAACGATGCGGCGTGCCACTTAGCCCATGCCAAAATCGATCTTTTTCGCACCAAATTCGCAAAGTGTACTAACAGCCGTCTTGGCGATGTCAATTGGCCGCCTCAAAGCTACAATTTGACTCAATTAGGGAACCATGAAACACCGTTGGTCCAACCTTGCGGAAACGTTTCAAGCGCTTAAGGGTCATTTTCTTTAAGCATTTGAAACCATTTGGACTTTACTAAAAGCGGATGAGGATGCCTTTAGTCTTTTCGAGAGAAAAGTTTTGCGTGTGATTTTTGAGCCTGTTTGCGTTGATGGCATCTGGAGAAGAAGATTCAACGACGAACTCTATGGGCTGTACAGCGACATGTGCCTAGTCAATTGTCTTAAGATGCAACGCTTAAGATCACTAGGCCATGTAGAGCGTATGAACACCACTGCTTCGGCACAAAGAGTCTTCGTGTCTGAACCATTGGAACAACGCAACAGAGGACGGTCTAGGGTAAGGTGGCGCACACAAGTGGAGAAGGACCTCAACCAACTTGAAGTGCACAACTTGCGGTAGCTGGCGAAAGATCGTGCTGATTGGAGAGGCATGTTGGTTGAGGTCCAAGTCCACCCAGGGCTGTAGCGCCACAAGAAGGAGAAGCAGATTTGAAACCATTTACATGGTTACTACTCTAGGCTCTACTGCGAAGCCAAGCGAGGTAGTCCCGACGTTGTGACGGGTTTTTTTCCTGTAGATGTATAGATCCTTAAGCTGGAAACAATATTATGACTGATGGCCATTTTGTCAGCTGTCAAGTGATATATTTGAAGTTTGGTTTGGCAGAATAAATAGACTGACGCCTGAAGAATTGTTGTGTGTGTTTTATGGATTGTTGGAATAATTGATCCGAACTTTTTAAAAAACGATAGAAGAACAGCTTCCTATGGAGAACTTGTGATCAAGAATATCGTGCAGTCACTGCTACTAACCTCAGTTGGATTCATCTGCAATTGAACGAAGTGACAATTCACCGACTGCACTGATTATCAATCCCCTTGCCCTTAAGCACCGTTGCTCTGTTTAGTGCTTAATCATATCATCGCAGTTAGAATATTTGTCTTCCTTGAATTTGATCAAAAACTACCCTAGAAAATGTAGAAACCTTTCTCTAAGCTCCCCCCACTCAAACCCATAATTGGTAATTAGTTAATAATCCCCTCAAGCACATGTCCGCCAGCACTGTTCCCCGCTCAGCGCAAACTCAAATCTGCATGAAAGTCTCTTCGGTTCGGTTTTTTTTTTGTTTAGTTTTCTTTGAAATACCGGTAGCCGATTAAAATTTTCTGCCTAAATACACAGGAGAGGATTGAATTTCTGTAAATCCTCGTCTTGGCCATTATATCGCTTCAGTGATCTTTCTTCGACAGTTTATTTTCTCGCCATCAAGATTGAAATTCGATATGCGACGAGTGCGGAGGAGTGGAGTCTGGGCTTCGCCGTCAGATGGGCTTGTGGATGCGAGCACTTGTGTGCGTGATTGTTCGGCGACAGATGTTAGTGGGGGCTTTTGTTTTAGGAACACGAGAAGCGGAAAAGGGCTCATTATTTCCTTTATTCATTCAATTTGAAAATGTACGTTAAACGTACGTATTTAGTGATGTTTTTTTTTGTTTCACCAGAAGGTGGAGTGACACTTGATTGAACAAATTTTTTGTTTAATTCCTTCTTGAATTTCGATCAGTTACGTAAACAAAATTCTGTGAGAATTGATGAGCTTGAGAGAAAAATGGGCATATACCAAGGCTGTTTGCACCTTTGATCGGTTTTGTTTTACGGTTTTGGGGGAACAAATGTTCGAACTGTCATTATTGGCACATTCTTCAAGGTCATAGCATCTATTTGGCAACTTCAAGATCTGGCTTTGAAGAGATTTTCAACATAGACGGACCAATTGCTAATCTATCGTTGGTTGATAAATTTGATGACTTATTGAAAACTTTCAGCATACATACCGCACGGGCAGTATTACTTCCAAACCGAGGTCATACATTTTCGTAATAAAATCCGCGTCGACCGGCATGTGTTGACTCTAAGGAATGTCAGATTGTTGAAAACTATTTCCCTTAGTTAAGGTAAGCAACGATATTTCATATTCAACGAGTTGTCGTTGTGTAGGACAACTCGGTGTGTACTTCATAGACTCAAACCTTGTAATTTATGCGGACAACCAACCGTTTTGTTCCTGCAAATGCTCTCTCAGGAGTAGAGGTGCTCTTAAGTCTCAGTTTATTGGGAGCACAAATTACTTCGGTCCATTGTTTTGTGTTTATTGAGAAAACTTAACAAATACACGACTCAAATTACTGTCCGTCGAAAGCGACTTCATTTGCCCATCTCTTTGGTAATTTTCGAATACAATCTCTAAAGAAACGAGTCCTCTCTAGTATCCATCCAATCATTGAGTCATTCTTTGATTTCCCCAAAATCGGCATCCATCGAAAAAGGCAATAATCGGAAGGAGGAAGGTCTGTTGATTACGACGAGTTAGGTAAGATTTCCCATTTTAGTATTTCCAGGCAGTTTGTGACCACTACAGCCACTTTGTGCCGAGCGTTCAAATGTTCCCAAGCCAACTTGTCAAGCCTTTCGGTCGTTTCTGGCCATTTTTCAGGCAATGTACGGCTTAATTGCATTTGTTGTAGTCGATGACGTGTCCCATTGCTTGGTTTTAGCATCTCATAGTACACCACATCTGCGTGGTTACGCCGTATGGGCAGCATAACCTTTGACTCGTGGATGTTTTTCAAAGATCGATGGTGTCTATGTAATCGATGATGGAACAGGTTCACTGTGCTTTGCATAGTAGTTTTTTTCTTCTTGGGGTTATGCATTTTGCATTTCCAGTCACGATCCAGTGCAAAAATGTCTTCCTTTGATCTCTTTCAAGAGGCAGTTCCAAGGTGAAAAAATCACCTTTCGACGTCTCTCGGTTGCAACTCGTTCGAGATGCAAAAAACGCAAAAATAAATTCATCACGCATTTTGATGCTTGATGACGTTAGTTTTTACAGTTTTATCCCCATGGTCAGCTACAAACGTATATTTGCAACTTTAAATGTAATTGACACTAGTGCAGGCTCTTAGGAAATGTTTATCCCCGACAAGAACGCACTGGAATTTGTCATGAAATCGCTTCTACAACTCCACTGGTTTAGAATCGCGCATGAAAATGCACTTAGGTCGTCGCTACTCTTCCAAGAAAATTTGCACATACAACACCAATGATAGTTTAAGAATCTAGACGCTGACCATGACTTAATAAGAAGTTTGATGGGACCGCAGAAACAAATGTTTCTTTAAAACATTTCCAGAAGTAGTATCATGTCATAGTTGTAAGCAGCTTAAGCATGTATGTGTGTATTTTGCAAATGAAGAACCTTGATATAACACCAACCGTAGGCAATACAAAGAACTGAGCGTGGTATTTCTTTGCGCTGCACAGAATCCTACTGGGACCTCAGTATGTGATAATGTATCACTGCAATGTGGCAGCTATCAGACAGTTGCAAGTCTATGAAGCTCAATTTAGACGGCGAGCAAAGGACAGTATCAAAGTTTTCTTTCTATTTCACCTCACAAACTGCTAAGAAGCAATCGTACTTAACTAGCTTTAGAACGCAAAACCAGGCGTGTAAGTGTGTATTATGTATCTGTTGTTGCATCGCATGAGTCGGTAAATTTCGTGCAAAAAACTATCTTAACAAAATATGAGGATGGGAAAACTAACTTGGCATTCATTCTTTTCAAGAACTGCGACCGATGAGCGGGCAAATGAAACTGAAGCCAAAAAACGTTTCATTGACTGCTCGCTATGTTCGACCAATCAGCTTTCACTTGCACTTTATTTCGAAAAATCGTGACTCTTGTGTTGGCGAGTGAGTTCTTCAAGACCTTCTCAAGGACAATGTGGAAAAAGTCGCCTTGTCTTATACCATTTTTGACATTGAAGGTCTCAATGGGTTCAGAATCAACCTTCACTGAGCAACGAGAATTCTACATCGTCACCCTGCACAACTTGATGAGCTTGGCAGGAATACCTTAACTAAACGTGACGCTATATGGCTAGTCCCTATAACTGCTCCCTAAACTGTCTAGGCTTGAAGTCGACGAATAGGGTGTAAGTGTCGATTTACATCTCCTAGGTTTTACCAAAACCTGTCGTAGTGTGAAGGTTTGGTCAGTAGTCAACTTCCTCAGCCTGAAACCGCTCTGATAAGAACCTATCAGGTTATTCAGGAATGGTTTCCGGTACTCACACAAAATATCAGAAACGCGTTTGCTTAGGAGACTTATCCCTTGGAAGTTGGCACAGTTGAATGCGTATCCATTGTGGATCAAGCTAATAATACTGAGATTCCACACGTCGGGCATGATTTCCTCAAACCACACCATGCGCCCTATAAGCTAGCTTCTAGTTGTTCGTCTGCACCAACAACTTTATTCGACCTTAGTCTGTTGGGTTAGTTGGAGTTTGCAGCTAGAAATTTTCGAAACAATCACACGTCCTCACAAAGATGATATGAATAGGCAGTAATGACAACCGTTTCGTATGACTCGACTTTATACTAATAAGCAAATAAGTTTATACTCAACGACTGCAATTCAAATCTTCCTCTTAACATGGCACCACAGTCCATAGTGACCTTGAGACTCAACTAACAATCCTCTGGAGATCCGCGAGTTTATCGGCTGCATGAGAATAGTTAAGGGACTGTCTGTCCTTTGACCGTTTGTAGGCATCGTCAACAGTAGATCTGTCTGTATCCGAGGCATGTACTTTTCTATAGCTCTCTGTCTGGCCTTTTCTCTCTCCTTCTTTCTCTTGTACTGGCGAGAAAGTTAACCTCCTACAAAACCCATAACTCGAAGGGCAGGCAGTCGCTAATCTCGTTAAGATTTTGAGCTCTGCTATTGACTCTAAATCATGATGATGAATCCTCCCCCATCTCTATTCCAAGATCCACCCTGATCACATTGAATAACTGTTTCCCACTAATAAGAAATTCATCTACTGCCATTTTGTAAGATAAGTCCTGGCACAGACTTACTCCACCTTCTGTCCCTCTGTCGCTAATAGCCTGTTGCGATTTCCCACTGGGGTCCGTCTCATTTTGAATCAGTTGAACTAGACCGTTAGGTTTCAGCACTCGCAGTTAGGGCCAGAAATCTATTGACGGAGGCTAATTACAGACGCAAATGAGGCACATGACTTGCATGTCAATACTTTGATACTCATTAAAATCATTACCGTTAATTACGAACGTGATAAATCACCGATATCCAATTCGCTTGTCCCTCTACGTAGCACTGGAAAATCGGTGTCACAGTTTATTTTCCAGTCTACAGACTAAGAGGATCGAGTTTTCTATCACATCCGTCTACAAATCGGTGCCCTGCAAATGTCATTGCCTGACGCACACACAATTTGGATCAGCAGTTTTTCCTTTGAGTGGCGACTTCTCTGAGCATGCTAATTGCAATATTTTGTCGATGGGGCCAGTATGGTGAGATTCCTGACAAGTTCATCCACTTTGCTATTACCGTGGACATATCTGCGCCTCGGCATCCAGTGCAGACGGTTGTTAAAGCGTACCGTCATCGCGTCTGTACGTGAGCGACAGCCTATTACCACTTTGCACCGGTTTCAGGGATGCCATCTTCATCCGACGATTCATAAACACACACAAATGGTACGGGCGAAATATGAGATTCCACTTAAGCCGCCACATTGGCTCAATGGTCATAATCTGAGACTTAAGCGTGCAGCGATGGCCACGGCGCAGGCGATATGAGGGACTAATTAAGCGTGTCGTCTTTGCCAGGGCAGACGGCATGACACCGTCGCCCACTCTCTTTACAATCCGGAAACAATCTAGATCTTCTATCCTTCGGAGCAGATGTATGATGCGTCTGTCAAGTGTGGTCTATGTGCGTTGTTGATGGTCGTAGGTTGGAATTCCTGTTTTGTGCAGATTACGATTACTGACTGTCTGCAGTTTCAATGGGCGCTCGCTACTTCTCGTTTGTCAAGCCGATCAGGGAAGGGAATCAGGTTGGAATGAGTATCAAGTGCATCTGGAAAATTATGCAAAAAGAGATTCCTGTCTTCTTCTATTACGTGCGCCGTGCAGTCGGATGCCTTACGCAACGGTTGTATAGAATCAGGAGCACATACATACGCATGGTGTTACACACGCCATTGAGAGCTTTTTGCATTCATCTTAGAAAGGACGACTTTTCTCACAACTGCGAGTGTGTTCTATGGGAGGAGTTGTGTAGCAATATAGAGAAAATAAATCTGTGATTCAGTTGAGATGTATGCGTCTCTAAAGTGTCTTTTTGTTTCTCCGCCTGCGAAGAAGCGGACATCTTAATCGGAAATTAATTGCGGTTAACATTGGGACATAGATCTTAATACAACCCATTAAATTAACGGTGTTTTGAAAACTCTTGAAATGACAAATTTCAAGTTTTCGCTTTGGGGACGCACTTTGACGATTCAGGGAGATGAAGTTAATGTCTGTGATTTTATAGCAAATTTTCAGGAAGATTTAAAAAAAATTAAGGTTAATCGGCAGAGCGTACTGTTTGTTATGGCGCTAAACGTAATAACCAGTTAACGGGCAGACACAATTTCGTAACTGGTTTCGTTTGACTGAAATAGTGTTTTATGACCCTGACTCGTTACAAATAAATAAATAAATTTAACTTGTTCAGCAACTGCTTGTGTTACTCTTACGAGTTAAGGGAACTTTACCGCTGAGCTACAGCGACCGTATTTGGCTGGTACAGGTTACATTCATTCATTGCGTGTTATCAAGTTGGTAGCACTGTCATTTGACACCTGCCAAACTTCACTGTCATTTGAAGAATCACTGGAACGATGCGTACATTTTATCAAAACTTAGTCCGTAATTCATGATTCGAAACTCTTTAGCATTACCTTTTGACTATAGTCGAAACAATAAAACCAACTACGACAGCAAGCAGCATAGAACCAACTACACAACTGTGACTCAAGAGACTTGTAGACTCAATCTTTACAATCCTTGAAGTTACGCAACAATTGAAGTCTGCTGACCATTCAGCAAGCCGTGGCTGCGTTTCTTGTGGGTAAACTCGGATTCTTCGAATAGCATAAACAGACGAAATATGGCGATCAGAAAACTCACAAGTGCTTTATGGTCGAAAGGTGTCATGGGTCCAAACTTTAATAAGGATGCCAATGAACGATGGGTCACAGTCAATTCGATTTTTTTGGGTTAGCGCCAGGCCAGGGTTGTTACCATAATCAGCACGGCTGTTTCAAATTTTTCGTAACGTTTTCAACGTTCTACTCCTGGGATCACATAAGCTCTCCTAAAAAAAACCTCTAACAAGAAAACAAAAAACAGTATGCGAACCGATTACAGATACAATAAAGACAAAACTGGACTTGAGATAAACTTTGCTTACCCAGACAAGGGAGTAGAACTTAAGCCCACAAACTTAGGTATTTCTGATTTCAAGGTAACAAGTTTCCTGTTATTTGATTCTGATTACAGAAAAGTCCTAAGTTCTGTAGCTGAAACTTTAGGGACCACTAAGACCATTAAACAGTAAAAAAGGATTGTAGCAAGGCAAACTTTCAAAGGAAAAAAACATCCGAGATTGCAGAGGAAAATTCAAGGAGAAACTTAGCTGCGCGATCGAAACCATTGAGGAGATCAACAGAAAGCCGAGTACAGCTGCGGCAATCGCTCTGCCTCGTAAGAGTCCCCAATGGGAGCCTCTACACACAGTCTAGGACATCGTAGATCTTAGTTCTTCGGCTGCACGTGGTCTGTTAAGTGAGCTCACATTAAACGTGCAGAGTCGAAAATCGTTATCTTTGATCGTTTGCTGGGAAAGTCAACAGAAAATCCGTCTGTATCCGAGGCATGAAATTGTTTCGGAACTGGAGGGAGTTAACCCCACTCATAACCTACAGACTGGTATGCCAGGTCCATTTTTTAGCCCTCCTCCCTTAAGTATTTACGGCATACATTGGTTAACCACACAACGGGCTATTTAGAGGGCGCCGAGAGGAGGATGTATGTCAACTTGACCTGTGCACTCGCACAAGCGAGGAAAATGTCGGCAACTCACCATGTTGAGTGTGATCAACGATATTGCCTCGTGTCCACGGGCTCGAGCCCTACAGGTATAACAGCTGGTAAGCAGCTGGACAAGGTGCGAGCAAAAATACTGTCTCTACGAACAAGACATCTAAAAGACCCAGATCCCAAGATGAACTTACAGAACTCCGTGGATGGAGAGAAAGTGGCGAATCCTCCTCTATGGGATTTCTGATCTTCGAAATGAGGATGGGAAGCTAGTTGGCTACAACTGGAGGGTCCTTATGACGCAACCTTTTATCGTAACCTACGCTATCCTACAAATCCTCAGAAAAGGTTTCGCAAGGTGTTAAGTCCCACGATCTATGCGGCCTGCTTAACGTAGCAAATCGTGAAATTAAGTGCTCAACAAAATGACTTCCCAAACAGTTCTTTGTTTGACGCTTTGTATACATTTGTCTTAACGCCGTCGTATCGAAACCAGAGCTCACCGAAACCGAGACCAAGAATTTGAGGAATCACAAAACAAGACCAAATTGCTGAGAGCGACGAAGAATCGGTGGGTCAAGATCTTCGCGTACGCTCTCAGCTACAGCTCCTGTAGTCTCTTCACTACGTGCTGGATGTAGTCTAATCCGTCAAATATCGTCCACTAATATAAGGTGGGACTCAAATTTGTGATTGGCATTGGCAATAGTGGTTTCGGTACGTCGAAGTCGCACGAAAATCATTTCTCATAGAAAACTGATGTTCAAACTACAGCTGAAGGCTGTTGTGGTGTGGGTCCTTCCATGATGACTTGCCAAAGGATACTAAACAAAAATGATAAAGCAGTTTGTTACGAGTCACGCGTAGTCTGTCACAAAAAGTCTACTGAAAATCAAACCTCTCGATGAACAACCCTCTAACCCAACGGTTTCCAATTCTAAAATATTGAAATTTGTTCACTATTCATTCACCTGTTACGCACAAAAGAATTCCTTTCAAGTGAAAACCGACTTAAAGCATACCCAAGCGTCTGAAACTCAATCCGTTGTTTTTCAAAAACTCACAAGCTGTCAGGTCAGCTGCAGAGTGGATTCTGTATGCAAATCCGGTCACATGCACCTCCTACCGTCTACCGTAATTATGTATGTTGAGATAATGACCGAAAACCGATCCGCATTCGGTGTGTTATGCTGCCTACCTGTGTACCTGGTACACCGCCTCCTCATCCTCCTCCACTTACTCCTACAGATTCGAGGACAAAACCGCAGACTAATCCCAGCATGCTGCTGTTATTAAAATTTATTTCGTTCAGCACACCATTGCCGCCTGCGAGTATCTGTGCAGAGTGTACAACACACACACACACACACAATCGCCGGCTACCGAGATCCTTGAGTACCTACACGGACATGGTTAAATGTGGCTGAAACATCTGCTCTTTTGCCGAGATTTGTCTTTCGTTCGTTTGAATTCCATTCTTAATCCTCATCATCTCTGCCTTTTTGAGTTTTCAAGTATTTTGGATAAACACACACACACACACTCGCTGTTACACATGCGTCCTGCCCCGCGTCCTTCGGCCGTTCTATTCAGACAGCACGGCAGAGAAAAACTGACCCATTGTTTACGACTTCCGTTGGTAACGTTCCGAAATGAAGACGAAAAACAAAAAATTAAAGATACGAGATTCGTGTTCTTTATTATTATTATTCGGTAGTTTTTACCTTTTCAGTGGCGCAGGGAAACAAGCGCTCATTGCTTGTATGTCTCTTTGTGTGTATGGGTGTGTGCGGGACTCACTTCGAGTACTTTTCGATATTTCGTTTGAAGATGCGATCGTGGAATCCTTTTTGTGTGCTGTGTGTTCGTTTTTTTTTTGTCTTCAAAACGTTCTGCTCTCAATACTTACGTACTGCTGTGGGATCCCAGTCTGCCAGATATTCTCCCAGAAGTTATCGATGGGCTGATGTTGTCAATTCTGTTGTTTGGGTTCTCTTTCTGTCTCGCCGTGATTCATTTGAAATCTAAGGATCTATGGAAGCGGTTCTGTGTCCTCTTGCCTGTAATGAGGTCATTCACTGGAATCTTTTTGTTTGGAGGATGTTACATCGAAAGACTTGGTTATCATCTTACCACTGGACACCGTTCCTATCGTTTGGGCTTAATTTATTTTTTCAGAGCCCAAAGTTCGCATTCTGTCCTAATTTTCCAAGACCATGCTGATAGTTTGGGCTTTTTTTTTCGGAGGAATGCGCCCAAAGATTTGGCAATCTTCCAGCCCGAGCTGCCAACATGCACGATTTGCAACCCGAGATAGTCAATTACGGAAAAACGTCTACGCACTAATCCACACCCTGCACACGTCAAGCCACCACCACGCGGAACTGTCGGCAGCTATTACTTCTCAGAATTGTTTAGGAACTTACGCTCTGCTATGGAGGAAAGCCCTTACTCCCTCAGCTTGTCTTAGTCTTGAATGCACTTTCCCAATGAAAGATCATTCCAGTTCTAGGGGATCATATTGTTGGCGCTTGGTGGGTTTACAATATGCCTCTCCTAAGCAAAGCGGGCGCAATGAAACACTGCATGTTCTGCACTCCCATAGGATTTTGAACATTCTTGGCACAGCGGCGAGTTGTTGTGCCCAAATCGAACCCAAAAATGTTCTGTAGTCGCCGTGTCCAGAAAGGAACTGTGAGATTGGTAGTTGGACTTCCCTGCGCATCAAGGCATCGATGACGGGGATAAGCATATGCGTCGATTTACCTTTTGTGGATCCGTTCCATTTGGCTTGCCCCATCGCTATGGATCCATCCCATCTAGCTTGCCACATTGCTATGGATGCTGCCCGTTCTTCTCCTTTATTAAATTTGTCCTAGTGCCGGTCCGGGGTTCTCATAAACTCGTCAGAGAGAATGTCTATGGGTAGCATTCCTGCTATGACGAACGCCGCCCCATCAGAAATGGTTCTGAAAGCACTAATAGTTCGTATTGCGCAGAGTCTGTACGCTGACCTTATTATCCACTTCAGTCGCCTTGAAGTGATTACTCTAGCCCAAATCGGAGCTGCATACAGGAGAACTGAACTAACTACTCGTTAGAGTAGGATTCTCCGTGACATGATCAAAAAATTTGGGCCCACCAATATTTGGAAGGACTCGAGAGAGTGCTCCTTGTACAAGTGATGCCTTCTTACTGGCATACTTTACGTGTTTCCTAAAGAAGAGCCTGTTGTCGAACATAACTCCTAGGCCCGCACTTCTTTAATTTAATTGGTCTCCGACTTTGAAGTTGGCACATTCCCCCTTCTTGCGACTGGAGATAAGTACCGCCTCCATTTTCTGCGCCGCAAGTACCAGACCCGCATTCCCGAGCCACTCTTTTACATTTGAGTTCGCTGTATTCGTAGCATCCTCCACGTCCTCTATGTGCTTTGCCACAATGACGAATATTTTCACTTCATCTGGAAGCGCTAATCGTAGGTCCTAGGACTGATCCCTGAGGAACTCCTGCCGTTATGTTGAAGCACCTTTTTTTGGAGGTTGGTATACACTACACTGGCGCGTTCAGACTCAAAAACTAGTCCATTGTACCTTCATTTACTGTAGTTTTCTGGGTTTCCAAAGAGAGACCAGCAGGCGCTTCTGTGATAAAGAGCTTAGGTTTTCAGCTCCCATCACATCGGCGCCAAGCAGTCGCCACCTGATATGCGCAAAGGCGGCAAATTGACTGAGCAAGTGCTCTGAAGTGCCAAGCGTCGCAGAGGGTGTCTTTGCTAAGCCCAAGTAGACTTAACTGCTTAGCGAAGGAAAAGTGTTCCGTTTGTACGCCCACATGTCTTCTGCACTCTTTTCTGTCCAGAGATAACAGAAAAGTCGCGGATTTCTTGTTGACGTTCGGGAGTATGCATTTGGTCAGCCTGCATACTGGAGAGTCATGACATCTATGGTTGTGCTGTTTGGGAGATCCAACCATCGACGGAAGCCCTAATCAAGGAAGAGGGTAGTCCCAAGGTGGTGAAGGATCTAACGCCATCGTGGGTTTCAAACATATGTAAGTACCATGTTCGTAAATTTTTTCATGACTGTCTTCATAAGATAAGCCGGTGTGTCCATGGCGATAAGAGACGTTCGTATGTGCAACCAGCTCGCTGGGTCTAAAGCATTTTTAACATCTAGTGTAGCTACTGCACAATACCTCTTCCACCCCCTCTCCATCTCTTTCCTTGGTTAGCGTCCGCGGCCAAATTTACCACAGGTGCTATCGCATCCATTGTTGATTGACTTTTCCTGAACACAAAGTAATAGTACACCGTTGGCTTCTGTCACTGTCAGTAACCTGCCACAGATGATACTCTCAAGTACTTTGTCTAGTGTATCCAAAAGACAAATTGGGCGGCACTAGGACGGATCTCCAGGGCGTTTCCTTAACTTAGGCAAAAGTACTAGAATACTCGTAGTTTCGTAAGAGTTTCGGACATCAATTCACAGATTGCTTGGATGTTATGGGCCTTAAGTGGTTGAATCGTTTCCGAATTGTTGGCATAACATCGGTACTCTTCGATTCCCCACAAAAATAAAGGCCAAAGAGCTCCGAGACGGGCAATTGATCTACGGCTGAAAACACGATTTGGCATGAGTGCCAAGAGATGTGACCATATCTTCAAATTTAGATAAAATGAAATCGATTCACGTGACTCTGTAATGCCTGTTGTTTGGAGCCTCAACAATTTAAGAAACAGGGTGCAATGATATTCCCTCTCCATAAACCCTAATAAACTGTCACTATCTGTGGATGCATTAACTTTCAGACAATAACCTAATTTTATTTGGTAACGAAGCCGCCAAGATGAAAATGTCGTTGTTCAATTCAAGCTATAAAGCGGTTGCTGAGACAATAGGACCATGTAAGGGAATAGTCCGAGATCTGCTTGAATGGTGAAGCAGAAGGTGAAAGTCCATCGGCCAGATGGTAATCAGGTCTTTCAGGTACACGAAGAATGCCTAACCTTGAAATTTCAATCTGATCGACCCCAGCGCTGAACAATCGCCTGACGGATTCCATTTCCTCTTCATGCGTGCAGATTCTGCAGTAGTCGCTGTACAGCATGTCCAAACTTTATGTAATTGAGCAGTGTCCTGAAACCACCGTTGCTAGAAGTTCTATGACCACTAAGTTTAGACTTGTCATATTTTTATTTTTGTACCGACCAGAGTGCTCTCTAGGTGGGTGCTATCTCCATGTCCGCGCTTTGATTTTCCATTTCTTTTATTGTCTTGTTTCAAGTTTTCTCTCTTTAAATAGCTTAGCTGTGGAACTAATGACACCCGATCCCGAAGCTGGAGACAGGTTAAAGTGTAACTTCTAACGAACACTGGATGCAATCACTACCCCTTCTGTTTAAAACACGCGAAAGGATCTTGAGCACCCACATTCGCCACATAAGTCCTTCTTCGACTGCCATAACAGGCTTGGGCCTCATCTAAAAGCCTTGGGCCTCAATAACAGGCTTGCCTCTCCAGATATCTCGGTATCACGGCAGCTGCATCCAATTGTTTGATGAGGTCGCCCTCTGTCGCGTTGTCCCAAATCGCTCGGCGACAAAGACCCGTCGGGACAGAGCAGTTTTACCATGACAACATGACCCAGCCATCTCTAACGTTGAATCAGTAGATGCTTGCTAGGCGCACGCTACTGTATAGCTTGTAGAGTTCGTCATTGAACCAGGACCTAAACAGGACACATAAAACTTTCCTCCGGAAAAGACAAAGCCCTCCTTCATCCGCTGTAAGTATGGTGCAAGTTTCTACGTCATAGAGCTCGTCCTGAATGATCAAGTTGTTTGCAAAGTCAGCATCGTCTTACTCGTACGAGTGATTGCTTTGTTACTCGGAATCAGCGATAGGCAACAATGATTCTACGATTCTACGATAATTCTTGTACTAATATCGTTGTCCTTGTTTCCCACGAACCCGAAGACGACATAGACCTTGATTTCCTCAAACTTTCCAGTGCCCATGTCGCAGAGTTCATACATTAAGGGCAAATCTTCAAAGTCTTCTTTCACTAGTGCATCACATCTAGACATTGCCAGGAATACGTTCTGGTTGCCTTGATCGATATTGAGCGTGCCTTCAACGTTTCTAGAAACCTAAAGTGGGTTAAATACCTAACCTCCTAATACATCAGCTACTCAAAGGCAGGCGTACCCTAGTTAAGTGTAAGTCTTCCACTCTTTCAAGAATCGGCAGAAGGCCCTGAGTGGCGTCTTATCTCTTTTTGGAACACTGTAAGCAACTTATACACATCCATGATGGATCTACAGCTGGGCCTCACAAGAAAAGTACTTCCTATTAAATTGCCTCGGTTAAACGCATTTTACTTTTTGCGACATATTCCCTTTAACACACGAAAACTCAGCTCCCGAGTCTAAAACTCTCAAGATGAGAATAGAAATTCGTTGACAGAGGCAAACTTGAATGAATCCAACTTGCTGACATGCGAAAATAATTTCACCAATCCTTCATCTACCTCAACTCATTATCATTCCATTTAAATCCAAAACACAACGAGAAGTCAATGTGTACGCGTCTCATTAGCCCGTCTCTCCGCAAATGCCACGTATCAGTGCTCGGGGGCTCTTGATCTTAATTAAAAGACAAAAAATCAACAAGAAACGACCAGCGAGCACCCGATGTCGACATATGTTTATTGCATCTTCCTCAAATAAATCGATTCGCAACGTCTTCAATCCGTCTCCTCAAACAGACGCTCCAAGTAATTAAGCAGCCGAAAAACACACAGGCGCTGAATTCGGAACAAAGAGCTCTACAGGTCCACTGTTGAATCCACCGACCAATGCCCTCGGAAGCTACACAGTGCAATGGGATGTCGATTTTGCTGCGCGCTCTCTCTGCTACCTTAACCGCAGATCGAATGCGAGGAGAAGGTTAAGTGTCGTCTATCTGCGGGCATCCGAAATGACCGCGGCAACTAGGCCGACTCTCCTCGCCCTTTGTGGGGTACAGTCCTCTTCAAAGACGAAGGCGAACAGCCCAAAAAAATTTAATAATAAGTTTAGCATACAGTGGGGGTATGGTCCAGGTTGACCGCGATGCCTTATGCCGCTGCCGCCGCCGTCGATCGGTGATGTGTACATGGTGCAGGCGGCGACCGATGATCGGCGCGGTTGTAAGGTTCACATGGCGAAATGTGCAAAAAAAAAAAAAAAAACTGCGGGACCGGGAACAACGACCACAACAGCATCATGCAACAGGCGGTGAAATAAATTGTCCGACAGGTGTTCTCCCTCGATGCGGAGAAAGATTTGAGAGGTTCTTTATACTCGGGGGTATTTTCTGTGGCATGAGGGTACGTTCGCCTGATCTGCTGGGACCTTAAAATGCTGCCAATCTATTCCACTATCACAATTTGTTGATGTGAGATGTTTTTTTTTTTGTTTTCTATGGTTTTGGCACGAGACTCAAATGGCTCAAGGATGTGTGATTGCTCTACAGTGAACTCTCTTGAAGAACGACATGAAAAAATGTGTCCTTCTGTGGTAGAATGGACGAAATGTCAATTATTTCAGTTTCTTCGGTGTAGAATAAATTTTGCAGAGTTTTTATCATCAATTGTGTTGCTGTAAGTATTCCCCGTCACTTGCTGCGCTGTACTAATTACAAAATAAACTGGGCAAATGTGAGTTTCACTCGCACATAAACGGTTTCGTTTATTATTTAATTTAAGCAAATTTAAGTGAAAGTTGAATACACAAATCTTGTGATTTTTTTTTAGACTTTTTGGTTAGCCGTGTTAAAAGTGTTGGCGCCGTCATTTTCTAACTTTGACGCCTATCAGCTCCGTGACAGTACTTTAACACAAAAAATTGTCAACTGAACCTCAAGTTTTGGGGTTGATTAGAATGTCATACTCGTATGTTGGGGTACGATTCAAAATTGCCCAAATTTCGCGTACACACGAGTCACCCCTATTTGGTCTGAGAAGGAAATTTTCATGAGATCGAGGTCGCATACATCTATATCAGAAACTTTATGAAAATAGGGACATATGTACGAGACCGACTAAAAAAGCTCGGACCGAAGACTGCCGAGACCAAAATGGACAACTTGTAGTGGACATTCTGGAAAGACCAGACTCTTAAACGGCGACGACAGCCCAAGTCCCGCTGTTAGGCAGAATGTTCATCTCAATTTGGACGATGATAAACAGGAATTCCGTCCCCCCGACTTAGACGGAGTCAAAATAGCAATATCGAGACTGACTTAAAGCAGCTGGAGATGACCTGATTAGGCGCATGCACCAGCTCATCTGTAAGATGTGGTCAGAGGAAAGCATACCCGATGAGTGGAATCTCAGCGTCGTCTGTCCGGTCCACAAGAAAGGAGACCCCTTCGACTGCGCCAACTATCGAGGGATAAGTCTCCTTAACATCGCGTACAAGATCCTTTCTACTGTATTGTGTGAACGCCAGAAACCGTTTGTCAATAAACTGATTGGTCCCTATCAGTGTGGTTTCAGGCCAGGGAAGTCCTGAATCGACCAAATCTTCACACTACCGCAGATCCTGGAAAAGACCCAAGAAGTGCAAATCGACACTCACCACCTATTCGTCGATTTCAAGGCCGCATATGACAGTGTGCATAGAGACGAGCTACACAGTGCTCTGTCTAGTTTTGGTATTCCTACCAAACTGTAGCAAGACGATAGAGAACTCTCGCTGCTCCGTCAAGGTCGGGAACTACCTCACCGAAACTTTCAATATCAAAAAAGTTTTTAGACAAGACGACGCACTGTCATGTGACTTCTTTAACATCATCCTTGAGAAGATCGTGCGTAACGCAAAAGTCAACACCAGAGGCACGACCTTCCAAAAGTCAGTTCAATTGCTAGCTTACGCCGACGACATTGACGTGATTGAACAAACACAGCGAGCCGTCAATGACGCGTTTGCTGGCATTTAAGCGGAAGCGGCACGGATCTGATGGTTAATAAGGGCAAAACGAAGTACATGCTGTCATCAAGGAAGGACACACAACATCGACGTCTCGGACAGAGCGTCACACTAGGCAGCAGAAGCTCCGAGGTAGTCAAGGACTTCGTCTACCTCGGCTCCGCGGTAAATAGTGACAACAACACCAGTACCGAAATCAAACGCAGAATCACTCTTGCTAATCGCTGTTTCTTTGGGCTCAAGAGGCAACTGAGTAATAAAGCCCTCTCTCGAAGCACTAAAATGGCTTACGGTACGGAAACTTGAACGCTACAAAAGGCGGATGAGGAAGCCGCTTTCGAGAGAAAAGTTCTGTGTGGCATGCGCCTGGGCAAACTTCTTCAGATATAACGCTTAAGATGGCTAAGCCATGTAGAGCCTATGGACACTACTGCTGCGGCCCAAAAAGTCATTGAATCCGAGCTACTAGAAGCGGATGAGCATATGTTTTTCGTGCGATGCGAAAAATAATCGAACTACTGCCAATACCAATAATGATTGATACTCGACCTTCAAGGCCACATCCAGCTCGTAGTAAAGAGACTATACAGATGTAGCTGACAGTGTAAGTGAAGATCGTGAGATATTGATTCTTTGTCGTCAGCTAGTGGAGCATTTTGACATGGTCTCGATGAGCTCTGGTTTCAACAAGACCCTATAAGCCATAAAGCACATAAAACAATGAAAGTCTTGAGTAATTAATGGCCGTCTAGATCGTACGAAATCGCAATTTGGGATATTCTCTGTGGGAATATCCAAAGACTCAAGTCTCGACCGACGCTTTGAAACCTAACACTACTCGAGTCTGCGAGATACCAACTATGTTGAGGCAAGTGACCAGAAATTGACTTATCTGAATGGACCGCCTCAGATATAGTCGTGGCTAATATTTACCGGATATCATTTTCGAAAAGTAAATGCCGTGAGTAGTTCTTTCAACCGATAATTACAATGTTGAGTTCAGTTTCCAATTTCTGTGTTTAATTTTGCACTATAAATCAAACCACACGATGAACCACCCTTTATAAGAGTCTCGTTTGTGAAGATGAAACCATAAGAAACCGCTGAAAGGACACAAGCATCCGTTTTGTGAAATCCCTAAAAAAACACTTCCATTTATTGAGGAAGAAAACATGAGGTCAATACCAACCTAGAACCACATTATAAATAACATCGGCAGCGTACTCATAAATCCCAATGAAAGCAGTGTAAATAGTTTCTGAAATCCTCCCCCCAGGCAAACACATGTACGTGTGCACTTACAATGTTTTCGTTGCTGATGTGAAAGGGCAAAGCTGTTACGGAAGCCTTGAACTAAAGGGGAAGCAACCTTAAAGCTCTGTTTCTTTTTTCCAAGTGCTTACACAGTTTTTTTTTTTCCACAACCACAAGTGCAGTGGTGGGTAATTTTTTATGCAAGGGATGATACCTTTCAGTGGCTAACATTTTATTAATCTTATGGTATCGTTGCACAGGATGTTCGTGCACTTCGTTTTTATTGTACGACTTTAAGCTTTTCTATTTATGGCGGGAATATCTGCACTGCACAGTTTTTTCTTCGATGGATGGAGGGAAGTGGAGGGCAGTCGTAGTATGTAAATGGATGAAGGCTGTCTGAAAAGTTTTGAATTTGTAAAATAGGAGGGAGTAGTGGTACATTTCATCGGACATAGAGTTTTCATTGCACACTTGACTTGAATGCTTAGGTAAATTGGAAGAAAGTCACTTTACTCAAAAGTGCCTAATGGTCGAAAAGTGATACAGGGTGTGCGCAAGGTTCATTCAATTCACTTTTAAATTTGAAATGGAACCATAAAAATATTATGGATGCTTAGAGTTTGAGGGGATTGTCTACAGAAGATTTTATACAGTCCCACGTGTTTTTTTGTTGTCAGAAACTAAGTACGAACGTACATTGTCTTAGAAAGACTTATTTTTCTCGTTTTTGATTATGTCATATTTGCTTAAATCAATTCAGTGGGCTGATTAAATGTGAATTTCAAGGACAACGTTTGATTTTATTCCGCATAAAAAAAGAACTGACTTGCCCAAGGAAATTTGAGCTAAAACCTTCAAGGGTTTTTAAAGTATTTTTGCAGTTTAACGTGGCACTGACTTTTTTGAAGTCTATAATGTCATCTTGTCGTCTTTGCGAAGTCTTCTATTTCTTTTTTTAAACTCCATCATCAATCATCAATCATACGAAAACCGGTTGTTTTCAGGAGCTTTCTAGCTGCACAACCTTTGAGTGGTGACTTTCTCTAACATCTTGTCGATGTTATTCTTGATTTCTTCTCGCTTGTCCCACTTGTAAATAGGCCGTGCAGACGTTTTTTAACATATCTTTGTTTGATCCAATTTGACCATTACAAGTGACAGTACCCTTACTCTACTCTGACTCTTTGAGGTCGAAATCCATCTGTCTTATCAATATTATATGTTTTCTACAGAAATACAATAAGTATCACAAGAGAGCTATCAAGAGGCCTATCTTCTGCAACTACTACACGTGTTATGCGTTTTTTGCCGACTCTGTAAGGCGAGATTTGAGATGCTTTTTCATAGATGGTTAGTACTCTTTGTACTCTTACCATCGGAACTCTTTAAGGCTGGTGGCAATGTTCTGGTAGGGAGCATGCACCAGATCATCTGCCGGATATGGGAAGACGAAAGCATGCCCGACGACTGGAATATCAGCTCCATATGCCCCATCCACAAAAAAGGCGATCCTAACACGTGCAACAACTACAGAGGTATATCTCTGCTCAACGTCGCTTACAAGATCCTATCCAGCGTACTGTGTGAACGTCTAAAGCCGTTTTGCACCGCACTAATCGGCACGTACCAGCGCGGCTTCCGGCCCGGCAAATCAACGATAGACCAAATTTTCACACTGAGGCAAATCCTGGAGAAGACCAGCGAATAGCGGAGGCTTTTGCGGCAATTGAAGAAGGGGCGAAACGAGCTGGCCTTAAGATCAACGAGGGGAAAACAAAGTATATGCTGTCGACTAAAAAGCGTTCCATCACACTACACCTAGGACAAAATTTATGTATCGACAATTTTAGTTTTGAGGTAGTAAAGGAGTTTGTCTACCTCGGGGCAAACGTTAACTCCACAAATGACATCACAGTGGAGATCCGACGTAGAACCACCCTTGGCAACCGATACTACTTCGGTTTGTTAAAACAAGTGGGGTCAAAACTCCTGACTCGAAAGACCAATGTCTTGCTCTACAAGACCCTTATACTGCCAGTCCTGCTTTATGGAGCTGAAAGCTGGACGATAAGCAAGTCTGCAGAGCAGATTCTTGGTGCCTTCGAAAGAAAAATTCTACGTCGGATATATGGTCCCATCTGCGATGAAGGTGAACGGAGGAGAAGACATAACCGCGAACTCTACGAGCTGTACCAGGATGTGGATGTAGTACGGAAGGCAAAAATCCGTCGACTACACTGGCTCGGCCACATCGAACGCATGGACAGCAACGATCCAGCGAAGAGGGTTTTCGAATCTGAGCCTCCTGGTTCGAGAAGAAGAGGACGACCGAATCTCCGGTATAGAGACCAAGTCATCGCGAATGTATGACAGCTTGGCCTTGATGACTGGAAGCAGCATGCCCAGGACCGTCAGCGATGGAAGGCAGCAATTGCTCAGGCTCTGACCCTTCATGGGTCGCCGGCCTGATAAGTAAGTAAGTAAGTAAGTGCTAAACCGAAGATCACCTGGACTTGCGGCTCCTACATTTCTCCCGTAGAGCATTAAACATTCCTCCAGATTCTAAGCCAAGTCAATTCCAACCAAATACAAAAACGCTTCCAGTGGCAGAATGAATTCACTCCGGCGTGCGCTCTTATGTATCGTTTGGGTAGTCAACTCCAAATATTAGCTCGTTTTCTGAGGTTATACTCGTGCAACATGCCTTTAAATCAGATCACGTTTGCTAAGTTGTGCAAGATTTCATTAAATCGACGCACTTGCTCACTTAACTTATCTCCTGCCCATTGATTTCGGCTGAACGCATTTTTTATACACCCAAATCCAAAAATATCGTATGTGTGAGTTCTTATCCTCTGTATACTCATAACAACTTAGGAAATCTGTAGTAAATTGTAGCAACACTTTCTGCTCAATCGCGGACAATAGAGGAAATGGTACAAACCATTTATTAGCGATTCATTATGGGCGATGAAAAATGAATTAAATGCGGACGAAAAACCGGTCCTGTCTGATCATAATGGACTTTCAAGCTTGGATTGACGGCAAACAAGAAAAGACCATTCCCTAATGGACTACAAGATCGTGCCGAAAAGAAAAGAAATGTGCCAAAATATAGCACTTGTTTACGACCAGAATTACCTCATTGAAAAGGAAACTGTCTTTCATCACGTGAAAGCTAGGACACCTATGTACACCTCTGATGAGGTCTTGAAGCGTTCATTGTACGAGGTCTGTTCAAAAGATATTTTTTTATTCATCAATTTATATTTTGTATCCCTCAAAGTAGTCTCCTGACACTTGTGCTAGCGTTTTTTTTTTCCAGTAGTCCAGTCAAAGTAGTTCTTATATGTGCTTAGGTTGGTACGCCCCTGAGCTCTCTCAGTGGTTCGGTTTTTATCTCCTCAATAGTCACAAAAAGCCGTCCTTTCATGTGGCTCTTCACTTTTAGGAACTGAAAAAAAGGTGCAGCTGGACAAATCTGGTGAAAACGGTGGCTGAGACATGATCACGAGCCTCTACAGTCCGAAAGACATCGGGCCGATGTCAACATCTTCAGCAACTTTTCTTCTCTTGTTTTCACGTTCTCAACATTTTCCTCAGTTGCTGATGTGATGTGGCGTCCAAGGCAAGCGTCGTCATTCACATCTTCTCGACCTTCTTTGAAAAGCTTGTACCACTTGTAAACATTTATTTGACTCAGAGTACACCCAACGCCTCCCATTGTCAACATTTAAAGTGGTTTTGAGCACTTAGTTTAATTTTCCACTCAGAATTGAATGCAAATTCTTTGATCCATTTTCTTCGACAGCAGGAAAGCGCCGAACACGCAAGACGCGTCTAACTTGTATGCCTCTTACAAACAAAATAAACACGCTAAATAGCTGAAACTGTAAACATACGTTCAAGACGAGTGTACCAACATTACAAAATAAAAAAAATCGATAATTGAATGTACGTAGCCCGCTAAATTTGAAAATTCAACTGATTTTTTGAACAGACCGCGTATAGCCTGAACCTTTCGTTTGGCGTCATCTTCTTTATTAAGACAATAAAAATGGCCGCTTATGTTTTGAATAAGAATGCAGTATAGAAACTGACACATATTTAACTATTTCGGTTTTTTTTAAACGACGAGCTTAGCAGACTTCCTCTTCGTAGCGTCTAAGTACTTCGACTCACACGTCAAGAATACCAAGGTTGATACAAGCACTTTGCATTTTGAAAGGCAACAACATTTTTGAGTTGACCACAAGGATTGCCTTGGAAAGCTTCTTAAATGGCAACGTTCGATGTCGGAAGTGGGCCCTGTCTACTTTTGAGAGAATAATTAGCGCGGTCAATTTAAGCAGTTTCTGAAGAAAGTAAAGCCTGGACTGTAATCTATTCATTTATTATTACGAAATGCCTCGGCATCCATTCTTAGTGAATGTTTTGACAAAAACCTGGCCATCTTCCTATTCCTTCATAAGGAGAAATAACCAAAATTTCAAAATCCCGTACGGAACAGCAGCACTCATGAAACGAGTGGCTGCTGGAGAAGCCAGGCAGTGGTTGCTTGTCGTTCAATTTTTCCTAAAACGATGCCAGAGAAACATTTTTTGCCTTGTCAGGGAGACAAGACTCACCCTCTTCGATGAGTTCTGCCATACTCATCTTCCTCATTGAAACTGACCCCGCTGCTGAATTTAACAGCAACAACTTAAAACTGAAGTGAACCAGTTTCCTAACCTTAACAGAGAACCCGTCGAACAAGAGTCATCTATCGTTCAAAAAAAATGTCCTTCAGCAATCTCTGCCAGGATTTTAAGAACCCTGCTGTCAATCAAAAGTTTTTCCCAATTTTAATTCAACAACACCTTAAACGAGACAACCAGTAAATGACATACGCGAACAAGAAAACTCAGTTTGTCACTTTTGGAGCACACGCTCGCCCCCACACGTCCGGCAAATGCAAACAAATGCGAAAATCCACCGCATGTGAGCTAATCAGGTATTACGTAAATGAAGTACCACTCCTGTGTCTCCGATAGATAACCAACATGGATGTCCATCCCGTCCTTCAAACAGCTTAATGCATTCTCTTAACCACCCGATTCCAGTCATCCTTGGCAGCTTGTGATTACAAAACTCGCAAATGCAACATTATCCCCGGCTCTCAGTTTCCTTCGCGTCTGCAAAGAGCTTACATTCGTTCATCAGTTTAGTGGCTGAGGGGCAACGTCTAGTAAAATACAATTTACCTGCACGATTGCCCTCCGCTTAAAAGAGAACATCTAAGGAGCCGTATCAAATTTGTTAGCAAGCACGGAAGTTGCCCGCCGATGGAAGAGAGCAACAGAATGTGAATGGATGCAATGAAAGCAAGTTTCTGTCTGATAAGTGGTTGACGTTTGTCGGTGTAACCCAAATACACACAAATTGTAAATTACGGCTATGCAAGGATCGGGAAACGTCGGATATGGGACAAGTTGGATAAGGTTCTGAAAATATGATCCCGCTCATGTTGGCCTTTCAAGTGAATCTCTCACCCGACCAGCCAGTTGAAGCAGTCGGTCTGTCAAAGTATGATTTCCTGCTTTAATAATTGAGGCTGATGTGCAGGCTCTTTTGGTTGCCGCCATTCAATCATATGAGAGCGCTTTAGTGCGAGGTGTTAAAGGAGACGTAAGGAAGTGGCTTGCGCTCTGCTGCTCCTAGCAAATGTGGTCTGAGTGTCATGCAACGTTGCATTACTGAAAGGAGGTACTAATTGGATAGGACCTAGATAATAATTGATTCTGAAGGTTTAGTGGGGAAGGGGTAAGCTCTTACTTTCTCACAAACAGCTTATGTTATGTTTCATGCAATTCCCACACAGGACTAGGAGAACCCTTTAAAAACTCATCATGGACTTCGATGGAATTGCTCACAGTAACCTATCACAACAATGCGGGGGGAAAGAGTCCTTGATAGAGAATCTAGTTGGAACTAGACCTAAGTCGTTCCCAGGGGCACTGTATGCAGACTCCTAAGAGACTGCTCTTGATTTGAAATCAATTGAATGAAAGTCAACTCGACTGACAGTCTTTTAGCATTCACTGAAGCCACTTTGAAGTCTTTTTCGTTCATTTGAAGTCACTCGCATGCAGTTGAAGTCGTTGGCACTTCAAAAACTTCCGTGGAAGTCTATAGTATTTTAGAAAAGTTCGTCAAAGTCGTTGGGACTTTAAGTCTTTACGTTAAAGTCCTGGGCACCTAAAAGTTTCTTTTACTAAAGCCTACAAGATTTTAGTCAAGTACACCCTGACTCGAACTGAGATCAACATCGGACTGCTAGCATTTTCAATCCCTTCGTGACGGATAACTTGTTTCTTTAAAAGTCGTTTAAACCATTTACATCTCAGTTGTGTTCAAAAAATTTTATTTGCGATTTAGTTTAAGCGTGATAGTTTCTGGAAAACTTTCGTTAGAGCCCTCCAACACCTCAGCCCGACTAAATCATTTGTGTCTTAAGCCACAGCTCGTTACTGGTAGCGTTGTGAAATGCCACAGAGATGGTCATAAAAAAACAGCAACATCGGCAGAAATGGTTCGGAAAGGGAAGGCTCAAATTGAAGAAAATCCGCGTTGAAATGAAGGAACAATGGCTCGTGAGCTCAACATATCGTTGGAACGGATGCAACAAAACTTCAGCTCGATCTTCGGCCATTGAAGTTCCAAAAAGCATACGATTTTACATTTTCTTCTCCTTCTAGTGGCCCTACAGTCCGGGGTGAACCTGGGCCTCAACCAACATGCCTCTCCAGCCAGCACGATCTTTCGCCAGTTGTGCACTCCAAGTTGGTTGACGTCTTTCTCCACTTGTGTGCGCCACCTTATCCTAGGCCGTCCTCTGTTGCGTTGTCCCAATGGCTCAGATTCGAAGATTCTTCGGGCCAAAGCAGTGGTGTCCATACTCTCTACATGGCCTAGCCATCTTAAGGGTTGTTTTCGAAGACGCTTGACTAGGAGCATGTCGCTGCACAGCCCATAGAGTTCGTCGTTGAATCTTCTTCTCCAGATGCCATCAACGCAAACAGGACCAAAAATCGCACGCAAAACTTTTCCCTCAAAAAGACTAAGGGCTTCCTCATTCACTTTTAGCAACGTTCAGGTTTCCGCACCAAAGAGTAGGACTGAAATGATCAGGCTATTACATAAAGCAAGCTTAGTCCTCCGAGAGAGGACTTTATGCCTCAATTGCCTCTTGAACCCAAACAAACAGCGACTGGCAAGAATGATTCTGCGTTTGATTTCGGTACAGGTGTTGTTCTCCATATTTACCGCGGAGCCGAGGTAGACGAAGTCATTGACTACCTCGAAGCTTCTGCTGCCTAGTGTGACGCTCTGTCCGAGACGTCGATGTTCTGCGTCCTTCTTAATGACAGCATGTACTTCGTTTTGCCCTCATTAACCACCAGATCCATTTTTGCCGCTTCCGCTTCAATGCCAGCAAACGCATCATGACGGCTCGCTGTGTTCGTCCAATCACGTCAATGTCGTCGCTAGCAGTTGACCTGACTTTTGGAAGATCGTGCCTCTGGTGTTGACTTGTGAGTTACGCACGATCTTCTCCAGGATGATGTTAAAAAAGTCACATGACAGTGCGTCGCCTTGTCTAAAACCTTTTTTGACATTGAATGTCTCGGTGAGTTCGTTCCCGATCTGGACGGAGTAGTGAGAGTTCTCCATCATCATCCTACACAATCTGACGAGTTTGGTAGGAAACTAGACATGGCACAGCTCGTCTCTATGCACACTGTCATATGCGGCCTTGAAAATGACGAATAGGTGGTGAGTGTCGATCTTCACTTCTTGGGTCTTTTCCAGAATCTGGCGTTGTGTGAAGATTTGGTCGATGGTGGACTTCCCTGCCCTGAAACCACACTGATAAGGACCAATCAGGTTGTTGACGAACGGTTTCAGGCGTTCACACAGTACGGCAGAAAGGATCTTGTATGCGATGTTAAGGAGACTTATCCGTGGATAGTTCGCACAGTCGAAGGGGTCTGCTTTCTTGTGGACTGACGACGCTGAGATTTCACTCATCGGGCATGCTTTTCTCCGACCATATCTTACACAAATATCCTGCCAATCGCGAACTCTATGTGCTGTGCCGTCGACTGCAATGGCTCGGCCACAGGACGGCCGAAACTTCGTAGACACAAAGCGATTGCGGAATGGAAGGCAGCTATGGCTCGGGCCAAAAAGTCTTGAAATCGGAACCATTGAGACAACGCAACAGAGGACTGCTGTGATGGCGCACACAAGTGAAGAACAACCTCAACCAACTTGATGTGTGCAACTAGAGGAAGCTGATGAGAGATTGTGCTAGCTGGAGATGCATGTTGGTTGAGGTCCAGGTCCACCTTGGACTGTAGCGCCATCAAAAGAGGAGGAAGTGGCGGAATAGGTTTCCACCACAAAACCTCATCACTTCATATTGAGGTGCTTTGCCCGTTCATCAGATTTTTTTGGCTCAAGAATCAAAAATGAAAGGTTTCCAAAAGTGTGGCTGGTATGCAGCATTATGTCCGAATTGAACGGAGAGTCGCGAAAGAGTCGAGAAAGTTGAAACTCGGCAGACATCTCCCTGTTACCTGATCTAAGCAGCTACCTGGACGCACTGTGGAATTTTCAACCACCATGATGGTCCTATTACGCTAGGACTTCTCTATGAGTCCGGGACTTTCTAAGTAATCCTGAATCAATCCATCTGCGAATCAAATTCACAGGCAGACATGTGTGAGGAGGCCAGGGACTCGTGTACAGTCATCAAGGCGACCAGTTTTCCCGCCAGCGATGAGGACGACCACTTGAAAGGGTCATTCGAATGAGAGCCCATAACGCTGAGGAAAGAAAACTCTGTTGAGCCTGATCCTTGAGGGAGTTAGTCATAACTTTGAGCATAAAGAACTAAATTAAATCGTGAAGGCAGTTCGAAAACAACGGCCATAGCGCTTAATGCGAGCTCCGATTAAAGGAGTTTTCCACTTCTGTCATCTGCTTAGGAAAACCGGGTTTCCGGTAGAAAACCTGGCTATCACTGACCCAGGTCATATTTCGGCTGTAAGGTATAAGAAGCTACTGTTTAATCAGTCGACGGTTTCACTGGACTAGGAAGTAAATAAGCATGTTGCTAAATCACTAACAGCTGAATTGCTGAATCTGACGCACAAACGCCTTAATTGCGGCAATAAGAAAATTTGTCTCCACCGACACACCTCCAGTCTGTTCGTGTCACAATCGATCCAAAAATAAATTTCAAGAAATCTTTGACAAGCTCCAGCAATACCTTCTGTCCAATGAATCCCACTTTACTTTACTTTTTATTGTATTTTTATTTCAATTTAAATTCCTTACTTATATTCTAGCTAAAAATACTTAAAACTAGCTTATACTATGTGAGCTTTCTCTTTTATATCTATCTTACTGACCCTTCGCGGGTGCTCTAAGTTAATCTACTTTACATTTATTTTGCCTTTCGGCCTACTCTATCTTAATTTAACTTAAATATGTGAGATTAGTTTTTACTTTTTTTGTTAAGAAAAGTAACTTGAACCAATGAATCCCATCAACGCCCTCCATGCCACACTCCAGCACTCCCTCTCTCTGAAATGTGGAAACACTTTTGCAGAGGATTGCAAAGTGTCCAACCACCTCCTCACCACAGCGCTGGCAATCTTTCAATCATACGTGTGTCTGCCTTCACGCCCATTCCGTTATGACTAATTAAATAACAACAACGGCACTCTCCCATCCTTTTGGCGCGCTGTCTCCCCATCTATCTCCATCTGCCTACGGTCAGCGCACTGACGTAAGTTGGCTCATTTTGCAATTTAAAGATTTATTTCTTCGATTAATCCATTCCCTGTGCTGGCCGTGAAGTGAATCAATTGGCATTGGCACTGCACTTAGAGTGCAGCTCTTCTCAATAGGAAGGACCACCGCTCCACCGGGATAACCAGAAGACACAGCTCTACGCGGAGTGAGTGCAGGCAGACAGTGTGATGTACAAACTAGTTGGCAATTGAATGCAAGTGTACCCACCCCGTTGGTAGGCGAACAATGATCTCGGCACCCGTACAAATTAAATCGCTGAGGAGCGTGGTGTTCCCCGGGCCGTTTGTCCTGCCCACCCAGCCAACTGGATCGCTGGAGCGTAAATCTGTTATGTCATGGCGATCAGGAAGAGGTTTCGCGATGATTTTGATTGAACTGGGCTGAGATAAGGCGGGCGAGGAACGTGTGTGTTTGATGCTGAGAATGCCATCGGGGTGTGGACATTGGGAAGGGAACACCTCCGTGTGTCCTTGAATTTGCAATGCAGAAGTTCGCTGAGCACTGGGTACGGTTATCAGTGAAATGGTTTGATGGATCGGCGTGAGAAGAACTTACTTAGGTGTGTGACAGGAGGCACAGCCTGCCAAGGTGCTAATTATTGTTCCTTGTTGCGCTAAGAGATGTTTGGTGATGAGATAGGTTCCGTAGGAGAAAGATGAAATGGAATAAGAGGTCTTCACTTAGAGGGCAACGATTTGTAAGAAATTCAAACTCTCCGAAGATTAAGACATTTTCAAAAGGATGCTCATGACGTACCACAACAGCCAACAAGTTCCGGGACTAACCAGTAATAACACATTTTCTCGACAAAATTTGACTTTATTCATCAACATAGTTTCCTTCCCGAGTGATACAATCAGTCAAACGCCGCTTTAAAATTTCGATACCTTTTTTATAAAAAAATGTATTTTGCCCTCAAAATATGCTTCAGTTTCGGCGATCACCGCCTCATTCGAGTCATATTTTATTCTGGCGATCTTTTTGAGGTCTGAAAAGAAAAGGTATACGTCGCTGGGGGTCAGATCTAGAGGATACGGTGGATGCGGACCCACTTCAAAGCCCAATTCCTGCAATTTGGGCATGGTATTCCGAGTGCATCAGAAACTACGGATGCGATAACCTTGCCAGCAGACCTTTGTGTTTTTGGACGCTTTGGGCGTGGCTCACGAGCTGCTGTCCCTTCCGCCGACTGCCGATTTGACTCTGGAGTGTAGTGGTGGATTCCTGTTTCGTCCAGTGTGACATACCGACTCAAAAAGTTCTGTTTATACAGGTGAGACAGCTCCCAACAGCTCTCAGAAGCATCGATACGTTGTTTTTGTTCCATTGTGAGCAAACGCGGCACCGATTTCGAAAACAGCTTTCTCATGGACAAATGTTCATGCAAAGCAGTGTAAACTCTGCCTTCTGATATCTTAATGGTTTCAGGTATCTCACGAAATTTCACTTTGCGGTTTTCCAAAACGATTTTGTGCACTTTTTTTAAGGTTTCAGGTGTAACCACCGCAATTGGCCTTCCAGAGCGTTTAGCATCGCTGGTGTCTGTACGACCATGTCTAAAATCAGCATACCCCCAAAAAATAGTTGTTTTTAACGGAGCAGAGTCCCTGTAACACTTTTCAAGCCATGGCTGTTCTAACACGGTATTTTTTCTCATCGAAAAGCAGTGTTTAAACAACACATGAAGTCGTGGTTTTTCGATTGGTTTAAAAATCTCAAGAGTCACTTGAAGCACTGCGACTTGTAATCTTATAATCAGATTGTCTTCAAAATTTGACAGGTATCATTTAAATGTGTTAACTTTCTAAAAAGTATGGATTTCTTGTAAGTGGCGCTCCCTATATGTCAGTCCCAGAACTTATTGGGTGAGGTGTTAATTTCCATAAGAAAATAAAACCAATGAGGATTTGTAAATGGGTCGAGGAACAAGAGACACAGTGCAATATTACACAGAATGACAAGTGTCTCCAGGGAATTTAAGATCAGAGATATGTATCGTCTGCAGCGAAGAAAATCCAGAATATGTAGACCTACTCATTTCGATCAAAGAGCAAAGTTGATCCAAATACCTTTGCAAACGTATTGTTGTTTCCTTTATCTTAGATAAGACGTTTCTTAGGCTCTTCTGCCCAGTTGTTCACAATTGTAACAGTTGCAAGGGAAGGGCAGGAAGCAGAAGTTATGAAGTATGACCTCATTTTATTCCTCGTCTCGACAGCCCCTGCTGAAGTCATTGCCGTCCTGCAGGGCTTACCATCTGATAATAAGAGTACCCCCTACCCCCGATAGCCTAAGTAGGTTGTTTGAACATGTAAGAATTTTCGGTCATAGCTGTATGGAAATGCAGCTTGTGTCCAGTTTATTCCATCAGCGCTTAGCGCCATCGATGGATTCTTTACGTAATTTAGATTTCATAACTAGAATGGAGGAACGGTGTGCTTTCGGATTTTCAGCTGCTGACTGAACCACCTCTCTTCTTTCCGATTCACCGGCCCTCTTATTGCTTATCGCTCCACTGGAATAACTAGAACACAGATCTACCCGGAGTGAGCACAGGCAGACAGTGTGATATACAAACTACTATAGTTGACAGTTGAACGCTGGCCCTCTCATTGCCTAGGATACCTTTATGCCCAGAGACCCAGCATAGGGATAGGTTTTTCATTGGCTCGGAGATTGCACCCATCTCCTTGAGAGATCGTAGGTAAGTTTAGCTATCATTGATCTCGTTAATGGCGTTTCCAAAGCCTGAAGGACCGCTTACATTTTCCATGTTCCATTTTGGATTCATCTGTTTAAATTTCCATGAGAGCAGAGTTTCTAACAAAGCCCATTTTTGTTACTGTCCCTGTTTTTTCGTCGATAAATTTGTAATCGTCTTTGTTTTCTCACACAGCCCACAGAGGCTAGCTCCTTCAACAAGTACTCGTGTTGTGAGTGCGATTGTTCTTTTACGAGTAGAGGAGACCTACAGCTTTTTTCCGACTTCGAACAGTGAGCTTTGAGGAGCTTTTTAGAAACAATTAGTACTCTGTGAGTGTTGTCAGCAAATTGAAAGAGGTGGTGGTGCGAAAAATGCGAGGTGTTCAGTACGGGAATCAAACCTTGGGGTGTGAATCGGCCTAAGGTGGCAACACGTTTTTAACTGGCGGCCATTTTATCAACTGTCATGTTTTCAGTTTGGTTAAGCCTTTCTTCACAAATAGACTGACGTCTGAACAAAGCCACCAAAATGTGCAAATTTATTTTGAAAACAGGGTTCTGTTCATAATACGTATCGCGCTCTGCAGCTATTTTACGATCGGTATAATCGTCATCAGAGCAAATAATTCGAATAACTTTACGCATGCATCCACAAGGACGCCGTACAAAAGAAGTCATTGATACTGTATATACATGGACAATTGATAGTCCTTGAGTGTTGTCAGCAACTCGAAAGAGGTGGTGCCGTGAAAAATGCGAGCTGTCCCGTCCGGGAATCAAACCTAGACTTTCTGCGTGGCGGTCGACGCACTTACCACTACGTCACGGCGACCACACTCTGCGCCATAGTGCATTAGAATCAGATATGTGTCCAGCCACTTTATGGAAGAAGATTTTACGTGCTTTCAAACTCCAACTCGTGCCACAATTGAAGCCACACGATAAAGGTGTGATGCCACCCTAAAACGGCAAATAAGTGATGGTTGTGGACTTGTACATATCGAATCTTTCAAAAAAAATGTTTCGACGGTGTCGGAGAAAACAGTTCAACTACCTGTCTATCCAAAAAAATTTGTTTTTCTTAGTCTCCTCTTAAACTAATCCAATTCTGAGAAAAGCGATCCAAAAGAGTCGATTTTGATGAGTGCAATGCTGTGTCACCCATGACATTATACAACCAGGCTGGAATTTCTCAGGCTTTAAAGGTGGTACCCTGGTATAAACTTCCCGAAAAGCAATTCGCTGCTGTTCCCTAATTCACCAATGTTTTCAAAAGTGCCTACCACCTAGAGCATAAATTACCGCCAATCCTTAATCCCTAAAAACCCACTTTCAACACTAAGGCTCAATGAATCCCACTGCACTTGTATCACGCACCGAACAATAGGTCAAAACGACCTGAATGCATTCTAGGAAAATGCGAAATAAATCTTAGAAAGGACCCGCGTCCTGCCGTCCAACTATTATGACATCTGCTGCACAACCTCGGAAAAAATGTCGCAGTCAAAGGTAACCAACCCAACCACCACCAGCATCGATCGACCGTCATTCCAGCGACGACGAACAATGCACTCCCATGGACGACGTAAATTGATTATCTGCATGTGACTTCGTTTCCTTTCTCCGGGCGGCCGGCGGCGGCGGCGACGGCGGACACTGCGGCACAGCAGCAGCGGCTGGTCACATTTTGTTGGACACGTTGTTTCCGAAAGTAACACACACAGGCATACCGGCATACCGGCACACCGGCCGAAAAGTACGCTTAATCGTCCAGCACCTGCCCTAAAATGGAGCTCACTCCACACGCACAGACACCGCGCTGCAACATGTACAAAGCCAGATCTGAGAAGTAGATTTACAACATCACACAGCCTGTTGCATTCGGCAGGGAAGGCGGAAAAAAAAAGAACACGGATAACCACCAAATGCCAACAGGTAGACGCAGGAAGAGAGAGAGAGAGAGAGGTTCCTGCTTTCCATTTGGGCCCCTGATTCACCACAGTTGCCAGGGCTAATGATAGATTCGAAGGTGGACTTAAGTGAATGTGCGGTGTTCCTTTTACTTCGTCCACAGCGCACAGTGCGTGGTGCGGGCACTGCGGAATGATGACGGCGGTGGCGACGGCAGTGAGTGCCTTCTGGCGCACAGCATTTAATTCGATACTCCCCTGGCCGGGTAACAGATGTTCGCGCTGCCTGTTCCTGTACTCGATGTTCAATCCGTTTGTGGTGATGGTGTGCGATGCTAATTAAAACTGCTGGACTCCGAAAGGAAATCGTTAAAATCGACTGCCTCCCATTTCGGACTTGAATTGATTTTCGATTGTGATGTGAATTTGTGAGGTGTTGGCAGCAGTGGTCATTAATCACTAACTGGGCCAGGCCATGACAAATCTGACATCAATTTCCCCTGTGCAACAAGTTTGAAGTTGTGGTCAAGTTTGTGAATGATGAGTATTTAGGTAGAGTTTTGATTTTAAGCAGGGTTTGCAACAGTCCTTGATTTGACAGGAGTTGGGACGTTTAAAATAAAATCAAAGTCTGATCTGATTTGTTTCATTGTTCCTTTCTGGTTTCCTTTCTATGTCCTGGGCCTCTCCAGTGGACACACTCTTTCGCCAACAACCTGTAATTTCTCATAAAAGTTTGGTTAAGGTTCTTCTGTGCTTGTATGCTCCCTTTTTAACAAGGACGTCGTCTAGGTGTGGTTTGGACCGAAGGAGTGATGCACGCCATTTCAGATTTATAGACCTTTTAGGGCAAGGTGGTATTGCCTATATGACCCATCCATATTAAGGATTGAATTCTTAGACACTTGGCAGGGCACATATCGCTGTACAGCTTATACAGCGAGTCAACAAACTTTCTCTCCGTGATGCCATGAACTCAAACAGGACTTTGAGTCAGGAAAAACTTTCCTCTCGAGGAAATATCCAGTTTCAATGTCGACCATCCATGATTCTGATTCATGCGTGATTTAGCGAGTTTTGAACATCCTTCTGTACAACAAAAGAGGGTCATTCATTTTACGATATCGAAAATAAAGCTAAAGAAATTGCACACAGCGATGCGTTCTAGATAAAGATTTTAGTTCTTCATAAAGATTTGACTTTGCCATTACGTGTGAAGAGCAATCCACTTCAAATTGCCTGCCCTAAGAAATTTTGAAGGAAGTTTTTAAACACTTTTTCAGACATTCCATCCAGTTTCTCGGCTCTTACTTGAGTAATGTTGGTTTTTAGTGCATTATGAGTTTGGGAACTGTTCACGTAAGCATAAGTCCACAAAAACAATATCTAACGGTGTCAAATTGAATGATCATGGTGGCCAATTGACGTCGCGAAAACGTGAAATAAGGCGAAATAATCCTCTCACGCAATTATGCCATAATTGGTCTTGTTTTTTGGCCTGTTGTTTGTCTTGTTGGAACCACGTTCTGCTTGATTCATAATCTTCAATCGCCGGGCAAAAATAAATCGAAGCGATGTGTCATTTGAACTATGACATGTGTCAAGTAACCACATCGCTCCGAATTGACTGTAAACGTCCGCGAATTGGAGTCTTAGAAGAAATACGAACCAATGTCATCTCTCGATTGTAAAGCACACTAAACAGTCACTTGTAGATTTTTAGACTCCCTTATGAGCCCACTTTGTTTGATTAGATACCCATTGAGTGAGAACTGTGCCTCATCACTTGTTTTTTGTGCCTCTTGTCTGTTAATCCAACGTTCAAAGAACACATCTGCTGCGTCAAAAATGTCTTGAAGGCTTCTATTGTTGTTTAAGTTGGACTTTGTAGGAGGATGGAGATTCAAATTTGTCTGTGTACGAAACTCTCAATTACTGCGAACAACAGGAAATTGGTAAACTCTAATCATCAGCAAGACTTGCAGTTACAGCAACAGCATCTTCAACTGAACGACGATGCACAGGCTTCACGCTAGTCATCTCTCTTCAAATTTCTTCGCAATTCCAGCAATTGCTTACCTCTTTGGTTTATTATGCCGTTCATAATCTTAAAGGTAATGCGCTTAAAGTGGCTACATTTGAGTCACCGCTTTTATATTAATTTTAGTTACTTTCATCGCGGTCATCGATTATTAAGGGATCCATTGTTGTAAATGGCAAAAATTCAGCTAAAATTGTGACATTTTCTATGACAGATGATTTTGACTGGCATCGAGTTTCAGCGCTACCAACTTGAAACCAAGAAATGAGACTGTACAGAGCTAGTTTTTTTTAATTGGCGCCCGCTAAAGGGATTGTTTAGTACCCTCAAGTGACCGGAATTAAGTCACAGCGAGGGCCGAAGGTATAGAGGAAGAGAGGGAAAATATTTTGATGAGACCATGAACTGGAGATGAAGTACTTGACTACTGCAAAGCATTTTTTGCGCCAGGAGGAGGAGAATACAACTGTTTCGGAGCATAGTACAATAACCACGCATTGATGTTTCCAGCTGTGTGCCCAGGGGGTTATCCTGCTGAAATTTCCAACCAGGATTTAAACGCAATTTCTCAACCGATGACTCTAAATTCTCCCTTAGCATATCCGGATACATGTGCTGGTCCATATTTCCTTCTATAAATACCACCTTGTGTTAATGATGTGCATCGTTTCTTGATGACAGCATATATGTATGTATTTCCCCGTTCTAGCCTTCTCCATTTTAACGCCTGCAAACTCTTGCTATATTCACCCAATCATGCCAAATCAGCCGTCCGCGTAAGCCAGCAGCCAAATGGGCCTCTTAATGATTACAGTGAAAGTCATGTTACTTCTGTGAACATCCATATGTACATTTAGGAATTCCTTCAGTGAAGGGTGAACATTCTATTGGCAGAATAATATTCCAATCAGTACCCAACCCAAGTACGTAGTTTCCACTTAATAAAATCCTTTTGGATTATTAAAATCAAATCGCACTCAACGTACGTTCCCCACCACTCCAATTACCAAACAAATCCACATCTCTTTCAGCACGTATCAGCTCTTACAACCCTCTACCCATACAGCCCATTAGACATTAACGTTGCACTTCGTGCCGCAGTCTAAGCACTTTGATTTGATCGCTGAATGCAAATTCTCATCTCTGCACTCAAAGGATTAACTCACTTAATTTGGGTTCATTGAATGCTGCTGATTGAGCCATCAAAAGAATGTCAATTTGCAATATTTTTCCAATCACTTAAGCTGGTGCGTACAGTGATGGCGTTCCTAAACGATTAAGAGTTGCGCCTCTGTTTGTGGGGAGGTGTTCGATTGTTCGATTGAGTCCTCACCTCAATTAGAAGGTGTCAGGTGAACATCTTTTCCTTTACAAGTTCAAACTACGATCTTATGCGTCTCTGGCAGCTAAAACCACAAAATTTAATGGACATGGATTTTTTTGTGACAACACCAAGGAAGAAGCCGTTGAGCCGTGCAGCCAACCAGAGGAAACGCATGGACTACGCAAAAGCAGGACAGTGACTCTTACAGAAGCAGTGCTCTGCAGTGTCTTCACCTTCTCTCCAAGCGTCGCATAAGAATGCACCACTAAGCCCAAGCACTCTTAAATGCTTAGTAAAGGTGAGGTAGTGTCCCATTAGTACACCGATTAGCCGTATACAGGCTTTCCTGTCTAGAAATAACAGAAATTCCGCGGATTTCTTGCAGATGCCTTAAGCCAAGCGCTGCGTCCAGGAAAGTAATGCCATCTCTGATTGTGCTGTCGAGAGACCCAACTGCCGATAGAAGCCCTGAGTACCTCCTTTGATGGAACTTGCCTAGAAAGTTCATAATTCCGTCGTTTTCCGGGTCCCAGTGGTTACAGAGTTGAGTAAGGCCTTAAGCACTGGCTGTACGCAGATACGTTACTCCTTCCACAGGATCACAAAGGTTACCGCATGGACAACCAACGCGAAGTTCCCTAAAGAGGTGTGAAGCCTAATATTGTCCGCCCAGATTCAGATCCCTCCATGGTTTGAGAGCCGTTTGTGAAAATCCGAGTACATTTACTTCCTGACATAGTTTCTGGCCAGAGCCAGTCGTGAACACAGGGAAAATTGACCGTTTATAAGCGACGTTGGTATCTCCACATCAGACGATTTATCCATTAGACTTGTGACTAGTGACCAAAAACGATGGAAGATGGCCTTGACAGTGCATCTCATGATTAGAATATGGAGCGAAGGGAGATGCCGCAATGCACCAAGAAGAGAGCCAGGCGTGCAATCAATACAGACCATTCTTTGGAATTTGGTGAAAGATGCAGTCGGCGGACGTCCTAGCTTCAGATTGGGCAAAAACGTGGAGAAGGACCTCAACCAACTTGGACCACGCAATAATAGGCAGCTGGCGAGAAATCATTCTAGCTGGAGAGGTATGTTGGTTGAAACCCAGGTCCACCCCGGCGCCATGGAATGAAGAATAAGAAAGCAGCAGTCACGTGCTTGCGCGAAAGCTTGTTCCAACAATCAACTGTTGAGGAGAGGAGAGGTGCATCATGGCCGTATAGCTCCAAACGGATCCTCTTGATGATAGTTTCCAGGTTTTGCAAAAAAAAAAGAATCCCTAACACTTCCAGAAAACTGGCAGCGTCTTAGAAGTTTTGTTTCTTAATGTACTTTTTCCAAAAGAAAACACCCGTGTCGTTACACTTGCGAGGGTGGAGCTATCACTTCTTATGATTGGTGTCAATAAATTTTGTGTTAACACACACAACATGGGCGATGCCTTGAAGCTTTTATCAAATGGGAAAGGGAAAATACAAATTTGACAAATAGGTACTCCACGCCTAGACCCAGACCACAGTCTTCACACAGAACATTGATAAAGCTGCTTCACTGCGGGACTTGAAATTGAATTTCTCCCGCAGTCAACGTACTCTTCTGATATTCCTTCAACAGAAATCGAGCTTTGGCGGCTTTTAACAAAATCAAGAATTCAAGAAAGGCTTCGCTCCCCACCAAAGTTTGAGTGATTGTCCCTCAAACATGAACTCAGTTAGAGCTTGGGTAGCGAAGGCGTATAGCCTTGCATTCCTTACGATTCTTGGGGAAATAGTCCCCGTGATGGAAAGCCCTAAAAACAGGTTATCACGTTAATTCAAGTCCAAGAAATTTGTTTTTCTTTTTTTTCTTTTTTTGAATGGTGCGGAATTTTTGAGCTCTTTCCCCAACCAGCGGAAGATGCATTTAAATTCCACAGCTCCCCTCAAAACACAAGTTTCCCGTTTTCGGAAATTTATTCTTTCAATCACCTCCCTCCCAATGGCCTGTCTCAACATTCAATCATTCATAATCTTCCCATTGGCATCTTAACTCCTCGTCAATCGATTTTCGCACAACCGAGTATGGTAGTTGATACGAAAAAAAAAAACGAACAAATCAATTTGAAAAAAAAATGCCAAAAAAGATTTCATTCTGTCAATCCACGCCACTGCCATAAATCACTCACAAAGGTAATCGTCGTGCAAATCGTCAAACAAAGACGTATTTCCTGATGAAAGGGTGAACACACTCGACTGTCATTAGTCAAAAATTTCTCGTTACAACGCAATTAATCATTTCCGCGCGCCTTCCTGTCGCCCTCAAAGTGAAGTCCGTTGCCCGAAAGGATTCTTTGTTGACTCATGTAATTAAAGGAGTTCTCAAAAAATTACCCAGCATGACTCAGAACAGCTGTGGGAGAAATCCTGACGCAGCCGTCAGACTACGAACGCACGTGAGGATTATCCTACAATCGACTGCTGCTTGCGGATACACCTTACTGCGTGGTATCCTTGGAAATCGGGACAGATAGCAATTAAGCCTTGTTTTGTAAATAATTCGAAAAACTCTTTATTGCAGTCAATTTTGAATCAAAATGTGCAAGTTTTATGGAAGGCATTCTTTCGTCATCTGTTCCCCCTTTGTGATGGAGGGGTGTTTGGATAAGTGCGCACAAGTGAATTTACGGTCACAGTGAGGGGCGAAAAAATACTGACATGTTTGTAATTCACTGACATACGAGGCAGTTAATGTGAATTTTTATGTGTCTATGAGTATTTTAGCCCCACCGCCTGATGGCTGATGTTCGTTTTGGTAGGCGGCTTGGAGTTCATTTCAACAGGCGGCTACTGTCGAATTTTGAGACGAATCGAAATTGTAACCGCGTGTGGGCGTGTTCGTGGATTTTAGAAAAATGGAAAATGTGCAAAAACAATCAATGATTCAATTCTTGTTTTTAAATGGAAACTCTTGCTGCATTTGAATGCTATCTTGGCAACTATCAAAAATTGTTTTAACCAGAGGCATCCTGATCGAAGGTTGGATTTTTATGATCAACGCCCGAGTGTCCCAAAAACGGTTACAATGGAGGAGAAGATGACAAAATTCCACTGTCTTGAGTCGCGTATATTGGTATTGGGGCCAAGTTGAAACAGCGCTTTCCCCTTGCTTGCAGATTCATGAAGTCAGGTGTAGAACCAGTTGTTTGTCATATTTCGACTTACTCTGGCGTTTAGAAGCAAACGTACAGTCTCCGCGCGACCAAATTAGCAGGGAAGGGTGTAGACCTCCCTCATCGCAAGCTAGGATCGGTGCTGCGTTGTTGAGGAGATATTCAACAACTCCACGACGACGTTATCCTAAAAAGAAAAACAAGGAATGTCATTGTTTGAGGTTATGCAGTTAGAGGTAAAAAATATTCAGATTTGAGTCTTTAGGGCCAAATTCGTTTTCTGAGACTGCGAATAAGACTAGCTCTAAAATATCGTGGAATGCAGGGTATAGGAAGAAATGATTGGTCCTTATCGTACCCATTGCTCTTCACTAACCCTAATACAGTTTTGTAATCACTGGGAATGTGGTTTCTAATTCCGCTTTTAGCCAAAATGTTTCACACAATTTGGATGTCGATGTCCAAGCTCCTCCCGCAGCTCCGCTCAAAACGACTGCAATATGAAGAGCTACGTCCAGGTGCCCCAAATACAGCTTCCACGAACACGTGACAAGGATTCGCAATCAAAAGACCGCACGGGTCACACCCTGTATGATGAGTTGGGAATTTGAACGCTGTTTGCGCCAGGGAAACTGGGTTTGGTCAAGGACAAGAAGTGCAGCAATAAGACCACTTCAAAGCAGAGTCTGACGATATTCAAGCGCACTCCAAAGAAGTTGTTGCTTTGTTTTGTGAGCGTCACCGAAGCATGGATCTAGCGATGATAAAACAGTGGACTCCAGGCTACATGCTCTGTAGAAAGTAAAAACTGACCAATCGACCGGAAATGTGATAACCACCTTTTTCTGTTATTGACAAGGTATGATGGTCGACGAGAGATGGAAGGACAGTGAACTTAGCTACATACTTCAACGACTGTCGTACCGTCCAGAAAGATGATGGCAACCGTTTTTTAGGATTCTCGAGGTCTGACCGTCGAGAAAACATGGAGCTAAGTGGAATTCAACCAAAGAAACGTGCTCTCAAGAAGGCGAAGACTGTCCTATCACCACTTTTTGTTATTTACAAGGTCTGATGGTCGACAAGAGAAGGAGAAACAGTGGACTCACTCGACCTACTCCGAAAACTGTCATATCGCCAGAAAGCCAGAAAGGTGATGGCCACGTTTTCTGGTCTGGATCTAGAAATGAAAGAACAGTCGAACTCAGCCGACGAAGGCGAAAACTGTCCTCTCACCACAGTGCTATGGTCACCGTTTTCTGTAAATTACAAGGTATGACACTCGCCGAATTACGGACTTAGAGACGGAACCACAATGGACTTCACTCGACGTACTCCGAAAACTGCCATATCGTCCAGAAAGTGCACCGTTTTCTGTTACAAAGTGCGATCTACACTGACCCCCTAAAGAAGAACATAACAACAGGAGGGCCATAGAACCTTGCAGAGTTTTTTGCCCTCTTTAACAATGAATTGCAGATAAAAAGGCCCCATTTGAAGAAAGTGCTCTTAAGCCATGAAAATGCACTGAATCAGACGCCCCACAGTCGCCACGGCCAAATTGGTTAAATTAAGCTACCAGCTGTTACCCCATCACGAAACTTTCCAGATTTGTCCCTACCCGACTCATTTTTAAGTTAAGGCCAATGAAGGGATTATCACCGCCACGACAACTAGAAACCGTGCAAATGTTGCAGAGCCCGAGCGGAGAACATTTACAATTTAAGGCAGAGCTTGGGTGACAAAGTTTAAAAAATTAGTGTTTTGACAGTTTTGTAAGTCAAGAGTGAGTCTTTTGTGTTGAGAGACGACGCAGTTATCAAACTTTGGTTAAAATGTATTTAAATTGAGAGTGGGTTCAGAACTCAGGGGCTTAAACATTGCTGTGTCAAATTTACGGAGCTTAAGAAATAAATCGCCTCTTACCCCAAATGTTCGTTTGTACTTTTAGTACTGAGTTCTGAAGCCATTCAAAAATCATTTAACCAAAGTTTGAAAGACATGAAATCAGCCCTTTCGACTAACACAACTGCCAGAATACGGATTTTTTAAACTCTTCCATTGAAGTCCTGCCTTCAACTATAAACGCTCTCCATTTGTATTTTATCCTTAAATTTCAAAATTCATTTCACATTCCCATAGTGATGATTGAATTTCCATCACCAGTGTTCGGGTTCATTGTGAATCAATTAGCGCACGCCAATAGCAGGTGTGAACCCAAAAGGAAAGTACACGAGCTGTTAAGGCATGCGGCAACTGCATCCCATCCAACGGTAACAGCAGCAGATGATGTGAGGCCATCACTTTTGGACGTCGCCGTCGGTCGCCTTCGAAATAATTAAGGAGTTAAACTTGTGCCACCAGGCCTTTTTCGATGACTTGATAGTTTCAGTTTGTTTGCGGCCGCGGCGTCGGCGGCGTCTGTGGACGGTGGAGGAGCCGCTGTTCCAGTTTTCGCATAATTATGCCTCTCTTGCCGTTTTACGATCACTCCGTCCCATCCGAACTGCACTGTGATACCTGCACCACAGTGCTGATGAACTTGATGCGTTGGTCAACTTAATTCTAAGTGAGATAAATAATTTCGCAATCGGCTGCCATAAATACGATGATGAGCCAGGGAGTGATTAACCAATTTATTGGATAGAAGATTTTTTTTCCGGCATAACGATCGGAATGTTGTTATCGAAATTTTTATCTCTCATGGAGCAGGAAGACACGGGACGTTCCGCCAGGAGCGGCCTCTCAGATGATTGACAAAATGGGAACGAGTTTGAGTTGTGATATTTCTTGGGCTGCAATCCGGTATTGGCTTCGATGATCGACGCAGACCAGCAGCATTTGAAACGTTTTCCTTGACAGATATTGGGCAGTTACTTAAAATAAAAATGATGATGTTGATATGAAAGTTCGGACTGGGAACGGACTCAGATTCATGTTAGAACGTCTGCAAAGTTGTTTCTGTGGAGTCGTCTCATCCGGACCCGGTTACTGTGGCGACGTGTTGATAGTAAGTGAGTCTCAGCAGTCAGAGTGGAAGTGATTCTCATTACTGTTCAATAACTCGTTCAAAAGAATATGGTCGCTCGAGTGGATGGTGGTTGAGTGGATGCGGAAGAAATGAAACTTTCGTGAGAATATAAAGCGGGCAACTGGGGGGTTTTGGAAATTAGCGATGTAGTTGGCTTGACCACAAAGTGTTGCAGTGGAAACGTAAGTATCATATGGTCTCTTTGAATGTTGAGGCCAAGTTATCAAGGAGTGAGACTAGGTACATATATTTCGAGCGAGATATAAATGGAATACATTTAGGCCCATTCAAGTTTTCAAGTTTCCGTGGATCCAGCGTTCATCGAAAAGTTGAAAACTGTTCTTTGATGGATGTCTAAGACTCTAGCAACTTCCAATCTATAAAGACTGTCTGTATTCTGTGTGACTAAGATAAATATATTATAAAAGACTAACGTCATTTATGCATTCGGCTTATAAAATACGGTTGGCCCCCAACGTAAACTTCTTGCCATCTAACTATTGACTCTACGATAGTGAAAGACGTACCTGGAGTAGGAAAAAAAGTTTGGGGAAAGGAGGAAACTCGATTAAACAAGATCCCTGCACTGTACACACCCATCAGATCGCGCGGAGATAGATTGACGCTCAGAAAGGACGGGTTTTGTGTTACCCAATTTTTTGGCAAGACACATATGAGAAGTACTGATTGACCTGTTGGCTGGCGCACTTGCGCAATTCCTTCCACGATCAACAGACAGCATGGGTCATATCTTTTTTGAAATATTGGGAACGCGAAAGCTGTTTGTGTCATGGGGACTAAGGTTAGTCACAGACAACAAAAACGGCAGCGGGACCCTTTCAGGGCAGATTGTGACGGCATTTAAGTGCACTCCGAATGAGTTTCTGCATTGTTTTGCGAGAGTCGACTTAGCATGGATCTAGAGACGAAGGAACAGTGGTTTTCACGCAGTATGCCTTAAAGAAGGCGAAGACTGTCCCAAACTGGAAAGGTTATGGGCACCGTTTTCTGGGAATCCCTAGGTCTTTCCGTTGAATATGAATCTAAAAATGAAATATCAAACAAAGTGAAATTCAACCGGACAAACGTGATCTGAAGAAGGCGAAGACTCTCCTATCATCACTTATTGTTATTTACAAGGTCTGATGGTCGACAAAAGACGGAGTGGACTTTACTCGACGTACTCCGAAGATTGTCGTATTGTCAAGAGAGGTGATGTCCGCCGTTTTCTGTTATTAACAAAGTGTGATCTACACCGACTCCCTGGAGAAGGGCAAAACAGCCGCAGGACCACAGGGAATTGTTGGATCTTTTTGACAATGAATTGCAGATACTGGTTGGCGAAGAAAAAAGTGCTCTTAAGCCATGAAAATGCACCGGTCAAATTGGTAAAATTAGGCTTGCAGCTGTTACCCCAATAATATGTCACGTTTCACATAAGCTGCAAGATGCAATCAATTTAATTTCAGAGACATCTGTCACGTTTAAAGACTTGTTCCTCTGAACGTTTAAATGGGTATAGTTGTCACATTATTGTGAATTTTATGATTTCGAAGAACAAACCTTCATCGGGCCAGTATCATTTTTATTTTGGACAGAATTTCCATTTCAAAATAAAAAATTCAAAACACAGAATTTCTAAGCACAAAATTCCCAGGCATAGCAGATCTCCTCGTGTTGAGAGAGATTTGGAATGGCTTTAAGGTTAATAATGAAATTAATTGGCACCATAGCCCACGAAGAACCAAGACCTAGCTTCAGCATCAAGTATATGTCAAGTACTCGTATTATGCGTGCTATTGTTCTTTGAAGAGTAGAAGGGATCTACAGTCTTTTCCCGACTTCGAACTTAGAGATTTAAGAAGCTCTTCAGAGATAATTGATACTCTTTGAGTGTTTTCACCAATTTGAAAGAGATGGTGCCATGAAAAATGCGAACTGTTCAGACCGGGAATCTGCGTGTGGGTCGACGCACTTAGCCAGTACTCCACGGCGATCGCTGCAATGTTGGGTGTATTTAATTTTTCTTATCCATGCATCGGATTGGAATCTTCAGAGTTTTATTTTCAAAACCTGCGGTCCTTGAAGTGTTTGGGTATTTAAAGTGTTTCCCTCCCCCTCTACTAGTGAAAGAACAAAATTAAGGACAGTGGCAGTGATTTTTAAAAATGCTAGTAACTGGAACGTGTGGCGCCATCCAATTCATTGATTCATTTAACATTTTAAAAAAAACTGACATTTTCGAAATGGATACTAAGCATGTAACTTGTAGGATTGGTCGGGCTGGATCAATTTTGAATCAGCTCGGTAGAGATAGTGGAGTCCCATAGAAAAGGGTGGAGAAGTTAAAGTATCTCGGAGTCTCTTTCACGAGCGATGGTTGGAGCAACACAGAGTTTTCTTGAAGGACTGGCCAAACTGAATCAATTTTTAAGCAGCTTGAACGATTTGGTGCTAAAGCCAAGTTATCGGTTTTTAACTCAGTCTTTGTTCCAACCCTCACCCAAAGTCAAAGAATAAGATCACGAATACAAACTGCAGAGCCGCTGTTTCATTGCGAGAGTTATTCACCGGGATAGGCTGAGAAACGCGACGGCGCGGGGTTCAGTCAATGTTGAGCAGGTACTTCTTCGGACGGAAAGGGCTGTATTTCGTCAGTTTAGACGCGTAGTACGGATTTCCCCTTCATCACGACTTCTGAGGCTTACCTTAGACGCGATTACATCTGATAGGCGACCGCTCGACAGACTCAGGATCAGGTGGGTGGGTTCAAATCCATAAACTCGCCTGTTTGCGCTTGGGAATAGCTCCTGATGAGTTAGAGTCGATGGCAGACTGGAGGGCTCTTGTGCGTGCATTACCCCACGCGACCCCCTGAGGGGAACATGATGGTGATGACAAAAAGGATGTAGTAATTTTGAAAATCAAACCCTCTCAAGTCTAAAAACAGCGATGATTAGAAGGCTTCTTCTTTACAATATCATTTTCAGTAATTTCCACCATTGAAAGTACAAATGAATTGTCGGCGTTGACTGAACTTCATTTAAATTCCATTCAAAATACGCATTGGAATGCGATTGCATTTCGCTACGATCGGCATCGAATTTCCCCCCCAGACAGTTTGACCTTGTAACCAAAACAAATTGCATCCAATTAATAATGTTGTCAGGCAAGCCATCGGTTCCCATCGTTATCCAGGGGTGAGTGTGTGGCGGGACACACGGCGCAAGGGAAAGTGCGTGGAAAGGTGTGAATCTTTTATAAATTTACTACGCCGCATTTTTTTCAAATAGGAACGCCATGCCGCGTTGTGCAAACGTGTGCGCACAAACAACTACCCTTGCATTGCGTTTGTTTGTGGGTAGTTTATTTCCCTCTATCTTTTGATCTTAAATTGACCTTGAATTGAAAACGTGTGCATTAGAGGGCAGAGCATTTGATGTGTGCAGACATTTCACACGGAGTCCTTTACTGGTTTTTAAAGGTCACGGTGAAAGTTGCAAGGAAAGAAATCAATCAACCTTGTCCACCAAATGCACAGCGACTCGACGACGATAAACTTTCCAAAGCACAAAACGGATAGTTCTTGAAAGAAATATTTCTGGAACTCACACAAAGTGATTTTGAATATCAGGATGTGCCCTGTGCCGGTGGTGTACACCCTTAAAAGAGCGAAGATGGTGATTACTCTTGACATCTGCTTGAGTGCAATTACTGATTCATTAAAATTTCAACTACTGCGGGGATGACTGGTACCGTTTCTCCTCCGTCTAAAGACAGTTTTGAATGTGTTTTTGTAGATGGAACGAGGGCGATGTGCACGCTAAAGGAAACGGCAACATTTGGACTATGTCTCGGCAGACTCGCTGATATTTTTGTAGATAATGGATGTTTTTAGAGATTTCGAAACTTACTACTTCAAATTGAAAGATATAGTGGAAAGCCTTAGTGGTAGATCCTTTTCCTCTTAGAGTGATAGGCTTAAGAAACATTTTAAGCTGGCGACTGGCGCACCACGGGCGCCTATCTAGTCTTCATTGCTTTAATTTGCCTGTAAGACCCCTCCGTACTCCACATAAACATTTTGAAATATTTTATAACACAGGGTATAGAAGAAATGGACCGATTACAGCGGTACTGAGTACTTTTTTTTTAAATTCTTATTTCCTAACTCTGAATTTTTTCCCTAGCAGAGTAAGTGGAGAAGTGAAGGGTCTTGGGAACGAACTCACCAAGACCTTCAATATCAACAAAGGTTTTCGACAAGGCGACGCACTGTCATGTGACTTCTTTAACATCATCCTTGAGAAGATCGTGCATAACTCACAAGTCTGCACCAGAGGCACGATCTTCCAAAAGTCCGTACTGCTGCTGCTGGCTTACGCGGATGACATTGACGTGATTGGACGGACACAGGGAGCCCGTCTATGAGGCGTTTGTTGGCATTAAATCGGAAGCGGGTTAAATGGGTCTGTCGATAAATGAGGACAGGACGAAGTTATGCTGTCATCAGGTAAGGACACACAACACCAACGTCTCGGACAGAGTGTACCACTCGGCAGCAGAAACTTCGAGGTAGTCAAGGACATCGTCTACAACAACAAAATTAGTACCGAAATCAGACGCAGGCGCACTCTGACCAATCGCTGCTTCTTTGGGCTCAAGAGGCAACTGAGTAAGGGAACCCTCTCTCGAAGGAATAAGCTTGCTTTATATAACACCTTGTTCATCCCAGTTCTCCTTTATAGCGCGGAAACATGGACTTTCCTAAAAGCGGATGAGGAAGCCGCTTTCGAGAGAAAAGTTTTGTTTGCGATTTTTTGTCCTTTTTGCGTTGATGGCGTCTGGAGGAGAAGATTCAACGACGAACTCTATAGGCTGTACGGTGGAATGCGCCTGGTCAAGCGTCTTCAGACACAGCGTTTAAGATGACTAGGCCATGTAGAGCTCATGGATACACACTCCTCCGGCCCGAAAAGTCGTTGAATCCGAGTCATTGAGACAACGCAACAGAGGACGGTCTAGGTTGAGATGGCGCATACACATCCATTTTCCTGACCTGGGACCATATGTAGTTGAGGTTCTCTTAAACCGTTAGCAGCATTCCAGAGATTAGTTGAGATAACGGACAATCTTTTAAAATAGGTATTTTGAAACGACTTATGTAAATCTCGACTGAGATGCGCTGTTTGGGGATGTTGGGCAATTCGGGATGTCGACTATTTGAAATGTTTGACATTTCGGAACTCTGCTTGTGTCCCCATGTAGTAATCAAAGAGGAAAAAACTTTCGAATATCTAGCAAGTATATTGAACCTTTTTAGAGCAGGTGTGAGACTGATAGACCTCCCTCTGCGTTTGCTGTGAAAACTACTCGTATTCATCTCCAGTTCAGAGCGCAACCCAATGGAAAGGATGGCTTTCGTAATTTTTTTTCTTTAGAAAGTCCCCACTAAACTAAATTTTGGATTTACCGAATAATGCCATTCAAAGCTCGATAAAAGTTTCGGCCAGCTGCCTTAAGACATCGATCAGTTTGAATGTAGAACATAATCCTGGCCTAACTTCTAAGCATCCAATATGTTACGTGTGTTGTCAGAATAAAACATTTGTAGCTCCTTCTTGACTGGCGCTACAGTCCGGTCCTGACCTGGGCTCCAGACAACTAGCCCGGTTTTGTGGGAATTGTTTTTATCCACACATGTTCGACAGATTGAGTTCCTTTTTCAGCTGCGAAAGCCACTGGAGGCGTGTGCTTCCATAGCTAGGGTTGGATTCGAAAACTTTTCTGTCCGTAGCATTGCTGTTTAATCGCTCTTCATGACCCAGCCATGAAGGACGAGAGACTCGAACTCGTTGACCCAGATCGATGTCGCCGTACAGTCCCTAAAGTTCGTCGATCAGTCTCCTCCTCCAAACATCATCAGTATATGCGGAACCAGCGATAATTCGGATTCGAAGGATAGTATTGAGACTATCGAGGTCTTATATAGGGATATTTTGGTTGTTCGAGAGAGGGTGCCGTTCGAGTGCAAAAGCACAGATTTAGATTTCAGTATATTTTTATTTATCTAATTTTTCTTACTTGCTAGACAAAAATACTTAAGACTAGCTTACCAATACAATCTACTGATCTTAATTCTAACTTACTGACTCTTCACGAGTACTCTAAGCTAATCTAGGACATTTTAATGCCTTTAGGGGCGCAAAAACACAGCGACTGGGGAGCGTGATCCTTTATTTTATTGTCGCGGTGGTGTCATTGCCTGCGTTCACATTAGAGCCTAGGTCTCTCTTCGACGTTTTGATCAAGACGTCGGGATTAGCGGTCCTTTTTTCTGGACAGCATATACTTAGTTTTCCCCTCATTCACCATAAAATCCAGCTTAGCCGCCTCCTTCTCGATGCTTACAAATACCCAACTGACAGCCCGTTGTGATCTTCCGATGATGTCAATGCCTTCGGCATACGCAAGCAGTTGCACAGGTTTGTAGAAGATCGTTTCTGTGTTGATAACGTTTGAGTTCTAAACGATCTTTTCGAGAATCGTGTTAAAGAAACTGCATGACAGTGCACTGGGTTTTCTAAATCCGTTTTTGACATCAAATCTTTACCGACCTTGACGGAGCAATGGGCCTCCTCTACCGTCGAGTTTTGCAGGGATGCCAAAACGAGATAATGCTCTGCATAGTTCAGCTCTATAAATACTGTCATCCCCAACCTTAAAATCGATGAATAGATGCTGGGTATCGACTTGAAACTCCTGAATCTTTTCCAAGATCTTCCGAAATGTGAATATTTGGTCGTTTGTGAATTTTGCTGGCCCGAAGCCGCTCTAGTTGAAGTTGAGTTTGAGGCCCAGGCCCATCCTGGACTGTAGCGCCAAAAAAAAAAGAAGAATAAGCCGCTCTGAAGTTCGACAATCAGGACGTTGAAGCAGGGTTTTGCGGAGTTTATAAAGTACGGCGGAAAAGATCTTTTATGATATAATAGAGAGAAGACTTATCCATCTGTGACTGGTGCAGTTTAGAGGGGTTTCTTTCTGTAGAAAGAAGGCTTCTTGAAATAAATCGAAATCATCCAATATCCAAACAGTCAATTGATGGCCTTCTTTCACCCAGTGTATCCATGTTCTTCCTAACCTAACAACTCATAGGAGATTGAAAAGTATCCGTCAAAACTTTACAGCCACTTGAATCAGGCAGCAGACAAAATTTGTATTCTCGACAAATTGCATCTCATCAACCTTCACTACCTACCGAAGGCAAGAAAAGAATTCCACCGCTCACACACATCAGCCGCCATTTCAGAACTTTCTTTCAAACACACAAGCGGCACGTCTTCAAAGAAAGTGAACAGAACAGACAAAAAAAGAAACACATCGATGGCATTCCATCATCAATTTGCAAAAATTTTCCACCGAAACCCCTGCAAATCCATCCATCACCTTTCTCTACCTACGATTGCGTCCTCTTCACCCGAATGATCAGTTTGAGGGAAAAAATCCCGAAACTGTACGAAAGTTCTACCAGCAGCGTTTTGTGCGATCCGCACGAACCAATTACCAAGCCAATACAACGTCCAAACCATACACAATACAAATTACCCGGCAACTCAAACATGCTCGACTGTCCGCAAGTCATCAACTCACCAACGCTGCTGTTGCTGTTAAGACACAAATGCTCGCATGTTGCCTGCCAGCGGTGTGGCGCGCTGATGTGCCTTGGAACTGTTGAATGGCAATGGACTTACGGGATGAGTGACTGGAACCCTGGGCACTTTCGTAGAAGAAGCAGCTGCCTCACAGCTTCGCCGCTGTTTACTTTTCCATCACGACCACACAACTACGATGATGATGGTGGTAGTGGTGGTGTGTTGCATTTGCCGCGCCGCCGTTAACTGTCGCACCGGGTGAGTTCGGGAGTTCGGCGGTTTGGCGGTTCGGACGGACTGTTGTGTTCATTGTGTTATGTGAGACGGGGTATGTTTTGGTTGTTTTTGTTCTTGTGCGCCTTCCCTGCTCTGTCGTCTTCTTCGTCGCTTCTTCCGTCCATCTTCGTCGATGCTCGGCTGGTTGTGTTGTGTCCTCGTCTGTTGTGTCGTCACCGTCCTTCTGTCTTTTCCGAACGGTGGTGGAAGTGGAAACCAGCAGGAGACAGAGTTGAACACAAAATCGAATAATCACTTGTGCGCGGACTATCGTCGAAGATGGTTGTGTTCCGATTCTTTGACTCAGTTCCATCGGCCGGCGATCGGTAGTTGCTCTGTCTCCCATCGAAGTGTGATCTCGATCAATGAACACATCCCGGTGCAAAGACTCGTTTCTTTATTATTTCTTTTTGTATCTCAGTGCATTTTGTGTTATTTTGTTGTTGTTGTTGCGTTGCTTTAATAAAGATGACTGACTTGCGGTGCCAGAGAGTGTAATCGAAAACGCCGAGCAGAGAAATGCAGCTCCTGCAAATTCTTGCGACTCAAATGCGCTTGTCTCTAGTCCGGCATGCGCCGCAGACGTCGGCAGCGCTGGTGGTGATGGCCGTGCGATGTCGGAGGAACATTGAGTGCTGATGATTGCGACCGTTATTTGCAAAAAAACAAACACGACCAGAACAATCCGAGTGATGGGCGGCGGAAGCAGGCTTCAACTCCAGATCGTGTGCAATCAATATCTCCGATCGACACTGAACTTTGATCAGTAACAGTATTGCGTTGCGCTTATCTGACGGTAGTGGGGAGGACAACGAAAGAAACACAAATCCGCAGCCGTTGTCAAGAAACGATTATTTGATCATTCTTGCGCTGTCGGCGAACGAAACAAAGAGTGGTCTGCGATGTCTTCGGCAGTTTCCATCCAACCATGCGCACGGGGTGTTGAAAATCATTCTGTCCGATCTCTCCTCAAAAGTCCACCCATTCCGAGTCTCAGAGAGACGTGCAAACGAGAGACGAGACAGCGAACGAGGCGCACACTGCGCAGATGGATTGCTTTGGCTTGTTGAACTTATTCTCGGCGCGCGGAGATGCTATTGAAACGAGAAAATATTTCTTGTCGGTATAACTTTGAAATTGCACCTCTTCAACACCGTCAGTTAATCATTATCGCACACAATATGATGGTTAAGTACACACAGGTAGAGGACGAGGGAATACCGAGTGCCAAGGCATTGATGCATAAAGGCTGACAGCGGACCGTGGTGGTTCTTTGTTACAGAAAAAGCGCTATCGATACGCACAAAACGAGAAAAGCAAAAGCGTTTGGAATTTTTCTGCCTTTACGAGATTTAGTTTTTTTCTTCGAAACAGCGCACTTTTTTTTGGTCCCCAAATCGGATTTGTGTGTTCTGCGTTCGTTTCTGGCTGGACGGATGCAACTTCCGGCAGTGTGTTCAAAGTTAATTGATCTCAGTTTTGCGCGCATTTCAAAGAAGAAAGAAACTTGATTGAAACATTTTTTTTTTGTAAACTTTGTGTGCTCTGTTTGATATTTTTCTGGTAAGTTTTGTTTTTAATATTTTAAATAGTGAACTATTTATATTATTTGTAAAGTGGATACTCTTAACTTTAAGTTGCTTTTTTTTTGGATTGTGAAATTTTTTTAATGCACATTTGTATGTAATCCAAATTTGGATCAGTTTTGGAACTAATTGATATTTATGGATGATTGACGAAAATTTAGGAAACTCAAGGTAATATGACTGAAAATGGTGAATGTGAAAATTGTAATTTTATATTTTAAGCGCTAGCTAAGCATTTTTAAATACAGTGCTCAACAAAAGTCTGTATACGGTGAAGGAATTTGGGAAAAGGCGTTTATTTCTAACCCATAACTGATATTTCGTTTTAAAAAATTGTTGCAAAGATTGTTTAGTTCGGCGATAATCCATTTGTTCCCACCGAACAGACATTCAAATTCTCTTTTTTGTCGCCCTTAAATTCATGAATTGTTAAAATATCGTCACTTAAAGACATATCCCACATCGCCTGCGGATAGGGCCTACACATCAATGTCCGAATGGAGTAACAAAACTCCTGCAAATTGATTGTATTCTAAAAAAAAATCAAACCTTAAAAAATGGTACGTTATTCTGGCACTTTAAAAAAAAAAACAAAAATTGTAATCCTGACTGTGGTAACTGTCAGTTATTTGGGCCGGTGGAAAATCTCAAAGGAAGTTATGTTGGCCTTAAAATAAATTACTTGCAATACAGCCTCCTATTCAGCTTGTTAATTTAATTTCCAGAAACTTTAAGATTCCAAAATATTTCGTCTTTTCGTACCGCATTAATCTTTGTAGTAACTGAATTTAATGATATTGCAGAAACAAAATAATGCTCTCGTTAAAATAATTCACAATAACGAAAATCTCTCATAGTAGAGCTGACGTCAAAACGCAAGTAAATATTTGTTCTGGAAATTAAATAAAACAGGCCTAGTGTGAGAAATTGTTGCAAATAATTTTAGCATCTGCTTAAGACCATAATCACTTCCTTTGATGTTGTCCTTTGGAGAATTTAAGGAAAGAGATAATTGCCGGTGGATTAAGCACAATTTTTTGTGGGGTACTGTATACACTTCGTAACAAAATTCTTTGCTGTCAAGTTTGAAAGTGAAATTTTTGTTGGACAAATTTTTCTGAAGATCAATTGAATGGCGAGATTTTTGTGTTTTTGAATTTTGACAGAAATTGGGCTCAGAAAAATTTGACTTTATTTTATGCCAACAACGATTCCATTTCTACAAATATTAAAACAAACTATTTATAAAAGGTAGAGGAGTCAGTCGTGTCCTATTTATTTAGTACAGTAGCATAAACAATAATTTGCTTAAATAAAACAATGCTGAGTAAAGGAAAGTATTTTCTACATTGTACTACGTATACAATCAATTTAACAAGTAAAATAAACCCCGAACAAAGATAAACAAATAAAAACACAGGAGTCTCGTGCTCCTTTATCCAAGTATTGGAGAATTTTCTGATTCTGTTTTCGCGTTGAAAAATAAAATAAGAGCAAATTGTAGGCACCACAGCCAACTTGGGTTTAGCTTCTACAAGAACTACTATCGTTGCATGTGCTATCGTAAGTAGAGAGAACCAACAGTTTATTGGCGATTCCCAACGCCAAGCTTGACACTACGTACTCTTTAAGTGTACGTACTTAGAAATTCGAAAAAGCGGTTCAGGAATCGAGAGCGAAACACGAATTCCGGTATATGCGGTATTTTCTGGGAACACGTACCTCTCGCATGGGAGAATTGCTGAAACTTCTTCGAGGAAATATTTTCGAGAAACGCCTTTGCAAATGGACACTCACTGACAGCTCAACTTTCAACAGTAAGACAATTTTTAAGCGTCTCGCGCTCATTTTTAATAGTCATCATTCGCAAGAACCCTTTAAATGCTAAGAAATCTAGTGAAAAAATACAAACTGCATTTGAATTACATTCTCTACTATTTACTCTTTAGGCGATTTTCTACTGACAAAAAAAGCGATCTCACAATCCTAGTTGACAAATATCCCTTGAGAACTGGCATATGCATTGCCAAATTGCAATCGAAGGTCGACTGCAGTCATTCATCACTGCATATCATCAGTGGTCGACATGTGCAATAAAGACCCTACATTTTCCTGCGTCTATTTTGTTTTCTGTGGTCGCCGTGGTGTAGTGGATAAGTTCATCAACTCACACGCTGAAGGTCACAGGTTCGATTCCTCGACAGAGTTTAGAATATTTTGTACACGTCATTACCTCTTTCAAGTTTAGTAATGACTTAGAATACTAAGTCAAGTTTTCAAGTAAGACTTAGAATACCAATGGGTTGTACTAAGACCTTAAGAGTTTCTTCAATCTCGCAGTTCGGAATCAAAAAACAAAGTGCAGGTCCTCTCTGCTCATCATAGAACAATAACACACACAAACGAGTAGTTGCTGAAGAAGTTCTGCTCTGGTCCCTGGTGGCACTAAATTTATGTTTTTTTTGCAAATTCGCCTATGTTATAGCAAGAAAGACAAATTCTCTATAAATCCATTTTCAAAAGAATGTTGGTCGCGAATTTTATTCAATATTAGCAAAATTGCGTATTGTGAGTTCGCGTATATGGAGGGCCTAGTGTACTATCACATGATCGAGTTACAATAAAAATTAATTTATTAATAATAGAAATACAAGAAATCAAGTTTTAAAGTAAATTCTCAGGACAACATTCTCGTTCTAACTTTTTCGTCTTCCTGAGTCTTTGTTAAATTGTTGAATGTTTCTCATCTGTCAAACCTATCCAAAATCACAATAAACGTTCTATAATTCACAATAGCAATGCAACTCCACTGATTGTGTAATACAATACCAAATTAGAGAACAGTCTACCAATTGACAGAAATCAGATTACATCGATCGAAGTATAGGGTCTTAGTTTCAAAAAGTTTTTTTTTTGCTTTTTCTTTAGGAAGTTTCACCTGAAGAACACAAGGGACCAAGTATGTGAAGGAGAAGGCTGTAGAACGGCATGTGCCTAGTCAAGGTGTCTACGGATGCCTTACTTAATAATAATTGAGTGGCACTACAGCCCACAAGGACCAGGGTCTAGCTTCTACAACAACTGCTTGTGTAGTGCGTGCTACTGTTCTCTCACGAATAGAAGGGACCTACAAATTTTAGCCAACTCCGAACGGCGAGATTTGAGAAACTTTTCATAGACCATTGATAGCTTCACCTACACAGAGATTCTTTTTGATCTTAGTTCGCTGTCAAGGAAAATTTTTTTGAACTTTGAAGTCGACATTAAACTGTAGATCCCTTCCACTCGTTGGAGAACAATAGCACACAGCAGAAATAGTTTCTAAGGAAACTGGCACAATATTCGTGTGGCGCCACCCTAGTATTAATGAAAATAAATAATTTATGGATGCCCTCTCTGTTTTTGCTAACAGATGGATATATATATATATAGTATATATACGTATAGCCATACCATATGTCCTACTCATGTTTCCTGGGGTATTCAAACGACAAAATTGCAACTTTCTTTTCATTTCTCTTATGTGCCACAAGAATTTAGATTTTTATCTGTTCACATATTTTTAAGTATGTAAACAAACTATTGTAAATAACTGTCTCTTTAACGGCAAAAATTAGTTCCCGCTTCTCTCGCATCTTTTAAATCTTCTGAACAAACTTTTATTTTCCAAATCCTTGTCCATTCGTCGACGGACACAGCTTCCCTACAAATCCATACGTATATGCTGTGAGATAAATTCACAAATTTTGATTTCAATTGTGTGGAGGACTTCTAAATGAAGTTTAAATTCAATTTGCATATTTTTGATTTGCCACAAAATACTAAAATACAACACTCCACATGACTCATACATCAAGGGAAAACCAACATGCGCCCCCGGCATATTCAGTTCCATATTTTATTTCCCATTCTTCCCTTCCCGAACTAGACTATAATTCACTCACTCCCTTTCCTGCATACGTATGTACATGGTCATGGTCACTGCATATCCTTGTTTGGCATTGAAATGAAATCCTCACGAGACTCAAATGATAGTTAAGCTGGCATTGGAAGCACGTGCTGAATAGCCTGGCATAATATTTGCCAAAATATCACTAATTGTGAGTTCACCACATTCGACCGTTATTCGCACACACAACAGCAGCAAAGCGGTGGGGAAGAGTCTAAATTGAATTCAATACACGAGTGCATGTCCCACGAGACTCAGATCTCCCCATAGGCCACACGGACCAAATCATGGTGCCCCACATTTGTCCTCTTCTGCGCCGCCACCATCACCGCCGTCAATACACAACGGTTACGGTACTTGTTCTGCAGATTTGCACATACAGATGTACACTCGTTCGTACAAGAAAATAAATAATCCAACAAATCTTGCACAACCGGAAGAGATGTGCGAAAGGCAGAGCGAAAAGAAAAATCTGGTCACCCTTGAATTTTCCTTCCAAGTATTTCACATCCCTCTGTTGCTCCTTCACTACTGCTGTTGCTCCCTCTCTCCACCACCCACGTCGCTATGCTGACAAAGGCGACGTACACTATCCATACCCCCCCCCACCAAGGCGAAGAAGTTATGCATACATATTCGCAACCTTGTCTGCCACCACGTCGTGGCCGATGACGACGGACGACGACGCCGTCGATGAGGAGAGACTACGGCCGGCAGCGGTGGGAGGTTGAGGTTGGCTGGCAGGCCTTCACATCATTGTGGGCATAGCCCTTAAGTAGTGACGATGGCATGGCATATCTCGTTTCTTTGTGCCGACTGATGACTCATAAACTGCCGCCGCCACCGCCGACTACGACAACGACAACGTCGACGTCGCTTTCGCTGTTGCTGTCGTTTGCGTGGTTGTTGCTGCTTTCGTCGCGTCATACCACTACGAAAAGATCAACATTTTATAACGTAATAAAGGGCGACTTGATGATTGTGGTGTGGGAGGGAGGGGGGGGGGGGGAGAGTCGTTGTTGGGCGCGAAAGTACAGCGGCTGCTGAATGAAATTATGCCGGCTGGATGGTGACGGTTGTGGTGGCAGCTATGCAACAGGGACAAATCGAACAAAAATTACGCAGAGAGGAGTGATGAAAGACAAAAAAAAAATAAACTACGTGGTGTCATATCTTTGAGAGATTCTTTCCTTTCATCTTGAAGGGTGAAGGATAATATTACTACAGTTGTGTTAATTTGTTTTCGCACACTTTTGAACTCTGAACGATCTGAAGACGAGTTTTGTCCGGGTGACGGTGGGCTTTGATGGTTGAAATGCGGCACTTATTTTGGGGAAAGTGGAAATGGGTATGAAAAAGGGGATATGTGGGGTCCTGTGTACCCATTGGCATCCTTCCAACCGTTTTAATTAGAAGAAAAAAAGGGGCATACAGCAGGATGGTGTGCGTCTAACCAAGCCTCTGTAGATGCAACGTTCACGATGGCTAAGCCATTTAGAGCGCATGGACAACACAGTTCCGGTCCAAAGAGTCCTCGACTTCAAGCCTTTGGAACAACACAACAGAGAATGTCCTCGTCTAAGATGAGGCACATAAGATGGGTCTTCGAAACTAGAGAAATCGTGAAAAATTTAAAATTTCAAATGGCGCCCGACACAAGACCATATTTCAAAATCATTTTTTTCTCAGAATTTCTAAACGATTTCTTTCAATTTCAATTGAAACACAGACGAACCCTAACCCAACTGTAAACAGTCACAGCATCTATTACTACAATCCAAACAAAAAATCCGTCTGCCCGCGCATACCAACTGTTTCTGTTTGCTTTGCACAACATCACCGCGAAGTCCACCAGATCATTGAGACGTTGCAACTAAGTGACTAATGGCCATTGAAATCTTTGTCTTAACAAAGATAAACATTAAACTCCGTGCCACTTAAAGAAATCATCAATGAATGTCAAAAAAAAAGAAGAGAGAACTGAAACGAGAGAGAACTGAACGACACCACAGACCCCACGCGTGTGTATTCTTCTTCAGTCCACCGGAGACTCAGTGTCAGTCAGACTGTGTGTGCGCCAGCTATAAGCGGCATTCTGGATTCATGTGTATCTTGACACAGCAAATCCATTTAAAACTCTGCACGCACCCGGTTCCAATTCTTGTTCTCTCAGCCTCGGCTCAGAGAAATATACAAGACACCACAACGCCAGACACTTGTGCTGCAGTCATGAGCTGAATACAATTTCAAGCTTTGCCGCCTCCGTCGTTGTGTCAGGGACAGCGGAAATCGACTTCTTCCATATTTATTTGTGTATCTCTCCCCCTTTCCCCACCCCCCACTTTTTTGCGAGCGCGAATTTTATTAATTGACTCGACTACAGCCGAAATTTTGCAAGCGTGGTTTTTCTGTAAACAACGTGCAACACGATGATGTCAAGATCGCCCGGCGATTGTGTGTCTGGAATAGATGAGGAGAAATTTCCGCCTGTCTCTGTGCGATTCATTGAACCGTTCAATTCATCGTTATCAGTGTCCTAAGCTGAGGTATCAGAAAATACCATCCCATCGAGGTGGGCACAACACCCCCTCTGGAGTGGATCCCGCGCCTCTGTGCGGTGGCCAGACGGCGACATCAAGCCACGAATTGGGCGCAGAAAACGATCTGAAAATTTCTTGGAATCTCATCACACTGCGCCGCAGCCGTCCCAAACGATACGTTCTCCTTCTTCATCTTGTTTGTTGCCTTCTTTTTTTTTTTTATTTTAATTGACCACAGGCTATACATATATCATCACTACTCAAGCCCCGGCAGAGTATCGCTGCTGCTGTTGCTGCGCTGCGCTCGAGGGCGGGCTTGTGGCCGCGGCCAGCGAATGTTTTCATGTGTGTGAGTGTGCGCGGGACAAAGTTTCGGTCCACTTTGAATTTGAAATTTATACAAATTTATGATTTAATTCCGAGCTTAGATCTCGAAGTTCAAATGTGTATTTGGTATTCCGATGGGCAATGAACGCTAGTGCCCGACATCTTCGCGAGAAGCGATTTCAATTAGGCAAGGGGTGGGGGCGAGAGGGTCGTCATTTTTTGTTTCAAAGCGATCAGTGCCTCAGAATGTGCGAGATTGAAACCATGCTGATATTGTAATGGGAAACCCTCAGGAAGATGTCATTTCCTTTTTGTTTAGGCGATCAAACGAAATAGACGACGCTGAGGAAGTGTGGGGTGGCTTCTCAGACACTTGGGATTCAGATTTTAGTTTGCATTCAAAATTGAGATTGAATCAGAGTGAATTTTAAGTGGGGCACTTCATGCGTCAATTGATGCGTTCGTGAATTTTATTTCACGCGGGAGTGAATGGAAAATTGTTGGTCGTCGAACTTATGCGCCGATCAACTTGAGGCAGTCTTTCAACTATGAATCGTTAATTTAATGACTTAAGCAGCGTGACTGTTTCTCTAAAACGTTCTGAATTCATTAGCCCCAATTTCGAGAGTGACGTTGGTGTGGGCGCACTCAAGAGTTACTTTCACATGATTATGACTGTGGATTGGTTTGAATTTTTAATGTGGGAAACAATTTCGTTTAAAGGCAGTCTGAACGAAAATTGATTTCGAAATTCAAACTTATCAGGTTTGTAAGCCACGTCTGAACGTTGACAGGCGCTGCTTCAAACGATCCATATCAATTCCATGGTGGGTGCTAATGGGTTCTCCTCCCTTCCTTTTTTTAAGTGACGTTCGAAGAGGATCGGGAAATCCTCCTCAGCTTGAACGACTTCTCACTGGCAACTTCTGGACGTTATCTCAAAAAAGCAGGTCTTCTATGCCGTTATCGAGGTGGCCCTGACTTGAATGATATCCATGCGCTTTACATGACCAAGAGGATATATCCATAGTCGTTTGACCAACCGTCTCTTGCCGTACAGCTTATAAAGATCGATGCTGAATCATTTTCTCCAAATGTCATAACATGCCAATACGCGAAGACAGACCCAAAAAGATCAAGAGCTCCCCCCTTTGCTGTCAATAGCATCTATATGTACGCCTGTTCGGGGGTCTAAGCTGATCATGCTCAATTGCTCCTTGAATGCAAAGATAGAGCGATTGTCAAGAGTTTGATGCTGGCACTGTTGTTATAAAATTAAACTCAGTACGGAGCCTTGAAGTCGGACATGGGCACTGTTGTTGTCCAAACTAAGTGGTCTTTACCGGTTCTTTGTGACACTTTGTTCGAGACGTCTATGTTTTGCGTTTTCTCTAGATGTCAACATAAGTGTACATACATTTGGAAAAAGGATCTTCTTAGAAATATGTTATTATCTGAGTCGTATAACTACTGCTATTTTTATGAACACAACTGTATGTGCGGCGCTTTGCCCTCCCTTTGTCCTTTCCTATCCTCATCATCGTCTTCAGATGATATTACTGTCCGAGGTGAACATACATAGGCCTCAACTAATATGTCTCTCTAGCTAGCACGATCTCTCGCCAGTTGCCTCCAGTTTCGTACCCCAAGGGAGTTGAGTTCCCTATCCAAATGTGAGGGCAATGATAATTTTCTACGATGATCAATGTTTTGTTCTGTTTGTCCCGCGTAAACACATAATTTGGCCATGTTTTGGGAACTCTGAGATCTTGGCTTTTATCTTTTAGCACAAATGCGTTTTTTTTTATAATTGGCGCACGCTAAAGATATTATTTAGGTGTTAATTGTTGTGTTAGAGTTTTCAAGCGGCTTACCCCTCTAGCTGACTTCTTTGGACAGTTTCCTGGGATGCCTTTGTCATCAAGAACTACGACATAATCTCGATCCGAGTTCATAACAACTATACAGTGTTTTCTTTAAGATTTTGGATGATTTTTGGGGTATTTTCCACTGAAAATGATGGCGATGTCGATAACACGATCGCATTGACAGAATTTCATTGAGCAGCGGAGACGGAGAGGGACGGCAAGTAATAATTTGGCAAACGAAGAAATCGTACAAAAATACTGTCTTTGTTTTGTAGAAATTATTCGATAAAAAAAAAAACAGTTAAAACCACAATTGAAATGTTTCACTTGACTTGTTCTACATTTTGCCATGTTCACTACATCTCTTCAAGAAATTGCATAGCACTGCGATTTTAGAGCAAAATCTGATATAATCCCAAAAAATTTTATAATTTTAGTACAATTTTAGTACAAACGACTCATTGTTTCGAACTGAATATGTTCAAATCGACCTGAATGCGATCATTTTACAAAGACGTTTAACGGTGTTTCACTTGAGAGTTCAGTAGAATATTTTGTTGGCTAAGGGGTGTTCATCGTGAGGTTGTATTTTCAATGAATTTTTTCTGACAGATCACGTGTGTCTCCTTTCGAAGTCTTTTGTCATGTTTGTTCAGTATTTTTTGGCAAGTCATCATTGACTGTTTTCTCTAGGGATATGTAAAGTCTTAGGTCTTCAGTCAATAAGTCAGCTACGATAAATGCTTTGGAAGTCAGCATTACTCGTCTTCTCTGCGATTTACCGGTCGCTTTACTCGTACGGGTCGCCCAAAACTGGACTTCCAAATGGACCACCTGAGACGTAGTCGTGGCCAACTTTTACATGATAATCACTTTCAAAAGGTAAATGACATGAAATGTGGTCGCCGTGTCGTAGTGGTATGGGCGTCGACCGCCACGCAGGAAGTCTTGGTTCGATTCCCGGACGGGACACCTCTTTCGAGCTGCTGACAACATGAAAAGCACCAGTTGGAGTTCGCAAAAAACTGTAGGTCCCTTCTACTCGTGAGAGAACAGTAGTAAGAACAATACGAGTAGTTGCTGTAGAAGCAAGGCCCTGGTCCCTTGTGGGCTGTAGTGTCGCTCAATTATTATTATTATTATTAAATGGCAGGAAATATTATTTCAACGAATTATTCAAATTCTAAGTCTACTTTCAAATTTATGTGTAATATTTTACATTATAAATCAAACTTGAAGAGGAATTACGGTTTACATTTTCAATTATAACTTTTTGAAATTTACCGCCGCAATTAAGAATTTCGCCGCACACAAAAGTATCGCGCTACTCAGATTTGCCGAAGCACTTTTTCGTGCCGTACAAGGATCCCTGTATTGAGCCACATATACGTACATATATGCATGTAGGTCCTTTTAATTGAAAGAAGGAAAGGTTGAAACGACTTCTTTATTGATCGCCTGGTCACTTTAAAGTCCTATCGGCAGCTCTATTGTTTTCAGTGAATCGCATGATCGACAGGAGGTGTCGCGGAGAAGTTCCCGCAAGTTCTCCACTGGCATGCGTAACATAAGACTTAATTAAACCTCCTTTTCGTGCGCTCTTTAGACCTTTGGGCAACCATGAGAGTTTTTTGGAAGTAGGTACAACCACATAGCCCTAGCCAATGGAACCAAAGTGTGATGAGGAGATAGTTCGCGCCACGTGACCATACCGTCGAAGTATAACCCTTTCCGTTTGAAGAAGTAGCTGCTTAATGTTAAGTCCCTCGCACAGGCAAAGTGCCTTGCAGTGCAATTTACGAGCAGACTTTCAAACAAAACACATGCGTCGCTCAATTTTTTGAATGATTTCGTTTTTTTTCCTGTCTCAATCATATTCTTCGCCGTTACAGAAGAGCTCTGAATGAAGCAAGCAAGCATTCCCATGAAATAAATCATCGTCACGCATCCGTGAGATTTACATTAAACATGTGTTCTCTCAATTCACAAAAATCAGCATTTTCTGTATTCATAAAGTTGTTGCCATCCACCGCATTGCGCGCTGCCCAAGAATTTTTCTCAGAAACCAAAAACTTTTGCACACGCACATATATCTGAGTATGTACGTACGTAGGCGCTGTGCTATGCTTGGTATTTAGTTTCGTTTTCTTCAGCAGAGTCCAAAACAGGAGAAAAAAAAACCCTTTGTCGGTCAAATCAGTGTATTTTATCGATTCGATCGGCGGCGCAGAAACTCTTGCTGCACGGCCGCCTCTTCGTTCCTCTGTTATGCGCCAAAGGTCTCGCATTCTTCTTCCCAAAATTGGCCCAAAAACGTAATAAAAAAAAAAAACAGCGACGAAAACGACGAACGAAGCAAAGCAACATTTCACGGAACTCACTCTGCCCCTGTAAAGGGTCGCGGCGCACTGATCTCCTTCTCGTTTCTGGACAAAGTTAATCCCTAGTCGAAAAGGTGCTGCCATTTTCAATTTCGCATAAAGTTTCGTTGTTTATGAGGAAAATATTTCGCTTCTCCCACTACCTGCCCACACTGTGGCCATCGAAGAGCGACCGGAACGCGTGGTGAATACTAAAAAGCGGGGCTTCTGGCGGGTGTGCTCCCCCTTCGTCGAGAAAGCTTCGGCAGCTCCATACAGCGTTTATCGATCAGTAAATATTATATTTGACAGTTTAGGTTGAGTCGGCGTTTGTTTGTTTTTAATTAATGGCCGCGCTGATACATATCCGAAGATTAGACTCATTCCTCAACCCGGTCGCAGCGCGCCCTCCAAATCGGATCTGGTGGATGGAAATGCTCGCGGCCCCGGGCAGTATTCGAACAGCTCGTGGGAAATTTGATGCCCTCGCTGCTTGTGTGAGGGTACAAAGTCGTTTCGGGATTGTGTTCCTAGAAGCGATATGCTGTCACAATCAAATCAAGCTCAGTTCGCTTTCCCTTGATTGTGAATCGGTTTTGTTTTGCGCCATGAATTGATGATGATGTTTTCCACTCGAAATGGGGGGGAAAATCAGCACATACTGTCTCTGAAGAATCATTTCGAACTCTTTTTTCTTTCTGAAGCCAGCTCTAGTTCTGAGAAGCAGATAATCTCATTAGGAAGCGATGGAAACGAATGGGGAGATGATGACGGAGCGTCGTGTCCGTTTCCCGAGATTGAAGCAGCCCATCGGATGATATTATCTTAATCGCACATCACTGTGAAATCTATCAATATAATTGAAGAGAGATGGCCACTTAAGTCGGCTGACCGGGCAACGTTTATCTGCCGCGTGATAGTTCCGAAGCGGGAATGGGTTGGCGGCAGGTAAGAAATTGCTTTTGTTTGAGCGGATTTGAGGAGGCGGCGAAACCTACGTGGGAAATGTTTCGAAATTGTTTTTTGAGACGTACGCAACTCTGATCAAGAGGTAGCGCCGAGATATTGGTTTCGTTTGGTGATCATTCATTTACGCGTGAACAAAGTTTTGGCCTGAGACATAGTCCGCTACAGAGCACGAGGGAACCCGGCCTACGCTCGTCTATAGGTAGTCGTGTTTTGTGTCCCACTTTTCTATGACGGAACCAGGAGTTTTAATACAAATTTCGAACTTCCACATTTTGAAAAGAGCATTCGTAGTCGAAATCAGACGTCACAGCATGGATCGAAGGTATGGAGGGAGAAATTGGAAAGGAGGTACCGACGAACATTGGTCAGTTAACTATAATGAAAAGAAAACTTCGAAACTTAAGGAAGATCATTGCATTATCCTGTGGCCGGCGTGTCGTAGAGGGTACGTGCGATTCGATTCCTGGAGGGAACACCTCGCATTTCTTCACGACATCACCTCTTTTAAGTTGCTGACAACACTCAAGGAGTACCAATTTCTCTGTTCGCAGTCGGCCAAAAACTGTAGGTCTGTACTCATGAAGGAACAGCAGCACAACACGAGTAGTTGAAGTAGGAAGTCTTGGTCCCTTGTGGACTATAGTGCCACTGAATTATTATTCTGTTAAAGAACGAGTCTCTTAATTTAACAAAAGTGGGCTTGACTGATGACCTTTTCAAACTATCTGTGCAGTGCGGTTGGATTTTTAAGGCCAATTCATTTTGAACATCTTTTGTTAAATTAGCGATAAATGAGTAACAAGGACGAGACATTTCGTCGAAGTTCTTCAGAGTACATCGACAGAGCAATATTATTGCCTACAATGAGTTCAATCGCTTTCTTTTGGATTCTCTCCTGTAGATGTAGAGAGATCTTTGAAACACCAGACGATGTAGAAGCGATGTACTCAAGCTTGTGTCGTATATTCTTTTTCTAATTCTTTAAGTGGCATTATAGTCCGCAGTTAACCTTAGTCTCAACTAATGTGCTGTCTTCAATATGAATGGGATCATTCTTCACTCGTGTGCACCATCTCAAACGAGATCGTTCTCTATTGTGTTTCCCCAATGGCTCAGATTGAAAGACTATTGAGCCTGAGCAATGTTATCCATCCACTCTACATGACGTACATAGACATCGTAAGTGGTGTAACCCCAGACAACGTTGTTGAAACTTCCTCTCCAGATATCTTTGATGGAATACAGGAAAAACTTGACTTTCCTTCTGAAAAGACACTTTCTTCATCTGCTCTTTAGACTGTCCAGTCTTCTGAGCCCTAGCAGAACCGGCTTTCTTATCCGCTTTTAACAATTCCTAAGTTCCTGCGGGAGAGGACTAATCGAAGTGTTATACAAAACCGTCTTGGTCTTATTACTCAATCGCCTCTTGAGCCCAAAGAAACAGCGATTGGCCAGAATGACTCTACGCTTAGTTTTGGTCATTACTCTTATTTACAGCACAGGCGATGGTGGTGGAAGTCCTTGACCAATTTGAAAGTTTTAATTGCTCATTGTGGCGCCCTGATCGTGACGTCGATGTTGTGCGATCTTTGTTGGCTTTGCTTTTTTCCTCGCTGACCTGCCGCCTATGTATCATTACCAGCAATCGCCTCCTTGACAGCTCACTGTGGTCATCCAGTCACATCGATATTAACCCCATAAGCCAGCACCTGAACGGAGTTCTGAAAGATCTTGCCTTTTGTATAGACTTGTGAGTTTCACACGATATTCACACGGTTGATGTTGAAGCAGTTATTTTTTGAAATTTTGAAAATAGTTGATCTCTTATTTAAGATCACATTTTTTAAGGATTTTTTAAATTTTTTGTTGGATTGTTGGGAAACACTGCACTGGAGCGCTCGGACTCAAAAACTGGTCCATTGTTCTACCAGGCAGTAACCTTTTTTGAAGATACTCTCTAGGAAACAGCAGCCTGGTGAGGTGTAGAATGGTACACAATGATTAAAGCTTTGCTTGGATTTTGTGATTTCAACTATCCGAACAACTCAAATTAATTCGATACAACGGCCATTACCTTGCACTTTGACAAGAAAGTCAAAATGTTAGCAAGGCGAGTACTTCTCCACCACAAAAGTGTGCTGTCACAACAAGACGTGATTGTGATCGATCTGCGCACCCTTGTAATTTAGAGCGAACATTTTTCAATGTCGTCTGTCAATTGACAAGTCAAATGATGTGTGAATTAAAGGAGAAAAATCCTCTGCCCCATAACACATCCAGTCACAATTTACCGACATTTTTCCAATAATACCTCTTTCTCTGTATAGGAAGCGCCGAAACTACTGAATCTTGTAAGAGCTTGTCCCAATCGATTCCCCTTCTGGTCTTTCACAAAAAACCGATTTGTTTCCTCAAACATAATCCCATTCTTAATGTGCATACTTCTGATTGTAAGCCCTGTCTGAGAGATTTTTCCATATTCCCCATTCATGCCACTGCCACAGTTCATGGCTATTTGTCTTCGAAATCTGTTCAATTATTCAACTGCATCTGAATTCCGAAATAGCACAACCCTAGGGGAAACGCGCATAATCACATTCAGATACTGTTCCATATTCCCACAGATGCGCTCTGTGTCTTCCTCCTTTCTCAATGCTTCCAAGTCAAGACATAAAATGGTTCAGTGATTTTGATCCACACACACAGACACACTTACGGCGAGGCAGTGGCATCCGCCTTTGGCAGTTTTGGCGATAGATCTAGTTCCATTGCTGGAATGTACAGATTCTTCAGTTTTGTGCCTGTATGTGCAATCAGAGATCGGAACTAATACTGGGCTCTGCTGCTCCATCCCGCCTCGCCGCCAACCACTAACCAGTTCATTTCCTCTTCGATTTAATATGACACTGTGTGTGCGGAGTAAATACGATCCAATTGTTTTCTTCTTTCAGTCTATAATGATATGATCCCTTTGCCGTTTTTCTCTTCCTCTTTGGCTTAAGTCAGTACACACGTTGTGCGCTTGAGCTTGGGCTAGACAAGTCAGTCGATAACTGTGAATGGATGTTGATCGCCATCTAAAGAGGATGATCGGCATTTATGGATGAACTCGCGTGCGACTATTATAACTTCCGTTCTGTGGGGCATACTCTCTTTGTGAGCGGAGGATATGTGCGCGCTTCATTCTTTTATTGTTCCGTTATGCGAACGTTGGTTTATAGGTTTCTGTTTATGAATCTCTGTTCGTAAGCAAATCGTGCATATCGCACTGATTTGATTATCAAATATGATGGGGAGGGAACAGTCATGCATGAAAGTTTGATATCGCTTGTGGGGGATTTTAAAATAATCTTTATATAAGTAATTTTTTTGTTTTTAATAACTTCATTTATTTATTATTTATTGCATTTTTTAGAAAGATCTATTATTTTAAACTCAATTTTCAAAATGCCAACTAAATTTTCATCATGGAAGTCATTGAATAACAAACGGTATAGATTGGTACAGCATTCTGGAATATCGAGATGGAAAGATAAAGAAAATATTGAAACATTTCGTGCTGTTACTTTCGTGCACGTATTGCATTTTACAGAATTTTGGCTGGAAAAGGGTCTGCCGGACTACACAACAAAATTATAATCCAATCACTCTCAGTAAGCGTATTGTTGAATCAATGATCTCAAATGTGTAGTGGATGCTTAAAAAAATTGCGGATGGATCAGACATTTAATCTCACAGCTAATTTTGAGCGCATCTGTGAATACTATACCTTTTGCGAAAGACGCCATCTTAGAATTAATTTTGAAAGAAGACGCATTTTCGTAGAATCTAGTTTATGGAAGTTAAAAAAATTGTGAAAATTGGTAACACCCTTCTGGTCATTATTCTAGGCACATTATGGTACTTCAACGTGCATATTTTTTGACACTGACTAGTAATAAGTATATTTTTGATATGTTTTTGATCTGACAACTCTGTTCTTTGTTTGTTGCCTTATTTTGTACAGCTTGAGGGAGTGGGTAATCATGGTCAATCACGAGTACATCATCATCAATGTCCAAAGAAATAGTTGAAGTGGTAAGGTGCAATGTTGGCAAGATCCTACATCTGTGTATCATTACCACGCTCAGAATGTTGACCACAATGGGTGTGATGATGGCTATATTCTTTCGTCTGAATAACAGATCGTGCACGTCTATTGGGACACATTTATAGATACGCTGCTCGATATAAGATGTAACAGATTCTGTTTATGTGTAAAAAATTTCTGATTTTAAATTTTTGACGTTACCCCGTGGTTATTACTGTCCACCACTTCAAAACGTGTGCTGCAGTCGTCAGTACGGGTTTGTGAAATAGTCTAGCATACATCGAAGTAAACCTTTTTGCTTAACCACTTCGCAAATACTCCGAGAAGGAGGGAGGGTTTTGCCGACCAGCCTGGAGAAAGGTCGTGGGATGATTTGAAAACCTTAAACAAGGAAAAGTGATACTAAGGTTTTTGAAGTAATAGTCGCTCTACTCGCATATTTGACTGATAATTTTGGATTGTGAATTGGTGACGAAATTCCGACCCCTCAATCCCGAAATACCAAAAAATCGAAGCAGGCATTGAATTAAAAACGTGACTTTCACCAGGCACATCTTTCAAGTTGTTAAAATTTGAAATCAACTTGGACAATCTTACAATACAGCTTGGAATTCCTCGTCCTGTCACTTGTAAAAAAAACCCCGAGCTCTAAAGCTTCTCTGCCTGTTTGAATTGCACCTAGTTGATTCGTTTTGTGTAAGCGTCCTGGGCATGACCATTACCTTGGTTTTTCCCATGTTAACCACCGTTTGTGTCACTGTATGGCGCGTAATAGGTGATTACAACTAACGATAAACATTTCTGTCTACAACACCGAACGACTTTTCAGTTTATGCACTCTCTCCTGTGGGCGGCTCTTAAGTCAATATTGTGAAAGAAGCTAAATGGTAGACTTTCCGGGGAAATTCGTGGGCCATGCACTGATACGTTTTAGAAGCCATTTTGCAGTTCGACGAAGTCAATTCTTCGTCAGGCTTTGGACGGTCTTTCAAAAAAAATTGCCTTTGCCATATTCTTGCCTATTTCGTCTGAAAGCCAGAGCTTCCATTTAAATTTGACCTATGCAATTAAGGCTTACGAAGGAGTGACGGTGTGTCATGAGACATTTACAACATCATTTTTGAGATGATCGTGCGTAGCTCACACGAGCACATCAGTGGCACGATCTGTCAAAAGTCCATGTAGCTGCTCGCTTTTGCGGATGAACAAAACGAGCCTTCAAAGAGAAAGTCCCTGGCATTGAAACTGAAGCAACGAAAATGGATCTAGTGGCAATGGAAACAAGATATATCGCTGTCATCACGAAATGAACATCGCCAAAGTCGATGGTTCTGACAAAGCATCACAATTGACAGAAAAATGCAACGTAGTCAAAGTCTTTGCCAACACCAGTTCCGACATCAAACGCTGTTTCATTGGACTCAAGAGGCAGTTGAGTAGACGGACCCCTCTCTCGATAGACCAACCTGCCTTGGGACAACATCTTGATCATCTCTGTTCTAGTAAAAGGTGAAGAACCCTGGATTCTTCTGTTGACGTTTTTAAAATTTTTTTTAAGGGAAATGTTCTGTTTGGGATTTCTGATCCTTCTTGAGGTGTAAGCATCTGGAGGAGAAGATGTGTCAAAGGACCTACGCTCAGTCAAGTGCCTACGGATAAAACATTTAAGATGTCTAAGCCATGTAGATCGGGCTGGGAACACAGCCCTGGCCGGATGACTCTTCGTTTCCGATCCATGTGTACAACACAACAGAGGACGTCTAAGAGGGCACCGTCAAGTGGAGGAGGACCTCAACCAACTACGAAATCGGAAGAAACTAAGTAGGACCGTGTTAGCTAAAGAAACATGTTAGTTGATGACCAAGTCCACCCTGAACTGTTGTGTGCTTAAAGATCTGAATTCTGGAGACAGATACGGTCGCTAAGGTGCTAACTTTGCTTACACCCTGAGTTCTGCTCGTCTAATCACATTCACTGAAAACTGATCCCATTAGTAACCTTATTCATCAGACTGTCTAAATATTTAGTGAACTTCCTCCCGCTTGTTCCCGTAAAAATGATCTCAATTAGGCACTCCACTCCACTCCAGAATTCGGCAATAGCCTTTTTAATGTCCACAACGCAAAATTGCCTGTCTTTCCTCTGCTCGACCATCGCTGACATCCGAACATAAAACGCCGGAGATTCACGTTAAAATAAGCTGACGACAACGAAAATAGCTTTATGCTGCCTTTGTCACAGCACAGCAACTGTGTGTGCTTTGCGCGACAGTGTGTGTGTGTTATCTCGTTTTTATATCTCTCCTGCTGCAGTCACATCATCACTAACTAGCAGCAGAACGCGACAAAGGCGCTCGATAGAGGAGAAGGAAAAAAAAGGAAAACCCGACGATAACCACAGCGAAATGGCAATATTCCCGATGACTGGGTGGTAACCGTCTTGTACGATCGGTTGATCTACAAACATGTACTACGCTTTTGCTTGCTGTGTGCGCGGTCGGCGGGTATGCGCCTGTGCCTGGCGCGCAGTTGATCCATCAAAATCAAGAGCATACTGCAGCAGCAAATGATCTGGTGCCACGAGTTACATAGAAAACTATAACTGTCCAAAGGAGTGAGTGGTAACAGTACAAAGCGAATCGAAACCAGTTTGCGATCAGGAGGAAAACCTTTCTCTTCACCGCGGGCACATCTATGTGTATCGGTCTATATTTAGACGCCTCGCTAAAGGCAGACAACGTAGGCAGCGTACCCTATGACCACGGCAAACATCATCACCACGGCTCGACTGACTGATATTGGCTGCATTTAATGATTGTTAGAAGAGCCGAAAGAGAAGCAAAGGCAAAAAGGCAGAAATTCTAAATTAGCCGGGAGCTCCTGGAGATTGCCAAACGATGACCGTAGAATTAGGTTGCGTTTGAGTTTTATTAGCTGTCTTGTATAAAATACGTTTTTTTTGTGTTTGGCAAACTCTCCCTGTGTGTATATCAATTTTGGAGTTATTTCAAGCCAAATGATTTCAGTCAACTCTCTGTGGAAGTGGCTGTGCGGCGTAAGGATGCGCCACGACGAGAAAAAAAAAACGGACAAGAAATGAATTAATACCCTCAAAATTTCATGGGAATTTGTCTGTGAATGAAAACTCATCATCTCGCGTGTGTTCGGCTTGCATTTCGTCATAGTCAACGAGGAGCTCCTCAGGAGGGCACAAAAAAAATGATGAAGACGTGTTAAAGCGCTCTGTAATTTTGAATTCCAATTTTTGGCGGGCGATTATTTTATTTTTTATTTTTCTTACAGCAAATGCCGCCGCCGTTCGCGCTGTGTCGATGAAATTTCAACAAAATCATTTGAAATTTGAGTGTGATTGAGCCGAAGGATTGGGGTTTTTTTTTGCGAAACGTCTCTCATCTTGTTTATGATCGCCGATCACACACTGAGCATCATTCTTTAGGGTGTTGAGAATCGTGTTGTTGAAAAATTCATTTCCTGTGTCTCTTTCAATGGGGGGGATTGTTTTTTTCTTATTGACAGCACTGTTTGGGTTTGGTAATTGAATCCGGTTTTCTTGTCAATATGTGTCGCCTATTTTTGATGTTTAAAATAAATGAGTCGGACGGCGCTTAAGGTTTGGTTTCATCAGCAATCACTGCTACAAGTCCAGACTACTAAAGTACTCGAATCTGTTATAGGACGTTGACAAGGATATTTATTTGCATTCAAGCACACAACAGATCATACAATGTTGTCATGTCTTCCGTCTGTCATTAGTCGAGCACGAATGATAGCTGCAGCTCATGAATGCAAAAAAGGCTCACTTCAAAGGGGTCCATAATCAGTTAAACCACAGTGTGATCCGGGTTTTTCTTCCCTCTTTTCTTCGTCATCATGGACACATTAAGAATCAATTTGCAGCATTTTCCCCCGTGATTACAGCATTAACTTCCATACATCCTCGTGCTCCCCGTCAAAGAAATGCCTCAAAAAACCAGTCAATTCGACAACATTGACTGAGCCACTGAATGAATTCCTCTACTGGAACTTAGCAACTAATTACCGATGCAAGTGCCAACCGTCATGTCGTTGCTCGCGAATTAAAGCAACTCCAAGACGATCTGAGTAGTTCCTATAAAACATGCAGAAACATTTATGTCTGCCTGAAAGTATGCAACGAATTTCAATGAATACTTTCACCAAATCGACAAAAAAAATTCTCAAAAAGATTGGATCACACTGATCGGACATTTAAATGTGTATCCACCGAAAACCAAGAGAGAGAGACCCTTTATGAATTACAAGAGATAAAACTGCCACCTCCAAGGTCTCGCTGGGACCCACAGCGCGACAGATTTCACATGTATCGCGTATTCTCCGCCAGAATACACAAAGCGGACGCGCCACCTCCGTTTTCATAATTGATATGCGCAACGTGTGAGAGACTTCAAAAAAGCGAAGAATACAGATACAAATTGCTGAAATTAATTTAAATTACAATTTCTACCTACCGAATGCACGACGACTTCTTCCTATGCCCATCGTCTGTGTAATGAAACCAAACTGGCCATCAGTCAGGTGCTGCGGCTGTGCGGTGTGCTCGGTGTCTGCCTCTTTCTAGTTCAGCTCTGGAGTCTCTATGGATTTGTGCATCACCTCACCACCCATGTGAGTGGTGGTCTAGACGCCTGTGGGTTTTCTTTAGATTTGTACCTGTCATCAATCATTTTGTTTGGCGCGTTTTTCTTTCGCATTGTTTCTTTTGTTTTAAGGAGAACACGTCCGTGGGGCACACATCAGTGCACGTTTCTAAATTAACTGTGAATTTTGAACTGCTAATCATAAACTCAAGGGAGGGATGTGTTATTTTCTGAATCTGGAAAAGGATCAAATTTTGCGCCCGACAGACACCTAATACTCTGTCGCTCTAGCCGATCCGACAAAGATTTTCCACATGAATTATTAGTCGCTCAGGTATTTAGGAGCCGACAGTTATTTTTTCTGTTTTCTCTTACCTGCTTGCAAAGAAGAGGATCCGCATCCTTGTCCATCGGTCCATTGTAATAGAAAGGGCGGAAATTTAATCTGAATTTGAATCGAGCCAAAATGCAGAGGTCCAATGACACACGAACACACACACAGAGCGAGAGAGAGCAACTCACAAATTTTGTGTGCTATGAGAGATCTCTTCAGTGAATTTCGGTTGAAATTTGAGATTAGACCTGCTGTCGTCGCTTTTGTTTCTTGAGTTTCGAATTCAATTTTTGCTGAAAATAAAGATCGGCGGCAGTGGCGGCGCACAGGAGAGAGCAAACAAAAAAACAAGAAATTCCAGTAAAACACCGGCAGGATAAATGGGGGGCAGCCTACCGTTTTATTCGCTCGATCAGAAGTTTTCTTCTTTCTTTGTTCGCTGTTTTTTTTTTGTTGTGCATCCTTTTTATTTTGACCAGTGAACTAGTTTCGATAGAGTGTAAGGCGAGATCGTGAGATGAAGTGGTCTTTTGTATCTGGATTTGGAATTCTTTTGTCCGTCAATCTACTGGCGATCGTCGGCTGAAAGAGAAGGCTTTTGTTCATTGCCATCGTGTTTGAATTTTGAGTCCTTTATGAAATGTCTGTGTTTTGCAGAAATCTATGCGTATTGCGCAGAGGACGGGAAAGTGTCAATGTTTTGTAATTTCTGTAAATATTGCACTTGTCCCGGCCTATGTGAAATATGTTCCAATCATCGGACTTAATTAAAATAAATTTATGACAAATTGCAACTAAACAAAATAAATTGAATAAAATCTGAATGAAATTTTAACGATTTAACATTCCTTTTCTTTCAGATTCCCAAAGCCAAAAGATGCGGGGTAAGTCTTTTGTTTGATATTCCTAAGTTCAGATGAATACTTACCGTTGTTAATGAGAAGAGGAAAAAAACACGATCAGGATAATTCAAGCTAATAAAGTTAAAATTAAATTAAATTCCAAAAAACTGTTTTTATTGAGTTTCTTAAAATAAATGAGAATTTATGAATTGATTGAGGAGGAGAGTAAGGATTCTTAAATGTTTGTAGAGTTACAAGGAAAGTTCGCTTTGGTGGAAAAAAATATTCACGCTCAAGCGCCCCGTCTTAACTAGTGGCTTGTATCTAACAGCGCAAATGATTGCCGAAGGAAGTAAGCAGGGTTGTGGATTTTTATTCCTCAGATGCATCTAAAATTAATATTTGTTTTTGTGTATTCCAGTGACTAAAGTTTTTTCCTTTTTTTTGCTGGAGGTTGGGAAACTCTGCACTGAAGCACTCAGACTCAAAACCGTTGCACTACTGAGTTACATTCATGCTTGAATTTGGTCATAGACTGATTGATTGATTGAAAAAAAGGCGTAGGTGGTATGTCAAGAAATTCCCAGGGTCTAATGATTTTCGCGAAACCACTAGTTTCGATTCTCAAATTCCAGCATCTAGAGTTGACAAAGAACTGTAGGTCCACACCCTTTGGTCGTGAGAGAGCAATAGCCTGCGCACAGCACGAGAAAAAGTTAGACCCTATCCCCTTGTCAACTGTAGCGTCTTTCACGTAATTTATTATTTATTGGAAAGCACTTGTGATTGACCCAAACATTTAGAAAATGTCATGATTTCGAACACAATTTTGTGAGGATAACCGCCGATCGGTAGATTTACTACATTATTGGTCTAATTTTAATGAATTTTTGAGGATGATGTTCAGAAGTCAACACTAATTTGATGTCTTTTAAATTACAGCGTCGTCTCCGGAAAGTTCACAATTGTTTTTTTTTCATGCAACCTGCAACACTTTCTTAAGGATAACATGAGAATAAAGTTCCGATTTTTCACTAATTTCTGAACGTAAATTGCTTTTCATTAGCAGATGCGAATCTAAAAAGGTTATCATACAAAATTAAGCTTTAAACATCGCCTTTCAATCGAGCTACAATATTGCCAGATGGAGTTAATAATATCAGAGATATAACATATCGGAGCCTTCTCACGACAATTTTTTCCCGAAACATTTTGAACTCTCAGCATTATAAAATGCATTGTGCCTTGAAAGAATTTTGATACAAGTCCTAACTTCCAGCTAGACAATCTGATTATTACATTCATTTGCATTCAATTGGGGAGACTGCTTCAGAAGTGCTGCGGAGTTAAAACTCACGAATTGGTTAGCCCTTGGCAAACTTCACAGATCACTCAATTAGTCCCGAGACATATAGGGGGCGCCCTTTACAAAAATTATGCATTTAATATAATGTTTTTTTTTTTTCTTTTGTTAGTAACGCCCCCTACATGTCCCGGGACTTATAGACTGATGTGTTATTTCAAAAACTATTTTCGCGGCTTGAATACTACAATATGAGCTTCACTTTGTTAAATACCACTATCAATAATTCATAAATTATTTAAGTCTCATCATCGCCCAATGTATCATATTCAAAGTCAGTGGGTAATGACCAGTTTCGCCGTTTTTTAGTTTAAACACCACAGTCACCTATTTTCAAAAATCGAATTTTAAGCTAGGACTTCATTTCGTCAGTAAAGCATATGACCACCATATGAATCACCTCGCGTGAGGAATGTAAAAATTAATTATAAAATCACTTCCAATGGTTCATCATGAACAATCTATCTGTCTTCTTCGGAGACAACTTCTCTTGACTTTCCTTCAATCAAAATTGTTTCACAGCAATGATAATCAATAGGGGATTAGGGAAGACGAAGGGAGGGAATCGCAGTAACTACAATGAGAAATTGTCTGATTTTTCTTTTTATGTGACGGTTTTTATCAGCACCTATCCCTGAGCTTAAAAATATCACATCACTTAATAAGTCCCGGGACTGACATAGGGGGAGCCACTAACCAATATAACATATTATTTTCAAGAAGTACAAGCATTCAAATGATACCTGTCAAATTTTCACGATAATCTAATTTTTAGGTTACAAGTAAAAGTCCTTTAAGGAACGCAACTTTTGCGATTTTTAAAACAATGAAAAAAACAGAATTTCGTGTGTTGACTAAACACTGCTTTTGATACGAAAAAGTACTGTGTAAGTACAGCAATGGCTTGAAAAGTGTTACAGGGACCCTGCACCAACAACTAAACAACAACTAAAGGGTGATTTTTTAGCTATTATCTTTTTGTTTCACTGTCAAACATCTTCAGTTTGGTCTACAATTTAACCATGAATCCTCTTACAAACGAACAACGCATGCTAATTATTGAATTTTATAATCAAAATGCGTGCTCTGTTAAAAAAATTCATCGCGCGCTTCTTCCATTTTGTGGCCAGTTCATTTTTGGCTCACGTTCGGGACCGGTCAATTGGCCGCCTAGATCGTCCGATTTAACGCCTTTAAAATATTTGTTGTGGGGCTATGTTAAAGCTCATGTGCATACAGACAAGCCCGCTTCATGCATTTTTCTGAATTTTGTGTGTTTTTTTGCTTGAAAAATGTTCCTATAGTTTTTAAAAAATCACCCTTTAGTTAACAGCAAACAACAGAAGACCGGTCAGTTGTCTGGTCTGTTGAGATTCAGATTGGATTCTGTGGCCTGTAGCATCATACCACAAAGAAGTTGCGTAGAGTTTGATTTTGACTGACTGCAATTTGATTTGCAAAACAAACTAAACCTCATCTGCGTTTACAGTCTCTTTTTATCTTTTGTAGAACATAAACTATAAAGAAGAATTAAGTTGCTATTCAGTTTCTTAAAGAAAATCTGTCGCCACTACAGACCGTTTTAGAATAAATACAAGACGAACCAACCAACGAAATCCACATTTACTCACAAAAGACCTGTTAAAGAAATGTTTGGCCTTTTTAAATTTATTTTTGTCTTGAACGAGCAATTTGGAAAAGCTAGACGGCCCGTGAATTGTATTAAAAACATTTCAAATGGCAATTTCAAATGTTCGATCTCACAAATGTTTAGTGAGCTCTTTGTCCAATAATCCACATAACTCAAATGCAGATGTCCTTCTAACTGTTGCAATTTTTTTTCACTTTACTCGAAGACAAGTGATGGGTAAGTGCGTCAACTCCGACTTCAGTATCATACATTTGATCCCTTTACCTCTCGAAATTCTCACAATACTGATGGAGTGTTAAATGAAAATGAAGACAGCTTTAATTTAACCTTTGAAACAGTAAACTGCTGTCGCACCTCGTCATTTGTGGAAGAACAATAACATGCAAACCACTAGTGAATGCGGAATAAAATAGACCCCGGTTCCTAGCTCTTTCAGCCTAAAACTTTAGTATATAGCCAAATTATTTATTCTACATACAAATTGTACTTCTTTCCATGAAGCTACAGTCCCGAATCGACCTGTGTCTCAAAAAATGTCCATCTCCAGCTAGCACGATTTCAGCCAGTTGTCTCCAAGTTGTTGAGGTCCTTCTCCAGTTGCGTGCTCCATCTCAACCAACCCCATTCCCTGTTGCGTTGCCCAAATGGCTAGGATTCGAAGACTTTTCGGGCCGGAACGGTGGTGTCCATGCAGTCTATAAAGTTTATCATTGAATTTTCTCCTCCGGACGCCGCTTTTAGTAACGTCCAAGTTTCCGCTATACAAATGTTACACAGACAGGTTATGTTTTCATTCAATTACTAAATATAAATAAATTCAAATATCACATCAGTAAGCGACTTATGTCCTTGGATGAAGAAAAAACACAAATTTGTCCAAATAGCGAAGTCAACTATAAAATGTCCCTTGTAACGATTTTATTGCATAACTAACATAAGCATCCAATGTGATATCCATTACAACTCATTCAGTTTCTAAAACAAATGAATGGGGCTCCCTCGTTCTTTAATCGTACACTTATGGCTGTTTCTTTGATAAACAGTTCCTCACAAAGGTAACCAAACACACACGATTAGCATGTATTCTAGGAATCCACGCCTAAAATAGGAAATTTATTATCAAAGTAAACTTCAGTTCTTATTTGCAAATATATAAAAAAATAAAATTAACAAAACGAGCGAAAAAACTTTACAAAAAATACTACATTTTTGTCCCATTTGCGTACCTACCTACCACATTTCAGTTAAATATCATTTCAAATACGACTTTCCGAACTCTCCCAAAAAAAAAATGTTTCCTCAACACATCAGCAAACTTTCTCCCCCCACTGTATACATTCTTCCACAATCATATTCAAGTTCAATCTAGAGTATATTTCCTCGCTTAACTCTTCAGCCATTGAGGAGTTTATCCCATCAATCCGAAAAAAAGATACAATGCAATTTATCGTTCAGTGCGCTAAAGCTGCTTTCGAGAGCTTTTCAAGAACTTTCCCGATGAAACTTTCCATTTACTAGGGCGAACTTTTTTCTTACAGACTCTACACAGACATTATTTAGACTTCGTTATCAAAATTCTGTATCAGTTAAGCTTCTATTCAGCATTTGATTAACGGTTTGAAATAGCATGTAGCATGTAGGGATTGGAAATGGTTCAACAATGAGGAAACCAAATACAGAAATATAAATATTTGATCATTGATAACAAGAACTTAAGTTTTGTTTGTAAATATTTCACCACATGACTAAAATTAGATTTTATTTTTGAAGAGAGTACGCGATACGCTGTGATAATTTAAAGAAATTTAACAATTTGTTATTTGAGTCAGCCTTAGTTGAATAGAGAAGGGAATGCAGGAAATATGTGAGTAATGAATAGAAGTTCAAACTAGGGTAGGCAACTATTTGAAACCGACATGCTTTTTGTATTTATTTCAAAAATTAGTTAAGTTAAGAAATTATTTATTCTTTTAACTTTTAAATTTATAGTTTGGGAATATATTTAAGGTGAATAAAATACATCTACAAAACAAATTATTTTTAATTTTGATTTGAAAACATTTAAAAAAAACTTTCATATAAAATATATATATATATATTTTTTTTTTGCTGTAAGTGTTGTGATTTTTTTAAAACCAATAAAAACATATAAATTTAAATATCCCGCCTTTCTTTTATTCACTGCTTCACTATCGTTGCTTCTTCTTTGAATGTGGCTCTTGGGTCTTTTTTTCCTTCTTTTCTCAGGTTTTCAGTGTACGAATAATAAAATAAAAAAATAATAATTGGGATAAGTATGTTTTTATAAAACGTTTGTATTTCTTCGTGTTCTTGAGTCGTGTCTCAGTACCCATGAAGAAAACAATCTTTACTTACACGTACTTCTTCATTTGCAGGTTATGGTCATAGCCAATGTTGGGCAAATTTTAGTCGAACAATGACTAATAACTAAATTAGCCATTAGTTGCTGGATACATGCGATTAAGGACTTGTTTTTTTATCAACCATAAAAATAATTATTCGTAGAAGTTACTCATGACTAAATTAATCATTATTCATTAGTCACGACTAACAGTTAATCATTAGTCATTAATCACTAAACAAGAGTATTTATTCAAGTCATATCTCTGCTCAAACTAAAAATTGAATGGAAAATTTTGTTGTTATTGAGTAAGTGTAAATAACTCAACTTTTAAAACGCACTTCTAACAGTCTACTCCTTTTGGGTAAATTCGTCATCATAGCAGAACGAAATAAAGCCTCTCCACAGGAGCAGACGATGGTAAGACACATTTTACCCAATGTTTGACGCTGGTCTCTTAAATTGCACAATTTGAACATCAGCCTCTCGAATGGTAGAGTTTAATTCATTTCCGAAACCAAACAAAAATCAGACATGCTCGCGATTGGTGGGTAATCATGATACAAAGTTAGTCATGACTAAACATCAATCATGACTAACCGTCAATAATATGTGTGAATAACGAAAAATTCATGACTAAATCCTATTAGTGAATTAATCTGGTAACTTAGTCATGATTAATGTTTAGTCATATTTCTTTAGTCATTTATGCCCAACTCTGGTCATAGGCAATTTCTAGAGTCCGACCGAACATTCGACTTCGGCTCCGGCCATCTTCGGCTAAAAATGACAGCTTTAAAATCAACAAAATGAGCATTTGAAAGTTGGAAAGTTATAAACTGGTCTGAAATTTTATGTATGCAATTTATTTGTACTAGTTTCATGTAGAAAGAACAAAGTTGCGCTCACTCCCTATATGGCAGAACGTGGCGGATTTCAAGTGCCGACTTTGGAAAAGTGGATTCTGGTGAACAACTTGACAACCGTTTTAAAATGTTTCCATCAAGCTAAACTTGATATTTCTGCTAATTCTGCATCCGTGTCACTTATCGTACCATTGAACATAAAAATTGCAGTAAAAGAAAACGATTTCGAAGAGATAAATATTTTAAAAACCCGCTTTTGTGAGTCTGTCGACATGTGCTTTTCCCTCAAAAAAGGATTTCCTGAATTATCTATTGAAACGATTATCGATCCACAATTAAAAACTAAATATTTAACCAATGATGAACCTGCTGTTCCTTCAACTTTTTTGAATTTCAATCCTAATTTTGTGGATATCGCATGACACTATTTCACCAATAAGTGAATCTTCCAATTCAGAAGATTTTCCACCTTTCGAAGAACATATCAAATCTTATTTAAATAAACCGCTGCTTACAAGGAAGGCTGAGATTTTTCATTACCGGGCTTCAAGTTCTTATACCTACTTAAAAAAGGTATCAGCTCATCCAACTAGCGTAGTGAGCAAGCACCTATTTAGTTAAGGAGGGAGCTTTATTTAGATAGGAAGGGCAAATTTGCACGGAGAAAACATGTATTTCTTGCGGTGGTACAATATCAAGTTGTTAAGTTTTAATTATTAACTAATTTTCAACATTTGTACTTCTATTGTCTACTTTAAATAAAATATTAATTAATTTTAAATGAAATAAAGTGATTCTTATTAAATTTGTATATTCGTTAGTATTTTCTTCTACCGTCATATTCGGCTTCGGTCGAAAAACTGGCCTTCGGTCGGACTCTAGTAGTTTCATTCCAATAAAAAAACATGTTCTCAGCTGTCAACCAACAGATTCACATCGAGAGTAGCAAATTCAATTTTAAAACTTAACCAAAGAACTGAAATAGATAATTAATATCTGTCAAAAATATGGCGACTGCACTGTGATAATTTCTACCAAAAGTGTGGAGAATGATTTCATTGAGCAAGAGCCTTGTCGAACTGGTCAGTTTACTAGGCTTTGAATAAAAAGTGTGATTCGTCGTAAGGTTTGATTTATAAAGTTAAATAAAGCACAGAAATATGAAATTAAACATAGTTTGTATTATCAGTTAAAATACCAATTAAAGGCATTTACTTTAAGAAAATGATATCATGTAAATGTAGGCTTCGACTACGTCTGAAAGTGTTCCATTCGGAAGGTCCAATTTTGAGTGACTCGTTTAAGCATAGCGATTGGTATCTCGTGTGAAAACACGACTAATGTTTCAAAGCATCACAGACCTGAGACTTTACATATGTACAGAGAAAATAGTCCAGAGGTTTGATATTGCACGATTTAGGCCGTAGCAACACGCGAAATTAGATCCGCGTCAAAATGATTTCTCAACAAAACCATTGTTTTACGCGGTATATGGTTCGTAAACCCGTCTAATTGAAACCAGACCTCACCGAGACTATATGCTTGGATTGCAGTAAGTAAGTCTGTTAATAAAATCAAGTTGCTGAGAGCGGCGATGAATCGATTCGTCACGGCCCTCGCTTACAATCTCAGCCACAGCTGCTATTGTCTCTTCAAAAATGACAAATCAGTTTGATAGGACTCACTCATGACCTGCCTACTGAAAATCAAACCTCACGATGAATTGTCCTTGTTTTGCATGTAAATATCTACTGAACTGAGTATAAAATCGTGAAGAAAACGCAGAAAACACCATCAGCCTACATTTTGAAATCTTCTTCAAGATGCATAGTCTTTTATTTTACAGTTTATCTTCATTAAATGGAATTATTTTTTACAAGTCTTTATTTTTTTCCAGAACTTAACATTTTCGACCCCTTTATTTCTAGTCGAAATTTTTACAATTTGAGCTTTTATAGAGTTTCACTATACTGTCTTACAGTCTTATTTATACTTCCGTTTGAATATAACAAAATTCAGCAAGTTTTAAAAATTTTTTTTTAGTTTGGTTAATTCTAATAAAAATCTTTTATGAACAATATTTGGACAGACATTTTTTTTTGTTTTTGTTTTTTTTTTTTTTTTTTACTACACTTCACATTTAATTGTCATTCTAGTAATTGATAGGAAGACGGCTGGACATTTTTGCTTTGGTTAGAAAAAAAAGGAAAAACTTCGTCACGCTTTAAGGGTTTCGCTTGTTTGATTTCACAGATGTAGAGAGATATCGACAGGTCAATTATATGAAAAAAGGAAAATCATTTTTTCTGCACGAAATTTCAACCTATGGCATTTAGTAGTAGAAATTGTTTGATTTAAACAAATATCTAACGAAAACTTTGAGAGTCTTAGCTCTCTCACGGCAAACTTTTGGCCAACAAAATCATTTATGAACCTTAACCATTAGTAATCTCAAGGAAATTCCTGAAGAGTTTAATAAGTCGCCATCGATGAGTGAATGTGCACGAGAAATTGGGGGCGTTCGGTCCGTTTTCAAAAGATGGCGTCACCTGGAAGTTGTGTTTAGTCTTAAAAGCGATTACCTAGTTCAATGGAAAGGCTTTACATTTGTCAGCAATAATTAGTATGCATCAGCGTCTGTTTTAGAAAAAAACATTGGTTTTTGCCTCTTCAAAAATTTTCGGATTTGTCTAAAAAAACAGCATTTCCGGAAAGTTTTCAAAAGAGAAAATTATTTAATTGGATAAAGTCCAGCTGAATCCCATCGAATGCTTGCAGAAGAATATGGTGAATCTGCTTCGACCGATAAATCAGACAGACGACGCTTCAAACGTGGTAATTTTAGCGTTGAAAGCAAAGAGCATTATGGCCAGTTGAAAAAGTTTGAAAATAAACATTTTCCAAATGAAATGTAAACTCGCAAAATCGTTGGTTGTGACAGAGCAAACAATTTCCACTCAGTTAAAGAAATTTGGAATTATTCTCAAGCAAGGAACATACGAGTTGCAACTGAGAGATGTCTGAAAGCGCTGTGTCACCTCGGAACTACTTCTTGAAAGACATCAAAGCACCGGATCGTGACTGAAGATGAAAAGTTTATATACCACGATAACCCCGTAGTCACTTAAGCATCCAATAGCTGAGACAGTAGTCATCTCAAAAGACCAGCAGTTTCAAAATATTTTTTTTTTCATAAAGTAGAATTCAAATATTTGTGAGAAATAAAAAACAAAATATATTTTTTAAGTATGCAGCACAACTACTGAACACGACTGTAGTGCTAAATATAAAGTTACCATAGCCACCATATCTTAGGACACAACTATGTACGCACACATATGGGGATAACAAGTGCGTTTATCGATAATTAAAAACTTCACAAAATTCACATCCACTCTATGTATCTGCCCCTCTCCTTCGCACCCATGGATGTGATAATTCAACGATTTGCTGAGGTTAAATGATAACCGCAAACAACAGTAAAATAAAGTTTTCATTTAAAATTAGACGCACAAAAACGTAAATTCTCAACACACAGTCCATAAAATTTAAACTGCACAGTTGACGTCAAAATTTTAATTTGGTCCCTTATCAAATTTTCATTCCCACTGGCAGAGAGTGTACGTGCGGACACAAATTAACGGGAAAAATATTTATCAAACAATGTCCATGACTAAGTCAATAATTAGTACCTACTCAAATGAATATTTTACACAGGCGGGAGTGTGTATTCTATAAATTGGAAAAACTTTGTACTCGTGTTGGCTCGTGCATAGATATGTGAAACTATGTGCGAACGTATGTATGCGTTGGCGCACAATAGATGTGTAATTAAATATCACAAAAAGCATTGACAATTGTGTGTCAAAGAAGGTTGCTGTGGTTGGTGACAAATTTAAGTTCGCTCCTTTAGGTGGGGCTTTGGGCAACTGAAAGAAAAGGAATTTCCCTAATTGCATGCATATTTTGTGAAATTACTCCGCCAGCTCAAAACGAGACAATTTAGAGAAAAGAATTTCCTGCCATTATGCATGAACATGGCATACCAACGGGCAAACTCCTTCCCTTCCCCAAAGTCTCGGACTCTTGTTCACACTTACAGGATATATGTTAACTTCTCCATGAAATTAAAACTCGCCTCTCTGCTTGCTAACGACTTCCTATCCTTCCCCCCCAGTGGAACGTACGTCATTCTATTAAAATGCTGCGCACAGTCATCCGCACTAAGACGTAGTGCATTATAATTGTTTAATGCGCAAAGAAATGGAGCGTTTAGTTGCATTTCTGTGTAAATGAGTTTACAGCACTCGAGCACGTTGTCTGCGTATATGTTAGCACTACTGATGCCAACCTCTGACACGGAGCTTTTTTAATTGCATTTGTGGCACATTGTGACACAGTAACACAAAACTCCATTAATGTCGACTCGTAACTCGTATCAAAATGCACACCGACGTACGAGTACACATGCATGACGGAGATGTTGAGCACAGAAGAAAAAAAACATCAAGGACGAAGTGGGAAATTTGATTTATTCTCGGGTGTGAATTATGCAACCCTTAAATTTTCAGTGAATTTGGCAAATATGATAAAAAATGTTCTGGTTTATGATGTTAGGTCAGGAAATTGATATCGTGATTGGAATTTATGACCGACCCTCTGCTGTGGTTCAATGACAAATGTCACAACATAAATCTTATCAAGAAAACAAAAATGATAAAACCTTTGAAAATCACGAAAATATGGGCCAAATAATGTGCAACTTAACTCGTGCTACATCATGGGATGCTCTGGCATACAGTTGCGGTCCAAGAAATAGGTATACCAAAAAATTTTGTGAAAAAAATAAATCCAAGCAGCTATTTTTTTCTGCAAAACTATTTTTTCAATGCTATTTCACTGAAGAGAAATTATATTAAAAATTTACCAACGAAAAAGTAAGAGTTTACAAAAACTTTTTGTCACCAGCTTAACTTGTGTATTCGACAACTTGCCGTATTTGACGCATGAATCTCTAATTAAACTAACTAACGTACGCGTACAAAACTCAACTTGTGCAAGAATAGAAGCCGGGGTTCAATGTTGGTGTCTTATTTTTGTTTTAGTCAATAGCCTCTAAAAGAACTGAGTGTAAATCCTGTAGTTTTATGGTGAAATTTTGTTCAGTGCTGAAGTCCTTTTTTGTCTCAATTGATACGTTAATAAACACAATTGCCGTAATTAAGCTGATGAAAACTAACAGGGAACTACCTTTACATCCATTAAAAATAACGGTATACTGTGGTTTGTGGGCTAGTAATATCATTGGTCCATATTTCTTGACAAATTAGATAAATCAGAAGATTACCGTCAATGGTAATCATTTTTGCGGACAATAGCTTTCTGGAGTCCAAGCACATGGTCTCAGTGAGCTCTGTGCGTGAGCCTTACAGCACGTGAAAATGGGCTTCACTTGATCACACCCTTTTATATATCTTCTCTAGGGATATTTAAAATCTTAGGTCTTCAGGCACAAGCCAATTGACGCTTTTGAAACCAACATTAATCGTATAATCCGCCAGATACCGATCGTGATGTTGGAACGAGGTTCCCAAAAACTGGACCTTCTGAATGAACCCCCGTTGACGTAGCCCTGTACAACATTTACATGACATCATCTTCAAATTACCATCCCTAGAACATTACATCCTCAGTTTCAGTTGTGCCTTTGGAGCTCAATTTTGTGATCGCCGTGGTGTAGTGGGTAAGTGCGTCGACTTACACACACACTTTTCTCGGCACCGCCTCTTTGGAGTTCCTGACAACACTCAAAAAGTACCAATTATCTATGAAAAAGCTTCTCAAATCTCGTTGTTCGGAGTCGGCAGGAAGTGTGGGTCCCTTCTACTCGTGAGAAAACAATATCACACACAACACGAGTAGTTGTTGTGGAAGCTAGGCCCTGGTCGCTTGTGGGCTGAAGTGGAACTCAATTGTTTCTTTTGTTCTCCTTTAGCAAGAATTGTTCCCTCTTGAGCATGCAGCTTTAACATGTCTTCCAATGTCCAAATGCCTTGAGCTTAAATAAATCTTCGACACTTTTTAAAGAATACGGCCTTCTACATCTACGGCTTTAAAGCCTTTCACACACTTCCTGTAGCTCTACACTGATCATTTTTAAGATCCACCGAAGTCTTCAGGCGGCTGTATGGCACCAACAAATTTTAAAATTTCCCATCCGTGTGCCAATTCTGGTTCCTCGTGGTTTAGCATTATATTCTTCCAGTTTTGCCTTGAAAATGGGTTGTGTCCCTACTGGAGTAAAATTTATACGCCTTGCTTGCTGTGGATGTCAGTTCATAAAATTTCCCGTTCATTTTGTTGTCTGCCTTGAGATATCGTTGTCAAGGAACTGAGAACCGTAAGTTCCTGATGAGCGGATTAGGATGAGTTTCAGTTTTCTGTAGCTGCGTCTTAAATAATTGTATCGAGTACTGGAGAATGAAACGAACTTTTTCTTAGACCTGCTGGTGGTCCTTGTCGATGGAGAAACCTATGTAGCCTCCTGGTATCTACCTTTCAAGAATCAAGAGTTTCATTGCTGGTCTCGGAAATGCTGTACCACACAGGGAAGCCAGCATGAGCTGCTTATGCTGTTACATTCTGCGACTTCATCATCAGAGGCGATTTCAAAAGTCACTTTGGAGTGAAAATTGAAGTTTAACCTCTGAGTGAAGTTTACTCTCACATATATTACCTTCTTGTTGCTGGTGCTATTCCATAAGGTAGCACTACCCTGATGATTCAGTTTTTCTGTCTGTTTGGAACCCTTTTTATGTCATTCTCCGTAGGCACGTAAGGACCTGCTTCTTGATATTACCCGGATGCTCCAGTTCTAGTAGTAGAAGAGCTTCTCCATTTGTATTTCTACTTTCGTTGCTATTACGGCGATTTAAAATATGTCAACGAGTTGTCTCCGAACTGGCAACAATTGACAGATGAAGATAATGGCGGCTGGTCTGTGGTGTAGATGTGAAAAAGAATGGGTTTAAGTTGCGGTCCCTTTATAATGCTTACTTGATGTGCTTATACCTTGTCTTAACACATAATCTTCAGGCGTGGAGAAAAGTATGAATGATGGCGTTCAGGAAAGCGTAAAATCTCGTCAAGTTTAAGATAAATTTCTTCACCCAGTCCGTACCAAAAGCTGACTTGGTTGTTGTTCAAACCCGCCAAAGCGCCGTCCTGACACACCTAATTCATAAAAGTATTGCCTTGAAAGACATTTTGCTATCTAATGCAAAAGTAGATTAGTTCTCATATTTTCCAAAAACTGTGTTTGGCAAAAAGGCATCTACGAATCTGAGCTATTGGAACAACGCAACAGAGGACGGTCCAGACTAAGCTGGATCACACAAGTGGAGAGTTACCTCAACCAACTTGGAGTGCACAACTGGAGGCAACTGGGGAGAGATCGTGTTGAGGCCCAGGTCCACCCCGGAATGTAGCGCCACAAGAAGAAGAAGAATAAGAAAATCCATCGAATAGCACAGGTTTAGATGTAAAACAGAGAGATCCCCTCTCTCGCAGGACTCTGATAATTTGCTGTTGTTTATGCATCTAGTTGTTGAATTCTTGACACAAATAGACCTTCTAATGAAATCTTAGATAACTTCCTTTTCAGTTCCTGTTTCCTTGTTTTCTTTGTCTTGTGTTGACAAACTTAAAGACCAATTGCCTTCAGTAAACGCAATTCCACCTGAAATGTGAAATCTTTACAAATTGCAGGCTTTTAACGACAGGATTGTAGTTAAAAAAGGATGTAACTAAACTTTTCGCAGAATTCAGTGTCACGACGTACTTTCAAATTACGAAAAGTGTCTGAATAAATGTGAAATACTATCCCCCATATTTAACATATTCGTTTGCATTACAAGCACCATCCATTTTATGGTGGTGAGGAAAAACCATCTAAAACAGTATTTAATGAGATGACCCAAAGTTGGTTTAGCTTTTATTTTTATTTTACCCCCGTCTCGTGTTATTTAGATGCCGGAAAAAAGGAACTTAAAGCTTTCCACTTCAATGTGCCCCTTTTGAGTTATTCCCGAGCTAATGAGTTTTGACATTTTCTGGGTCTGATAATCGGTGGTAAATATATTTTTATTCATTTAATTTACAAAGGACTTAGATGAGGTGAGAGTGGACATTCTTGATTGTCTTCTGAGTTAGCGAGACCAGAGCTCCCTAAAACTTGAATTCCATGAAGAACATAGTCCTTAAGCATGGCGCTTTAGCGGCTGTCATGGACGGTATTTTGGTCTTCGCGTACACTTTTAGCTACAACTGCTATAGTCTCTTCACTATATGCCGGGTGTAGTCTAACTGGTCGAGTGATGTACTAGAACTCCGTGGGTCGAAAATGGGCACCGAAATTCTACATTTCTCAACATTTCTCAAAGAACACTGATTTTCGTAATGCAGATAAGAACAATTTGGAGATGTTGTTATGGCGTGAGTCTTTCCATGATGACTTGCCAAACGATACTGAAGAAAAAATAATAAAGCAATTTGATTAGAGTCTTGGGTGATCTGTCAATAAACTCTATTAAACATGGAATCTCACCCTTTAAAAAGACGAAAATTAAAAACACGACTTTCAACCGGCATCTCTTACTTTATGTTTCTTTCCCACTCTCTCATGCACCCACTAACTGAACGACTCGTCGTTTATTGTGGAACTATTGTAGGAAGAGCGTAAGAGGACAGGCACAGACAAATGAACAAATGAAATATTTCAAACCATTGAAAAGAAACCCTCGTCACGCGAGTATTACTCAAACGTGGTCGGAATCATCCTAACACGACCGTCATCCCTGGCACACGGATCTAATTGTCCCAAGATAAACTGTGGAACAGTTTTCTTAAATCACGCAATGATCATAACAAAGTTCATATTAAGCTCCATTGGTAAAGTTCCCCCTTTGTTTTTTTAAAATATCAAAGTTTAGGATTGTTTTTCTTATAAACTGCGGTGAACTCAGACATTTGGCGAGGAGAGACGGAAGTGTTCTGTTAATATCTTTACTCCAGGACTACCCATTGAGTTCGATTTTGCACTTTTTAAAATATATTTGAGGCAGTAATGCCTACCAACTGCATTCTGTAAATGTATTTTTTTTTAATATCTCAGAAAAGATATAGTTTTCTTAAAATTTTCGACTTTATAAAAACCCCACTTTTACCGTTAAGAATGACTGTCACAGACATCGATGCACAAATACGAATTCTTCAAGGGAAAAAGTGACTCCGGCGCCATCTAGTGAGATCTGACAACAAACAAACACAATCCGAAGCAGGATGCGAACACGTGGTTCAAATATAGGATAGATAGCTGATGTGTCTTAGCCGTTATTTTCGAACATTGTTATTCAATTCAGTCAAATCTTTCCGCTTCAAAGCACTTCCTTGTCAAATTTCTTCCTAAATCCAACTTCTTAACCCTTATTCTTTGATCCCTTCATGTTTTCATACATTTGATTATGCTAAGAGGAACAGGGAAAACGCAATCTTTGACCAAGCTAACGGTATCTGACCACATTCCTTTCCATCCACAGCACATTCCCTGCGTTTTCCATTTTCACGCACGACACTAAAATACCAGCCAAAGGCCTTTCCAAATCACTCACCTCTGACTTCACACTTTTATCAACACTACTACCAACTTCATAATCACCTAATCAACCACATGTCACAGAGGAATGGTCACCCGCAGTGCCTTGTAAAGTGTCGTTGAGCGCGATAACAACAGTGGTAGGTATCCAATTAATTTATTGACAAACTTGTTGTTTTAACGTCTCACTTACACATTACATTTTATGTGTGCTGCTATTAAGTGAGCTTTCATTATTTTTCGATTCCTCAAGTAGATAAGAGCTTTCTTAACGACACTCATTCGCCGGCAAGAGAGAACAAGAGAGAACGCCTAAGGAGCACCGAACTGACCCCCGTGTAGCATAAAAAGATTGCAAGCTCTTCTGCTGCTGTATACAAGTCCCACCACCTACCGCACCCCACTTCAGCTGTTAGACTATTAATTTTACGAGCAATCATTCCTTGATGGTGGTATCCTTGGGAAGGTCTTTTTAAATTTTTGAACAGACTCCGCCGCAGAGTTTCTTCATTTAAATTGTTTGTTTCAATGGGAACGAACGTTCCTTAAAGATTGCAGATTAATTTCTGTAATTGCCAGTCGTCGAGAGACGCAAGCAGCCAAATCCAAAGCAGCTGAAAGATGTGGAGCATAAATCACGAGGATAAATAACTTTGTACACAACTCAAATAGAAGTAGAATTGAAAAGTAAATAAAATACACAACAACGACGACGACGACGATTCAAACGAACGAGAGACACAAGTTGTTTTGAATTTTTTTTTTCTTTCGTCTTCATTCAGGGTAAAAATGGGTTTACGTCGTCGTCGTCGTCGTTAGGCTAACTCCGGTGGGTTATGTACGTACACACCGTGTAAATGCATGTTAGACGAAAATATTATGCTTATTCATCATATAGATTAACGAACGTGTACTCGACTGCTTTTCTGTTCAGTTTAAATAAATTGAAAAATGAACGTACTTGTACTTTAAAGTTGAACAACGAAATTAGTTCTCAGTGAAGTGGGCACTTTTGTGGCTTAGTTGAATGTAACCTAGAAGCAGATAAGATTGAGCTGAGTCTTGTGCGTTGAATTGGGGCAAAAATGACAATTGAATCCGCCTCCTGATTGAAGCACGCTGTTTAGCCAGTTTATCGACTGTTTCAGGTTTGGTGGGACTAGGACCTTCGGACCCTAGGACATGTGAATCCCCTCGTACACTCTACGAAATTTAAATTAAGGCATTTTTGTGCAGAATATGTGTTCGTAGTGAAAACGGACCTTTATGATCGCCATTTCTTTTGTTTTTGGCTTTGTTTTCTTCGTTCAATGTGTGTTTTTAAAGTATCGTTACTTTGCCCAGAGAATTCTAATGTTTTCTGTTTTTCTTTCACAATTGTGTTTCTGCTGAAAAGTATTAAATTGGAAACGAATTCAGGGCCTACAGGGTGATATGAATTTGAATTTGGATGTGTAGTAGAAGCATGTCGCATTCGCGAGTATCAATCGTTGAAGTTCTTTTGAATTAAATTGATCGTCTTCGGCAATTGATAATGTAAAAAAAAAGGATTGAGGTTACAAATTAAAATTTCGATCCGTTTTCAAAAGATGGCACTACCTGCAAGTTGTGGCTGATCGTGGAAGCGTTTACCTACTTCATTGGAAAGGTGTGACATTTGACAGCAATAATATACATCAGAATGACAGAAGACAACGTCACTGTTTTTTTTTTCATTTTCAAAAATGTCCTGATTAGTCTCAAACAAACAGCAATTGCGGAAAGTTTTGATTTTCTTTTTTAATTAGAAAAAAGATGTAGCTTAAACCCATTGAATGCTTGTAGAAGCTGACGGTTAATCTGCTCCGACTGATAAATCATAGATAGTGGTTTTGGCGCTTTGAGTGGTGATGATCTTAGCGTCGAAGACAAAGAGCATTTTGAACAGCCCAAAAAGTTTTAAGATGCGGTATTGAAGGCTTTCCTGGACCAATAATTACAAGGAAGCATTAAAAAAACCATAAATTTAACTGGGATGCAAAAAAAACTGAACTATTTTAACATATTTTTCAGATCAAAAGTAATTATTTTTTGAAATTACATGTACTGTAATTTAAGATAAATTTAAGGTAAGGTTATTTAACTCTCGAATTCCTAAGAGTTCTGAATAACATTTACACATATGGGACTTCTAAGCACCCCAGTACTTTGGAATTGAAAATACCAAAAATTCGGCATTTAGATCACCGCCTTACTAATTAAAAAAAATGTCAAGGAGTTAAAGAACACAGCTTACAAATAAATGCTTAAATTTGTATTCCTGTTTCTGAAAAAATAAATTTAAGGGTTTAATTTTGTAAGTCCCCTACTAATCCTGATTTTCAACATATAAAGATAGCGGTGCACTGGGCAAATGTGCTTTTGACACGTACTACATGTCAGTTTGGTCTTCTTATCTTGTCCTAGGACATAAGAAGCCCCTCCTCTTCTCTGGAATCTTTCATTGAGGTTCGCATAAAATCCTTGCAATGCTAAGGATCGCCTTGATTGTCGAAGCACTTTTTCTATGATGCCTCTGTGGATAGTTTGTTCCACCGCCTTTTGCGTGAATAGTTTGCAAAAGACAAACGTAAATTGTATAAAAACGATTTCAAAAATTTTATCAACATATTCGCCAGCTGGTCTTTTGGAGCGTGGTTCATCTCTAACCTCAAAATTACCGAAACTGAATAGATGAAACCGAAATTGCGAGTGGTTTGCTGGTACAGTACCAGGACCATAAACCCTTTTTACATGTTTACAGGCGCCTGATTTGCAATATTCCTTCATTGAACGGTTCATTTTGACAAAACTGACAAAATTAGTACTAACTGTCATTTTTAAAACGACATCGGCTGTAAATTAGAGAAACAAAAACTAACTCAGGTAAAGAGTACTAAGGTCATATCTTGGGGAAAATAATGAAATTCATCCTGGGATTTGATTTAAAGTGTAAAATAAAACAAGACTAAGTCTGAGGTGGTGAATTTAGAAGGTTCAATTTTGGGTAACATTTTATTCTCTGTCTCCGTATCCCTACTTGCATATGCTTCCTAATTTCTATCAGATTAGATAATTAGTGAAAGGATTCACATGGTGGACCAAATGCAATGCTTCTTTCCTAAAGTTTCTTTGGTAAAAATTCAATAAAATGAAGAAAATTATTTTTTCCAATGCATTATTAGTTGGAACAAACATTCCCATTAATTGCAGTATGATACGTTGTTCCAGGCTGGTTGCTCTATCGCCTTAATACCCAAAGACCTTTGTTTATGGCTTCGGCCTGTAAATCAAAGGTTGCTTAAATAAGATTGACCTTTCATGTTTGAATCACATTCAATTTATTAGGTGTACATCAGTGTTTCACAACTCATCCTTCTTCCTATTCACAAAAATTAATTCGTCAAATAGTAGCTCAAAGACGCCAAAGACTTCGAAAATTAGTTTTTAAAATCTTCCCAACGCTGTTTAACCTGTAAAGCGACTCAATTTGTTATGTGGACGTATGATACAGAACTTCTGACAAGATTTAAAGCGAGTGTCAAAATAACCTACGATCTAAGGCCAAAACACTGAATGTCCCATCACGTAAATGACACGAAATACCTCCAGTGGACATGGAAAACATTGAACTTTGCATTCGATTTAAAGGCGTAAGGTGATGTGCACGAAAAAGTCTTTAAAGTATTTTATTAAAGTTTCAACATTACAAAAACATAAATGATTGCATCATCATCCATGGCTTTATTTCATTCCGTGACGTTTCAGAAATCTCATTGAGAAGAGCAAAGTATCTGTAATTCTCGCAGGACTTACCATTCGTCCTAGAAATGATAACTTTTCAGGATTCATTATAATTGCATACATTATAGATGAACCTCTTCTGCTGTCGTTTGGCTTTAACAGTTCTGTTGTAAACAACATTATTACTACATTTACGAAATGCCTGATGCTGGGGTAGTTATTTATGAATAGACTTTCATCATTTACAGCACAAAACCATATAATTTGAGATTGAGTACAGAAGTGAGTAATATGTGCAAGTGTACATGACACAGTCCTCTAGAGAAAAACGGAAATGGTGCGTATTGCCACTTTGAGACGCTGCTGGCATTCCACAAAGAAACTTCTTTTAATGTGCATATGGGGGTTCGAACTTAGTCTCTGCCTTATGTAGACATGTGTTGGTGTATGTTTCGTAACTTTTAAATTGCTTTTAAAAGAAAGTACCGGTCTGGTATGTATGTTACATCCATTTGAAGGGGCAACAAATTGCTTAAATTTTACCTATAACAATCATGTTTTTTTTTTTCAAACAACGTTGAGAATTGTGATTTTTCCGCTTGATGCTTCAATTCCCCGAATAAATTTTATCCCGTCACCCGTAACAGTTCCTATGAAATGTTCAAATATTTTAAAAGGAAAATGTTGCTGGTAAATTACACATAATTAAATCAAATCAAAATTTAGCAGGCTAGAGTCGTTTCTTAAAATCAGTCACAAAGAGCTCACCTTGAGAATTTCTAATGTTGGGTCTACCAGATAACCTATGCCTGTGCAGATGTTATTTATTTCCATTATTGGGTCTATTGCGTAACTTGTATTACTGTTATTATTCCAGCTGCTTTTAAACATTTTGAAATGACTGCTGGAGTGACACCCAAATTCTACGAGCTCTTTTTGTGTTTGGCAACAATCTTCTTCATTTTCGAAATATTTTGGAGGCCCACAACATTTATTGCCTTTCAAGATGAAATCACCAATTTTAAATCGTGCAAACCACTTTTGGTACGATCGCACAGCTAACGTATGTTCGTTCACCAGAATACGATGACTTTCGGCAGCAGTTTTCTTCATATTTAAGAAGAAGAAAAACTTCGAACACTTTTTTCAGGCACAAAGTTGGACATATTTGAGTGAAATAAAATTATTATTGTTTACGCTTCAAATATACTGAAATGACGTACATATACTGAAATGACGTACAATATCAGTAACTTTCCGATGCATTTTTCAATGAAATAAAAGTATCGCCATCTCTTAGCAGACCGCATGAATTAACTTATAGACCCAATAATTAAATGCTATGTTCACTACTGTAAAGAATGTATCTTAAAAGTCAAGTAGAAGTACCAGTATTATTTTTTATTTTAGTATCTGGTACTGGAACTCGTTATTCAAATGACAATTTTTAACAAATTTCTCGCACATTTCGAGCAGTACCTAGACAAACATGAGTAAAGTTGGTTTTTGAGCCTCGGGGGTTATTCGCGTAAACACTGTCTTTTCCACAGAAAATAATATAAAATCTAGCTGAGTCAAATCGCATGATCTTGGGAGCCAATTGAAGTCTCCAAAATGTGAAATTACGTGACGGGCGAGCTTCTCACGCAATTATGCCATAATAAGTCTCGGTGTGTCGCTTTAAGTCCAGCCTTGTTGGAAGCTCATATCTCCCAAGTAACACTTGAGTACCATTCTACCATATCCCCCTGAATTGACTGCGACCATCCACCTATCAACGTCTTCAATGAAATTCGGACCAATGACACCAACAGCGCCTCTTCGCTCACATGTGAGTTTTCTGACTTTTCTATCCAACGACTGAAGAAAATGTTGTTCACTTCTTTACATGGTATATAGATTTGCATCTGTCGAAAAAGTCAGAAGAAGGAAGAGGAAGGGTCTGAATAAAACAGCGGATTGGGTAAGACCTCCCATTTTAGTGTAGTAGTAGTTTAAGTTTTAGTTTTTGACCGCTACAGCCACTGGGGTCGAGCATTATGACGTTGAAAAATCACCTTTCAGTTGTTTCTGGTCTTTTCTGACGCATTGCACGGCTCAAACGCGTTAGATGTAACCGATAAAGCCTCCCATCAAAGGTTTTGTCTGGTTTAAACAACTCATAGTACACTACACCCTTCTGGTCACACCGTATACGGAGCATGACCATTGAAACGTGGATGATATTTTTTTAGTGTCGGTGTAGACGATGATGGAACGGGTTGCACCAGGCTTGGGTTACTATTTTTTGTTCTTGGGGTTTTATTGAAGTCTTTCAAGAGGCATGTCCGAGGTGAAAAATCGCTTTTTGATATCTCTCGGTTGCAATTTGATTGCTTTTGAAAAAAAATTAAATTTCCTCACTCGTGCGAAAACTGTTTGCTGAGTGACTCTTAACGATTCCTTGAGTTCACTATGCATTTGGCACGGATCCTAATCCAGTATAGCCTTCAAATTTTCTTTTCCATTCTTTAACTTTTTGGGCTGTCACAGACTCAGTTCGTCTTCGACGCTATAATCACTACTTTTGAAGTGTCGAAACCACTCTCTACTGGATTTATCGATCGGAGCAGATTCACCATAAACTTCTACAAGCATTCAATGGGCTTGAGCTGCACTTTTCTCCCTTATAAAATAGAAAATCGAAACTTCCCGCACATGCTGTTTATTTAAGACAAATCTCCGAATATTTTCGAAGAGACAAAAATTAATTCTGTTGTCTAAAACGGACGCTGATGAACACTAATTAAATATATTAATAATTGAGTGGGACTACAGCCCACAAGGGATCAGGGCTTCTACAACAACCACAAGTTTCCAATGAAATAGGTAATCGCTTCCAAAATCAGCCACAACTTGCTGGCGAGGCCATCTTTTGAAAACGGAACGAATTTATTTATACCCCCAAAACTTAAACTACTAATATAAATTTAAAAACGGAACCATCCATGGTCGGGTGTAACTCGCATTTGAAGAATCCGTTTTTGCACTTAATTTGTAGAGTTTCACTAAAATACACATATGAATGTTGCGTCCAAAACAAAATTCAAATTGTAGTAGATGAACTGCAAGAAATTGTACCAAAAAGGGAAACAAAAAGGTTTCGTTTAAAATATTCCCATCGACGAAAATTTGTGTACAACTTTTTTCCAGCCTAAAGTTTGCTTACAATTTTTAAGATTTCTGGACAACAGCCTAGAAAGTTTGCAAATAATTTTAACTTTGATTTGTGACCAAAATCTGGGCAAAGCCTAAAAATTATAATCCACTCAAATGAATGTGCCCAAAAAGTGCTTGATTTTCAAAGATGGCTTATTGGAAAATGTTCCAAGGTTAATATTGCCAACAAACTGCTTATGTACAAGCAAGTGCCTAAACCCGTATAGTATACAACTATGGGGCTATATCAAAGAAAATAAAAGAAATATACTATAAAATTTTCAAAATAAAGTTCTAAGGGCCATCGTCAACGCATCCTGGTATGTACGAAACCACGATATCCACAGAGATCTTGGAATTCCATCATCCAGCATAAGCGTCGTCTGAAAGAGCACATTAACTCTGCTCTCCTTCCAATTCTCGATTAAAGTAACGTTTTTCGCTGTCTTCAAAGGGCTAAACCCGTTGATCTAGCATAGTGAATTCAACCCGTGCTTAGCTGCGGTATAAGCAAGAGCTCTCAGTGGGGAATCTCTTGCCAAACGCGTCTGATTGAAGAAAGTTAAACTGCTGAATAAGTTGTAGTGGAAATATATTTTATTTGAAGGGAGGTAGTTTTACTGGGTAAAAATCCCTTTACTATGTGGAAACGGTTCCCACAGTGTGTTTTTGAAGATTTTCACCAAACTTCGCAAAAAAAAAAAACAATTCAATGTTTGTACTTTGTTATGCAATTTCTACTCAAATGCTGTTTTTATCATGAAATCCCGCTTAAAACTGGTTATGTACTTAATCCATTTCTCATTCATAATTTGTGGATCCAACCAGGATTAGCCTTCATGTACATGTACAACCACAGCACAGCGTTTCCACAAACCTGAAAACTGCTTGGCTGCATGTGTGTGCAGTGCAAAACAAAAACAATCAAAAGTACCTACACAACTTTCATGGATATCTATTGCATTATTATCCACCACTTCCTCTCATAATGGTTCCAAAGTCCTCGTTCAGTCAATAATATGTAATAAGGAAAAAAGTAGAGCTTACTTTTAATTGGTTTTCGGAATTTAGTGCTTGTGCAAATTACACGTCGTAAATTCAAAAGGAAACAAAAACAGGAATACCTTAACTGCAATCTTAACATAAATGAGGCTCATATTTCGAATACATACATATGTATGGCTGTGTGTATTTATGTCACAGGCATTAATCCAATTTTCAAACACCAATTTAAAAGTTTAATATTCTCGACTTGTTGTGTTCTCCTCTCCATCATAACGTGTTCTTTGAATTAATTTGAAATTAATGTAAACATGGACTACTACTTAGGAAATTATTTTCGCTGCCCTCCGCCACTAAGTTGCGACACACCGTTAGAGAGCAGTCATTTCTCTCTATAAAGAATTCTATGTGTATTGTGTGCACCAGAAAGTAAAGCTCAGGGAACGAGAGAGAGAGAGAGAGAGAGAGAAAGAGAGAAAATGATAAACAGGAAAAAAATATAAAAAACGGTTTCTTACAACTTGCAAATAATTTTAACAAGAAACAAGATGAAAAAAAAAGCTTCTTCTTTGCAAGTAATAAAAGAATAAAAAAGAAAACAGAAAAAATATGAGAGAGAAAATGTGAAAATAAAAGAGGAAATTAACTAGTTCTTGTGTGTGTATCATGGCAATGCCGTGCAATAGAGCTTTCCGCATATTTTAAATTTTTTTTTTCAACTCCCAGCAACCTGTGAATATAACGATAAAAGGTTTCCACTTTTGTTGGTGGTGTGCAGTTCAAATGAAAACCGTTTAGAGGCGGCAGCAAACACCATGCGATATTCGTAATTTTTCCACATTTTCCTTCAGTTTTGTCACAAGAGGAATATAGTTAGACCGTGTCATGCGTAGTGAAGTGAATGGATACATTTTTCGGCATTGTAACTGGGTCAACGGATCTCTCCGGTGCCGTTGTAAATTTTATGTAGAAAAAAAAAAAAACAAAATTCGATGTTATAACCGTTTAATGTGATAATTCTCATGTCGTTTGTCGGTGGCGAGAAAATGCAAAGTAGCAGCAGCTCTTCATCCGATTTCGATTCCCCCTTCAGACTCACCTAGTGAGTAGCCTTCGAGTGCTGACGACCGCCACCACAATTTGCACATTCAAGTGATAACGTTACAAGAGGAAACTGTTTATTTTTAGAGATACTGCATGTAGCAGTGGCGTTCTTATGCTATGTATGGGAAAGTTTTATGCTTGTACATAAGCATTAAAGTCTGGATAAACGCTCGTCGTTCACGTTGTCGGTGGGTTGGAGGGATGGCGAGGAGGGGGTATATCAAAGAATCCAATATTCATTCTCTATTATGCACACACAAATATTGTGTATCGAGTGAAGAGCAATTTATATCTACAGTCCTGCTACGGTAAAAGGTTATACTACTATTTTGTTGGGATAGATGCTAGCTGTATGTGAATATGTTTTTTGAAATAACAGCGCTCTCTTGCTCGTAGGCTGCTATGCACACACAGACACACAGCTAAAATTTATGTAAGTTGATAATGGCCGTACTTTGAATTGCAGAGGGATATGCTTTTTGAATACAAGATGCTTTATAATGTGATTCAGCAGCATTGTGCAGGATTACTTGATATTGAATATTCTGAGGATTTTAAGTGTCTCTCTGTATTTTGTTTTTTTCTGGAATGAATTAAAAGTTTCTCCTCTGTAGAGTTATTCTCTCATCATTTTGATTACAGTTTTATTTCGTTCTTTGTTACAGACAGGAAGGATGTTAAATTCCACGGTGAATGGGCACGGGTTTTGATTTGAGATCATGACAAAGTAGAAAATTTCAGTCAGTCCCATTTCTTGATGATGCTGTATATGGAGTACATTTATGTGTCTCTTACTTCGGCTGGTACATAAAATTTCATGGATTGTTTAATCGCTCGAAACGGAAAGTATTCCATTTATTGTATCATATTATACAGCGTTGTTGTGCACGATTCAGTGGCTAGATGGAATTGTAAAGGGGAAGAATGATTTTGAGACTTAGATGAGTTCAACTTTAATTGGTTTTGTAGATGCGATTAGTCTTGCGAATGGGGATTTGGCAGCACTGTGTACTTTAAATTTAATGAGGATATAAGCATACAAATGATTCACTTCACATCATTCACGTAAGCTGTGCTCATTTTATGGATTAAAATAGACCAGTAACGTTATTTGTGTGGCGGGTAAAGTTTTGTCGGCAAACTTTACATGTGTCGCTAGAACGTATACGCAGTATAACGTTAAGGACTTGCGTTGAATTGACATAAAAGTTAATTTTTGCTATGTTATGTGAAAAGTTGAAGCTGTCTTTAAAAGTCTATCTATCTATAATCTGATAACTTTGAATTTTTGTAGGTTATGAAATGGTGAGTGATGTTAAATTTGATTGAAACTATAACTTTTTAATCTCAGTTTAGGAGGACAGAACCCATGAAAAGTAGTCAGTAATAGTGGCACCATATGATTATTTGATTAGTATATGCTAATAATTTTTTTTAAATCTGTGTTAAGTGCAATATGGTCGCGCTTTTTTAAGGTTTCGTTTTCAGAAATAAAACATATATTCTTTCGATGTGTCTTGACGTCAAGACGACGAAACAATAAATGGTTAATTTCTAAAAACGAAACATTAAACTATATCTACACAAATTATAGTTTTGTAGTAGTTACTAAAAGATAAAATTTCAAAAGTGCAGCGTTATAAGCAAAGTAAAATGGGTCGAGGTGTGCATTGCGCTCCCGAAAAACGTGCCTTAATAAACAAATAAACGGAAGTTTCAGTCAGGGAGAAACTCTGACACTAGCTTAGAAGAATTCACTTGTTAGCTTCACAAGTGGAAAAGCATGGAACGCGACTAAAAAGCGTGTGAAAGCATAATGGTTCAGCTTCTACAAGAGAAGACTCAAAAATGTGTGTGGCCTTACTGGTCACTGTGCCATTGGTTGTCATTGTCATTCTTATACACAACGCTAATGGTAGAAGTTAAGAGAAGAGAATAGGAGTTTAAGTCCGTACTACCATCCTTTTGTGTCTTTTACACGATTATTTTTCACTTCTGACGACGAAACATCAAAATTTGGAGAAGAAACGCGAAGTATTGTCATTCAAATCACTTTTTACACTACAGGGAACAGACAGTTCCCAGGTTAGGGAATATGTATCGTCTACCCGAATTTTGGTGAACGTTGTGAATGAGCAACATATTTAAAAATGAATGCCAAATTTGGCTACGCTCAACTCGACATAAGAGTTTTCCAATAGGGACTTAACAAGTATTAAATGTGGGAACGCACTCTTTCACGAATCAACAAACCGTCGGTGTCAATGTTTCAGTAAACTCAATATTTTCATCACGAACAATCAACATTTGCAAATTATTTTAACAAATTTGTTGAAAAAAAAGTCGTAAAGTCCTTCTTGGAAAACCCTAGATAGTCTCAAAAAGTCTAGAAGTCAAGATGTTGCATTAAGTGTCAAAAATAAGACTGAATTTGAAAGTCGCTTCATGGGTGCTTCCTACCAAAAAGTGATCGTAACGTAACCGCAACCCTGGTTGCCAACATTCTGTTTTTTAAGCTGAAATTTGTAATCCAGGATAAGCCTGTGTCATAGTCAACATATTCCGGATTGGGGTGCCTATCCAGTTTAGCACGCCATAGGAGTCTAGGGCTTTTTGTTCCCAAGGTGTAATCCAGGGTTCGACTTACAATTTCATATTAAAACAAGTATTTTGGTGAAAAACGAATTTACCACATTGTGGTCACTATGCTAGTGAGTTTCCAAGAGAGATGCTTGCTAGAATACCAAAAAATCAAACATATCATAAGAACCTTCTCAACGGAGACTTCACGTTTTTATATCACAGAGACTTAATTTCATCCCACCCGCGAACACACCCATAGCCTCTGTGACTGTAGCGAGGTAATGAGCATGAGTTTGTTAAACTCTACTTCAGTTCGTTTATTCATTGGTTAAGTTCCCCATGAGCAACACACTTCAGGCTTAATTCGATTTATATTGATTCAATTGGCACACAATCACCCTTCCAACTACCGCCTGCATGTTTATCTGTACATCTCATAATATTTCATCAGCGTGCACGTGGATGTCTGTCTACAACCACGCGCCGAATTAAATTCAATAAGTTAATTCAATTTGAAAGAAAAAAATAATAACACTGCAGAGCAACCAAATTACTTTCTTGTATAACGATTACTAGCGAAAGTGCAAAACCAACGAACGTGTAATTAAATAAAATCAAACAAAAGTGGAACAAACACATTGTTCACTTTCGAAACGCTCCATCCACTGCTGACAGCTATTTCTAAATTACAAAGAACTTGGATTTGAATTCATTCTTAAAGTAAAGCAGCAACAAGCGACTGCAATATCACAAAATGTTATGTAACCTTCTGCTATCGCTGCTGTGTGCCGCTGAAAAGAAATATTATGTAGGTACACATTTCTTGATAAATTTTTGAAAAGAAACAAAAGAGTAACGGGCGAGCACTACCAGACTGGGTTCCCGTCGTACATAGTGTACTAATAAACAATGACTTGATGGAATACTTCGGACAATAGTTCGTGACTTTTTTCGAAACTAATGCAAGAAAGAAGATAATAATAGCACTTCATATAAACAACAGTATGCGTACATAAAAATAATCTTTATGTTTTCACTTCTGTTTTGTTTGTACTCGAGATAAATTAAATGCATCTTTATGACTTCTATTTTTTTTTTCGGTGAAGAATAATTTACAAATTTTATACGTTTCATTCGCATACAGAATAAAGCTTCTACCAATGTGGAACCCCAATAAAATATTAATTCTCTCTCTTTTGTGACCAAATGTACATAAGTGTGTGTGATATTTTATTTTTTTTGGGTTAAACCTTGGTAATGAAAGCGGCCGATAAAAATTATACAGCCCACAGTTAATTTATGTACATAATTCCAGTTTTTTCTTGTAACAAGTTTGTATTTAAACTTTAAAAGGTAAAAATAAATTTGAAAATATATTCAAGATGTGTTTTTTTAACTAAGAAATTAAAATTTCTTAAAGAGAGTATTTGAAAATCATTTGAAATTTAAAAGAAAAATTTTTGAGCAAAAAATTTGCAACCTTTAGGAAAAAGTCCACACTTTGCTTTCGACAGAGTGAAAGTACCACAAACTCATTCACGGGCATTTTGAAACATTGTATACCGAAAACGGATATTGAAATTATCCTCACTCTCGAATATTCATTCAATAACTCTGTTGCTATCCGATCACGTTGAGAATTTGACTTGACTTGACAGATTAAAGTGATCATTTGGTAATTATGGGAGTTGGCGGTAGGCGTGGCGTAGTAGATACATCACTATGCACGATAATAGCGCCATGTTCGACTGTGTCACTATTTTGTCACAACTTTGCTAATAATTTTTTCCAACCGTCATCATATTAACTGCACAACATCTTTATTCCAACTTTAATAAAACCCATAAACAAGATAAGAATAAAGTCCATTCTCAACTTAGAAAAGGCCCGTAACGAATATCCAGAATGACGCCGAATTTCGAATTGTCCAAAATAATAGCATCAAATGCAGAAACTCACAAATAGAGGGTGATTTTTTAAAAGCTATAGGAAAGTTTTTCAAAAAAAAAACAGAATTCAGAAAAATGCATGAAATCTTTATTTGAGTTGAGAGCTCAGTCCATATAATTTAATGTTTGAAGACTATTTCATGCAAATATTGACCCTGACTGCGGCTCAAATGATATGTTGGCATACTCTTTCCAACATTTCGGCCGGTATCTCACGAATAAATGCTCCAATGTTGTCTTCCAATGCGTCAATTGAAGCGGGCCTGTATAGACATGAGCTTTAACATAGCCCCACAAAAAATAGTCTAAAGGCGTTAAATCACACGATCTAGGCGGCCAATTGACCGGTCCCGAACGTGAAATAAAATGTTCACCGAACTCGCCTCTCAATAAGTTCATTGTTGCGCGTGCTGTGTGGCATGTGGCACCGTGTTGTCGAAACCAGATGCCGTGCAAGTCAAGCTATTGCATTTTGGGCAAAAAAAACGATAGCGTTCACCATTCACAGTTACGTTACGATTTGCATCATCTTTGAAGAAGTAGGGTCCAATGATGCCACCAGCTCATAAACCGCACCAAACTGTGAGTTTTTATGAATGCATTGGTAGCTCTTGCAATGCTTTTGGCTGAAGTTCACTCCAAAATCGACAATTCTGCTTATTTACGTAACCATTGAGCCAAAAATGAGCGTCGTCGCTTAACACAATGATGCGCGTGATGAACTTTCTTAACAGAGCACGCATTTTGATAATAAAATTCAATTATTTGCAAGCGTTGTTCGTTTCTAAAACGATTCATGGCTAAATTATAGACCAAACTGAAGATGTTGACAGTGAAACAAAACACGAACTGTGCGCCAGCTGCTTAAGCCAGTGTTACCAAAAAGATAATAGCTAAAAAATCAGCCTTTATGAAGTAAAATTAAAGGGAATAGAGTAGTTTTTTGTTTTATTTTTGTTATTGGGTTAGTACTTGGTCGTATAACCTTTATTTTTAAGTACAGCGTCACAAAGTGGTGGCATGGAGGCTATTAAGGCCTGACATCAATGAACAGGGATGTTCTTCCAAGCAACCTGCACAACATCAAATAGCTGTTGTGTATTTTTGGATTTTGCTTCATATACAGCTTTCTTTACATCAGTCCGAAGGTTTTCAATTGGATTCAGGTCCGCAGACTGAGAAGACCACTCCATATCTTGAACCTTATTGCTTTGGAAAAATTCTTTGGCCAGGTTGCTCGTATGTTTGGGGTCAATGTCGTGCTGTGGAATACATCTAAGCGGCATATTCCACTCTGCGTAAGGTAACATGGTTTCTCTCGATATGCTGACGTAAACTTCGGCGGTCATCATCGGTTTTATCCAAAAGTTGACCGGTACTATAATGGGAAACGCATACGTTAATTTTTTTCTGCCGTGCTTTACAGTCTTGATAGTACAATCCTGTTGAAACCCCTGGTTTTTTCGCCTGCGAATAAATGTCCTGGTCTCAGGAGAATGAAATAAAACTATTTTTGATTCGTCCTTCCATAATATTTTGCGCCATTTAGGAACTTCCCAGTTAAGGTGTTCTTTCGCAAATTTGGTTCGTTTTAGAAGGTTGATTTTTAACAGTAGTGGTATTTTTCTGGAACATGCAGCAGGTAAATTCTTCTCTACCAGACTTCTTCTTATTGTTGATGTCAACACGGATAAATTAAACGGGTTACGTTTGACTGGTTTATCTTGTTTATGGGTTACTAATGGAATAAGGATGTTGTGCAGTAAATATAATGTGTTCGCATGACGGTAGGAAAAATTTATTAGCAAAATAGTGGCAAAGTCGGACATGGTGCTATTATTTTTCACAGCGCTGTAGGTGCTGTAGTGTGTTCACTTCGTGTTAGATGTGGTTTAACCGTTCGAATACTCGTATACTTGGAAATGATGTTGGCAACAGTGGTTTCAGTACGTCGATTATGCGCATTGTAAATCGCACAAAAAATATTTAACACAAAATGTATTGTATTTTTGTTGTACAGTTGAACAATTTGGAGACGCTGTTAAGATATGAGTCTTGTCACGATGATTTGCCAACTGATACTGACCAGAAATAACAGATCAGTTTGATAGAAGTCACGCGGGATCTGTCAAAAAATCCTGTTGAAAATCACACCTCACTATGAATAACCCGATTGAACGTATAGGAGAGATGCCAGGAAGGAGTAGAAATGAGTACGTTAGCCAATAATTTCTTTTCCATCCTTTTTCATTTAAAATCGCACACCTTGCTGAGTAAACTCATTATTGAGGCCTAAAAATTCATTAAATTCTCAGAATTTCCTTCCACCCAATGCCTCCGGATATTTAATATCGGGAATATGGGAAAAGTTTGCATAAATTACCGCATTCCATGAATCGAATGACAAATTTGCATGCAACGAGCGCTGTTTGTTATAAAGTTTAGTTAACAACTCAAAGGAGTTGAGTTTCCGTTTTAGACGTAAATAGATGCACTCGTGTGTGCACTTACTTGCATGCATCACCGACAGGACATAAATCAAATCGAATTTCCTTCCTCAAAATAGTGCTTAAGCATGTTATTGATTTTCAACATGCCATTAATGCCGGAAAGGAAGTTGAATTGGTTCATGTCTCTCCAGAGGAAGAGAGTTGTAATCCTTATTTTATTTAAATGTCTGCACATTCATTTCAATTCATCCGTGAACATCATTTTAAATTGTGAGGCGGGGCACAACACAAACAGATGAATAGAATTCCATCCTCCGGTTGAAGGGTTCATTAATTCCATCATTATGCCATTTATTGTGCCCTGCAACTTTTTCCCGATTCCCTGCTATAATTCATCTGACTTTAAAATTGAATGCGAGTTTATTTTCGATTTATTACTCCACCAGAGCTATTTTTGCTTTTGCTCCTCCCCTCCACTCTGTCCAAATTAACCCCGATCATCTACCTGAAAGCCCTCTAATTGTTATTTCAAACACATAGCCCTCCCCACACACCCTCTTAAAGTTATAATAAATCAATCAAACACTTTGAACGCTCGGGACCGAAATCATAATCTCCACCCAATTGCTAATACCTTGTGATGGTTTAAGAACGATTGTCACAATCAATAGACTACCATCGACCCTATCGAGCGGCTCCCCAAATAATCTCCGAGTTTTAGTCCGAACAACCCTTTTGTGCTGCACCATCAGAATCTGGTCCAACATCCCCCGCCGTCCCGTCCATCTTCTAAGAGAAAACAGCCCTATTATCAGATTACTTTGACAGAGCCATAAATATGCAAGATTAGTGCTGCCAAGCTTCTGTGTACCCACTCTCGGTGGCACACATGAAACGTTAGTCCTTAGCGAGCAGCAGCAGCAGCACGCAAAGCTTTTCATTCGCATCAAGCATGCCATAGAAAATGATTTCTTTGCAAATGGATTTCTCTGTAAATAATAGCGCTATTGTATAATGTAAATGTTTCCATCGGAACGGGGGGGTGAGAAGCAGAGGCTTTGTGATATTCGGTATTTTTAGTTTTATAAAAGCTCTTTTGTGCAGTTCGTTCGAATGTACCCTTTCCCTGATGCCAGGTTATGGGATGCTGTTGTGTTTCTGTTCTGTTTGGCCGTGTAAATATTTACCGCCCGCAAACGCTTGTTTTGTGCTGTATTATCTTCACTGAAATGAAATTTAATTAAGTTTTAATTGATTTAGTAGGTAGAGTATTTTAGATAAAATTGTTTGTGAACGCAGGAAAGAGACTTCTACAATGAAAACCAAATTTCTTTAAATTCTTCGTATTTTTTATATCTACGAACAATGGAAGTTTCAGGAATTTCTCTATTATTTGGTTTTATTTTTTATGTGGCGCCACAGTCCGCAGTGTAATTACAGTTCCCTTACAAGTACAAGGGGACCAACAGTTAATTGCCAACACCGAACGGGGAAATTGAGAAGCTTTTCATAAAAGGATTTTAAGCCTTGTCAGCGAGACGGGCAATCGAACGCTCGACGTGTAAATCAACGCACCTACCCACAGTGGGGCAAAATTACCAAAAAAAGTGGAAAAAGTGTACATCTCGAGAACGGTATGTCTTATACAGTTGCGGAAAGTCTCATTCGGTTGAGGAAGAAAATGCGCATCAGGATGGATATTTTATTAAATTTTAATAGGAATTTCGGCACATTTTGGTTTATTTTTACTTCAATTCAGTATTTTGCCATTAATATACAGGGTGCGCCTTGTACAAAATTTTTATTTTAAATTTAATGGAAAATGGATAAAATTGATCAAAATTTTCTATCTTACTGCCAGCCCACAAAAATTTTGTCGATAGTTTTTCGACATAGCACAATGTAGGAGAAAGCAAGATTGGATCTCTTGTCGAAAATGCGTGCTTGAATCTCTTCTTCAATGGATGAGAAACTACCTTTCGAACCGTTCTATACAAGTCATTTTGAATGGTTTCAATTTTGATATTCACCATATATAAGCTGGTGTTCCCCAATGATCCGTTTTGTCTCCGACACTGTTTCTTATTTTTAAAAATGATCTTCTGTCTGTCACTTCTAATCCAATCGAGTCCTTCGCTGATGACAGTACCCTCAGCTCTTTATATTCCTTCTATGGCTCTCAACACTTCTCTTCGGCTACAGACTTGGAACGGCAGCGTATGTTTAGCTCATTAAATTCCGATCTTGACGGCATAATTCATTGGGGTAAGAAGAATAGAGTGGAATTTAATGCTTCCAAGACCCAGTGCTGTCTACTGTTAGTCAAGCGTTTCCAAACAAGCCAGCCGTTATCCATGATTAGCTCTAGCGTTGCTAAAACCGATCGACTATCTATCCTTGGTATGTGTATCAACTCAACACTTAGTTGGAACGATCATATATTCGAGATCGTCAAGAATGCAGCGAAATGTGTAGCTTGCGATGCAGAAAATATTTCATCCCTTTTAATCTGGCAACAATATATAAGGCGTACATACGCCTAAAACTTGAGTGTAACGCTCCTGTCTGGTCTGGAGCTCCTAAGACCTCCCCGCACCTACTAGATAGAATTCAACAGCGATCGATCGATAAAACTTATTGGTAATACTAATGCTTCGCAGCATTAGCAGCGAGTCAATCGACTCGCTAGAACATCGACGAAATGTTGCGTCTTTATCACTATTGTAACAAAGAATGCTTTAATGAGTTAGCCAGCAGCATTTTCCCCCTTTAAGAATTTACCCGCAATACTCGCCTCGCTAGGAATGCCCGCTCGTTCACCCTTAAGCCCACCTCCGCCCGTACAGTTAAGTTCAGAGACTCGTTCTTCAGCCGCAGCACACGAATATGGAATGCTCTTCCCTGCTTAACGAACTTCGAATACCCTGATCAGATAAACGAGTAGGTCACAGCACGGTCGATGGCATAAAAGAAGAGAGGAAGGGGAGGCGGTCTTAAATGTCTATGAGTTGTAATTGGGAAAGTGTATAGCGATGGGAAGAGCATTCCATTGGCTTGGTGTGCAGCTTGGGATCAAGTTTCTAAACTTACATAACGAGGCATTTCGTCGGTGTTCTCAAGAGTTGATCGAATGTTATTGCTTCCAACAAGCGTTAACGCTTGCTTTTTGTTTTCATTGAGAAGAGAAGTCTTTGGAGCACTAGAACAGGTAGAAGTCCTTTACTACGCTGAAGTTATAGCTGCTCACGATGACGTTTGGCTGAGTTGTCGATGCTCTTTCTCGACTTTCCCGCTTTTCCTTCGTTCACTCTTAAAAACATTTTGTCCGCCCACGATTTGATGCCAACTTCATTCAGTGTCCGTCCAATCATGTTAAGATCGAGCCTCTTGTGTTCATCAGAGAGATCTCAACGATTTTGAAAAACTCAAATGAAAGCTTGTCGCTAAGTGGGTTCGCTAGTGATCTTCACGGAGCAGTCAGAATTCTCCATCGTCATTCTGTACATCCTGACGATTTGGCAAGAATATCAAAACTACACATTGTTTGTCTCTATGCACTCTATGCATAGATGGTGAGTGTCGATAGATAAGTGTGGATGGATTTTTTCTAGAATCTGCCGTAGTATTAAGATTCGGTCAATGGTGGACTTCCCTAGCCTGAAACGGCGCTGATGTGAGAACCTATAAGGCTATAGGGGAATGATTTTTTTTCATATAAACTGGCAGAAAAAATGTTTGTATACAATGCTTAGGAGACTTATGCCTGAGATTCCACTTGTTGGTGAGTTAATGAGTAGGTGCATGCGTCCTATCAGCTCATCTCCAGCTTCCTTCAAGTACTCTACAGACAGGCTCGTTGGCACCAACAGCTTAATTCGCCTTTAGTCTCGATATCACAGCCTTAACTTCGTGTAGGACCGGGGCTTATTCTAGTTCAGTGTTGAATCAAGACACACATACCGAGGATGGGAAGTTGAAACAACACACGTGCCCTCCTTGTATAGTTTCTGATTATTTTTAAAGCGCTTGAGTCATAGTAGAGTTTCCAATTTCGGATAATTCATCCGAAATTGCGCTTTATTGTCTTTACCCCATCTGTCAATATCGGAATTTTATATGCTTAGCAGACGCAGTCGTAGGTTGCGTCTAAGGCCGAAGCGAAAAGATTCGTATCAGAAGTCCTTCCTGAGAGCATCATCATTGATCCCAGTCAAAAGAGTTTATACCGAACGGTTCAATAGGAAACTTTAAATCCACAGAAAAAGAGACTTCATTGACCTCATCAGGATGCATTTTCGACATGAGAGCAGTTTGCTTACAATACAGTCACGTTTCTGTTTTTTTTTTTAAATATTTCTGTATTTTACGAGTAACTCATTATAGACAAACAGACTACAGAAGATAAATAATAATTGCTGGTATCGAAGTGTGTGCGCATGGAAATAATATAAACTGTAATTTGACGTTTCATATGCATGTACAATATGAAAGACATGTTGAGTAACAATTATCTCATAGCACAGGCAATTATATTTCATTTAAAAAAATTGCATACATCCATCGGATTACATTTTGATTAAAGCAGCATTAAATCGATTCGATGTGAAATTTCTGTTCTCAATAATGACTCTTAATAAAGACAAAAGAAATATTTAAGTAAAATAAAGAACACAAACAAATTAATTGGGCGGCGCTGCAGTCCATTAGGGATCAGGGTCTAGCATCTTTAGCAATTACTCGCGTCCTGTGCGTGGTATCTACAGTTTATTGCCAACTTCTTCTTCTTCTTCTTCTTCTAGTGGCGCTATAGTCCGGGGTGGACCTGGGCCTCAACCAACATGCCTCTCCAGCCAGCACGATCTTTCGCCAGCTGCCGCCAGTTGCGCACTCCAAGTTGGTTGAGGTCCTTCTCCACTTGTGTGCTCCACCTTATCCTAGGCCGTCCTCTGTTGCGTTGTCCCAATGGCTCAGATTTAAAGACTTTTCGGGCCGGAGCAGTGGTGTCCATCGCTCTACATGGCTAGCCATCTTAAGCGTTGTATCCGTAGACGCTTGACTAGGTTCATGCCGCCGTACAGCCCATACAGTTCGTGGTTAAATCTTCTCCTCCAGATGTCATCAACGCAAACAGGACCAAAAATCGCACGCAGAACTTTTCTCTCTAAGAGACCAAGGCCAACTACAAAGGGGGAAATTTAACAATATAACAAATTATAAGAAGAACGTTCAGCGTTCAGAAATCGAAGCTAGGAACTCCAGTGAGTGAGTCTTAATTTAAATTTGTATATTCTTAAGTCCTAGGTTAAAAGATTTAAATAAACTATGCCACTGACCATATGTGGGCACCCAGTTTACTACGCTAACCTAAACGAAAACTAACTTCATAAAAGTAAAACTAATCTTTCTACTAGATAGTTAACAAAAAAATATTTGTTTTTATCTTTTAACAAAGAAACCTATTCGAGTCGCGGGGGGTAGACAGAAACTTAAGAAACTTTTTAAAGACTATTGTGACCTTTGAGTATTGTCAACATTCAAAAGAGGGGGTTTCGTAAAAAGATGTGCAATGTATTCAGCCCTCAAATTGCAGCCGGAACCATCAATGCGTCAAGCGACGTACTTACCCAATACGCCACGGAGGCCTAGGTATTTATTTCGATGGCACACAAGTGCCACCAAGGCGGATATTGAGTTGCTCAGTCAGTCCAGACTTGTGCGGTTATTAATTGCCGTTTTGGAGTTGCAATAGACATGAATAGAAGGCATTTTGTGGTGCTTGACTTCTCCATGAGAATGGAGAAATCCCTTGAGGATAGAGTGTTCCACATTAGAACAGATGATGTGACTGAATTTATGAATGACTTGACTCAAAATCACATCCGTTACACTATTATAAGTGTATGCGAAATCGCTGATGGAGACAAAATCCATTGTGTGGCCAAATGGCGGCTACGAGACCCAGGTGTTGAGGGAATTTGACTGGTAGTGACATCTTGACTAGAGGCAATACTCTGTTGCTACGGGAGGTCAGGAGCATCTGAATCTTTATTTCATCTTGGCTCCCTTGTGGGTGTGATGGCTGTGGTTCAATGCCCAAGATCACAAGCCAAGGTTAGTGTACCTTGCTGAGTGCTCTGATACAGCTTGTTTATCATAACGACACAACCCAGGCAGTTATGGGGTGTTTTCTGGTTGTGTCTCAGAAAACGGCAGGTGTAGGAAGCCTTTGCTCTCTACCAAAGTGGAGAGATTGCCACTCAACCATGAACTCAGTTTGGTATTCAAGAACGAAGGCTCCAATATTTGATCCTATTTGCCTCATGGCGCCTGGAGGAGAAGATTCAAACACGCACTTTATAGGCTGTAGGTGGAATGCTCTTTGTCAACGGTCTACAGATACAACGCTTAAGATGGCTTGGTCATTTAAAGCGAATGGACACTACCGCTTCGGCCCGAAAAGTCTTCGAATCTGTGCCATTGGTACAACACAATAGAAGACAGCCTAGATTGCGATGACGCACACAAGTGAAGAAGGCACTGGATGCAGCTGGAGAGATCGTGCTGGCTAAGATCAGTTCAGTCCTAGAAGAAGAACGTCTAGTCCTGCATTATTCTACGATTCTTTGAAAACTGGACTCTGCAGTAAACAAATCAAAATTCCACACCTTCTCCATCTAGGAAAGACTTCTGTTGAACCACACTAGGTAATCATACACCTTGATCCACCGAATAAGGGTAGCGTCGCAGATAACCCTCACGTTGGAGTCAGGTTGGCTGCTGCAGAACAACCGGCTTTCGTAACGTTTGCTAGACCAGTAGCTATATGGACACTTCCATACGGACTCTGGTCCATAACACAATGTCAAGATTTCGTTCTAGATTCTTCAAAGCCAATACAGGGACATGTTTTTTTGTTTTTGTGAGGTGAGAATGGAATCTTGCATAACGATCTTTACCGACTAAAACCACCTCACAGGCAAACTTTTCATGTGCAACTATCGGCGGTGTTAAGAGGGTTCTAGTTCGGCGACGTTCTAAATTTCCTAGGTCGCGCATTTGGACTTCAACTTGTCCAACTTCTATCAGAGCGTCGACACACTGCGCCACAGCGGTGTCCACGATGGTGCAGCACTAATGTTTGTTCAGCATAATTGTTAGCTCATGGCTCAAGTTTGATTTTTTTTTTTCTACGAATTCAAACGTAACAACTGATGAATTTTATTTGTTAAACGCGCGTCATGCAAGTCTCTACTGCGAAATGATAAACTTCAGATGCTGTGAGTGGGTACTTTTGCGCACAAAAGTATTTCACAACTCACTTAAACTGTGTCGAAAAATGTATCTGTCGTGCAAATCTTGTTTTTTTTATACAAGTGCCCTTCTTTTGAAATGACTCTGCACTATAGGGCAGTAAATTTAAATATCTTTATGATTCGGAACACATGCAGGCATATCAGAGTGGAAAACCAACGTGCACTCAAAAAGAAACCAAAAGAAGCTTCAAACCAATGAGTCAGCTCAAACATGAGCCAGCCAAAGGGAGATTCACTTTCTGATCAAGATAGAAATTATAGATACCCGAACATACTTCAACAAATTTAATTAAATTGAGCCTGAAGTGCATATCTTTGAAATTCAATTCACATATCATGAAAAAAATACCAAAAAGAAAGAAACTTGGTCAATTATAATGGAGTGTAATGTAATCCGCTGGGCTTAGGAGTCGTGCTTCCAACGGGGAAGCATCCGTACACACAAATGACTCCATTGCGCGTCAGAAGCAATTTTCCATTATGAACTAAGAACCCTGTCGTACCACATTTCCTTTTCTTTCGCATCGGATATACCCAACATACCAGCAACAACGGAAAAATGTGGTACAAAAAAGTCAATATCCTCTCTAAGGTATCATCCATCCACACATGTGCACACTCGAAACACCGTACATCTGTACATGTGCACAGATAGGTAAGAGAATCTCTGCTGCAAACAGACTGATGGATGATGGTGCTGGGCTCGTGTACCATGCGTCCTTAATTAAAGTCGCAACATGCTGCAAAGTGTCCTGAAGAGCAGACTTTAAACTTTAAACAAGCGAACTCTTGCTGGAATTCTAAGTGAGAGCGGGGTCAAATTAAATATGACGTCATCTGCACAACACACCCCACTCAACGCACAAAATTGTATATTTCATATAAGTATCTGTTAAATTTCCTAGAAGACACCAGCACTATAACTTATTAAGTAATGATTTCATTTGAAAACAAAACATACCCACAGATAGACCGATAAATGTGCTGTGTAGCTGTGTGCATACTGGTAGTTAGTTGGCGTCCAATATTCTCAGCTGGCGGGGGAGAAGGCCAGCGAAGTGTATTTCTAAACACGCTTATCTTCGATTCTAATCTTAATAAATAAGGCACAACTTTAACTGTATGAATAAGCTACGTAATCTTAATATTAAGGCAACAGATAAATGTTTTCCTCATCCGCACGTACGCGGCGCACACAGTCGCGCCTGTATTTTAAGTTTATTCCCCCGCCCGTAAGTGATGATAAATATAAATAATCAGATTAAAGGAATGATGAAACTGGTAAAAAGAAATGAATTCGTTTATTTTAACTGCTATCCGATGTAGCGCGTCCACTTTGGGCTGTGAATTGACTGGATGAGTGATAAAATTCGATGTCAGTTATGGGCCTAATTAAATTTTAAACGAAAATGTATTTCATATTTGAAGTGACGTCGCGTGGCGTATCGATAAAATCATCCATTACCGACAGCTGCCATCAGAGTGTGTGTGTGTGTTGGATGTGGGTTTATATATAACGCTGCGGTTTCTGTGTGGTGTTATCGAGTATGTAAGATCTCGACTTAAAATTAAAGTCTTATCAGAGTCCATACTTTAGCTGGAGGCGAACTTCGTTTCATTTCTTTTCAATCCGGAGCGACGCAGTTTCTCTTGAAGCTGGCAAGGATAAGACGTTCGTCTGAATTTCTCATAAAAGTGTTTTCAAAGACTGCCTGCACTCGACTCCACAGAACTCCATTTTCTCCTTTTAGGTGGCACAACAGACTTGAGCCTTAGCCAATAACACATCACTCCATAAGTCCCGGGACTTAGCAAAAAAACACATTTTCAAGACAAAACTCGACTTTATTCATCAACCCAGTTTCTTTCAAGAGTGATACAATCAGTCCAACGCCGCTCTAACATTTCGAAACCTGTTCTATAGAATGATTCATCTTTGGCCCCAAGATAGGCTTCAGTTTCGGCGATCACCTCTTCATGCGAGCCATATTTTCCTCCCGGGATCATAGTTTTGAGGTCTGAGAAGAGGTAGAAGTCACTGGGGGCAAGATGTGGACAATACGGTGGGTGCGGAAGCACTTTAAAGCCCAATTCGTGCAATTTGGTCATGGTAGCCAACGACTAGTATCCGCACACGCTTGGCTAGACTCATGCTGCCGTACAGCCCGTAGAGTTTGTCGTTGAGTCTTCTCCTCCAGATGCCATCAAAGCAAACAGGACCAAAATGTTAACAGACAACTTTCCTCACCCTCCCTCTCCTTCCCTCTCCTTTCCTTATCCATTTAGAATAATGTCCATATAAAGGATGTCCCAACAAGAACCCAAGATTTAAATTTTAAATAAAACACAGACATTTAAAAAAAATCGTGAATTCTTTATTACATCATAAAGTAGGCAGGATGAGGTTAGACGATCTTTTAATAAAATTTTCAACGACCGTTTTACATAAATGCTGCGGTATTTCAAAAATGCAGCGTCCAATTTCCTCTTATAAGGCTTGAGTCGTCGTCGGCTTATTCGCATAAACCATCGACTTCAGAAAACCCCAAAGAAAAAAGTCCAATGGTGTTGAATCGCACGATCTAGGCGGCCAATTCTGGTCTCCAAAACACGACCGGGAAATGACTGATGCAACAATTGAATTGTTTCTCTGATCCTTCATTGGATCAGTGATTCCTCCAGCCCAAAATCAACACCACACAGTGAAACGTTGAGGATGTATTTGCTTCTCGTGAATCACTCGAGGATTTTCCTCGCCCCAAATGCGAAAGATGGAAATGGGCCTCGTCACTAAAGATTATTTTATCGGCAAAATCATCATGTTGTCCTTCCGATACCCAATTAACGAACTCCCTTCGTTGTGCATGGTCATCTGGCTTCAGTTCATAGGTCAATTGAACTTTGTATGCATATGAAGATGCAAATCTTTCGTCAAAATTCGCTGCATAGTGGATTTGGAAACACCATTTGCTGAGCTCGGTGTAGAATTGAGGTGGATGGAATTTGAGCGACATCATCACGTACTGCTGCGACTTTTTCGGTCGACCGACCTGGTCGAAGGCACGTTGTTGTCTTTACATCAGTTACAGAGCCAGTTTAAGTAAATTTTTCCATTTATCGCTTTACAGTTGACTCTTTTGGAGCATTATTGAAACCCCAAATTGATCGCAATTTGTGAACTGTAGTCGCAAAACTTTCACCATTTTGGTAAAACAATTTCACAATGAGAATGTGTTGTTCATTCGTGTAGCGCTCCATTTTTATTAACCTTATACCTTCTACTAACAAACAATAATAATTGTTTAAATGTCAAACAATGACAATTCGAATGGCGTCAAATTTAAATCTTGCGTTCTTGTTGGGACACCCTTTATATAAATAAATTGCAAAAAAAAGTGCGGTAAAAATTCGGATAGTTTAATGTTTTTGGGTTGGCAGCTATGTAATTGTGGATTTTTTAAAAAATAAAAGACAATTACTGAAATATTTACCACCCAAAGAGTTTTGCAAAAATCGACATAAAAAAGGTAAATTTTTGAACACAACTGAGATGTAAATGGTTTAAAAGACCTGTAAACAAAAAAATATCGGTCACATGTTAAAATTTGAGCTCACTCTCATGAGGAGATTGGAAATCCTAGCAGTCTGATGTTGGTTTAGGTTCGAGTGAGGAGGTACTCGACTCAAATCTTGAAGACTTTTGCAAAAAAAACGTCGAAGACCCCAAGACTTCAACGTAAAGTCCCAAAGACTTTGACGAACTTTTCTGAAATCCCAACAACTTCAACGGATATAATGTCAAGACTCTATGGTGGTTGTGGCAAACCAACCCAACCAAGCTTTAATAATTTCTGCCGAGTGACCAAAGATGTGCGTGACCTTGCATTGTCACGAGCCGCTTTTCTTCAACTGCATTGTTCAATTTTGTAGACATCTGAGTTGATCGGTTGGGTGGTAAAAGTTCAAAGTAGATAATTCCTTTGTCATCTCACAAAACAAATAACATAACTTTCTTTTGCTGACTACCAGCTTTGGATGTTATTTGAGCTGGTTCACTTGGCGTGCTGGACGATCTTTTCCGATTGACATTGTTGTAAACAACCCATTTTTCATCACAAGTTATCAATCCTTTTGAGAATGGAGCATTTTCATTACGTTTCCTTAACAGATCGCAGATGTTAATGCGATGCTTTAAATGATTTTCTTTATGTTCAAGAGGAACTTTTAAACGATTTTCAATTCAAGTTTTTGTGATTTTCTTGAAGAAAGAACAAGTAGAGGTTTATAGACTTAAGCACTAATTTAATAATAAAAGAGGCCGAACAACAAAAGCAAAAACAAAACCCTAGATTAGCTTAGAGTACTGGCAAAGAGTCAGTAAGTTAGAATTAAGATCAGTAGATTGTGTTGGTAAGGTAGTTTTTAGTATTTTTGTCTAACACGTAAGCAAAATGAATAAGAAAAATAAAAATGCTCCGAAATCTAAAAACAAAAATATTAAGCGATTTTCACTGCATGTATGTGACACATGAAGCTTCTCACGTGTTGTACTGTGACGACCCGAATAGATTATTGCTTTGATTTGGTCGTCATCAACTTCAACTGGTCGACCAAATCGTTTTTCATCTTTGAGTGAATAAATTACGAGAACCAGATTTGGCAAACCAATTTTGCCACTGCAGTTCTTTCAAAGCTTCGTCACCTTAAACAGCACATCATTTTTTGTGAGCTTACGATATGGTTTTTCCATTTCCTATGACGAAAGTGTTCGGTTTGATTTTCGATTCCAGCAGACGCCAAACAAAAACAGTTCAAATACCGATCAAACAGGTTTTTACTGATTGACAGTTGAGATACCAACTGTCAAATAACAAAATGTGCTGTGACGTAATCGAACGTCAAAAAACGTACAAATTCAACTAAAGCCATCTATGAGTGAAATCCGCAATTACTTAGTTGCCCACCCAATACTTCAATAATCTCTACATTCCACGCAATACCATTCGGTCATCACTGGTGCGAAAGAAAAGCTTTCTATCTTTGGCCTAAGTCTTGTTCATAGCAATTAGAAAACTTTGTACAGAAATATTTCTGACATTACACGGTAGATTGGTTCCAGAAAAAAACGTGTAAAACAAGGGATTTCACTCAAATTGAAAACCGTGTTAATTTAAAGCCGTGCAAAAAATAGAACATGTTAAAACTGTAGGAGACCAGTAAAGAGATAAGAGTGATGCTTGTCTCTATGCGCATTTATTTACAACTCATTTCTTGTGCCTTAATCGCATTTGTAGCGGGTGGGCTGAGAGTAATTCATATGAGTGGAGAGTATCGTTTAGATCTTACGTTTTTGGCAAAACAGATGATGTTACGGATTGTACAATAGCATAGTGGTTAACAAAAGTAAATCTTTTTCTTTAAATTGATTACCTACAAAACAAAATTAGTGATGTGTTTTATCATCATTCAATAACACCCGGGACATATAGGGGGCACCACCACGTTTAGGTCTTACGTTTTTGGCAAAACAGATGATGTTACGGATTGTACAATAGCATAGTGGTTAACAAAAGTAAATCTTTTTCTTTAAATTGATTACCTACAAAACAAAATTAGTGATGTGTTTTATCATCATTCAATAACACCCGGGACATATAGGGGGCACCACTAACAACAAAAAAAAATTTGAATAGTGGCGCCCCCTTAACATGAAATTTTGAGCGATTTGTTATGTGAATCCAACGGCAAACAAGTTAAAGTCAAACTCTAGTGACAAGGTATCAATAGTGAACTACAAATTGTAAAATTTCAAATGTGCAAAAATAAGGAAAGGAAGGTTTTGAACACCAAAATTGTCAAGAATGTAATAGTCCCATGATTGGTAACACTGTACTTGATACCGTATCAAACTAGGATGCTAGGAATCTGAAATTTTCGGAGTTACAAAATCGAAAAGCCGAAATCTCGAAAAACGTAACTTCGAAACTGATATCCCAAAAACTCTTTGCTTGGAACTCCTTGCTTGAGGTAAGCTTAAGCATTCCAAATAGCAATGATCGGGATGATTGAAATTATTTTCAAGGCACATAAAGGTGGTTGGTCTTCCCATCAACTACCCAATAGCTTGACAGTTTTGTTTTTTTTTTTTGTTGGAGGTTGGAATACAGTGCACTGGAGCGGTCAGACTCAAAAACTGGTCCATTGTTCTACCTATCAGGCAGTAACCTTCATTTACTGTAGTTTTTTGGCTTTCCAAAGAAAGACCAGTAGGCGCCTCTGTTATAAAAAGCTTAAGTTTTCAGGCGGGACATCGACAGAAAAAGTGCTCTGAAGGGTGGTTCTTCCTTCTCCACAGTCGTCGCATAGGGTGTCTTCACTAAGCCCAAGCAGACTTAGGTACTTAGCGAAGCTTAAGTGTCCCGTTTGTATGCCGACAAGTTTTCTGCACTGTCTGCCCTTGTGGGGAAGTTCTCGTCGGTAAGTTTTTAAACGTGTTCAGCCGTTGTGTACACGGCTCCTTCCTTCATTTGTTTTCTCAGAAGAAGTAACAGGCGCATATTTTAAATTGGGCTACAGCAAGTTCGATCTTTCTTCGATTTCTATAGCTGAGTCTTCTATCACAGAGTCTTCTATTCATTTCTGTATGTTCAACGACTGCAACGACTTGAAGAAGGCCACCTTTTGAGGAGTATAGCTAAAATCTGCAACGTAAAACAGAATTTGAAACTGTTAAAACTTTATTTACATAGACCTAGCCTGCTCTGTTAAACGGCGATTATGACCCAAATTTCGTTGTCAGGCGGCAAGTATTTCACTTAATTTGGACGACAATGGGTAAGAATTCAGTCCTTTCGATTTTAGCGGAGTCCAGATACCTATGTCGAAACTTCGGAAGGAGCTGATGATCCGCAGAACTCCTCAATGCAACTGCAGATGGGTTGGTTGTGTGCATGCATCATCTCATCTGTAAGCATGATGAGTGAAATCTGGACTGCACTTCACTGCGCCAACTACTGAGGAGACTTTAAATACGAGATCGTCTCAGTCATTTTGGGTGAACACCTGAAATTATTCGTGAACAATCTGATAGGTTCATGCCAGTAAGGTCGGAGAACTCTGAATGCTCCGTCAAAATCGGTACCGAACACACCTTCAATTCAGTTCAATTCAATTTAATTTAAAAAAAAATTAGGGATGCGGTGTGACTTTTTCAAGATCATTACTGAGAGGATCGTGGGAAACTTACAAGTCATCACCAGTTGTACGATATTTCAAAAGAATAACTGAAGGAGGACTGAAGGAGTCCGAAGACCGCAAGTTGTACTTGAGTTCTTTGCAATTGCTTAAGCGGAATTTGCTGAAATTGTTCTGACTATACACACGGATGTCATTATTTGCTGACATTGAAGCGAAAGCGGTTCAATTGAGTTTAGCGTTGACAGAAGGGCAAAACAAAATACATGCTGACATTGAGGATGGGCGTACAAAGGTGACATCTAAGATTGAGCATCACAGGTGATAGCGAACGCTTCATCTAACTCAACACCTCTGTAAATGGGAACAATAGTATCAGTTCCGAAATAAAGTTAAACATTACTTACTGCCAATTGCTGTTTTTTTAGGTTCGAGAGGCAATTGGGTCACAACGCCTTCTTTCAAAAGACCAAATCATATCGCGGCAGTACCTGATGATATCGCTCAAACTCCATCCACCTCAATTCGACACCGAGCTCAGCAAATTGGTGTTTCCAAATCCAAAAATTTGCATCTTCATGCATACAAAGTTCAATTGACTCAGAAACTGAAGCCAGCTGATCATGGACAGCGAAGGGAGTACGTTAATTGCATCACAATGCAAATGCATCCTCAACGTGTCACTGTGTGGTGTGGATTTTGGGCTGGAGGAATCACTGGACCTTTTTTTTATGAAAATGAGTCAGGTCAAGCGCAAACAGGCAATGTTGTTTTTTCTTTGGGGTTTTTTGAAGTCGATGGTTTATGCGAATAAGCCGACGACGACTCAAGCCTTAAAAGAGGAAATTGGCAGCACTGATGCAAAACGGTCATTGAAAATGTCATTAAAAGATCGCGTATGTGCCAACAAAGTCGCGGCGGCCATCTGGAAGATGTTATGTATTCCACACATAACCTCATCCCATCTACTTTACGATAAAATAAAGAATTCACGAGTTTTTTTTAATATCTGCGTTCTTATTGGGACACCCTTTATAAAGAAACACTTAAATTGTGGAAAAAAATTCTCAAAACTAGTTTTCAGGGCTTTTTGTTTGTTTTAAAATAATCTTACTGGACCTTCGGAGGCTCTCTAAGATAAACTTAAATTAAATATGCTCCTCAGCTGCAATTATTATCGCACTTATTCCGCCTTTATTTCTACGACCTGTTTTTTTTCAGTATTTTGTGTTTGTTTAACACTTTAATAATAATAATGATTGAGGGGCACTTCAGCCCACAAGGGACCAGGGCCTAGCTACTGCAACAACTACTCGTGTTGTGCGTGCTACTGTTCTTCACGAGTAGAAGGGACCTACGGCGAGATTTTAGAAGCTTTCATAGACAATTGATACTCTTTGAGTGTTGTCAGCAACTCGAAAGAGGTGATGCCGTGAAAAAATGCTAGGTGTCCCGTCCGGGAGTCGACTCTAGACCTTCTACGTGTGGGTCGACGCACTTACGCACTTTGTCACCTTAATGCCCGACCATAAATTAAGAAAACATCATAAATTCCTAGTCACCGCAAACAGTGCTGCCAACTCAAAGAAAAAACAAATCTTTAAAGGACCATTCTAAAACTTCAATTACTTCTAGTGAATATTAAATCCACTGTTCGTCAGTTAGTTCCCCAATCGATGTTAAAGCTTACGCTGATGATTTCCTTGTAACGAGGAACGACAGCAGTACCATTAGTATACATCAGCAGTTAGAATGATTAATGGAAAATGATGTCTTTCGTGATAGCATGTACTCTTCATAACACATGAGACCACGAAGGGGTTTCCTTGTGCTGGTAGATATAAAATGAGATCCCAAAAAAGAAATCCAGATGTTTTCTTACTTTTTTTTTCAAAATGAAAAATAAACACGTTATAACTTGAAAAGTTTGTTAAATCCATTAACCCTTCCATGCAAAGAAAAGGTGATTGCTTGAATAAACAAACCTCGCCATCTCATGGCAACTACTCATAACTTTTTCATTTTTAGTTATTCCACAACAAAGACGAATAGACAAATACTAGGAGCATTATAATCAATAAATGAACACCATTAAATATTCATCACTCGTTGGCAGGTTTATTTTCAGATATCTTTCTCTGTGGATTATGTAATCCAAAGTGAGAACTCAAAACTCTGTTTCAATTTACAACATTACAAAATAACGCAGAAATGTAAAAAAGATGTAAAAAGCCCATAACAAAAGAGGAGAAACAATTGTATATCCTTTTGACAACTAAGTATGAGTGACTTCGCTTTTTTTTTTTGTCTTGTTTTTAAATTAACGTTCATACGAAAATGTAATAAAATTGCTTTTGTGACGTAGCAGACCATAAAAACAAATAACTCGTTATTGTATATACTCGTACAATATCTTTATTCTTTGAAATTCATCGCTGTAGCGCGCTGGATTGGTGGCGATGGTGAGACGGGAGGAGGCGACTCCGTAGGTAATCATTTATAATTTTCTGTATATCTTAAGAGAGAATGAAGAATGAAATAGAAAAAGATGGAATGGGGCAAACTAAAACAAAAAACAAAACAAAAACAAAAAAGGAACTTTCATTAAGATTAAGTTTGGCTTAATATGACTTCTAAATTATTCTCGATTTTGTTGTGTGGAGTTTTTTTTGTTGGTTCGTTTTTTTTTTCCTTTGCTCTTGTGCTTTGGGTATGAATGTAACGAATTGGAATTTTGAAATTAAATAGAATTTTATAAAAGAAAAATGTAAATATGAGAGTATATGTAAAATTCAAAAGTGAATAAAAGGAATTATGTATTTCGATATCGAGACCTCGATAATTTATGCATAAAACACGGAGTGAAAAAAAAATCAACAAACCCAGTTTATGGGAAAGACAAGAGAATGAAATAAATTTAAAAAAGAAACGAACTAAACACAGGAACAAAAAAAAAACGGTTCAACTTATCAAACTGTAAGTCATACATATGCATATGAACGTGTGTACATATGTGATTATAAATACAAACAGTTGGATATATAGGTATCTAGTAAATATGATAATTCTTGTTTATCTTTATTTTTGTACGAAATTGCTGACAGATACACGTTTTTTTTCTCTCCTCTTTTTCGTCTATCTCACTTAATTTCAATTAAAACTAAATGCATATGAATAAATATTTATTTATTTGCTACAATTTAGTATACAGCATAAATTTAAAATACCGTACATATCGGTGAATAAATGAGGTTCTTACTCGATGGCTGCGTTGTATGGTGAAATTTAAAAATAAATTTAATTGGACAACAGAAAATGCAAACTAAGCAGGAATAATTAAATAAGGCCAGAGTTCTCGAGTGGAGGTTACAAATGAAAACAAAAAAAAACTCAATTAATACAACACTAATGAAATTACTATAATTTCAAAATGAACAAAAAAAAAAAAGCAAGAAACTCAAAACGTGTATGAATACAGCGGGGAAAAAATGCTATTTGCGTTCATTAACATTAAACTACTCTTAGTGTTGGTGGAATTTACAAAAAAAAAAGATAAAAAAAAAATAAATAAAGCAACAGACAAAAAGAAACATGAGAAATGAACAGAACAAAAAAAACTTCACTTATGTAGGAACAATAATTTATAAGCATTTTTAGTGATTAAAATTTATCGGTATTCGGTTTTCTGTTTTTCTGGTTTCTTTGTTTTGCCTTTACATGTTTTACGTTTTGTGTTATATTCACCTCACCAACATACGTTATACATCTCCTTTTACAAACTACAAAAAAAAAACAAAATAACAACAAAAATAAATACAGAAGAAAATATCATACAAAACTATAGAATAAAATAAAACCTAACATTGAATGCGCGCGGAAACCAATACACCATCATCAGGACGAATTTTCATATCTCACTCTCTCTCTCTCTCTCTCTGTCTCTCACCCTCGTCTCTCGCTCTCTCAGGTTGTGTGGTAAGCGATATTCTCTTCTGCAACTGCTATAATGCGGTTACCTCTCTCCTCTACTGAGTTTGTGCCATGGAAAATATCATAATATTCAAAATATGTACCACTGTATTCAGTTTGTTGCCTTTTCATTCTACCTGTGTTCGTGTCTACGCTCTCACAAACTATAGATATACATATATGTATGTTTGTGTGTGTGTATATTTGAAACATGTAAACTAAACGTCCGTATTTGCTTACTTTTGCCTGGTTGGCCTTTCAGTACTATCTAGCGTAAAATAAAATAATAAAATGAAGAAGAAAAACACAAGAAAAAAAAATATATAAAAAAACAAAACGAACTCGTTTATGTTGTATTTCGTATTACGCTCAGCTCTCGTTTCTCAGATAACCACTACGGCAATGGGCAAACGCACACACCGACTCCCATTCATACACAAAATCCGACTCTCTGACGTGCGTGTGTGTGAATAACAATGATGAGAGCGATTGTGTGTGAGTGTTGGATTTTCTTATATTTATTCAGTTTTTATATTTAAGAGTACCCTACATGTTTAAGGCACAAAATAATATATGAAGTAGAATTTAGAGTTTAGTTTTAAAAAAATTGCCGATGTGAATGGATCGTTGGTGTTGGACGACGACGCGTTTCTCAACAACTACATACCGTGGACGTAGTCGTCGCTGTTGTAGCTTCGTCATCATTTTAGTTTTATTATTGTGGCTTTGTTGTTTGATATTCTTTTGGTATTATCGCAACGTTTATTTATTTTTGAATTAAAAAAAAAATATAAAACACAACAACAATGAAGGGAAATTAATTCATTATAACAAAAGAGGTGAAGACAAAGCAAATAGATTGTATAGTGTTTTTTTTTTTTTGAATTGTCATCGTGTGCGTATGTGAAGGAAACATAATTTATTTAAACACTAATTAATTTTTATAAATACATACATTTATGGATTTTTTTTATTTATAATTTTTTTTAAATAAAAAACTGTCAACGTGTGCAAAGTTTGTTTTTATTGTGAAAGTTTATGTGGGGATGTGCTACACTACATAAAAATTAAACCGATAACCAAATATTAATACAGTATAAATTGTTTTTATTATTTTCTGTGCTACTTTATATTTTTCTTTTTCACTTTTGTTGTGATGTATGACGGTGTTTAGTGATTATTGACATTCATTTGAATTATTTTCGGCTGTCTATCTACTGTGCTGCAACGATTAAAAGTAAACTCCTCTAATTTTATATTTTTGTTTTATCTGTCAAACTTTACAAAAAAAAATATATATAGAAATACAATTTACAATTATCATTCTCAAACAAAAAAAAAACTGCTTTCCTTATCCACAATCTGGTAAAAGAAAAATTTGAAAAAAAAGACCAATCACAAAACCTCAAAAACAAAAAAAAAACAGTTAAAGTGGCATTTAACAACAATAATCAGTGTGAGAAACGTAAGCGCGGTCGACCGCGTGGAATTTTTGACATGAGTGAATTCGACGTTAATCTTATTCGAGAATTCGAACGCCGGCCGGGTTTTTATGACAGAAATTCACCACATTTCAAAGATAAAATCTACAATGCTCAAGCCTGGCAGGAGATATCAAATCAGTTAGGATATGACGGTAAGTACCAACAGATTGAAAGATAAAGAGAGAGAGACACACATTTAATCAGAAGAAAAAAAATTAAAAAGGGTTTGTCGTTGTTGTTGCGAGTGGCAACAGAAACAAACAGCAGCAACAGTCAGTCAGTCAAAATGTGTTCCCTTCTATTTTCCCTCTCCTCTCCCGTCTTTCACCCTGTACCTATCATGTTATTTAATGTTTTTTTTTATGGTGTATATATACATTTATTTATTTAGTTCGATTATTTAATTGGTATCCATAGAATATGATACCCATACACACAATTCAATTAAACGATTAAACTACAATATGGTGTAGGGTATACTATTTAATATTCGCAGGGATAGTGTTAAGAGAGGGAGAGAGCACTTACCTATAACAACATAGCCCAGCACAACAGAGCACACATTTGGAAAAGGGGGTGGATTGGATGCATGTAGGGTACAGGGGGCGGTGTTGAAAGCTTTTCACAATCACAATACAGTATCGCTGCTTTTATGGCTTGAGCTTTCAATAATAATGCTCCCAAGCTACAAGTGCGACCGGGATAGATATCTCAAAACAACAACAAATTGACCAAGAAGAAATCAACTTTTGTGTGTGTGGCTGTTGCCTTTTCTATTTTGCGTACTCTTTGCCTCGTAATATGGTTTTTGTTGTGTATTAAATTGCGAATTGTTTGTTATAATTTTTATTACAGTATATTTTGGAGTTTTATTGGTTTTTTTTTCGTTATCGCCACGGACAGAGCGGCGAGTGGTGGCGGTGGTGGTTGGTCGTAGAGATACACACAGCCACACGTCTGTCACACGTCTTTCTCTCTACAGCACGGCGGTCTCGATTGCATAGTGGGTAAACGTAAAGCAAAGCAAACGTAAGAGCATTAGGTAGGAAGTAGTCAGACCTCGTGTTGTGTGTTGGAATTTGAAAGAAGACGAACAATTCAAATCATATCATATCGGTGAACGACGTAAACATTGTGCGATACACTTTTGGGGGGTCTTGCAGTTATGATAGTGCTTAAGCGGTGCTTCTTGGTGGTTAGTGGTGGTTCTTTTGTGTACTGTTGCTGCTGCTTCCAGATTTAGATGCAGATTTTGCGAAATATGAGAATGACAACATCGCATTTTATTCTTTGCCATATATTTGATGTACGTGTTCGGAATTAAATTGTGTTGTTGTTTTGTTTCTTTGTTTTTTTACGTTGAATCTAGTGTGCATAAAATTAAATATTTTTGTGAATTGCATTCATCAGTTTTCTCCTCACTTATTTCTTCCAAAAGTTTTTTTTTGTTTTTCATAAGTCATTGTCATTGGTGTGCGCTAAATTTTCAATTCCAACAGTGAAGAACGCATAAATCATGTTAATTTTGTCTCACGTATGTATCGAATATTCATTTCTTTTTTTATGATGCTAATTTCTGTTTATAAACAGCTTTTTTTTATTTTTCTCACACACGAAAGAGTGTTCAATTCAAAATCTGTGTAAACATCGAAAAATTCAAAAAATCAGAAATATGTTTTATGACAGATAATTAGTTTTATTTAAATTCGGAGAATTTAATTTTACTTCATCTAAACACACGCAAACAAAGATTCCAAATTTCATTTACTGACTACATCCCCACACGAATGCGTCTTATTAATTCGAAACTTTGTCTATACGTAAAATTGTATATTCCTCCATCATCATTGTTGACTAAACTTCGAAAGTAATTAGGCGGGTTGAATTATAATCTTCAGACAGACGAAATTTTTGTTAAATGCTGTTTTATTAGAATTTCTTGTCTTCGTGTCTGTGATGAGAATGTGTAGTTGAAGTCGAAGGAGGAGGCGGAGGAGGAGGAATAACGAAAATATTGAAATTATTCCGAACAGCAATTTGAATCCAAGTCACGCTTCCGTGGAGAATATGTCTATTTTATTTTTTTTTTCTTACGAACTTGAGTTCTTCTTTTTATTTTGTTATGTTCTAAGACGATATGTGTTGCTTTATTGATATTTAGCACATGTTTGTGTCAATTCATTAAATGTGTGTATGGATTACAGTTTTGACAAGCTTCATTTGCAAGGTTTTTGCCCATATGTACATACAGTGACTAAAATTCTAATTTATGTATGGTTTTTAGTCCTTTTGTAATACTACTACTATCGTGTTGAAATTAAACAAGGAAAGACACAAACGGAGTGAAATTAGAGCAAGTGCTACGAATTGATGATGAGCTGGCTTTGCTGCACATGCATGCAATATTTGACATTTTTTTGTGACAGTGACAAGTAAATTTGAAATCGACTGCTAAAATGAAAAATAACTACGAATACGTAACTAGATCTGCTTATATGTTTCGCATTCACGTATTATACATTACAGTCCATCCATTGTGCTGATATTGACGTTCGTCTTTAGTGTGTATAAATTTTATGATTTCTCTTTTGTTAAGATTTACGATCGTCTTAAACGTTATAAAATAATTTATTAAAGGGAACGTTTAAACAGCTCAAAGTCTCAGAAAGTAACGAATAGTGAAAATCAACAAAGTTAATAAACAATAAAGTTGTCGTAGTCTACATTTATAGCCAAGTTTCACCTCACTTAGGTTGTATAAAAGTTAAGAAAACACTATATTGAAAAAAATTCATAGTTTGACAGTGTGAGTTGCTCCCGCTCAGTCTTAAGCATGTCGTGCAGTGGTGTGCCGACCTAATATTTTTCTAATTAAGTTGTAATAAGAGCAAATCGAGTTTTTAATGGAGTTAAAGGTTAACTCCATTTATAATGAAAAAATTGTTTAATTAGACTATTTTTATAAACCTTACATGGAACTTTTTCGTAATTCAGGTAATTAAGACCATACCGCAATTAAGTCCTGCACTTTTTTTTATGTTATATAAGCTGGAACATTGACACTTTTTGCAACGATGTTAGTGTCGAACAGATCCTAAAATCACCGTTGTTTTTTTTCTTATTTTTTAATACATATGTACATTTGTGCTCATTTAATTAAGCCACTTTGAAGGGTGAAGATAAATTAATCAAAATATCACTTGTTAAGTAATTTAGTATTTCTTCTGCGCATAACGCGTTGACCCACTAAGCAGGTAAGCGATAAAGTTCTAAAAAAAGAGTGTTAACTAATGCACTGTCAGTCAAAAAAAAATTCTTACTGATGATCCAAATTCATCGAATTCCCAGTGTATGCAGCAGTCGTGCACACAAAGATTTGCTTCCCCAATTTTATAAAACGCTGTCACGCAACAATTGAAGGGACACTTTTTGAGTGTTGAAACAAGAGGCAATAAACACCGTTTTCATCAGCGGTGTAGCACATTTCCCGCTCAAAGGGTAAACAAAGAAATTGTCGCATATGGGACTCAGAGAATCAACAATATATGAAAGAGCTGCTGTTGCATCCGAACAGACTGTCAACAACTGTGTGCTTTATGGTTGAAAGGGCCGTATTTTTCGAAAATTGGTCCGTATTTTTTTATCACTAAGACGCAATAGGAAGGACGGTTACTCTTAATTCGGAGCCGTGTAGGTAAGTGCGTTGACTCACACATCGATGGTGCCAGGTTTGATCCCGGACTGAACACCTCGGAACTGAACACTCTTTCGAGTTGCTGACAACACTCAAAGAGTACTTATTGTCTATCAAAATCAAATCTCACCGTTTGGACAAAAAATTGTAGGTTCCCTCGCACAACACGAGTATTTACTGCAAAGTCTTCACATTGTTCCCTGGTGATCTGGAGTGTCATAGTCGACAGATAACCGATTATTTTTGGAAAGCGATTGACGATAATGATCAAAACGAAGCATAAAGGCACACAACACAATCAATTACTGAATTATTGCGTGAGCAGTTTTGTTTTGGTCGCGTTCCCGATGTCGGTTGATTAACAAGATTATGCGATTTGACAATGTTCGATTTTTTTTCTGTAGATCTAATGAAAGGACCCGGCTTAAGGTAGTTCAAAATTCAAAAGAATCGCATGATCCGAGACTTCTTTTTCAATGATGTTAGGTGCGTTCCAGTACTTTCTGTACCAAATTCTGAAGTCTGTCATTTGTTAAGGAGTGGGGATAAAACTCTCTCAGAGAGAGGCAAAGTACGGGAACGCATCTAAACCAAATGTGTAAATTATATCATTTATGAAATGTCAAATTTGAAATGTTGTGTACATTTGGTTGAAATTAATAGAGGATCTGAAAAATAATGCTAAGGGTTTATTTTTGGACATGATTACCGATGAAGCAGACTTAATAGAATTAATTTTTTAGGAACCGGCCAGTGAAGAAAAATTGTAGCTCGCAATTTTGTGAGTCAAAAAGTCAAAAGGAACGTAAAAAGGATTATTTGGAAACCATTGTACCACTTTACTCTCCAGAGGAATTCTGAACACATTTCCGTATTAAAAGATTTCTATTTGAAGGCTTTTTCAGAAGAAAAACGATACACACATCAATTGCTTTAACAGAACAACACCCTATGCCCACAACTTTCTTGTGTTAAAATGGGCAGGTTGGGGAAATATTTTACTCTCGAGAGAGAGCACTGATTTGACACAAAACCCATTTTTCTGGAATATGGGAACTGACTTTGGGTTGATTTGTGCTGTTTGCAAAGAGTTAGCATTTTCATTTTGATTGAGTTTTGAAATTGAAAAATGAGCAATTCTTCTTATACATTCACCAAACGTTTTATTCTTTTTTCACCTCTATCCACCACACATCACAGTTCAATCACTTCTTATGCCGACTGTGAATTAGTAAAGTTTTTTCTAGAGGAGATGAATGTTTTAGATTTCACTGAGCTTCTTGTTCATTTGTACATCTCTGTTGGTAATCACTACCATAACTCTGAATATTTTTTTCAATTAATGTAAATTTATTCATTCACAAAACTCCGGAAAATTTGATTTCGTGATATCAGGAATTTTCTTTCTACCAAGCCTAAAAGGCCAGCATTTGTTTCGTTTATTGTTTTAACTCCAAAACGATGAGTTTGTATGCCATTTTAAAAACACCGATCGTTTGTGATTAAAGTCAACATTTAAAATTTGACTTTGAAATGCTCTGCGCAAATTGGTGGAATGTATTGAAGGTTTAATTTCATCCAAAATTTTAAGCAAATCGCTTCATAAATGTTCGAAATATAAAAACGTTAACAAACACAAAGAAAACCGCTTCGAAAAGTTTTCATTGCATAGAAAAAAAAAACGAATATGTATTGTTGCTGCTTGTAACATTATATTCAACAAACATTTACTTAAGAGCCAAGTCGCCCAGGGAGAACATCTTAAAACAGAAAAACAATTTGCTCAATTAATTTGAAACAAATAATTCTAACCTTAATATTTCTTTTAGCAGAACAACATGGCATTGTTTAAAAACAAGAAACGTTACAAATTCATTCCACGTACCCATCCTTACTTGAAAAACAATCACTTTCAGTGAAATCACCCCCAGGGGCGGTGGGCGACTTTGACAACATCTTTTCTCGTCCAAGAACATGCTGTAAAGAAATTTTCGAATATGAAGAAGATGAAGATTTTTATTTGAAGTCAAATAAATGGGTGGTGGGTTGAATGCTTGTTGAGGGGTATGTTCAGTTCAGTCAGCGTTGACTAAATCTGGAAAATGAAATGACGTTCATGTAAAGGAAATTTTGTGACAAAATGGAAGAACAAGGCAGATGACATCAATTAGATTTGACAGGTATGTTATCATTGTTGTCAAAGGCTCCCGAGAAATCACAGGAAGAGGAAGACAAGGTGTGTTTGATAGTCTTGAGTGGTCACACAGTTTTAAGGATTTAGAGCAATATTGAATGTCTTGGAGTGAAAAAAACAACCATATTTTTTATTAAGTTAAATCCTGCTGTTCCACTTTTATTGAAAATGTGTGCAATGAAAAATGTAACCACTTTACAAATTATTCTCATCCCCTTGGCGATATCCACCTGCTTTAAATTTTTCGCATTTTTATGCAAAAATGCAAATTTCGATAGTTTAGTCTGATGTTTACGAAGACGCCCCTGTCTTCATTAACATCAGACTAACAAAGATCTGCGTTAGTTGTGTTCGTAAACTCGTACTAAAACGTCAACAATACAAAGACACAGAGCAGGCAGACGATCGTACTTTCACAGATGACTGCGTTTACGAAGACACCCGAACTTAATGAAAAATGCGTTAAAAATTGTCACGAGGTTTTAAAAAACTACCAAACACACATTGTTTTCTATCCACCATGAGCCAGGGGTAATTTTTGAGTCTCTCACTGGCGAGAATTTTCCATATGGTAGTGTACAACAACAAGATTTTCGCGTATTTGTAGTGGTTACGAACTGTTATTTTGCATACGCGAACAAACCTAATGAATGCTGATTGATGGGGATGTTCTATTTGTATCTTTCCACGCCGCATCAAGTGTGAATTTTCATTGTGGCTTAGTTGAGTTTGTGTCGAATTTCACCATTTTGGTTTTTATTTCTTTAAGTTAAAAATTCTTTTTTAATTGCCATCCATTTTGAAAATTTGAATTATGGGCGTTTTGCCGCACTCACGTTTTCATTGCTTAAATTCGCCACAGCATTGTGAAATCAAGTCAAAAAGCAACCATAATCTATTAACCAAACGAATAACTCCTAAGCAGACAGTCGTTGCTCTGTTAACATGATTAGTTTCATTCAGTCTTGATTCCACTTTATTCTATATTCTCTAGTGTATACTGGGCAACATTTTATCGTGAGAACTCCACAAAGCACCGCTCGTGACGTGCATTAAATTCTCGACTTCAATGTCATTTAACTGACTTTACTCAGCGCTTCTTATTGTATTTAATGTACCAAGTATGTATCATAAAATAATGCTACATGTGGTTAAATATTTGATAGGTTAAGCTTCGGTCTTCAATGATGGATTTGTTGCTGGGGAAAGCTCTCCCCAGTTGCTGCTTAGAGACGAAGAGACGTGAAATGGAGGGAACGTCCCAAGTGTAAACCATACATATAATTTTTTTTGAAAATATTTTCACACTTGAGTATCTATTAAAACGTAATGTTTTCCAAAGTACAGTCATACACTCTCAAGCTACGTGTAAGTATTGAAAAAAAAGCTGCCCATTCACCGCCATTGTTTTTAATGTTGATATTCCTAACAGCACAGCATACTCTCGTAAAGTACTTCACACTTGCCGTAACATACAATCGAAAGATTTGAACTTCATTTGTGTATACATTGATTATCTCTGTTCAGTACTGCGCGTTATTATTGCGCAATATATTGAACATCTAAGAAAAAAACGATAAGTGAAGGAAAAAGAATGAATAAACATTGCCCAGTATTATTGCTCCGGCAAATACTGAGCACATATTGATCGGCCATGGTCTGAGGAAGTGCCTTAAACTCGGCTTAATGTCATAATCAATAAAAAAAATAAATCTAATAGTGTGAAAAATAGAAACCAATATTGAATTCTCAAAGTCAGTAACTAGAGAAGAAGAATATGGAAGATTGTGCCGTCGATAATGTGAACTTTCTGGAATTTAGAGGAACATTCTCCTCAGTTCTGATTAACTTTCGTAATTCACCTCTGTCATAATTTTCGCCTTTATTTGGCTCTCCTCAAGTACATGTTCCTCGACTTCCTTGAAGTCTTCATTCGTACAAGCAGTAAACGTGCAGCCTGAGGTCGTTCTCAATGCGTTCTCAGCTTCTTTTAAATTAACTTACCGACTTTTGCACAGTTAATAACGAAGGCGCGCAGAGTCTTGCTACACAGAAGACACATCCTAATGAAGAATTTTTTGAATTTTGTTCTTGTAATGTAAACAATTTAACTGCAGTTCAATTTTCACCACCATCGTCTTACTTGTCATTTTGATTTTGTTCACCTAGACAATAAAATCAAATAAGAAGTCACATGAATATGTAAAATGACAGCAACAACGCACAAACAATAGTGTCACTTAATAGCTCAACTCATATACCTTGTCACCAGAAATTCACCACGATACCCACAATTTTGTCAACTTGTGTTTCAGCGTTTCTTTTTTTTTTCAGAAAATCCTGGAAATTCTCTTAATGCAGGAAGCATTATTTTGTAGTACTTAAGACCTCACCTTGACTTGACTAAGGTCCTACTTGCTCTCCTGAAAAATGTACGTGTAGACTTCTAAGTGTCGTCATTCAGTAGATTAGACAGATTGTCAATTACCCTCAATTGGGTCTGTTTGATAAAATTGCTTGTCTTACTTATTTTTATAAAAACTTCCGAAAAAATGGTTCTTGACTTGAAATTTTAGCACTATCTTGCAGATGATGGATATCTTTGAGAGAATTCGCCATTTCCTATCTTCTGCTGTTTTCTTTTTAACTTCGCTATTTTATTGTGATATTTCAACAGCTTTCAATTCTATCTGTCAGTTTGTGTTGACTAGTTTTCTTGCAATTGTCGACATATGTTCGTACCTTACCCCCACTTTCTGCAAAACAGTACAGAATAGCAGTACTTATGCAAACACTTCTTGTAGGGCATCCTTTGCTAAATCTATCTTAAGTTATCTTGAAAAGCTTTAAAGAAGTTTCTCCCAATGAATTAAAATACTATGTATTTACTTTCAATAAAAGTTCATAAGTAAGTTTTTAAATTTTAAACGTTTCGGTTTTTTGAGGTTTCGTTTCTAAAGAACGAAACTTTTATTGTTTCGGAACACGTCGTTGCGGATTACAAAAAAAAATAATTTTTAATGCACAGTGTCGAAGTTTCAGGCAGTTCAGACAAAAAAAAAAATTAACGTACATTACACAAACAATTTAAAAACTAAAAAAAAACACTTGAATTGACATGACAATAATTATTATTATTTATCTGCTGTTTCAGCTCAGGCTCACCGCTAAATCCAAGGAATATTTTTAAATGCAATTGGTTCAACAGGGTTTTACATTCATTACTTCCATTGATATAGAGATATATGGCCACAAATTTTGGGTATAGGGCCACCGTTTATCCGCAAAAATGCTGCTCACACAATCTTTAAGCCTCTTGTTCGTATTTCAAATTTAATGTTAATTCATGTATGTGGGCGACAAACGAAAGATTTGTCGTTCCTTCAATTCAAAGCACCGAAATCCTATTTTTCGAGATTCCTTTGGAAATTCAAAACACAACACAGTTTTTTTTTGGCTCACAAGTCTTCAAGTCATATTTAAGCCATAACGCGCAAGACTTGTGTGTTGTATTTGCATTTGAATGGATTTAATTGAACAAGCAATGGCGTTTGCCCTATTTATAGCCGCCGTTGTCTTATATTAATTATATTCTCTTTATACACTCCTTAGAATATTTATGGCCATCTTAAGTCCTGACGCGAACTTTCCTTAAGGCGAATTTTTCCCCGTCAAATCTTTCGTCATGCACATGAACAAATGCTCTAAGCATTGTGCGGTGCAAGTCAGATGCATGAGAACCCTCCAACCAAGCTTGTACCAAGTCGCTATAATTGTGTGCCACCAGACGTTCCTCTCCTTTTAGCCGAGAATGACCTCTACTGATCGACTATTTCCTTCTAGTGGTCCAATTTTTTGCGAAATCAAATCAGATGAATGTTGCTGCCAATCCCCCACAAATATCTTCTTGAACGTCAATATTGGATTTGACACTTTTTGCGTCTGTTAACCGGGAATTCGTTACTGTCTTGACACTGTCACAAGTGGTTGACTTCTTCACCAATCACTAATCACTGCAAATTTGGCTCGTTTTTGTAGCGATTCTGTAGTAAATTGCAAATGTTGAGTCTTTGGCGTATCGAGTCTTTTTTTTTTGTTTTCAATAAACATTTGTTTTGCTCACTGTTCAGCTTTTGACCAATCGACAAAGTGCTTACTTCTCCTTCCCATCCTCTATTTAAATCGGTTTGAACATATTTCATTTTTTATGAATCTTACAGCAATTTTCGATGTAGCAGGCGGCATAATTTTACGCCCCGAAAATTCATTATAATCTCTGACGCACAAAAGCTCATGCGACACGCTACACAACCTTACTGTGAGTCACTAAAAAAATAAAAGAAACGGCAACATGACTCCCAGGAACTGTCCAATTTTCCTAATGTAAACTGATATTCCAGAATTTGACTCCACTCAATTACAGCGACGAGGACTTCTGAAGAATAACTTCAGACAACGATACTTCTCCTCGAATGATACACTTCCCTAAAGCCACCACCGTGTACACTGCCATTGATAAGGAAGAATACTTCGATTAAGGGTTGAACACTGTATCGCGATGGAATTCGGAATGAAAGTCACCGTGAGGATCCATTCTTCACAAGGAATTCTGTTTCATATTAAAATTTCCCATTCAAATTTGTCTTTGTTTTCAAGCAAAAAAAAAGAGACGCGTACACGCGTATAGATACAAATTTATGATGGTATGTACATTCCTTAAAAGTCACACCATTGTGTCGGCGCGTTTTAAAATGGCGTGCACGTCGCATGCATTTAGTCATAAAAATTTGATATTCAGCGTGATATACTGGGGCTTGTTACATTTTTTCCACAGCAATCTTGTGTACATTCGCGCACATATGTAAATATTTACAAATATGATTTGTATGTGGAGCGAAAATGGAAATGCCGTTTTTATTTCGATTACGCGTTCAAAGGCATCCGCCCCCCACCCCCCGCAGTCTAGGTGAAATGTGTCCTTTCTCATTTCGAACGCTGCTAACAATACGTTTTCATTCGCAGAGCCATTCAAACGAAACCAAAATTCCCCAATTTCACAGCAATAAATATTTAAAAAGTAAACTTTGCAATGGCAGGGAGACTTAAAGCAACTACGGGTAGCTGAGCACAGCCCCACACAGCCGTTGGTGCTGTGGAGTGAATTTAGCGTTCGTCCTCCTCATCGGGCACAAGTTCGTAAGAATTTTCCATTCTCTGCATGCATGCAATATAATCTTGCTCCTCGTCGAGTTTATATGTTACTATCATTTGAAGCATTTGTAAATTGAAGCTTCTCAGTGTATGTTTCGGGGGGAGGCAGGAACGGCTTTATGTGTTGCACTCGTTTATGCGGAGCATATTTTCATATGTGCGGATGCAGTTGCACTGAACATAAGATTTAATAAATGAAATCGTTTTATAATGTGAACGTGAATGTGGTTTTCTCAATCGATCTGCCTTACCAACCCCACGTTGGTAAATGTCGAGCACTGATGTGGAGATTGTGTTACAGAATGGGGTTTCATGTGCATCTAGAAGTAAATAAATGTTCATGGGCAGTGGTTTCAGATCGATTGTTTGTTTGGTTTGCAATTTTGTAACTTACATTTATTAAGCTGGGGTCCTTACGAGTCTCGCTAGAAAGGATTTCGTGAGTTTTGTAGTAAACTCTAGGCAAGGTAGAAGTGTTTTTAACTCTATCTTAACTGGAGTGCTCATAAATAGTCGAAGATATGATAGAAATCAAAATATTGAGGTAGAAAGGCGGATTTATTTGTCGAAGGTTTTTGTTTGAAGCACTCACCATCAAAAACTGGTTCATTGTACTACCAGGCAGTAAACTATATTTGATGTAGATTCCTGGAGGAAAATCGGCAACAGCTTCTGTCATAAAATGCGTACATTATCAGATCGGGGCACTTCAGTGGTAAAAGTCTGTAACTTGATCCGGGCAAAGCGGAGCAGCGACAATAGAAGTTCTCTTCAGAGTCGTTATATTCTCCACAGGCGTCACAGAGGATGTCATCGCTTAGCCGCAGCACACTTAAGTGTTTCCCGAAGATGTAATGGCCCGTTAATAGGCCTGCACATGATAGAGAGCATGCGCTTGGTTTGCCTACATCCTGGTATGACACGCCACTTTAATTTGTGCACTTGGGAAGCACAGTCATTAAGAAGTGCTATAACGAAAGTTGTGGGTAGTCCCACCCTTGATGAAAGCTACCCAATAAGAAAGTGGATAGTCGCAACTAAAGTTCAGAAACCTTCGATGCCTTCTCCGACCCCTTTGACAAGTTTATCCACGATCTCTATACCTGTAAAATAAGTCTTAACGAATTTACACTACCGACCAAAATCAGAGAACAATTTTCCTCCTGATCTGTCTTAGAAATTGCTAAAGAGGTTAAGCAGTACTCCTGAGGGCCTCTCACTCCTCATGCGTAATATAGTTCATGTCCACAGGGATTAATGTTAGGTAATTGAAAAACGTTTTTTTCTGTCACTAGATGGATTTCGTGTCTATATTCTGGAAACACTAATCTAATTGTGTCAATGGAACATGTGTTTGAAAGGTGACACATTAAGTTATACGAGTGTAATATTTGAAGAAATGTGATTTTTTACAATAAAAAAACGAAAAAACCCTTCAAACACATGCCGAAAAAATTTTGCAGTTTGCAGTGAGAAGGTTGTAAGCGAATTGGAGTGGTTTGAGTCCAGAAATTCGATCTAAAATAGAAAGAGAATGAACAAATGAAGGTAACAAAACTCCAGTCAAAAGGGTCATTCAATTCAAATCAAATTTGTAAATGGTGAAACAAATAGCTTATGGAAGCAGTTTTCACTATTTTTCATTTTTTCAACTGACGCTTGCTACCATTAGCCAAGGTTTCAAGAGTCAGAAAACAAAACACAATTTCCCAATTCCTTTCTCTGGAGTTTGACCTTCTCCCAATGAGAGTATCTAACGATCAAACTTTGGTTTTGAATTGAAGCTTGAATAATTTGCAACATTTTCTTATACTCGAAATTATTCTTCTTCTAGAAAGTAAATACTTTCTAGAAATTTTTAAAATAGTATGTTCAAGTTGTGTCCTTTCGTATAAAAGGCAATTGCAATAGATGAACTGTAAGAAATTGGAACAAAAATGGACAAGTGTGTTCGTAGAGTATTCACAATGGTTTTTATGAATCCTTACTTTTACTTGTAGTTTTCAAGACTTTTGGGACAGTATTGATTGTCCTTTATATGGCACACGGCAATTTAAAAACCATTGCGTTTGAGGCTTCAGAAAAGTCGAAAAATAACAGAAAATTACATAAAGGCTGAATCACAATGGTTTGCACCCTCGACTGGGCCTTGAGGTAGGCTTTGGTAAGTGTTTTGTCAATTATATGCGCGACAAATTCAGATAATCAAGTTGGAGGAATAGGAGTTGCTATTGAGTCCCTGTTAAAAATGCAATTCTTTCACATAAGAAGGCAATAAGAAATATGTTCCAACCCTCAAAATAGACGATTGAAAAGTGAGTTCCCCAGTTTGGTCTGATTTATGATATTAAGACCTAAGGAAAGCCAAAACGCAATCGCACCATTCTATACGGAACTCGTATATAAACTGAATGTGTAAAAGACAGAGCGCGCGATCTGGATAATATTCAACGGAAAATGTTCACTTTAAGACGTGTATGATGACAGTCCTAACGTATTCGATTTCAAATAATGTATTCAATTGCAATAGATGATAGAACACACTTCGGATTAGGTTAAGTCAATCTTAGGATAATAAAAACACGAAACTAACCCTTGTTGCTTCCAGTCAATTTAACGGGCACTTACAACTTATCACTTGACTCTAACCTTAAAACTGACACATGACTACTTTTACTCTTAGCGTTGATATTAACCATTTGTTAGCCATAATTTTTTTTGGAAATATCTTAAAAATCTTCTAAATCAAACTAATGACATTGATCGTACTATTTTTTTAAAGATTTCGTAGTTTTTCAAAACGTTTGAACATTTCAAATACTTCATTATCAGATCTGTTCCCGTGTAACCACTTTCTACACGGTTTGTACTGTTAATGCAAGCGGCGTACATTGTATGTCCCGAAAAATGTCCATTTCTAGTAAAAGTAGCAGTAAAGAACTTAAAGCTCTAGTGAATGCTCGTTAAACCTTGGTTTAGTGCATTTATTTCTCAATTGTCCATTTCAGGTGTGTTTTAAAATTGACTTGAAGCTTACTCTAAGTCCATGGCAATTCTAGTCAGTTCGTTTATAGTTCATTTGCAGTCAGTTAACTGTTCAATTATAAATTGCCTATGAATTGACTGACAATTGAAAGATAAAAAGCAGAAACCCACAAGAAGTAATATAAACAGTTGAATAGCTGATTTCATAAACTTGAACCAAGAATTTCGAATTTTACAGGAAAATTATCAAAAAAAAAACTTGCACTTGTAAAGAGAGAAACTCAGATAGCTGGGAAATAGTTATAAGAAAACGCTGTCAAAATGAATCCAAATGAGGCAGACTATGAAGGTGTGCATCTCATTACCTTTTCGGTTTTCCGCTGTTGAGTTAACTTCGTAAAGTTGCAGTAATTAAATTTTCACTTTCAATTCAACTTAAGTACAAATTTAATGTAATCCATTTTAAAAGGGAGAAATTAATTTCAACTATATTTTTAGTTTTTTCAGTTTCTTTCCAAACTAAATCGTTGGGAACTTCTAACAGAAATATTAAATTAACCTCGAAATAAAGTAATTAACATACTTAAATACTTAAACAAAAAACAAATCGTTTCTTTTTCAATTTCCGATTGATATTTGCTTAGTTGAACAGAATGGGGAGACTCCACACCTTCACGTTCTTTGCAACACATTCCTATGTACCCACTAAACTAGTTAATTCAAATGCTTTCGGAGTTAAGAAATTCATTCAAGGTGACCTTCAATTCCCCTCTAGTCAGTCAAATTCCAAATTAAACGACTAGTATTGTGTCGTCGGACAGTGTTGGAGATATGGACGTTAAATTAACACGAATTACCGAAAGAGTAAAGCATATTGAACCGAGTCGATATGTCGGGGTGTTATTTCTTTACTCAATCGATTTATAAATGTCAAACTTATTAAATATGTGTGTTCACATGCACGCACAACTTTGTTATAGATAGACGCTATATCAAAATGGCACGTTTAATGTATATGGAAAGCATTATGCTGAGAATATAAGCTGTACTCGACAGCTTATCAGAACGGCCATCTTTTAATTTTTTTTGACATGTTCCTTAAGCCCTTGTCACAATTGCAATTATCTGATAAAACTGTTGAAAATAAAAAGCAATTTAATGAATAATTGTAAATTGATAGAATCTTAAACAATTTGAAAAGGATTACTTTGGGTCATTCATTTTTTTGGTTTCAAAACTAAAGCTTAATAAAACTCACACAGCGATATAGTTTTGATGACAAATTAATTTTTTTTTGTTGTATAAAATGTGAACATTGCCATTTGGTATGAAAAAGAATATCATTCAAATGGGCGCCTTCGCAGCATGTAATTCTTTTTTTTTTTAATTACTATTTCCCACATTTTGGATGGCATTTGAATTATAACTTGACTTGAAGAAAAACAAACCCAGCTGCAAATGGTAGCGTAAATGAAGGCGTTTCTCTCCCCCAAAAACCTCTAATTTCTGCGAGAAACGGTGACAGTTTCACGTACGCGATCATTTTTGTTTGCTGTTTTAGGGAGAGTAGTGCAAAATAAAAGGTAACTGCAGCCGTCTTTAAAAAATCTGGTTCTGTTCTTACTTCCTACCAATACTGCGAGGGTTTCGCTAAGAGAAATAAATAAATTGAGGGGCTAACTTGAGAGGAGTAATAGCAGCTTGATGGAGAAAGTTGCTAACTATAGATAGTGTGTCCAACAACCTAACTCTGATCCTTAGGCATTTAAGTCGACGCACTTGTTCATTACGCCATGTCGAATTTCATTTATAACTAAAGAAATATTGATGCTTTTGTTGTAACAACTGTGACGCAGAAAAGTACTCCAAATAAATTCTTACTTCACTCTCTAGAAAATAAAGTCCTGATTCTGTTCTTTTCACAGTAGATGTGTAAGCTTTGTGGTTAAAGAATCTAGTTCCTCGTCGGCTATTTTGGTCATTAAGGAGCAAATGAAACAAGTTTATGTCATTCGTGTTGTCTCGACTGTCATCTTGAAGAGACAATTAAGTGATAAAGCGCTCTCTCGAAGGACTAAGCTTGCCTTATGTCCCAGTTCTACTCTATGGCGAGGATACCTGGAAGTTACTAAATGCGGATGAGTAATCCCTTAGTCTTTTCGAGAAAAAAGTTTTGCGTGCGACTTTTGGACCTGTTTGTGTCATCTGGAGAAGATGATTTAATGACGAACTGTATGGGTTGTACAGCGCCATGCGTCTAGTTAAGCGTCTGGGGATACAACAATTAAGATGTCTAGGCCATGTAGAGCGTATGGCCACCACTGCTTCGGCCCGAAAAGTCTTCGAATTTGATACATTGGGAGAACGCAACAGAGGACGGCCTAGGCTAAGGTGGCGCACACAAGTGTAGAAGGACCTCAACCAATTTGGAGTGCGCAACTGGCGGCAGCTGACGAAAGATCGTGCTTTCTGGAGAGGTATGTTGGTTGAGGCCCAGGTCCACTCCGGTCTGTAACGCCACTAGAAGAAGAAGAAGAAGCTTTCATCTTCAGGGGATCTTTGTTTATTGAGACAATAAAAAAATACAGCATTAGTGCACGTTAATCAAAATGTTATTAAAACAACTTACAATTAGGGTTTGGTACACAAATTCGTTGACATTCAACATTTTGCATTAAATTAAACTAATTAAATTTAAAATATGCTATTTAAACGTAAAACTAATTTTACACATACTGTTGGCACTTCATTGGGCGAAGATCAGGTTTGATGTTACTACAAAGGCTAAGTATTCAGTATTTCAAAATTGGCAGGCTGTTACCATTACTGAGTAAATCGCCTATATATTTTGTGTGTCCTGTTTTCTGTTCATATTATTGCTGTTGTTGATAATGTGAACTGTTTCTAATATTTATCTTTTGCTGATGTGATTTTCAGTTTGCAGAATTTGAACATTATTGAAGTCCGTTGTTTTTGACGCGTTCTTATTGTTTATGTAGGATTTATGGCCAGTCAATCTCTGTCGTAAAAATTGTTTTGTTGTACCTGCGTAGCATAGATTGCATGTTTCTTCTTTATTTCTTTTACAATTGATTTTATAGATGACGTCTGCAGATGTGTAAGTGTCAGATGAAACTTATTTCAAAAAGTAATTCATTGAAGAAAGAGGAAATCTTACAAAACAGCAAAAATGTTCAAAGCTCCAAATATCTGGCAATGGTTGAATTCCATTCGCTTGAAGACTGAGAAATGTTTGTTTTTCCTTCAAATGAAAATGGAAATACTATAAACAGCAAAAAAAAAACTTTCCAATTCATTTATTACATTCATTTAATTTACTCAGTTAGACTAAACAAAGATCACACAAAGATACATGAGAATGACGCGTGTGCACACCGAGCGATTTTATCGACCTCAAAGAAACAAGCAGAGGTGAAAGGAAGGCAGTATCTTTTCTTGTGCCTGCATATTTCGCATTCATTGTTATGGTTCGCATTAATCAATGTTGCTTAGCGTAGGGAACATAAATCTTATCGAAGATTTCTTAGTTCTCTCATAATCACTGATAAAACTACTTACTTCTCCCTATTTTTGATATTTATTTTGTATGCGAAAAGAACGTTTTTGTGGGAGTGCCTTACAAAATGTTATAATAATTTTAATTCTTAAAACTAGGTTTCTTAATTTTAACAACTAACTTACTGACCCTTGACAGGTGCTCTAAGCTAAAGTGTGTCTTACACATGCAGGTTGAAGTATGTACACGTAAATGTAAAAAAAACAGTCCTTTCTCATAATTCGTCTGTAGGGGAAAGACGGACATGAAACTAAAAATAGACGAAGATATTTTTAAAGATTTTTGTATATCTTTAAAAAAATGTTGTTAAAAATAATCTCTTAAAGAAAATCTAAAACAAAAACCGAAAATAAACAAATCAAACAGAACCATCCAAATTATCTGTGGCGCCTTCAAATTTCATTAGATACGCGTACTCTATGCAAACGGGGGCGCGTACACTATAAATAAACACGATGAATCTCATAATTAAATTTCGCGAAACAACCAATATTTGCAGTTACCGTTGATGGAACGCAGCACAAAAAGAAAAAAAAAAAAGAAAACGCTCAAAACAGAAATTAATTCTGCATGTAAATGCATTTCAAAATTCGCACTGAATCGCACCTATCCGTGTGTAACTGCATCCGGCATAAGTGGCTCCTCTCCAAACACACGCGAATCAATAAAACATAATTCATGTATGTACCGCGCCCCATCATCGCATCATCCTGTGCAAACATTTAAGTGGGCGCGTAGATAAATTTACATTAAACTTTGCCGCTACCCTTTCGAGGCAGAAATCGAATTGAATTCATTTGAAACTCAGAGATATAATAATTATTAATTAGTTGCCTTAATAGGCAATATATCAGCTAACATCCTATTACAGTAATTAATACACGTTCCCCTTTGAGGTGGTTGTACGTATCGCGTATCTATCCGTTGTCGTGTATTTCCAATATTAATGGATAAATAAAATGAGAAAAAGAACAACTTTCGAGGCAGAAAATGCTGCCTTCTCTCTTAATTAAAAAAAATATAAAACTTTTTGTTTCTGCTGTTTTTTTTACTTACTATTTTCCGAACAAAGCACGTATTTTCACAATCGTGTACAGTATATAATTGCCAGCGTTGTACCTTCACGTCTTCTGTATACATATGGCTGTGTGTATTCTCGATGCTATTATGTTATTATACTAAGCAGCAGCTACATGCTACAATTTGCTTATAAAATAACACGAAAGCCTTAAATAATCGCCGAGTGTACAATATTTGTGCTGGAAACATGTGTATGGGGAGTGTTGTGTGTGTGTACACCTACAGCTCAGTAACTATGCGCATTGTATAGCCTGAGCATATCCCGTTTCTAGTTTATGAAAACTCGAAGGACAATATCAATTTGTATTTCATCTATCATGTGCGAGGAGCTGTGTGCTGTGGGCACACGGGGGGGGGGGGGATACATAGACACTAAATATACACAGGCACCCCCCCACCCGTCCGCCCTCCATGTAGAGGTATAAATTGGGGGAGCTGCTGCTACTGCTGCCCTGCTTGTGCTCGCTCGCTCTTAAATATTATTTCTATGAAAAATAATTGCTACTGATTAGATTATACTATATGATAATGATACAATGAATTCAGGGGTATTCTCTAATATAATTAATTACAACAGGCAGTGCTCGGTGGACTTATTTAATTGGGTTTTCTCTTAATTTGTCTCAGTGCGTCAGTGTAAGCAAAAATTTTATGTGAAACTAATTTTGAAACAAAGTTCAGGTTTATGTTTGTTGAGTTACTTTCAAAGATTTCACCCCCAGGCCAGAAGATGCATGCTGTGGGGCATCACCTTGCTTTGTGTGTGTTGAATTTTGATTTCCCGTTGGTTGATTTTGGGTTACTTTCAAGGAAGCGAGGGCGGATACTCGTTTGGTTTAACAAAACATACGCTCGGCGATTTGCTAATGGTCCCTTGGTGTGGAGATTAGTTTTACGAAAGTTGTGTAACACAGGGAAAACTTGGTTATTGTGAAAGGTTTTTCATCAATTTGAATTTGCTTGTTCAATATATCGAACAAAAATAATGTACTCCCTTATGTCATCGGTTGTGTAACTTAAATAGACTCCCGAGAACGATAGAGAACACGAGGTGTTGAATAATTCATGGTGTATGTGCTTGAAGAAAGTTTTATATGTTTTTAATTAAAGTTGCTATTTTTGAAAAAGAAACAAAAGGTGATTTTGGCACTTCTCTGGTATGCATTGAAATACCTTGAAAATGTCTAGAAAGAAAACAGAGTAGCCTTGTAATTTTCTTCGTCCTCGAATCTATGCCCTGGGAACTTATTGGCTTTTTACTTAATAATTATTAATATATTATGAAAACGATTTAAAACTTACTTCATAATAATAATGATAATTTAATGACACTAAAACCCACAAGGGACCAGGGCCCTGCTTCTACGACTACTACTCGTGCTGTGCGTGCTACTGTTCTCTCACGAATATAAGGAACTTACAGTTTTTTCCCAACTCCGAATGGCAAGATTTGAGGAGCTTTTCATAGACGATTGATACTCTTTGAGTGTCAGCAACTCGAAAGCGGTGGTACTATGAAAAAATGCGAGGTGTCCCGTCCAGGAATTGAACCTAGACCTTCTGCGTGCGGGTGGACGCACTTACCTACAACGCCACGGCGACCACCTCGACGCGTCTTCAGCATGAAAACAACGATCTTCCACTGTTCCCTTTCATTTTTTTGGTCTCACTGAACGCTTTCTTCTGCTGGCACTCCCAATTTGGCAAATTTCTGTCTTTTTGAATTCTATGCCACAGCCTGTTAAGTAATATTTAGTCTTTTTAGACATTTAACTTGTTTTCAAATTGAGGCGTGGTGGTCCTTAACCTTAGATTTGCAATCCAAACTAATTTTTCCCGGTCTTCAATTCACCCCGTTTGGTGTGGATTTACTATTACGAGCTTAATCCATACCATTTCAAATTAATTTGCGCTATATGAACGACATTTTGGTATGTAATGCAAAACCGCAATAGCTCTCATAAACTCCAAGAACTCACCCAAGGAACATTTCATTGTCATTCATTTTTCGGTTTCGAAAGTAAGCCTTCAAAAAATACAACCAATAATACATTTTTGATGAACATTTTAGCTCTTTATAAAATTTAGACATTGCCAATTAGTGTGAAAAATAATATCATTCAAATGATCGGCTTGCAGCATATGATTCTTTTGAATTTTGAACAACTTTCTCTCACACTTCTGAGGGTATAACTCGGCCGTAACTGTAGTAATCTTCGCTCTTTATGCATCTAGAGTTCAGGGATTACTTGAGTAAAAGTCTGTTCCGAAGTTCACTGAAAAAGATCTAATGGCAACGGTGTCAAATCGTATTATCTTTGTGGACAATTGACCGAAAAGTTCACTTTTTGGTTTTTAGATGCCCATATGCGGTCATTTTTCTGGTTCTCCACTGAGTGAGAAATGTGTCAAATCACGTAAGAAAGCTTTCGTTCGAAAATTGGTGCTTATTGTCTGTTGTTCCAACATTAAAGAAGCGTATCTACGGCGTTAAAAATGGAGCAGGCTTAAATTGGTGCATAGAGTGAACTTTATAAGGATGTATACAGAGAACGCCATGATAGTTTGTACAACGTGTTTAATAGCAGCGAACCCCGGGAAATCGATAAAATTTGATCAGGAGCAACATTTTGACTTACAGCAGCACTATTTTCGACCGATCCTGCATTACGATAATGTACAGGCCTTACGACATCAGCAACGCTTCCCGTCTCTTCAAATGTGCATTACCTTAAAACATGAGAAATGTTTCCACTCTTCCTTTTTTTTTTATTCACAATTTTGCCATACGGCGTAAGTACTCAAAGAGAACGTAACTTTTGCAGAAACTACTCATCCATGCTATCCGTGCTAATGTAATCTCCCAAAAAGAGGGAACCCACAGTTGGTTGCCGACTCCAAATAGTCAGATAAAGCAAAGTTTAAATGTCGTCGGCAACTCGAGATGCCGTGAAAAGATGAGAGAATTCAGAAATCGACCCTGAGGTCGTCGATTTTAGAGACGATGCGCTACACCGCACAGTGGTGTCTGTGTATAGAAAGGTTGGAAAGAATACTTTTGAAAGCGTGGACCAATCTTACTGAAATTTGAAACTTACAATAAGTGCTAGGATATCATAAACTGGTCCAAAAATCTTTGATGTATCTGTAGAACCTTACTACATCAGTCTTTTTCCTCTTCACAACTTTACCGATCGCTTGTGTAGTCGGTCGATTATAATGTCCATAATCAGCGCAAAAAGTGTCTTCGTTTGAACCACCAAATTTGTAGCAAGTTTTAGAAATTCTACAGCGTTGATCGATTGTAAGGCGATCCATTGTCGTTAATGGCAAACATTCACCTAATATTGTCGCACTTCAGATTATTGCCCAGCTTGACATGTGCTAAATGCGAGTGCTAACAACATGAAACGACGAAATGAATGACCCTGCGGATATTAATTGTTGATTGGATTTTGAATTTCGGTATTGTGTCCACAACAAAAGTGGTTGTTTTGTAATTTTCAATTCGCCCGAGTGAGAATCCAATCTGACATGACCCTTTTTCTTCTTCTAATGAAAATATCAAGACTTTGCCAAGGGAATGCGTCGGTTTGTTAATCACACAAGGTGGCAAAACGCGTTAAGGTCTCTTTCAAAATTATTAAATAAATTATTGAAAAGCTCTAAATCCTGTTGTGTTTTTTTATTGAAGTTGTCCCATACCAACTTAATGCCTTTTAAATTTGTAACATCGCAATATTTCTACTTTATTTCAAGCGAACAGAGGTGAATAAATGCAAAGACTCTGTTCACGCGTGAAACCTGAGCTGAAGTAAGTTCATTCGAATGTTTATTTGATATGCATATGCAACAGGTTACGTCCCCTTTAATTAGTTCTTTTGGTTGTAACACACGTATTGAGTCGTTACATAATTTGATTGCTTCCCCCAGAAAGAAAGAATGAGACTCCTTGTCGGGCAACTTTTAATGAACTGTTCTCCTTGCCAACCGGGGCACTTCTAAATATTGAAATTTATGTGAGTGTCTCCATTTTCATTTCAGTTTCGTCTATAAATTCTCAAACGAAAATTATTGTTTGAAACTAAGCAACCATATACACACATAAATGTTTGTTGGCTATCTGTCATTGAGACCACTTTTGATGAACAAACATTCCATCCATTACAGCAGCAGACAGTCAAATAACGTCTCTCATCCATTTGATGATCTACCCCTCCTACAAGTATATCTACGTATAAACTCGATACAATCAAACGACAAACTATTTCTCTTCTCTGTCCACAACACACACAGCACAGCAGAGGGTATTCAAAAGACTTTTCCTGATTTCTGACTGAAACATGTTCACAAAACTTCACACGGGCAAAAGAGGAAAATGTAATTTGCGACACAATCGCTTGCACACACAGGTGTTTATACCAATACCTTCGAATAATCCAACGCATGCTCTGCCTAATCACTGCCAGAATGCCACCACTTATGGTACTTATCGGTGTTATAACAGGGTACTTTGTAATTGGGAAACGTGCAAAGGGTTTGAGTAGCCTCCTTTGGAACGAATTCTGTACAATTTGCATGAGTGAGGAGTAGGAGGAAATCATTTCCACCAGTTTCTTCACGTATGGTCTTTTCTTATGCACTGGAGGGTTTATCATTAAGGGGGCAAATGTTGTGAGAAGTTTCCATATTGGCCAAGTTAATCTTTTCACACAAGATTGAAATGGTTTGTAGGAGGTAGCCTGATTTCTGGACCTAGGGGGTGGTCTTAATGAATATTCTGTAGCCCGTAATAGATTTAAAACTAAAACAACTTTTTGGTTAGTAAAAGCTCTTTATCTTCTAACAAGTGGACAAATATGAGAAATTGTTCCTTTTAAGGAGCCAAATATTTTGAAGGAGTTTTCAAGTAAACTGTAGAGAAAAGAACTTTGAAGTTAAAAGTGTAAAGAGACCTTTTGGAGGAGAAAAGTTGACATTATGTTTTCTTGCATTAAAAAAGCCTTCCTTACTTTTTTCGTGTCAGAATAGTAGGACACATAACAAGGAATCGGTGGCAGCCGCGAAGGGCCGGTGCGTAGTTCGAAAGTTGAAGGCTTACGCACCGGAGAGCCCAGGCTCGATTCGTAGACTGGACGTTGTTCTTGCATATTTCTTGGACACCGACCTGCGAGTACTTATTATTTGTTAAAACATTCTGAAATTTTGTATTTTGTAGTCGGCACTAAATTGAAAGTCCTTTCTATTTGAGAACAATAGCACGCACAACACGCGCAGTTCTTCGAGGAACCTTGGCCCTCGGTCCTTGAGGAGGTCTAGCACCATTCAATTTATTAATTATTGTTCAAAGTAGAACAAAAAGAACAAAAATATCAATGATTGCAGTCGGTGGACATGTAGGTGGCAGACAACACAAAATAACCCAAATTTAAGAAAATATATCCCCCTTTACAAAATGCAAAACTTTGCGTTTGTCTTCACCCCTTGCACGGTTTGCAACAGCCAGAGATTTTCTATGTGTTGGAAAGACAAGGCTAGAACCTCCCGAAAATCCACTGATCCACTGTACTAAACGGAGTGAATCTTTGAAGTGAGCACGCTAGTTGCATCTCATATTGTTTCGCTTTTCCTCGTTTGATACAGATCAGTACAGGGATATCATCCCCCCGCATATCAAGTAGAACAAAATATATGAAATTTTTACACTTCATTTTGTGAATCTCTGAGTCAATTAATCCAAGTCGGGGTATCCCATATCGCAGTAGGGGTGTTTCACAATCCGGGTATCGAAAATCACGAAAAGAGTGGGTGGGTGGGTGTGTGTAGACTTCGTGACACTTCTGATAAACGAGAGGTGCTATGACGACAAAAAATGTCTACACATTCCAAGTGATGTGAGTTGAAATTTCAATCTTTCGAATTACACAAATATGGAGACCAGTTTGAACATCGTAGAAGTACATACTTATATATGCCCTGGACTAAGAAAACAGTTCATTTAAATCCCAGAGACAATAGCAACCGCTTTGAATGGAAAAGGATCAAGTGGCATTCTTGTACTTTCGAGTTATAAATATCAAAAGTTTTACATGTGCTTCATACGAAACTTACTACAATTAACCCCTTTCCTCAAGAATAACTTTATAATCTCTAACAGTAGAGCCATGACAATTAAGCAAACAAAAGTTTTCGGGAAAGTCCTTCACTACTTCGAAGTTTAAGCTGCCTTTTATGACACTGTCTAAGATGATGCTTTGAGTCGTTTCTCAATGACAGAAATTTATTTTGATCTCGTTCACCGTTTCAATACCAGCAAACACTTCATTCCCGGCTAGCTGTGTTCGTCCTAATACGTCAATATCGTTCACTTATTCTTGCAGTTGTAAGGATTTTTTGAAGTTTCCACCTCTTGTGTTAGCGAGTGAGTTTTGCACGACACTCTCAAGAACGATCCTAAAAAATGGGCATGACAGCCTGTCGTCTTGTCTTAAACATTTTTTGACATTAAAGGTATTGGACCCGACCTTGACAGAGCAGGGCAAATTCTCCAGCATGATTGTGTACAAAAATAATTGAGGGACACTACAGCCCACAAGGGATCAAGGCCTAGCTTCTACAACAACTAGTAGAAGGGACCTGCAGTTTTTTTCCGACTTCGAACGGCGAGATTTGAGAAGCTTTTTATAGATAATTAATACTCTTTCAGTGTTGTCAGCAACTCGAAAGACGTGGTGCCGTGAAAAAGTGAGAGATGTCCCGTCTAGGAATGGAACCTAGACTTTCTGCGTGGGGGCCGACGCATTTACCAATACGCCACGGCGACCACAAGACGTGCAAAATATATATGTCCGTTGTCGTATGCGGCCTTGAAATCGACATTTTTTTTAAAGATCTTTCGCAGTTTGAAGATATGGGCAGTTATGGAATTCCATAGCCTGAGACTAGACTGATCTGGGGACTTTTAAGGTTGTTGATGAATTGTTTTGGCAGCTCACACAAAACCGCAGAAAAAAACTGGTATGTGATGCTTGGGAAACTTTGATAGTTTGGCGCAGTTGAAGGGGGTCTCCTTTGCGAGGAATGGGGTGAACAATATTGAGTCTCTGATACAACTTCAACAAAAGAGAGTATTTATTGGACGGTAAATATGTGCAACCTTCTTACTTCTACTTCCTCGTCTCTTGCTCGTTGAAATCAACTGTGAGGGCTTGCTTGCACATCACGGATACATGTTAGCTGTTGTGATCAGTTTCTTACAGTTTTTTGGCCAACTTCCGCAAATATATCCGAAGTAAACCGGGTTTTGGAGAACGTTTAGGTGACAAATACATGGTGTCGATGAAGGGTGAATGAATTGGTTGAACATGAACATGTCTTTCTTGTCTTCATTCCTGTTTATGCTTCTTCACCAACCAGCCATTTTGTAACGATTGAATGTGATCAGTTTAAAGTGGTTTCCAAACGACAAAAGATGATAGAGGTCTGTCCCCGTACACATTACAAACCTACTAAACTGCAAAAACAAGGCTAGAAAGCTTACATTCTTTTGCAAATGGAAACAAACATTCCTACTTTTGCATAGTCTTGTGATGCTTGTAATGGGTACCTCAACGTATCAATTATTTTCTGCGCATTCTCAGTCAGTTTATCAAAACAATGTCATCTGAAATGTTTATTGCATTCATTCCGGCGTGGGTGTCAAGGCATTTAACCGCTTCTTGACCGCGTCACGCTTATGTTCTAAGTCTTAAAATATTCCGTCCCATTTGCTCTGCCGTATGTCACAATTAAAGCTTATTAAAATCATCTTTGCTCAGTTTAAACAGAGTTACGGAAACATTGAAATGTTCCGTCAGTTAGCTCATTTAGTCGATTTCTGTAGTTTTTCTAGATTCTTTAACAAGTTTTTTTCTTTTCAAATCAGATTTTCGATTATCTAACAACTGTAGTGAGGTTTTTTTGTGAGCTCTTGCAAATTGCAGACGTGTTTTCATTTCAGAGTATGTATCAACTTGATCTATTCAGCGTTTGGCGTAAATGAAAGAAACAATTCTCGTACAAGTGCATGCACATAGAGAGATAAACACAAAAAGAAAACCTCTGAACAAATACAGATGTTATGAGGGAAGTTGGGATAATAATTCGCTTTTATGACTCTTACTACTTTCATTTGGGAATAGTTCGAAAAGTTACACTTCCCACAAGCCACACAACACACTCCCTCCCACCCAACTCCAATCAAACACTTATTTATTTTATTTCACCACCCAGCAGCTCTACTTTCAAATGTGTGCTCGTGTAGTTTGTAAATAACTGCTTGGGCTAAGCAACTCTAAAATTAGAACGACGCCGTATACACTGTTTATCAGAAGCGTGCCCCCTCCACCACCCATTTGTAAATTGCACATGCGTTTGCAGCAATTACCCCCAAAACCAATTTCCCGTAGCCAATTCACACTTTCTCTGTGTAAATAATGAATGCATATATACACCAAACAATCAGTTCACATGGGTACATGGTTTCTCTCTGTGTTTTGTGCAATTTTTCAGAGTTTTTGAAAATAATCAGTTATCTTGTATGAATTTTACAGTCGCCCTACTTAAGGATCGCATGCTTCAACTGAGAAATCGGTACAATCTTGAGAAGCGACGACTTGAGAACTTGGCAGAGGAGTTCCCCACAAAAGTGATACAATCCCAGTGGCCATTGTATGAACACTTGCATTTCCTATCAACGCACATAAGGCCACGACGCTCCTATAAACGCATGTTGACGCGGCCGTCTGGAGAATTCCGCGCACTAAGCAATCCGTCCTCAAGTTCTGGAACAGCGAATTCTCATTCCAATGGAATGGTCACTGTCAAACTAGAAAACGGACTCGAAGCCGGAGACTCGTAATAAATCCGCACACACCAAATCTGAACAATCAAAATGTACTCAAGGATAGTTCTTTGTATTTCAGGGAAGGTGCTGGCAGCAATCCAGAGGAACCCGAGGTAGACTTCGACGCTGGAGGAAATCACATGTTCGCGTAAGCCCAACACAGCCACTTGTTCCACTTCTGTTCCGAAGCTAATTGTATATTCTTTTTTATCGATTTCAGTGAGAACGAAAACCGTCCCGAGGGAGGGACACCACCCACAAACAAATCAATCTCAGTGCGAAACATTGAGTGCATGCGAACCATTGTGCCGAAGAACAACATCCGTCGACCGAACCATGATTCTGCTGTGCCTGAGAAACGCCTGCGGCTCGAGACGTCGCGAATTCAGAAGTACGATGCTTTTGGCAAGTTTATGACCTCCTCCCTGTTGGAGATGCCGCCCGACCGAGCGCTGCTGCTGGTCGAGAAATTCACATCGGACCTAGTTAAGGCGCTCATCGAGAAGCATCACTGCCAGAACGGCAATCAGAAAGATCCAGTCGACGTGTCCGACGAGGAAGCTGCCGCCGCCGCTCACTAAACCCCACCACAATGTTCGCGTTGCGTCCCATCATTTGTTTCCATTTAGTTTTAATGTAAAAAAAACAAACACCTACATTTAATGAATTTATTATTATTGTTTAGAGTAGAGTCGGTTCGGAGTTAAATGTTTTTCGTTGAAAAAAAACAGAGGAAGAAGGTTTAAGTTTGATAAGCGAAGAAGAAGACAGGTGCATTGCTAGAGCACAAGTTTTTCTCTTTAGAAAAAGAAGAAATAAAATCTCATTTATTTTTGACAATGACAGTTGTTTGTTTGTAAGAATTTGATTGCGGATTATAAGACTGAAAGTTATAGGCTGAACGTGTGTAGAGGGAGCTGTTGAAATTTTATAAAATTCTAATTTTATTTATTTGCAGGTTGATGAGAAGGGATCCCAGTTCCATTTCTGATAATTTTTCTGACTTATCGTCTTTTTGTAAACTTTAAGAAATTACTTTTTTCGCTGCTAATTTATTTACTAACATTGCCGTGACATGAGGCATTATGTCAGCTCAAAACAACACTCGGAAAAATAACGATTTCTAGTGTGAATAATTACAAAGTATTCTAAATGCTGTGGAAAATCAAATTCAAAGCGGACAACTCTGGTCATACGTAAGTGGAATGCGGAACAGCAATTTTTACTTTTCAATTCGGGATTTGGAACATGAATTTCTCATTGTTCAAAGATTGAGTTCGTAAAGTGTGGATTGCAAAGCATAGGTGACATGATGATGACCGTCTGTCTTGCGTGGAAACGGTTGAATTTGAGTGGCGACCAGGACTGGGATTGAGTTTCGAAACGGAACAAAAAGGTCACGACGGTAAGGTTTCGGTGCGATACTTCCAGATTCGACAAACGTGTCTACATACTTTATAATGGCCTAGCTTGCTTGGGACGAAACCGCCAAATCCCCACCTAAATTCTTTTTGGGTTTTAAATGAAGGTAGGCAAAACAGGCAACAGCTAGACTACACTTCTTACGTTTCAAAGGACGACACGTTTGCCACACTTACATACAACTTAATAATTTAACACAACTCTTCCGTTCGGAGACTCAAAAACGAATGTCTCCCGTTTATTCAAATATCTTTCTCTATCCTACATCTAATTGTATAATACATGTAACTTAAATCTATTCTACCTCCAGGACTCTGCATCAGCATTATATCCACGTTCGGTGGGCACACAGGTGTCTGTGGCGTTCTGCTGCCGTTGTGAGAACATTTAGTTCCCACACTACCGAACATATTTGAGCCGCTCGTGTTAACTTACGTATTTACTACAAATTTCCGATAAACTGAAACATTTTCTTGGTAGTATAAGCAAAAATGGTGATTCATCGTGAGGTTTGATTTATAATGTAAAGCAAAACACATAAATTTGAAAGCCAACTCAAAACGTATATTGTCGGTTCAAAGAACGATTCATGACTATTACTTTGTGTGATGTCATGTAAACGTTGGTCAGGACTTCGTCTGATTTGGTCTCTTCGGAAGCAAACATACTAATCTCCCGCGGATAGCACGAGAATCACTCGCTTTCGGGTTCCAAAGCACCACTCGTAGGTGGCTTATTCCTGAAGACCTAAGACCTTACATAGCCCGAAAGCAAATAGTCCAAAGGTGACTTAGATGTTCAATTTACTGTAGCAAAACGTGAAGTAAAGTCCTCACCAATATGATTTTCTTTAACAAGTTACTTATCAGCTCAGAGCTCACTGACACAATGTGCTAAATTTGTAGGAAGCATATAATCCGTCAAATTGGCGTTGTAACGGTTACATTTGACGCTGATATTCTGATTACCCTCATTAAAGAAGATATACATATAGACCAAAGATTCTCCCTGCCCATTTACCACACCATAATAATAACTGAGTGGCACCACAGCCCACAAGGGGCCAGGTCTTCTGCATCAACTACTTGTACTGTGCCTGCTACTGTTCTCTCACGAGTAGAAGGGACTTACAGTTTTTTGTCGACTCAGTAAGCCGAGGTTTGAGAAGCTTTTCATAGATAACATCTTCGAGGTAGTGCCGTAAAAAAATGCGAGGTGCTCTGTCCGGGAATCGAACCAAGAACCTTGGCGTTTGAGTCGGCACATTTACCAATGCCACTGAGACCACGCATGTGATATCTTCTTCTTCTTCTTGTGGTGCTACAGTCCGGTGTGGAACTGGGCCTCAACCAACATGCCTCTCAAGCCAGCATGATCTTTCTAGAGCTGCCGCCAGTTGCGCACCTCAAGTTGGTTGAGATCCTTCTCCACTTGTGTGCGCCACCTTAGCCTAGGCCGTCCTCTGTTGGGTTGTCCCAAAGGCTCAGATTCGAAGACTTAACTGGCCGGAGCAGTGGTGTCCACGTGCTCTACATGGCCTAGCCATCGTAAGCATTGCATCCGAAGATACTTGACCAGGTGCATGTCACGCAAAACTTTTCTCTCGAAAAGACTAAGAGCTTCCTAAGTAGCATCTAGGTTTCTGCCACGTAAAGTAGGACTGGGATGATTAAGCTGTTATGTAAAGCAATCTTAGTCCTTCGAGAGAGGGCTTTATTACTCAATTGCCTCTTGAGTCCACAGAAGCAGCGATTGGCAAGAGAGAGATTCTGAGTTTGATTTCGGTACTGGTGTTATTCTCCCTATTTACCGCGGAGTAGACGGAGTCCTTGACTATCTCAAAGTTTCTGCTGCCTAGTGTGACGCTCTGTTCGAGCGTCCTTCTTTGATGACAGCATGAACTTCGTTTTGCCCTCATTAACCGCCAGACCCATTTTAGCCGCTTCTGCTTCAATGCCAGCAAACGCCTCATTGACGGCTCGTTCATCCGATCACGTCAATGTGTTTCCTCTTTCCAAGCAAACAAGTGTAACTGTGATACCATTTCAAAGTAATTCCCATCATTGTGAAATCGCCATCTCGAAGAGTTTCTGCGACGTTTCGTGATCGTCGAACAAACATGAAGCCACCAGCACGCCAAAAAACCAAGGAAAGACCAAAATATTGAATTTCACTTGGCTTGGACTGAATCTCATACTTCCCCTCTTTGCAATTATTTCTATACGTAGTATTTTTTCATTATCCTTCATTTACATTTCCTTCGTTAAAAATGCATTGAAACAAACGGCTGAGGGGAAACCATTCCGGAATAATATGGGCAATCGCAATGAGATATTTATGGTACTCAGCATTTTTTTGAAAACAACTGATTTGAGTTTATTTTATTTTTGTCCTTGTTTTGAGATAGTGCGATGCTATGAGAGTACACGATAGTAAGCTTAGCTTTTGTCTGTTACTAGGGAACAAACGAGTAGCAGACAAAACTTACAGAACTCTTGGATATTTCCATCAGAGCCCTAACGAAGAAGTTGTTTTATCATTCTGCCAAATATTTTGCATCAAAGTAACTTCCCATCCACACGCACACACTTAAATTTCAAAAGAAATTCAAAACAAACTTATTTGAAAATATTGAATTCAAAACAAAGTTATTTAAAAAAAAAAACAAATTTACGTTCAGCTCGCAATGAAGATGTGAAAATCTTTTCATGTTTGCGGCTCTCCCTGGTGAGATGTCAAACTTTCTTTAGACTGGAAATCAAAATTTATGCACAAATGGACCAAGTTTAAGACTTTATACAAATACCCGTAGGAGTTCCAGACTTACATAACTTTCCCAGTCTCCCGAGCACCAACATGTGTGTGGTTTTTCTCTCGTATAAGGGAAGGCGGATCGAACTGAAGTATCTATTCTCTGACTCACTTGGGAGCTGACCTCATAAAAATGAATAAAAATAACGAATACAAAAGGTCAAAGTGAATAAATGAAAATATAAGCAATTGGCATCTCCAGACGTGGAAGGGTATATTTTTTTTATTTGTATGAAGGTGATGAATATTTGTTTGTTCTGCAGTGCTTTACTAGTGCAGTGGTAGTCAAGTACTCAAGCTTCTTTGCATTTCGTTTGCTGTGTGCTATGGTAATTCACTGACTGCAGGTTTTAGTTATTTCAAATTTAACAACTTGAAAACCAGGAGTATTACAGCTTTGTTGTGATATAAACTCGTAGACACAGAGTTATGCAATTTGCATTTCCTTCGAAGCGGAGATACAGCTTGGAAACTTGAAACAACAAAAATTATTCATCGCTATAGGAATACCCAAACGCGGCATTAAAATACTTTAATGAGACAAAAGAAAGCAAGAACGTATTCGAAATATGGTTTTTTTTCCAGGGGGATTACTGCAATATATTGCCAGCCTTCAATTTCTAGGAAATGAAAAAAGAAGAAACAATTAACTCCGGGTAAAATTTGCAATACAAAAACGTGCCCCTAATATTTTCATTTTGTCGTAAAATATACAACTGTGATATTTAATGTTTTTCCAAGTAAGGAAGGAAGCAGGCGTAAAGTAAACGAGTAGGGCCAAGTCCGAATACCTATTTGAAGATGCAATAAGATGAGCAAAATTGTATTGTTTCCGTCTATTATGACATTATAAGTAAGAATAGACATTCTCATCTATTATGGAACACAATATCGTTGAAGCGAGTCGCATTCTGTCCTTTCCAACCTTCAAAGACATTTTTGTGACGGTTCCAGAACCCAGGGATTGCTTGGATGAAAGTGGCCTTATGTGCTTTCATCGTTTCCGAATGACCTAATTCTTGTCGAATACCATGCCTTCAAGAAAAAGTTCGTTAAGAGTAACATAGCCCAGTAAAGCACACATATGACCGGAATGTTGTTCCAGTCTCATTTTCAAAGAAAAAGTTTCCAATGACGCCACCACTGCACAATGCGCACAAAACTGTCTGTCGATGGTGGATTCTCGACAAAAATCGGGTGCAATTCGAATTGTTTGGCGTAGCTGCAACGATTTAACGAAAAGATCAGATCTGTGTCGGTGTCGGTAAGTCGGGAATATGAAACGTTTCGTTTTTTTAACTTGATACAAGTATTTGCTTATAATAATAATAATTGAGTGGCACTACAGCCCATAACGGACCAGGGCCTAGCTTCTACAACAACTACTCGTGTTGTGCATGCTATTGTTCTTCACAAGTAGAAGGGACCTACAGTTTTTTGCCGATTCCGAACGGCGAGATTTGAGAAGCTCTTCATAGACAATTGAGTGTTGTCGGAAACTCGAAAGAAGTGATGCCGTGAAAAAATGCTAGGTGTCCCGTCCGGGAATCGAACCCAGACTTTCTGCGCCGCAGTCGATGCACTTACCACTGCGCCACGGCGACCAAAGTATTTGCTTATACATCACCCAATAAATACTGGGATTTACCAATAAAAACACATTTTCGAGACAAAATTCGGCTTCAGTTTTGGCGATCACCACATCATTCGAGTCATATTTTATCCGGCGGGCATCTTTTTGTAGTCTAAAAGGGGTAGAAGTTGCTGGGGACCAGATCTGGAGAATACGGTGGATGTGGAAGCAATTCAAAGCCCAATTCGTGCAATTTGGCTATGGCACCCAACGACTCGAGACACGGTGCATTGTCTTGGTGAAAGAGAATTGTTTTCTTTTTCATATTCTTCAAATGCACCAATAATGCCAGGTAGTATTCTTGCGCGTCCCAAAACACGGATACCATACCCTTGCCAGCCGACCTTTGTGTTTTTGGACGGCTTGGGCGTGGTTGACCGGCTGCTATCCACTCCGCTGATTGCTGATTTGACGTGTAGTGGTGTACCCATGGATCCAAAGCAGTTCCAAACAGCTCTCAGAATCATCGACACGTTTCTGGTTTTGGCTCATTGTGAGCAAACCCGGTAACCATTTCGAAAACAGTTTTCTCATGGACAAATTTTCATGGAAAACAGTTTACACACTGCCTTCTGTTATCTTTAGGGTGTCAGCTCTCTCAAGCAATTTCACTTTGCGGTTTTCCAATATCGAACCTTATTGTTGTAAACCCACTATTCGGCAACCAGAATGAGGTTTTTAAATCCATACAATCACAAAACCCACGTGCTGTGAATGGGGGGTCAAAATTGTTCAAAATTTAATAACTTATTCATTCCTTTATCTCCGGCTGTAATTTTTAAAAGTAATTAATAATATTTCAGCAATTACCGAGAAAAAACTAGAGGACACAAATGATTGATAGTGTAGTTGGGAGGGCGCCCAAACCCTGCAACAAAGTTACAACAAGTAACTTTCTCCTTTTGCAGACTTGTATTGCGTAGGTTGCCTTTTATATTTCGGGATTGGGTAACCCTAGTGTTGCAATCTGGCAACTGCCAGCTCTATCGTAAAGTTTGATATTTTTGAGATTATGCGTACTCAGAACGTTTTGACATACAAGCGCTTTTTATATTGTTTACAGTAACTTACAAGATTCATCTCGCATAAAAAATGGAAATCAATCGTGAAAATGTTCGTGCGATTATTTTTTACAACTTTCGATGTGGATTAACTCAACAACCGTGTATCGATGAACTTAATTTAATTTTTGGCAATGAAGCTCCATCAAGGACCAGTGTTTAGCGATGGTATGGTGAATTCAACCGAAGTCGTAGTTCACTCCAAGACGAATTTCGAAAAGGTCGTCCAAAATCAGTTGTTGTTCCGGAAACCATTGATGCTGTGCGCCATCTGATATGGCAAGATCGTCATGTAGGCATTAGTGGGACCAGAATACATTCAATATTGCATGAACATTTGACCGTCAGAAAAATTTGTTCGCGTTGGATACCACACAATTTGTCAATCGCTCAAAAACAGGGTTGGTGTCGATTGGTCGAAAGAAATGCTCCAAAAATACGATCGCAGTGCTTCGAAACAAGTCTATGATATCGTGACAGGTGATGATTTTTGGATTTACGCGTATAAGCCCGAAAGTAAACAGCAGTCGACTGTATGGGTGTTTCAAAGGGAAGCAAATCCAGCAAAAGTTGCTCGATGGTCACCTGTGTTTTCGGAAAAACTGGACATGTCGCAACCGTACCACTAGAACAACACAGAACAGTCAATTCTGAGTGGTACACAACCGTTTGTTTGAAAGTTGTCTTCCAAGAAATCAGGAAAACTAACCGCCGAAGACGGATCACTCTTCAATTAGACAATGCGGGCTCTCACATATCGGCTTAAACAACTGCATTTTTGAGCACTCAAAACATCCATTTGATGAGTCATCCGCCGTATAGCCCTGACTTGGCACCGAATGACTTCTTTTTTTTCCCGTATGTAAAAAATAAAAAGAGAGGTCAACGTTTTTCGACACCTGAAGAAGCGGTTGATGCGTTCAGAATGCTTCAATTGGTTCAAACGCATGCAGAAGTGTATAGATATTTTGAAAAGCAATAAAGTTATTTTCGATTGTTAATATTTGTTTTTATTCTCTCATCCCGAAATAGAAAAGTCAACCCTCGTACGGTGTCGGTTTTTTGAAATTTTGGGTTTGGGGTTTTTGTCTGCCTCATAGAAATTATTTGCTTAAAGGTTGTTTCAATTGTATATACGTTTTTTAATTTCGATTTGCACCGTGACATACAACAGAAAACTATTAAAGAGCCTACTTCGGGAGCGGTAACGAAACTGGGACTATCCACTTTACATTCACAGTTACTTATCCATTTGTGTTCATAAAATATCATTTAAAACGATTTCAAAGTAAGAAAAAAACCGATACTGCCCCGACATAGGTACATTTTGTGTGTATACACATTTTGCAGAAAAACTCCACCGTGCACAAAAAATTCTCTGTGTAAACAATTTCAGCCGACTCACTGGCTTGGGAGTAACGTCCATTAACATAGTTTCTATTATCTACTGAACGGGTTACGGTTTGCATAGGGGAAATACATTTTTGCAGCGTAAATACGAGTATTTGCGTGATTCGTGTTTTCTCTGTGCATACTATATAATGTGTAAAGCGAAACGTTGATAACATGAATAATTTACGGTAATAACAGCGATAAAATTCAACGTTTCGAATACGTGCTGGATATTGAATGATTTTTACTCGTAAAGTGTACCCAATCCTTGGGTCGTTGAACGTCAAAGCACAAATTATAGGAAAATGTTTTTAGGTTAGGTGTAGTGAGAAGAGTTTTACGATTTTTACTTAAAGTTGGATATGAATTTAACTAAATTAAATTTAGCTGGGGTTGCATTTGTTTGTCGCCATATCGTTCGACAAGTGTCTGTCATTTTTTGGCTAAAACCCTGGTCTTTATGATCGAAACACTTTACTGATTTTCGCAAATCTCACTTGAAGCGAATTTTCGATCAGAAAAGTAGTTCGTCATAGACTTGGTATTAAGTTCGGATTATATCGTGGCTTCATAGAACCTCCCAGAGCTTCTGACGAGTAACTATCGACGGGTGGCCTCGTGTTATCCTAATGAAAGATAACTGCTCTTCTATTGGTCAGCCCCTTCTGAGCGATTGTGAACTTTTGAGCATATTTTATAATTTGACTAACCAAATGCTTCGTGTGACAAGGACATGAATAATTTGGGTTTTTCCTACAATCATCAGTAGTTTCAACAATTCTTATAGTATAGGGAACAGGATAAGGGCACGGTCATTGACTTTTATTTCATATAAATATAAAATTAACAATAAAAAAAATTTAACATAAGTCATATTGGATTTGGCCTATGATCGTCTACCAGATTGACAAAATGTAAACTTACGAAATTTATACTATTAGAAGTTTCCGTCTATTATACGCTTTCTGTATTGAAATGCTACTACTAAGTAATTATATAAAACGCGCCATCCTTTTTCACCATTTAGGATACTTAAAATTTCTTTTTTGACCAGCCTATGGTTACGAAAAATTGCTAGTCAAATTTCCTTTAGAATTGATTTAAACACCAAGAAAATGTATCCTCCCTTACTTTCATATTGCACAGGCAGTAGAGTGTTGCTAAATCAGGACGATGGTGGTGGTGGTGAGGAACAAGTTCACTTCCCATTTTAAACATATGTAGTACCTATTTTTTCTACCGAGTAATGCCTTCAGAGTGTAAAAGAATATGGGAGGCGATCCAGTTTCGATGTTTATTGGAACATCATCTTTGGGAAATATCGTAGCAGTTTCTCTACAGCATCATAGGCTTTATATGCCCACATTTGAGCTCCATATATCGAGGCTGTAGTTGAATGAAACAAAGTTTGCTTTGCACTTTGTAGCAAATATTTATTTTCAAACAGCGTTCCCAGATCGCATAGATAGCTCTTTTAGCCCCAGCTAATTTTTTTTCAAAATGCATTTTTAAACTTTAGAACGACGATATCGGGATGCCTAGGTATTTGTAATTGGAAACTATCTCGCACGATAGTTCACTGAACAACCTAACCTTACTACTCCAATTTAAGACTTCAATTTCGACTATAGTACCAAAATCTTGAACAGACAATAATAGAAAAATGTGGTATGGAAGCAGATACAATGCCAAGGAATTCCACACAGGCGGATCTAAAACTAGAGCAGAGCAGGAGCAGGTATTTACACGAAACAATTCCTTAATCAGTCAGTCTTTCAGAATACCGGCTTACCTGATTGGCTGCCAATGAGTACGATATCGAGCTAAAGAAATCGTCATTCTTAATCATCGCGTAAAACTGTATGTCTAGTATGCTAGAAACATAGCAGAAAACTATGAAGCTGACGAGCCAAACCGAAAAGAAGGAACGGTCATAAGACATAACGTATATCTGGGTAATGAATCGTTGAAGACCGAGAAATGAAATTGAGTATGCAGCAGGAATTGTAAGAGATGGACAAAACAAAACACATTAATGTCTGTAAATATAACCACTTGCAAAGAACATCGGGAATCAGATGAATGATGGTAAGGATTGTTGTCATTCCCAAGAGAGGAGACGCAGACACCTTTAAAGGATACAGGTTTATCGCCACTATGCAATCTGATTAAAATCTTGAAAAAGATTTTAGTGCTGTTCAACAACAACAAGGACAATCCAAGCAGGCGTTGCGCAGCGAGTCGGCGACTGGGACCTATTCTTTTAATCAACTACATTGCAGATCAACCACCATCCATCTGTCAACGGTTGTTTGTTCGCAGACGACTAGTTGACAAATTCCACATCGTTGTCACCACATATCACAGCACGGAGGATCAAACAACAAATAGAAAAGCTATACTTCGACTACCATAAGTGGGGCAATCGAATCATGGGGGTCCTCAGGTGCCTGCAGCGAGTGACACAACTCGAACACAGAGTTAAACAAGACTCTCAAACGGACAAGGAGAAGTATCTTAGAGTGAATTTCACTAAGAAGTTGTAGTTGGATCCTCAGTTAAAAGGATTGCCATTGATGGGATCTGAGAACGGAATGACGCTGAAGGTGAAGCTGTTACAAGCAGCTCTAACGGCTCATCAAAGCGTAGGGCTTTTCCAGCATAGAGAAGCTATCGATATTCGAAAAGAAGATACTACTACGCATCTGCACCGGTCTATCACCTTGTTAAGCACTGCAACACCAGGAAAGTCTGCAAAAAAGCGCGCATGGTCTCCCCTTGCAACAATTGTTCAAGAAACAGCTAGAAGAAACCCCAACTCATCCAAACCCAATCATCAGAAACTTGAGGAGCTTAATTCCCGGACATCCATACCTGACCGGGGAGATTCTTCTCCCTAAAACCACCGAATGAGAGCCGAATCCCTTTTACTCCTGCAAAAGGTGCTCTAAAGTAGTTAAACAACCTATCATCGAGGTTGAATTGACAAAACATAACCCCCTTACGTTAAGGAACGCCATTGACAGACGCGTCCCAAATGTAAAGATAGGATATTCCATCATGACACATGTAAAACAAATTCAAGGTTACGTAAGACGCATGTTCACCCGTCGGGCGCCTGTTCTTGAAATTGAGAAAAATTGTAAATTGTGAAACCACTTCGAGCGCGATACATATCATATGAATCTGACTGCGTTCAATAATTCTGTTTAATGTCATTCCCATCCGGTTTGCCTTGTACACGTATGTACTGAACACTTTTCGCGTTACCTTAATATGGATCAGATTATAAGTGCTTTGAGCGATCAAGGTCGCCTCACCACGTTTCAATTTTTATATTCTTAGTACACGTGTATAGATTTGTCCACCAGCACACACACACACAGAGGTAATATTTAAAGAAGATTCTATCAGCTTTTAAAGAGCGGCAACGAATGGATTGTGATGCACGTTCGAAAATGACCAGCAAATAAATAAATGCTGTTAACGACATTGGTAATGGTATGAAATTCTTTGCGCTGCGTGATATATTAAATGATGTCTGTATCGAATGCCATTCGATGCAGTGGTCGGGTATTTTATGCTTGTACCTTGTTAGGTTTTTGTAACTTAACTGTGTTCTTTTATTGCGGAACGTAAGCCCATTAAAATTGGAAGTGGTTAAAGAGTTTAAAAAACCGAACAGAGACTTTGCAGTAGTGCACGGGTTCTTCAGAATGTGTTTAGATAAATCGTGAATTAAAATAATCAACGATTGTAATAAATGTTTATAATTGCTACTAGAGAAATCAAAGTACAAAGTTAATTAACTTTAAAATACGGAGTTTGTCCTTTTACTGTATTTAATGAAGAAAATGTGTAAGTTTCTTCTTTTATGAAAACCATAAATGCAATCCATGCAGTCGTTGCGATTGCAATTGTGTGTCATTTCATTTGAAATTTAACCTCTGTGCATTAAAGCGTCTTCTTCTTCTTCTTTTTGTGGCGCTACAGTCCGGGGTGGACTAGGGCCTCAACCAACATGCCTCTCCAGCCAGCACGATTTTTCGCCAGCACCTCAAGTTGGTTGAGGTCCTTCTCCACTTGTGTGCGCCGCCTTAGCCTAGGCTGTCCACTGCGTTGTCTCAATGGCTCAGAATCGAAGACTGCGGGCCGGAGCATTCGTGTCCATACGCTCTACATGGCCTAGACATTATTAGCGTTGTATCCCAGAGAGTTGGTCGTTAAATCTTCTTCCCCAGATGCCATCAACGCAAACAGGACCTAAAATCGCACGCAAAACTTTTCTCTCGAAAAGACTAAGGGCTTCCTCATCCGCTTTTAGTAGCGTCCAGGCTTAGTAGCCGCTTCCGCTTCAATGCCAGTAAACTCCTCATTAACGGCTAGCTGTGTTCGTCCGATTGCGCCAATATCGTCTGCGTAACCTAGCAATTGGGAAGATTGTGCCTCAGGTGTTGACTTGTGAGTTACGCACGATCTTCTCAAGGATGATGTTGAAGAAGTGACATGACAGTGCGTCGCCTTGTGTAAAACCTTTTTTGACATTGAAGGTCCCGGTGAGTTCGTTCCACAAATCTACATGAGTTTGGTAGAAATGCCTAAACTGGGAATGGCACTGTATAGCTCGTCTCTATGCAAGCTGTCATATGCGGCCTTGAAATCGACAAATAGGTGGTGAGTGTCGATTTCAACATCTTGGGTCTTTTCCATCTTTTCCAGTACTTCACACATTTTCGATGATCCGCAACAAGTTGACGAATCTTGGTCTGGAACTCTTGCATCGAACTAATACCCCGAGTCTTGCTTCTTGATAAAACAATAAAACAGATGAACCACTGGAAATAACTTGGCGAAGTGTTTTCCTCATATACCACAGCGATGGAACTATGAAGCTACCCGGAAAAATTCTAAAGGTCGTGAACAAAAATGGCCAATATGTGGATGATTCGATCAAGGCGGGTCAGTGGAAGTTTTGGCAGAGAGTTCCATTGCTTATCAAGGACAAGGCGTTTGGAGAAGGTGCCATGTAAGTACACTGGTAATTTGCCTACGGTAGCGAGAATTTCTTACAAACGTTAAGGAGCATGAGGTCCTACCCTTGAGAGTTATGACATCTCCGGTTGTGCTCTCTAGATGTCCAACCATCAGTGGAAGCCCTATCTAAGGATGCAGACAGCCGTTATGCAGGTCAAAATCCAAAGAGTACCTGGAAATGTTTTATTATCAAAAATCTTAAAAATTATAAAATAATAGAAACAATATTAAATGCTAAATTGAGAGTTAGGGATCACTGTGCTGCACGACTTACAAAAACCGGTAGTACGAGGATTCCATTGACGGAGCGGGCCAAATAATTTTGTAAGACGAACGATTGTTTGTCATCGGTACACGGGCATATAGAGAGAGGGCCATCTAGTGCTTTTCTAAATCATGAATTATTTTAACACCGACAACTGTTCCTCACTCGAAATTTGGATAGAAAGGTCAGTGTCACACCAACGCGGAATGAAATCAATCACTTTACACTTGAACGACGTTGGGAAATATTAAAAACATTTTGCTAAGCTGAGGCCCTTTTTTGTGAAGAAGTCTTGTCTGAAATGGAGTACCCACCGCTACTGCTGTAAGCAATTTGTGGAAAGAGTTCAGAGTGGTATGAAAGTGGACAACACAAATGGTCCCTGTCGTGGTACTTTACGCACAGCTGAATATGTGTCTGCAGTGACCCAGCGTATGAGACTCAATTCAGAAAATAAACTCAAAAGCTCAACATCTCAACCTTTGAGAAAATCTGCACAAAAATTCCGAAGTTTTCGCTAACACGATCCAATTTTTTCAGCAATTGAAGGCGGCCCACAATCCACTTCTGTATCGCTTCGCAGGGTGGGCCTTAAACTGGGTTGAATTGAACATTGATTTCGGGCAAAAAATATTTTTTTCTGACTGAAAACATTTTTATCTCGGCTGCTATGTACGTTAACAAACAAAACTGCAGCATATAGGAATCGGAAAGAATGCCAATAAAGCAATTGATCCACAAAGAACGACAGATTTGTGCTCTTCTAAAATGATGGGGGGAATAACTTTTCGATCATCGGTTGGCATTAATGACCGACTTCTTTTTTTTACTCAAATTGAAGACTCTCAAACTACTACTACTACTCAAATTTTTTGTGCACCAAATCTCCATAGGGATATCAGCCGTCTTGACGCTGCCAACTAGCCGCCTCGGAGCTGAAATTAAACCATTTGAACTTAATTTTTAGAAAAGAAAGGGCGGTGTTAAGCAAGAATCAGGTGACAGAGAATATCTTTCAAACGACCCGTGAGCTACAGCCTGAAACCATCAACAAGGTCTTAGAAACTTGTTATGTCAAAATGTTTTACTGCAAAGCCGGCCGAGGTATCCACATGAACGACGATTTCATATCATTTCAAACATTTCGTACAAACATTGTTTTTGGCCGATTCTTTATTTACTATATATTGTTACAGATAACTTGTGTTAAATCCTACGTATGAGGTCAAGGTTCAAACCTGACTGTTATCATCATTTTCCACTAAGGGTATCGCGGAGTCTCATGCACGCAGTTGAGACCTCCAAGCCGCTCGATGACTCTAAGTCATCAGGAGCTTATTCCCCAGCGCAACCATGCGAGTTTATGGACTTGATCCAACCACTTTGCCCTCAGTCTGCCTAGCTGTCGCCTTCCTGATGGAAAAGCATCTAAAGTACGCCTCGGAAGTTGTGATAAGGAGGACATTCGAACAACTTGGCCAGTCGAACAAAATAAAGCGCTTTCCCTCCGAAGAAGTAGCTGCTCATCATTTAGTTTCCACCGAACTGTCAGGTTTCTCAGCCTAACTATTCATAATTCAAATTTTTTTTTAAACTATACTTTTTGCAAAATTTTGTTTCGTTTCTAGAAAGCCTTGCAGCATCGCCGCTCATTGTCGAAATTAAACTGTAGGCCCCACCCACAAAGAAGCGGTACGAGTGGTCCTTGTTCATTGCATCGCAGCGCAATTTCCACTATTGCCTTGCATATTTTTTTTGTGTACTTTTTTACTTAATTTTGAATTCAGCCTCATCCTGTAAGTTGTGCTTCCATATTTCCTTATAGTCCAATGTTCCTTAACAGCAACGACCTCTTTGTGTTCCCTCTGCACAGACAATAAACGTAAAACAGTATTTTCCACGCCTGGAGTAGAAAACGTGCTCCCTGTGGTTTCACCCCGTTCCCCTCTACCAGATACCAGATACCATCTTACATTGTAAGTATTCACTCCTGTGTTAATGGCTGATGAAACAGTTTAATTTTGCGATATCCCGATGTTTGCCGGGCTTTATCTCAGCCACTAATGGATCGCCATTTCGTCGAGATGATGTCTAAATGAGTTGCACAGGCTACCGCGGGTGCCGAAATGAACTATTACTGCGCCAGGGGACAGCCAGGACTCCTCAGCGGTACGATGCTAATAACAACTTTTGGTCTATCAATCAAAATCAAATTGCCAATAAAAATTAATCCCAGCCAGGGGGCAATTTACAGAGTTTAATAAGTTTTCATTTAATTGTGGATGGGTGTGCGTGTGTGTGTGTGCGATGGTCGAGACGGTTTTCTATTCTCCGACGGAGCCCTCGCTCAGATGGGAAGTTCTTGTGCGTTTTCAATTAAGTCCGTCTCCATGTGCTGTGCGTAACAAGATAATTGTGATAAATTGTAATTTGTTTTTGGGAGATCCTGTACGTGTGGGTTTCCTTAACAAAACCAGTGGCGATTAATTCATTGAAATACTGTTATGGAGTGAAGCATTAAAACCAATGGCAAATATGAATTTGGTCACTTTGGAGTGTAGCTGGGGATCGACGTCATTTTATGTAGGTCGTGCCTCGTGCGTATTTGTTGGTTATGTTTATTCAAATTGCACAAGTCCCGGCCTGCAGATATTGACATGAACAACATACGGAGTGGACATTACATTTATTTGATTTTTATGGGAAGAATGTTACTGAGAATTTAATTTGTGAACGCATTCCTCTAAAGTGTCGATAATATTGCTGTCATTCAGGTGTCCCTAGCAAACGATCAAAATCAATTAATTCAACGGCGTTCTTAAGAATTAGGCATCGCTCAGTAAGGATCTCTAGGTTTACACAAATATAAGATCAAGCTGAAGCCTATTCTGGCTTCTGGCGAAAATGCCTCAGGATGTTGAGTTTCATTGTAATATCTTCTTCATCATCAAATCTTTAGTGACGCAGCTCATTTTTGGCTCAATGCGTTCGTCAATAAGCAAAATATGCGTAATGTTTTAAAATCCACTTGTGCTACTTTGTCTACAAAAAAAAACTGTTGCGGTTTGCAAGGACGACAACCATCGTCACGTTACTCTAAATGCTTAGCTTTAGTGGGAAATTCCTACCGTTTTTTGACCCGAATCGGAAGATGGACTTGGAGATGTTGTTTCAACAGTAAGCCACATGACACACGTTACAATCAATTTATTGAAGAGTAAGTAGGGTGACTAGCTAGGCAAGGTTCGAAAGAGGCATTCGTAGGGCCCAAACCCACTTTGGGACTACGCGCTTTTTTGGTTAGGGCTTTCGTCGACGGTTGGGTCTCCCAACAGCACAACAAGAGATGGCATGACTCTCCAGGAGGCAGGCTGACCAAGTGCATCCTCCCGAACGTCATCCGTGGCTTTTCTGTTATCTATAGACAGAAAAGAGTGCAGAAAACTTGTCGGCGTACAAACGGGACACTTCACCTTCAGTTGCACCTAAATCTGCTTGGGCTTAGTGATGACACCCTTTGCGATGTCTGTGGAGAAGGTGAAGCCACTTCAAAGCACTTTCTCTGTGAATGTTCCACCTTTGTTCGTGGGACGGCTTAGGTGGCGGATGTTTGGCTCTGATGTGGTGGGAGCTGAAAATGTAAGCTCTTTATGACAGAAATGCCTGCTGGAATTTCTTCAGAAAAACAGAAGACTACAGTAAGTGAAGGTTACTGCCTGGTAGTACAACGGACCAGTTTTTAAGTCTAGGTACACTAGAGTGCCAACCTCCCAACCTGCGACAAAAAGAAAAACACAAAAAAGTATGGTAAGTATGTTGTGTAAAGATATGAACCAATCGATTATTGAACTAGACCTATTTCTGGGGGGCTATACAAAGTTATTGCCGACAAGTCAACAATGAACGCGAAATAGATGCCGTTGCAGCCGCTGCCGTGTTTGCCTAGTAATCGAAAATTGGGTCCAACTAACAGACTGATGTAAACGTTCCCGCGATGGTCACGAGGTCAAGTCCCGTTCATAAATGTTGTGATTGTACTTCAATCCGATAATAAAGTTTATGAAATATTTCAATTGGCTTGTGAATTATAGAAAAACGTTAAGTCCTTATTGGAAAACTCTTCACTTGTATTCTTAAATCCTGTATGGAGAATATAACCTCATCAATTGACTTAAATCTAACTTTGTTGCGCATTCCAGGTATAATTGTTCTTTCGCATTTCTCCTTCGATTCTACACCTTCATGCCTTAGCTGGCAAGGCAGAATGTCTAGAACCTTGTGGGTTCCGGCTGCAAGCGTTTTATACGAAGTTATTACTTGGTCGTCTTTCTATTTCTATCCATTCAGTTCCATTTGCGGTACGATATTTGTGGTCATTGTTCGCAATTAGCTGAGGCCCCCCAAATTCACAGAAACCGGATTAATAATAATAGAGTTGCACTACAGTTCACAAGGGAGCAGGGCCTAGCTTTTACAAAAACTACTCGTGTTGAGCGTGCTATTGTTTCCTCACGATAAGAAACGACCCACAGTTTTTGCCGACTCCGAACGGCGACATTTGAAAAAGGTGGTGCCGTGTAAAGTGCGAGGTGTACAGACGGGGAATCGAACCTAGACTTTTAACGTATTTGTCGACGCACTTCCCAACTACGACAAGGCTACCACACTATATGCAAAGGGAAACCTTAATGGGCTTCGTGATTTTAAAATGTGAATAGTGTTCGCTATGGAGGATATGGACCTAAACGACATTCGCTTCCAATGGGTTGGTGCCATTTACCATAAAGCCATCTACACAACTGCTCTTTGCGCAAGAAATTCAATGAGCGTGTTGTCTCACGGGCAACGATCCCCGCAAATGTATTAGCAAACGAAGATGATTTAAATTTTGGAACTGGCAAGAGGAAAATGTTGTTAGACTTACAATTTTAAACAGTTGCAACAAAAATAGAGAATTTCAGCACAAAAAGCTTTTATTGAAACAGTTCCTATTTAGAGGAACCAATCAAACAGACACTTCAAGTTATTTAAGTTAAACATTTCAAGATGTTTCATATATGGCTTTTTACACTTGTTGCTGCACTTTGTTTCTTGTTCTAGAAATTCGATCACTTTTGATTGGTATCCAACGTTCAGTTTCACAATTTTATCTATCCCACGCAAGTCCCCCCTAAATTCATGTGAATTAGAGAACAAATTGAGAAAACAATTTTCAAGCTGGATTCGAAGAAGTCTTCAGAGTTGACAAGCTCTTTTCTTGGTAAATCATCCTGTGACTCGTTATAAACGCAGCCAAATTCAGCTCACGCTGGAACAAGTCATAGATTCAGCAAGTCTGCTGAACTAAAGATGGGTCACCGACTCGCAACGTCGGCATCGTGCCACACAATGTGTGCACAAACAACATCGAAGTGCCAAATTGCAGTGACAGCAATTTGTAAGCAGGAGCCAGGAACGATGCGAAGGAATGTAGCTTTAATTTGTATTCTTTCTCGGAAAGGGCTCAATCTAACTCAGTGTAATCTAATGCACTACTATATGATCATAATTTTCTTCCAAAGTACGTTAAAACTTGGGTAAGGTTGTTTATTGTTGAGTTTGGGTGATCGGCGAGATAGCATAAACGTTTAACCCTGTTCCCACAGCATTTGGTTTTCTTTTGTTGCCACATTTATGCTTTATTTCTCAATTCGTATTCTTATCCTATTTTTGGACGGAAATCTTCCACTAACAATAGCAGTAATTTTGAAGTCGATTAGAGAAAAACATTCTTGCAATTTGTGTCAACACGAGAGACTAACGTTTTGAAGGGACGTTTCTATTGTAAAATAACGTTCAAGAAGTGATTTGTTTTTTAAATAATTCATGTAATCGCCTTAAAAGGTAAAGGGGAAAAAGACTTTCAGCAGTTTAAAGCAGCTCGTATGTATTAACTGATGCTACAATATCAAGAAGCTCTTACATATGTATAAAGGGCAAAGTGGGATAAAGGCGCATGTGTCCTTTGGGAGGATTGTGGTATTCACTTATGCCGGGGTAACTCTCCGTTCTTGTAATAAGTACATTGGGAATAGAATCCGAATCGTGACTAAATTGGTAATTCTTGTCTGCAAAAATATGCTTATTACTCATGTCAAGCATCTTTCCTTCTTATATATGTACGTCGATTTATAATTGACGAACACTTCCAGAATTGTACTGGTGCTACTCATTATTTGTATTTTTAAAAAAACAAAATGAATAAAATCTGTTACAGACCTTCTTCTTCTTCTTCTGTCTATGGTGCTAAAGTTCGGAGTGGGCCTGGGCCTCAACGAACATGCCTCTCCAATTGCGCACTTCAAGTTTGTTGAGGTTCTTTTCCAATTCTTAACCTAAGTCGTCATCTGTTGCGTTTTTTCCAATGGCTCAGACTTGAAAACTTTTTGGGAGGGAGCAGTGGTGTCCATATGGTATAGCCACCACCAAGCGTTTGTATCCGAAACGCTTGATCACTGACATGCCGCCGTACAGCCTATAAAGTTCGTCGTTGAATCTTCTCCTCCAGACGCCATTAACGTAAACAGGACAAGAAATCGCTCACAGACATTTTTTCTCAAAAAGACTAAGAACTTCCTCAACCGCTTTAAGTAGCATCCAAGCGGTTGCGCCGAAAAGGCGGACTGGGATGATCAAACTGTTGTTACAACTCAGATTAGTCCTTCGTGAGAGGGCTCTTCTACTCAATTGCCTCTTAAGCCCAACGAAGCAGCGGTGGGGAAGAGTGATTCTGCGTTTAATTTCGGTACTAATATGTTTGTCCCTTTTACCGCGGAGCCGAGGTAGACGAAGTCCTTGACTACCTCAAAGTTTCTGCTTCATAGTGGAACGCTTTGTCTGAGACGTCGGTGTTGTGCGCCCTTCCTCGATGACAGCACATACTTCGTTGCCAAGCCCATTTTAGCCGATAAACCTTCAATGTCAGGAAGCGCCTCATTATTGGCTCGATGTGTTCGTCCAATCCCGTCAATGTCTTCCGCGTAAGCCAGCAGTTGAACGGACTTTTGGAAGATCGGGCCTTGTGTTGACTTGTGAGATACGATCTTTGATCTTTGATTTGCATTTGTATTTGATTTTCAAATTTTGTAGGTATCAGTTAATTTGACAGAAGTGAAAAAACGCACACACAACTTGCTTTTATTAAAACCAGCAGGGTGGGGAAATTGTAAATTCTCTGCCAAAACAGTGCTTGTTTGACATAAAAGCCACATTCGTAGATTTTCGTTGATTTCTCCTTTCTTTTATCGTTTGTCTTCTTTACAGAACACCTAATATCAACATTGCTTAAAATTTCAAACTAAGGAGCAATTTCCTGAGCTCCTTAGACATTAACAGCCAAATTCGAAATGCTTGAAAAAAAACACAAAAAACAAATATTTGAAAACAACTCCCTTAGGGGTGTGTTAAAGGAACCAGCCGCAGCATCAAGTTGCTGCTTCAGCACCAGCAGAAGCAACATCAAAGTGGTGTCAATAAACTCATTGCCTTCGGATAATGTCCATCCTTAGGAAGAAGTAATTAGTCAACTAACTCCATGTGTCTGCAGCCAAATAAAATTCCCATTACGACGACTATCCGTTTGCGGTTTTGCCAACTGTCTGTGTGTCGGGCGAAACGCTGCAAATTGCAATAGCTCGAAGGCTTTGCTCCTTCCTTTCTGTCCTTTGTCCCGAAATGCGCCCTATAATTATATCATTTGGGAAATTGCTCTCATCTGTTGCTGTTCGCATGAAAGTTCATAATAAAGTGCAGCATATGCGTTCTCAGCGCTTCTCTGCGGTGATCGTTTCTGACATTTGCATTATTCAATCGACCCGACTAACTGACAGCTGACAGACACACATTAAATGAGCACTGGCACAGGGCATAAAATTAAATTCGAATTTTGCGTGTTCAACGGTAAGTAGCATGGCGTTAGTTTATTTGTATAAACCCCAAAAGTTTTTTGACTGACGAAAAGAACGAAAATGATGAATAATTATGTGTTCGGATGAAAAGTGCTTATGTGTGATCTGTTGGAGTGGTACGTTACTGCGCAGTCTTTTGAACAGCCGACTGAGATGCTTTTATTGATGGTTGCAGTAGCGTTGGGAGTGAGTGCTGGATTCTTTTGAAATTATAAAATGAACTGGTCGATTCAACAATACTTCTTAACGATGCTGCGCTTGTTCATAGGCTTGAGTATCAGTTATCCATTTCGCATCTTTCAACTAACGGTTGATAAAAATACAAAACAATCTGGTGGTGAGGTGTTGCGTAAATGCTGTGTGTCAGCATTGGAAGGGGGATGTATGCCCTTATTGCAATCTTAGAGCGCAGCAAGCGACAACCTACAGTTGTCGACCGTTAACTGTCGACCGTAATAGTACTGCGTACTCATACAGATGCCGATTTTTCAGCGAATTTGTTCTCAACCTCAAGAGACTTCACAATCCGTAAAGCGGTAAACAGAGGTACCCCACAGGGCGGTATTTTCTCCACTTTCTTATGTAACCTAGCAGTTAATAAACTTCTGCTGATTATGCCTGTGGATGCGGGGTAATCCGTCCGTCAAATTCGTATTCACTTTTAGAGACATTGTCTATCGGCAGTGCTTAAGATGACTATGTTATATAGAGTGGATAGAAAACACTGATCCGGCCCGAAGAGTACTTGAATCCGTCCCATTGGGACAACGCAACAGAGGATGACCCCTTCTGAGACGGCTCACACAACTTAGAGTGCGAGATTTGATTCACTTGGCAAGAGACCGTGCTAGCGAGAGGGGTATATTGCTTGAGGCTTAGGTCCATTTCGGATTGTAATCCCACTCAAAGAAGAACAAAAGAAGTTTGCGATCAAAGAGATAGAGAGGTGATAAGGCAGGAACTAAGTTTTACGGCTTTAGCACATTGAATCAATTGCTTGGAGCCCACCTGGATGAAAATAGTCAAGTTAGTGTAGCGTCGCAAGCGATTCTGAATCCTGATACAGACACAAATGCCGTTCTTTTGTCCAACAAACTCTTCGCAAAAGTGTGTATGGTGTTGACCTGGTTTGTTGTATGCAACAACATTAAGGTATGGTTGAAGGAGAATGTTTGTCTCAGGGAATCTCAGTGCTTTTTGCCCGCTCCACAAAAAAGATAACCTCAATGCCAAACACACACTTATGTCCAATATGCACTGGTATCTGCACTTTATTTCTTCCTCTTTATTTTCGACCTGTTGCTTGTATCTCTTTAGCATGGGCAATCATAAAACTATTGTAGTGGCAGCCATTTCGTGTTAACACATGAGACCATTTCTTGAAGAAGGTCATAGGTCCTTATCTAATATTCTTTCTGGCTGGGGAAGTCTACAGTGATTCGATTTTCACAGTGTCGCTGTCGATCCAGATTCAGATTTTGTCTCCATCGAGGAGACGTTCGCTATGGGACACCTCAACAGATACCGTCTTGGATCGAGAAAGCAATGGTCTGTGTGAAATTCAAAGCAGTTGACGGAAGATCATGTCAGCAGAAGGGGCATGTTGCTTGATGCGATTTCAAATCGTTCAGCTGTCTTCAAATTTCTCAGCTGTATTACGAAATTCGGTGTTTTGTGCGATTCGAGAAACTTACTGAAACCACTTTTGTCAATACCATTCGCGAATTTGAGCCCTAGTTTTTATTAGTAAATGATACATCCAGCGAGAAGTGGGGAGACTATAGAAGCTGCAGCTGAAAGTCTAGAAGACTGGGAAGAATTTATGGGTCGTTAGCATGACTTCTTTTAAGTGAGGTATTCGACCTAAAAGCGTATAAAATTCAACTTGTGCAAGAACCGAATTCAGGCCCCTTAATGAACTCAATGAAAATCCGGGGTTTTATCGCGAAATTGTTTCCAGTTCCAGTCCATTTCTGGATCACAAAATTATCGTATTTGGGCTGATGAATAACAAGGGCTACCATTAAATCCGCTTAGAACAGCGGTCTGGTGTGGTTTGTTGACTGGTGGAATCATTGGTCCATATTTCATCAAACATGAGGCAAATCAGAATTCAAGCACCTGGTGAGCTCTGGCTTCAACAAGATGGCGTTACGAGAGATAGAGCACGATGAACAATGGACTTGTTGAGAAGCAATTTTGGTGAGCACTTAATTTCATGTTTTGCCACAGTAAAATGGCCGTCTAAGTCATGTTAAAGTTCGACCTTAGACAATTTTCTCTCAGGATATATTTAGTCTCAGGTCTTTAGGAATAACCGTTCTGCAGTTGACGCTTTGGAAGCAAACATAACTCGTGTCATCCAAGAGATACCGGCTCAAGTCGTTTAAAATTTGATCTGTTGAATGGACCATATCAGACGCAGTCGTGGCCAACATTTACATGATATCATTTGTAAAAATTAGATGGAGTGAATTGTTTTCCTAACAGATAAAAAACATTTTAAGTAGCTTTCAAATTTATTTGTTTAATTTTATATTATAAATCAAACCTCACGATGGATCACTCGGAAAACTTTTTTCCATTGGTTTTTTTTGAGACAATTTACTTCTGCAACAATCGGTAGCAAAAAAAGGAGAACAATATGAGAGAACGCTCAAACATTTCGATACCTTTTTTATAGAACGATTAATCTTTTGCTTCGAAAAAAGCTTCAGTTTCGGCGTTCACGTCCTCATGCGATCCACATTTTCCTCCAGAGATCATATTTTTAAATCTGAGAAGAGGTAGAAGTTGCTGGGGGCTGGGGGCTGGGGGCTGGGGGCAGATCTGGAGATTACGGTGGGTGTGAAGGCAATTCAAAGCCCAATTCATGCAATTTGGCCATCGTAGCCAACGACTTGTGACACGGTGCCTTGGAAGAGAATTGTTTTCTTCTTCATATGAGACCGTTTTCTTGCAATTTTTGCCTTCAAATGCACCAATAAAGCCATGTAGTATTCGCTGTTGATCCTTTTAACTTTCTCAAGATAGTAGATGAATTAAATTCCGTGCGCATCCCAAAATACGGATGCTATAACCTTGCCAGCCGACATTTGTGTTTTTGGACGTAGTTCACCGGCTGCTGTTCACTTTGCTGACTGCCGATTTGACTCCGAGGTGTGTTGGTGAATTCGTGTTTCATCAATTGGGACATACCGACGCATAAAGTCCTGTTTATTCTCGCGAAACAGCTCCCAACAGCTCCCAGAATCATTGATATGTTGTTGGTTTTGGTTCATTGTGAGAAAACGCAGCACCCATTTTGAAAACAGCTTTCTCATGGACAAATGTTCATGCCCAATAATGCACACACTGCCTTCTGATATCTTTAAGGTGTCAGCTATGTCACGCAATTCAACTTTGCGGTTTTTCAAAACGATTTTGTGTACTTTTTGACGCTTTCAGGTGTAACCGCCTCAATTAGCCTTCCAGAGTTAGCATCCATGGTGTTTTGATGGAACAGAGTCCACTTTTCCAGCCTTGCACGATATTTTTCCCATCGAAAAGCAGTGTTTAATCAACACACGAAATTCTGTCTCCCTCATTATTTTAAAAATCTCAAAAGTAACGTCACTTGAAGCACTGTAACTTGTAACCTAATAATCAGATTGTCATAAAAAATTGATAGGCATCATTTGAATGTTTGTACTTCCTAAAAAATAATATGGATTTTTGTTAGTGGCGCCCCCTAAATGTCAGTCCCGATACCTATTGAGTGATGTGTTAAACAGCGTCAAAATTACGCGCTTTTGAAAAATGCAAGTGGATGCCAGCCGTAAAAGGGATTTGAATTCGACCTCATTGCAGTTTGACCACGTGCCATAAACAAAAACAAACCTTTAAATTTCACTTTTCTTGACTTGTGTCATTTTGTAGTTTATTTATCGTAATAATTCGCATTTTATAATTGTATGTCTTGAGTACATGTCTTATGGAATACATTAATATAGTCTATATACCAATTATCGAAAAAGAGAAAATGAAATACGTATGTATGTATGTATATTTAAATTACTTAAATCACGAATGCATAAGTATCATTTGAAGAAATACCCTAAAGATGTTACAAACTAATAAAATACAAAGGTCGTTACTATAATTAATCCGATTTTCAATTTTCTCTCTTGAGGTATGTGTATATTTTTTTGTTTTAATTCATTTTTTTTTTCATTTTTTATTTTTATTTTTTTCGGTTTTGCCAAAATTCGATAGAACACAACAATAACAAGCGGTAAGAGTGCTTGGAAACTAGCAAACTAAGAGAATACACTGTTTTTTTTTTGTTTGTTTTGATTTCGAATACTGCACACACACACAATGAATGAATGGAAGAAGTACGGGGTTGATAAGGAAATAAAATTCAAAGAACACATATAAACACACAGAATTGCTTATTTTTGTTTTCTTTTTTTGCTTTCGTCGTAAATATTATTTTGTTTTGTTTTGGTTTTAAATATCGTAAAATGGTGTTTTTTTTTTTTTTGTTTTTGGGTCATACGATGGTGTTTACGTGGAGGTTATTTTTGATGAACGTGGGGAAGGAAACTATGTCAGTGGCGAGGTGGGTGAATTTAGGGAGGCTTTGAGTAGGTGAGACTGTAAGCAATGAGCAGGATCCAAGGTTGGGTGAGGAAGCGAAGTCTTTTAATCTGAGTCTACAGAGGTCGAAGTCCAGGAAGGGGAAGAAGATCGAACACTGGCTAACATGAAATTTGATTGTGAACACAAGACAAGTTGGGTCCGGCACAGAACATCTCTGTTATCTATGCCGTGTTGGTGATCAGGTTCACGGCCCTAATGAGCGAATGACAGGGGAATTAGAATGCACCAAGTGTGTACAATGTCAACAGTTGTAGCACAAAGCATGCACACTTCATTTTTAATTGGTCGCCAAATATATGCAACAAACTTGCCCACAACTAAGAAAAAAAGTGGTTCCAGTTAAACATTCTTTCAAAAGTTGAGGGAAAAAAAAACTTTCGACATAATTGCTTTTGTTTGCTATGATGGGGGGAGATCGAGAGTTGCAACGGTTCACGGCATCATGCCGAGCTGAAGATACGCGATCTTTCGGACTTATAGAAGAAAACCTCGAAGGACCAAGCTTGTTTCGCACACCGCACAATTTGAAAGAGGCGTGAATGCTATTGAAAGCGTCCTCCAGAGCTCGCAGTCAATTCTAAAAAAAAATTGCTTCGTACCCGTTCTTCCCTAGAGTTACCGACCAATTAAACCGGTAGGGTGTTTACAAGTCTTTTGAATTGTAGTCGTGGAGACAATTTCTGAGGTAAGCTAACAGCAGTGTCTGATCCTCTCATAAACCTTTTTGCTTTATAGCGATAGGTTAATCCACACTCAAGTTAAATTTAATCGAACAATTTTGCATGATATGAGGAAGAAAAACCGAAAGGCACAGAGGACGTGGCGAACGATTGTGTCCCGAATGAGAAAATTGCGAACACTTAATGCAATGTAGTGATGATACATAGTAACTCGGGTTATGGATTAAAGTGCCGCCATTCAAGGTAGACTGACGATGAACAAGGTAGCTGAAGAACGTGCAACCAGGTTAACCTCAAACCATCGAATGGATGAAACGTCAGCTGGCTAATTTGGGGGAGAAAGTTCAAACACAAGCATAAGGTGAAACGTCAGCTGGCAGATTTGGGGGGAAAAGTGAATTTCACCGTTTTGGGCACTTGTTGCACCCAAAGAACCAAAGTTTCACTCGTGAGTGTCGTGGTGTGCGCACTTCAGTAGAGCAAGACATAAAAACTTAATAAATTCACTATGAAGTGCTCTGTTTGCAATGAAAAAGTTGAAAAAAATTTTTCCGCAAAAATTTCATTTGCACTATTTCACCTATCGTGTGTAAATTTAAGTGAACAAGACGCTGAATTTATTTATTCTTCTGGAAATCCTTCGCGTTGTGACAAGTGCGTAGTTCTCATGTGTAGATCTATGTGGATGCCTGATGCAATCATAAGCAATAACAGCAAGCAATGTGGAGAAAGAAAAGAAAGTGCACTGTCCTCCACTGCAAAACGCGATCAAGAAATTTGCAACATACATCAAACAACTGCAGCACATTCGGATACACCTGTGCACACCGAGGAAGGACCGAAATTCATTCTTCAAATGATTTACCTTTAACTAAGTAAGCTAGAGGAGACAAATGCTCGCTTCTTAGCATCACTCAACGAGCTACGAACAGAAAATGCTCGGCTGAATGTGAAGGTAAATTCACTGGAGAGTAAATTATATTGGCAACAACAAGATCTTCTCTCCAATTGCTTCGAAATTGTTGGTGTATCAAATGTTACCAACAGTAATGCAATTAATGTTCCCGAAGCTGGCATAGAGAGATGCTATGTTAAGAATGTGCGAAACAAAAGCAACGGGCCTCCAAACTAGTCGATCATCAGAATGTAAACGAAAATTAAAAATGAAGTGGGTTTCATTATGACGTTCATGTGTTGAAGCAAAATCCAAATTGTTGAATTTGGAATAAGAGCCGCCACACAATGTGTCAGTATGAAACCAATGGGTAAAGCCATGACACATCATTTGTCACAATGGAGCCTCTGAAAGAGGGTAATCGAGAATTTCTTATGACTTGAGGGATTAAGCTGATTCCTGACGAAGCCTACATGTCTTAAAGATTCAAGCGTACTGCAACGTTTACACTGAGGACACTTGGTTTGATTTCGGGAGTATTTGAATGCCAAATAATCTTTACTTGAAACATACGGATATACGTGATTGTACAATAGGAAGCATTCTGTGCATCATGCAGAAAGGGTGTAGAATCACATTTTATTTGTGTTTGCACAAAAATATGGAAGAAAATCACTTAAAACTGACTGTATTGTACAACAAATGCAGTGATGCCGTCAGGATGGACATTTTTAGAAGACGCTGTCAATTTTAACATTTGAACTGATCAGCCATGATTTGATGTCAGATAGAGAGCGACTGCCGACGATGTGAAGACCCCATGGCCGCCACAAACTGTGAACAGGGGACCACTCTTTTGGCTAAACTCTACTATACATCGAAGCCGCTCTTTAGGGAATACATATTGAGCCCTTTATGCTTGAATGTTGCCATGCTCATCGATGCACTGATACAAAATGTCATCTTCAAAATAAAAGCACACAAATCGAGTTCACCTACCAAAGTGAAATGTCTGAGAATTCTGTTGAATTTCTCGCATAATCTTAAAATAGGATAAAACAGAACAGAGAAGAACGCCTTCCACCACATTGCGCTCAAGGATTAGAAATGATCTAGGATTCGATGCATGAATTCATTCACCAGATTCTAGCGCCAGCTCAACAAGGAAAACCAATACCACATAACCCACCACTCGCCTTCTCACTTGCCAACACGCAAACACCGATTACGAAGACCCACAAAATGTATATAATATATGGTGTATATCATATCTAAGAGCTGATTATAAAACACGACAAACACAACACCGATAATTCGTAAAATCATCAGCGCCATTGCATAGAAGAGATCAAAATTGCAGCTAACCAGCTGCGGTTTAACATCAAACATCGAAACGTTGGCTGAAGGAGATGATCGTCGTCACAATTCGTAGGTTATGTTGTTCATGTGATCACGGGTCTTGCGCGGCGTAAACGTTGGCAACTGCTGACTGAACGGTGACTGACGATGCCGACTATTGGTTGTGTAGCGCTTGTAGGGTCGATGTGAGAATGATGTGCTGTAGGGAACGTTTGAATTGCGGCTACCGCCAAAACATCGCATTGCCGCACAGATGAGCGTACACCAGCGCCACGACGTGAAGGTGTAGAAACCGTGCGGATTATTCGACAGCAAATGATGACGACTGTTGTGCAGAGTTGAATTGTAATTGGAGCGAAAACTGCTGTCACTGCTGTCATTGCCACTGCTCTCAGTGCTGTTGATCAAATTCATGCGGAAGTAGTTGCCGTTGTAGTAGCAGGACTCATCGACGTCGTTGTCGGCCGGGGCGCCGGTTTCACTGTCAAAATTTCGATCAATTGAAACTGCTGGTGTGATTATCATGAATTGGCTGTATTTCGTTCGATACGATCGATTTGTTCCGTTCGAAACAGACGACGATCGGTTGTTGTTGGCCGACGATGAGGCTATTGCACTGCTGAAGCCGTTCAGCAGTGTCTGATTGGTATCGACGGATGAGAAGGAGTTCGACGATGACAGAGACACGTCACCATTGACTAAGATGGGAGACTGAGAGGTGGTCGCTTGGACAGATGACGGCTGCGATTGCTGCTTGGGAGCGGACTGTTGTTGGCTTTGTGGTGTTTGCAGTTGTTGCTGTGATTGCTGCTGGTTTGCTGGCGATGATGTTGGCGTGGAGCCGACAGACGGCATCCATCATCTTGATTGCTCTTCGTTGCCGCTGTTGCTGTCCTCAGGTTTGACAATTTGGTATGTTATTAAATATTCGGGGTATGCCTGAAATCAAAAGTGGATGTAGAGATTTTTTTTAGGAAAGAAGAGGGTTTTCATTACCTGTTCGCCACGGTAGACAACATATTCAGCGAAATGTAAGCCTCCGGCTGAGGGACGACCGATGACTGAGTGATGACCTGGTGGGGCGTGGGCCATTTTCATTGCACTGTATTGAAGGAAGGACTTTCCAAGAGCTACACGACACAGGAGCAGTTGTCTGAAAGAAAAATGAATGTATGAATTTGGTGGCACTACAGCGGGAGTAAGCTCGCATGTGGTAGAAGTGAACGAGGATTATGGTGACATTGGTGAACTTTAGCAACCACAAGGAAACGAAAAATATTGAAAGTTCATCTGATTTTTAAGCAGTGAGACACGCGACGTACTTTGGAACCTGGGCACTACTAAAAGCCGATGAGGAAGCCATTAGACTGTGTGACAGAAAAGATCTGCGTAGGATTTTGGTCCGGTTTGCGTTAATGGCGTCTGGAGGAGAAGATTCAACGACGAACTTTATAGGCTGTACGGCGGCATGGCTTCACTTCCTTATTCTTTCTTTACTTCCTCACCCTTCAGCCCACTTCCTTACTTAAAGTTAAGTTTAGCAGTTCGCCGCACCACATCGAGAACGGAATGCTCTTCGCAACTCAATTTCCCCTTCTTAATCAAAATCACTCACCTTGGACAGACGTAACACGATTTATCTTTGTGTGATGGACAACCTATTCCTCCACCAATCCCGTACACATACTGATTGCTCTTCGAGCTGTGCTCTGCGAAGTAGATGCCAGCTCCGAACATGCCACCAATATATGCGTGTCGCTCATCGAAACCCTTCTGTACAATCGCATTTATGAACGGACTCCCGTGGAAGAGCATCCTCTCGTTGGCCTGCAGAGAATTCTCTTCAGACACCTCCTGTCGCCTGTGCACGTACCGCTCCCACAGCTTCCGGTTTTGTACTTTTTGAACCTAAACAAGAAACAGGGGGAATTGTGAATGGATTGTTGAATGGGATTCGTTAGGGGTTCTTACGCGAATGATGTTGTACCGAATGAAATAGCCTCCAGCTTGTCCGTTGTCTCGATGCTCTCGGATTGTGGCCTGCATCTCCTCTTCGACCGCAACAAATTCTTTATCGTCCGGTAGTAAGTCTACTAAAAGAGTTCCTGGATTCAAGTTATTCCCGATTCCTGCAAAAAAAAACAAAGATGAGGCCTAGACTCAGATGGATGCCCTCGTGCAGTGTTACCTGTTGTCGATCGAAGTTGTGAAATTCCCTTCAAGATCTTGTGCCTGAATCCGTAGGCGGATACGCCAACTTGCTTCAGGTCCTCGTGGCCCATTTCTGCCAGAATTTCAAGCGTAATCTGTTCCCGTTCGAAGAGCTCTATCAAATGATCCAACTGCAGGCTGACAAGGAAGCTGGCCACGTTGTTGATGGAATCCGGGTCGCTGACCTCCTCGCACATGTCCGCCTGCGAATTTGACTCGGCGCCCTGCGCTGGACTGATACGCGTTGACATAAGCGGCACTGGGACACTTAATGTCATTGAGGCGCCCGAGGGTAGCGTCACCGTTTCAGTGGTTGGCGACAGCACAGTGCACGCAGGTACGCTACTTGGGGCAGGTGACGGAGAATTGCTTATCAGTGATGTCTGAGAAGTGCTTAATGCTGGATTGGCGGCCAGGGATGTCGTCATCGCGTCCTGCAGCAGACACTTAACATCGTCGGCGGTGGCCAACTCAATGGGGGTTTGGCCTTCCTGGTTTTTCATGTACGGATCGGCGCCGTGAGCCAAGAGGAGGGCGCAGAGCTGCGTCCGTCCCTTTTGCGCGGCCTCGTGCAGCGGTGTAAAGCCCCACTTATCAGTCGCGTTAACTACAGTCTTATGTTTGATTAGTAGAGCGGCAATGTCCAAGTGTCCGTATGAGGATGCGTTGTGCAGGGGAATTAGTCCTCCCTTGTCCTGGGCATTTACGTCGGCTCCGTTTCCAAGCAGGTACTCGGCCACTTCGTAATTGTTGTACCCTGCGGCCAAATGAAGCGGAGTTGAGTTGCGACCTTGTGCGTCACGGCAGTTTATAGTCTCTGGTGTTACAAGTCTTTGTACTCGGGCTAGGTTGCCCTTTTTGGCTGCGTCCAGCAACGCGGAGTTACCTCGCAAAAGCTCGGCTACATCATGATCTGACTCCTTCACCAAATCAGACGGCGTGGCGCCATCTCTATTCTTTTTGCTGGGGTCAGCGCCGTGCTTCAGGAGCAGCTTCACAATGTCGTACTTCCCTTTTGCTGCGGCTTCATGCAGAGGCGTGAATTTCCATAAGTCGGCTACGTTGACATTGGCGCCGTGTTTCACCAGCAATTCAGTCACTTCAAAGTGCCCGTACGAACAGGCGTTATGCAGAGGCACGAGGCCACCCTTATCTGCCGCGTGCACTTCTGCACCGTGCTCGAGGAGGAATTCCACAACTGGAACCCGATTGAACCCAGCGGCGAAATGCAGAGGCGTCGAATGCCTGCCATCCAGATCCCGGCAGTTAACCGTGTGCGGATTGGCGAGGACGATTCGTCGAACGGTGTCCAAGTCTCCGGCCTTGGCGGCTTCCAAGAGATGCGTTTCAGTGTCTGGTGGATCCTTGAGGATTTTCAGAACACTCTCTGAAGCTAATTGTGCGGCAGTGTAACCTTCCAGAGAAATAATACTCGTGTCGATGGAATAGGACAGTAAGAGGCGACATGCCTGCTCGTCGCGGGCACTCTTGTGCAGTGCCGTCTGACCGAGTCCGTCCAGCGCGTTAACTTTGGCTCCGTTCTTAAGCAGTGTGTCCATAACATCGTAGTGCAGGTGCTCTGCCGTCAAATGGAGTGGCGTGAGGAATGCTTTGTTTTTCTCGTTGAGAAGAGCTCCCTTGCGAATGAGGATCTCTGCTACCTGTAATTTAAAATCGAACATAAATCGGGGCAGCTCTTCGAGAGCGAAAGGGAGGCACTTTGTACATTACCTGTTTTCTTTTGGGATCCACGGAGACTGCGGAAGCATGCAAGGGAGTGTCGCCTGAGTAGGGATGTACGAAGTTCACGGTTTCCGATGTGAGGAATTTCTTTAGCCTTGGAATGTCCGCCTTTTTGCAAGCGTCTAACACGCAATGACCTTTGTATTCATCTGAAAGAAAAACGAACTTCAGATCAGAGGCACCTTTTGGGTCGGTCACCTTGTAACTCACAAGTAATTCTATCTCGTAACTCTCTCGTTGGAGCAGAGTCTATTGCAGATTTGTTATGGCAGTTCAGCAAAGTCGGATCGGCGCCCTTGCTCAGCAAAAGGCTGCACACCTCCACGCGGCTCTTCGACGCGGCCTCGTGCAAGGGGGTGAATGCCCACAAGTCGTTCGCATTCACATTAGCCCCCGCCTTTATCAACAGCTTGGTGACTTCGAAGTGCCCGTATGAGCAGGCATTATGCAGCGGAACCAGTCCGCCTTTATCCTTCGCGTGGACATCAGCCCCGTTGGCCAGCAGAATCTCAACAATCCCGATGCGGTTGTATCCCGCTGCCAAGTGCAATGGGGTCGATCGTCGGCCATCGCTTGCGTGGCAATTCACATTCAGAGGCGTCAGCAGGGCCAAAAGGCGATCTTCAGCCCCTGATCTGGCCGCTTCGAGGAGCTCATCTTTTCGATATTCGCCCGTCAAGACTGGCCGTGTATTCTCATCGGCCAGTTCGAGGGGAGTCTTTTGTTCGGAGTTGCGTATATTGGGATTGGCGCCATGTTGAAGCAGCGCAATGCAAACGTCTACCTTTCCCTTGCTTGCAGCTTCATGGAGTGGGGTGTAGTTCCAGTTGTCTGTCGTGTTTGGACTGGCTCCGGCTTTTAGAAGCAATCGCACAACCTCCGCGTGACCAAATGAACAGGCATTATGCAATGGGTGTAGACCTCCTTCATCGCAAGCTTGGATCGATGCTCCGTTGTTGAGGAGATATTCAACAACTTCACGACGACCATATCCTAAAAAAAGAGAAAAAAAAAGAAGAATGTTGTAGTTTGATGTTGAGTCGGAGGAACCTAAATGTGACCTAAGTTGTTGCTTGAGTTCGAGATTGTGTATAGAAAGGAAGCGTGCAAACGACGAGTTTGTTGTCAAGAATAGCTTTAAAATGTCGATTGATGGAGGATGGGAAAGGTTGGTTTGTAGCACAGAAAAGAGAAAAATGTTTTATCAGCGTTCTGTTCTGTTTCTCTCGCGTCACTGTCAATACTACTGCCAATACCATTCACAGATTTTAGTCTCAGTTTACATTAGTGGATGATAGTTGACTTGTTGAACCAAAACCGTGACGAATCGATTCGTCGTCGTATTTGACCGCCCAGATCGTGAGATATCAAATCGTTGGACTATTTCTCTGGAGATATGTAAGGTCTCAGGACTTCAAGAATAGATCAGCAACGATTGACGCTTTGGAAGCCGACATTAATCGTGTCATCCGCGAAATAGCAGACAAACAATTCCATTAAAATTGGACATTCCGAATGGACAACCTCAAACGTTGTCAGGACCAACATTTCCACGATATCGTGCAACTGTACAAAAAGTTATAGAATGATGTAAATTTGGAGGAAACACGGATAAGGAGAAGCCTCTTGATCGCCAGCGTGTTATAACCGAGGCTGAAGTACGGAAAGTGACTGAGTGAGGCAATAAAGAGAGAATCCTAAGTGCAGTGTCGTACAAATAGCGCAAGACGTTACTTAAGAGCGTGAAAATACACTAAATACTTCAATGATTCCCACTCTTGAATAATGGTTAAAATCACCAAATCATGCATTTCTAGTGTTAAATGCCTGAAAAAAAATTATATTCGCAAGAAGCTACTCAAACACCGTTCAAACGTTATGGGATAATGGTGTCTTTAGTAAGTTTGAGTATGAGGTATTAAATAGCTGGCTTATGCCTCCAAGTTGACTTCAGTGATGGTTTGGGGTTGAATATCAGCTGCAAGATGGGGAAACTTTCTCTTTGTTACATTGACCAGCAAAGGATTGTCTAACCGTAAGACAGGACAATAAAATCACTAGTACACAACGATTGGCCTCAAACCTTCTTCAGTTCTTCAACGGCACAATGATCCAAAGTAAACAGCAAAGATTGTCAAAGAAAGGTTGTTGTACCATATTTCCAAATAGTTAAATTCTTCTCCACAACCTCAATACTGTTGAACATCAACTCAACACTTAGTGTTAACGACCACATATTCGAGATCGCCAAAAAATGCAGCGAAACTTCTAGGTTTCTCAAAGCGATGCAAGAAATATTTCACTCCTTTTGATCAGGCAACATTATATAAGACTTACATCCGCCCAAGACATGAGTATAACGCTTCTATCTGGTCTGGAGCTCCTCAGACCTCCCCGCATCTACTGGACAGAATTCAACAACGAGCGATAAAACTTATTGGCAATACTAACCCTAAGATGTCAATCGACTCCCTAGAACATCGACAAAATGTTGCGTCTTTATCATTATTTTTTCGCTTTTATAAAAGAATGCTCTAATGAGTTAGTCAGCAGTATTCTTTCCCTTAAAGAATTTACCCGCAATACTCGCCAGAAATGGCCACTCGTTCACCCTTAAGTCCACCTTCACCCGTACAGTTAAGGTTAGAGAATCATTGTTCAGCTGCACCACACGAATATAGAATGCTCTTCCCAGCTCAACTTTTCCCCCTCATTGCAATCCACAGGCATTTAAAACCAATTTGCTCCGGTACCTACTTTCCATCTCTTCCTCTATACCTACTAAATGATCCCTTCAGCGCGCGCCAATTATAAAAAAAATCCTCTGTTGCGTTGTCCCAATGGCTTGGATTTGACGACTTTTTGAGCCCGAGCAGTGGTTTTCACACGCTCTACATGGTCTAGTCATCTTAAGCCTTGTATCCTAAGACGCTTGACCAGGCGCTTGCCGCAGTCTATAAAATTCGTTGTTGAATCTTTTCCTCCAGGCGCCATCAACGCAAGCAGGACCAAAATTAGCACCCAGAAGTTTTCTCCCAAAAAGACTATTATCTTCCTCATCCGCTTTTAGTAACGCCCAGGCCATAAAGTAGGACTTTGATGATCAAGCTGTATGTACAAAGCCAGTTTAGTCCAAGCCGAGGTAGGCGAAATCGTTCACTACCTCGAAGTTTTTGCTCCCTAGTGGTACGCTCTGTATGAGACGTCGGTGTTATTCGATGACAGCATGTACTTCGTCTTTTCCTCATTTATCGCCAAACTTATTTTAGCCGCTGCCCCTTCAATGCCAACAAACGCCTCATTAATGGTTTACTGTGTTCGTACAATCACGTCAATGTTGTCGGCGTAAGCTACCACTTGAACAGACTTTTGGAAGATCGGGCCTCTGGTGTTGACTTGTGAGATATGTTGAGATACGCACGAACTTCTAAAGAATGGTGTTGACAAAGTCACATGACAGTGCGTCACCTTGTCTAAAACCTTTTTTGGTTTCGGTGAGTTCGTTACCGCCCTTGACGGAGCAGAGAAAGTTCTAAATCGTCATCCTACACAATCTACACGAGTTTGGTAGGAATGCAAAAACTAGACAAGACACTGTATAGCTCGTCTCTATGCACACTGTCATATGCGGCTTTAAAGTCGACGAGTAGGTGTTGCGTGTCCATTTGCACTTCTTGGGTCTTTTCCAGAATCTGCGTATAGTGAAGATCTGGTCTAATGGCCCGAAACCAAGCTAAAAATGATCTATCTATAAAGGCTGTCGACGAACGGTTTAAGTCGTTCACACAATACGACAGAGAGGATCTTGTACGCGATGTTCAGGAGACGAAACCGTCGATAGTTAGTGCATTCAAAGGGGTCTCCTTTCTTGTGAATCGGACAGAAGACGCGGAGATTCCACTCATCAGGGATGCTTTCCTCCAACCATATCTTACACGATGAGCTGAGGTATGCGCCCAACCAGGTCCTCTCCAGCTGCTTTAAACAGTTCTGTCTGCGGACAATCCGTCAGAAGCTTTGTTCAACTTCAGTTTCGATATTTTGACCTCCTCTTAGTCGGGGGAACGGAATTCTTGTCTATCATCGTCCAAATTGAGTGAAGGATTCTGCTTTTTAGTGGAACTAAACCATGTTAGATGAACACAAAGTTTTGGCTTCCACTGTGGCTTGCCTACTCTCTGAATAAGGAGACTTCAATTTAAACTTTTACAAAAGATAGAATTGGACTTGTAAGTGACTGCAAAATATTCACTAAAAACATCATCCCTCACACTCGAGTCTGAATCCCACTTAACGAATTTATCATTTTCCGCTTTCCCCGCATGTCACCTAAGAACCCATTGTGTGTCTATTTCTGTCACAGTTACTCATGTAATCTAGATTGATAAAATTAGCGCCGTGCAAAGCATAATCGGTTATTTTTGCTCATAGCCACGTAACACCGTCCCACAGACCGTTATGCATTGGTCAATATTCCCACACGTATGCGAGGTGAGTTGCCCTTGCCTTCTTTGCACCCAAGTTGAAGAGAGAAACAAAAAGAAAAAACGAGGCAAAGATTACTCCTTTTCAGAAACCAGGTCATGGTCTTATTATTGTTTGAAAGTCATTGTGTGTTGACCAGAGATCTGAATTAACCAACTCACGAGTGAACCGTGACAATTTGTTGACATTAGAGCGGAGAAGGATTAGGCACACAGATAAAACCAGCAACGAGCAACCCATTCACGGATGACAACGCTTTTGATGAGTTCAATGTACACACCACGTGCTTGCGGCCGTAAGTTTTGTAAGTGAATTAACAGTGCACAAGCCCACATGTATACATATGCAAGCGACCGTACATCATTGTTATTGCTTTTGAAATTGTACTTCTTTTTATCGTCAGTGTGACTAATGGGCATATTATTGCAACGAGCTGCTTGAAGCGGTCTCTTTTTTTCGCAAATATTTTGTAAATGCTCCGTTGTATTGTGGAGTGGTAGTTGCGAGGTGAGTTCAATGCTACTCGGGTGTAGAGGAGGTTGTATTTCAGCGCCAACTCCGTTGGTAAAGTGAGGTTTTTGTGCGGAATAAGATCAAAGGCAGGCGTGCGGTCTTTGAAATTCGCATTTCATCAGGCGGCTTAACCGATTGTCAATCCGATGTACGGAGGTACCATTTGCATGCTTGAACGTATGTTACAAAGTGGTGATTTTGTAAGTTGACACAAAAAATAGTTTTCTTGTTTAACGGTATTTCTACTGCTAAATGCCTTGACAAACATGTCGACCAAAGCGTTGACTTGTTGACTTGTTATTTAATAAATCTATTTCATATCGTTTTCTTATCTAACCTTTTCTAGCAAAACGTAAACTAACAGTAGTAACTGCCTTAATTTAAATGGACATTCTTAGATTTGAATCCTAAAGCAGGACTTGATTGGAACCCCCGAACACCGAACTCACATTTATGTCAATGGTTCAGTGCCCCATGTTCTAGGCTGTGATGTCGGCTTCAAATATAACTCGTCTTTCCTTTAATCACCACAATTTTAGATTTGTCCTCAACCAACATGTCTTTTCACCTAACAACGGTCTATCGAGGTCAAACTAATTTTTGTTTCTTAAAACAACCATTTGAACATCATGCATTTTTCACATCTAAAGTAAAGAGTTCCTTAGTAAAACTAAGCTGGAACTAGTTGGAAGTGTCTTTCAAATGCTAGGCCCACTTCTAAGCCAACGCGTAAATTACTTTTAGTTTTTTGTCTTTGGAGGAGCGCTTTCGAAATTCCTTTTCTTAATTTTTTTAAATCAACCCAGCCAACAGTTGTCCCTTTTCCAGTAATTGATTTTTGCCTCTTGAATAGTTTGAGACAAGACTTCCACAATAGTGATGCCAATTTGTGGAGAATTTGGACTTACATTATATGAAAATTAGAAAGAGGGAACTTGTTGTATTTTTGAAAAAAAGGTCGAAACAAAATCCATACGAGATCGGGGTCACAGAGCTTAGTTAACTGTGGGATTGTGACCGTTAGCACATGACATCATGAGTACTTTAGGTTCATAAATTTTGTAGGCAATGCAACATACTCGCGCCAACGTTTTTCCTAAATTTCTTCAATTCTTCTTCCGATGTAGCCTTCTTTCATCAAGTCCCCAAACACCATATATTCAGTCATCTCGTTCCAATGAAGGCTTTTGGCGCGTACACGCGGTTCGCATATTTCACGTTAATTTCTTTTCATTAAAAATTGAAGAGTTGTTCAAGGCAATGAGTTGAAGAATTGCATCCACCAATATGCAAGAGTTACTTATGAATTTATTGGTTATCAATTTCTTCTGTAGGAAGTAAAATTGTTCAGGATATTAAATTTGGAATTTGAATTAGAAGTGGTTACCTTGTGTTGAAGCAACGCCTTCTAATAATAATAATAATTGAGTGGCACTACAGCCCACAAGGGACCAGGGCGTGCATGCTACTGTTCTCTCACGAGAAGAAGGGACCTACTCCGAACGGCAACTCCGAGCGGCGAGATTTGGCGAGCGTTTTTCGTTTTCTTATAAAATCGTTGCTCTATTCTCGCTGCGGATATTTAAAACTTGTGGTCGTCTTCCAACTACGACTGGCTCTTTGCATGCCAATATTAATATGTTTTCCGAGAGATACTGATCGCCTTAATTTGTACCTTCCGATTGAATGAAGTCGTGGCCAACGCTTACAAGATATCAGTTTCAAAGAGTAAATGCCATGAATTGTTCTTTGAGCCGATAGTAAACATTTTAAGTTCACTTTCTAGTTTTTGTGTTTTATTTTACATTATAAATTAAGCTTCTCTATGAATCACCTTTTATATAGCAAGAAGACATCCCAGAGGGTAATTCTTAAAATGATTCACTCATATTCAAATCAGTATAACATTTACAGCTCGGTAGTCTTACATGTCACCTCTTAGGCCAGATTGCACATATATGGACACTGCTCCAGTGAAATCACCCTGGAGATTTTTTAAAATCGAAAAATTCACTTTTTTATGTTTACAAAAAGACAACACATCACTTAATAAGTCCCTGGACTAACTAAAAAACATTTACTAGACAAAATTCGACGTTATTCATCAACAGAGTTTCCTTTAAGAGTGAGAGAATTGGTCCAATGCCGCTCTAACATTTCGATACCTTTTTTATAAAACGATTTATCTTTGGCCTCGAAATAGGCTTCAGCTTTGGCGATCACCTCCTGATTCGAACCATATTCTTTTCCAGCGAGCATTACTTGAGGTCTGAAAAGAGGTTGAACTCCTGAGTGCCAGATCTAGAGAATACGGTGGATGCGGACGCACTTCAAAGCCCAATTCGTACAATTTGGAAATGGTAGCCAGCGACTTGTGACACGGTGCAATGTCTTGGTGGAAGAGAATTTTTTTCTTCTTCATATAGGACCGTTTTTTGCAATTTCTTCCTTCAAATGCACCAATCATGCCAGATAGTATTTGCTGTTGATCCTTGTGCCTTTCTCAAGACAGTCGAGGAATAAAATTCCGTGCGCATCCCAAAATACGAATGTCACAACCTAACTAGCCAACCTTTGTGTTTTTGAACGCTTTGAACTTGGTTCAGGAGCTGCTGGCCACTCCACCGAGTACCGATTTCACTCTGGGGTTTAGTACGTATAGTGGATCCAAGTTTCATCAATTGTGACACACCCACTCAAAAAGTCCTGTCTATTCTGGCGAAACAGCTCCAAGCAGCTGTCAGAAACATCGATTCGTTGTTGTTTTTGATCCATTGTGAAAAAACGAGGCACCAATTTCGAAAACAGCTTTCTCATGGACAAATGTTCATGCCAAAACGTACAAACACTGCTTTCTGATATCTTTAAGGTGTCAGGTATCTCACGCAATTTTACTTTACGGTTTTTCAAAACGATTTTGTGTACTTTTTTGAAGTTTTCAGGTGTAACCACCTCAATTAGCCTTCCAGAGCGTTCAGCATCCATGGTGTCTGTACTGCCACGTTTAAAGTCAGCATACCACCAGCATATAATGGTCTTTGATGGAACAGAGTCCCTGTAACACTTTTTAAGCCAATGCTGAGCTTGAACGATGTTTTTTCCCATCGGAAAGCAGTGTCTGATTAACACACGAAATTCTGTTTATTCCATTGTTTGAAAAACCGGAAATGTAGCGTCACTTGAAGCATTGTAACTTGTAACCTTATAATTAGATTGTCATGATTGACAGGTATCATTTGAATGTTTGTACTTCCTAAAAAATAATATGGATTTTTTGTTAATGGCGTCCCCTGTATGTCAGAAATAAAGAACAAAGGTAGCTTGAATCATGCAATTCAATACGACAGTCGGAGACTTTTTTTATCCCCAATATTTGACGTCGGTTTAGAAAAAAAAACTTTTACAAATAAGGACACTACACTTTAGCTCGCCTTTTGATCAAAGAAGCTTTCACTTGATAACGACATAGAAAGATAGAGTGACACGAGATAAATACAAATTACGCGTACAATCGTAAAACTCAATGCGCAGTCTTCGTCGCACTTGGTCAATGCGTCACGTACAAATCGATAGTTTGACAAAACTTTTTGTTCTTAGTCATTTCAAATAACCCAAAAAAAGATACACAAGAAAATTAATACAACACACAGTATCACGAAAGAAAACTCCCATAACACTGACAAAGTGTCAGTGGAATACAAAACGTAAGAATGTATTTGAAAATATAAAAAATTGTTCACTTCCATGTATCCCATGGTTCACTGACCCAAATACAACTCCGTACATGTGAGCATACTCACGTTTGTGCCTAGATGAAAGCCGGAAATATTAAACTGACAGAGTTTCCTTCAAGCGTGAGACTCGGAGGCACCCATCACCAGTGGCTGGGCTCTTAATGAGAATAATCTCACAATAAAGAAGCAGTAATGTTTATATTTGCAAAAGGAGAGGTGTCATTTGCAGAACAATCTTTGAGGGAGTTTTTGCAAATTCTAGTTTTTTATTACTTATAAAGATAATGACGGGTATTGGTCGTTAAGTCATTTTCAAGGTGAAACAGATTCACTGCTAATGAGATACGGCTAGTTTTCAATGAATTGTTTTGCTGGTAGACCAAATCTAATTGAAACTATTTACTGGGTGTATAACTTAATTGGTGCGGTTTGCTAAGAGATGGCGTAACTTGTATTATTCCATTGTTATTATCCCATTGGAACATTCTTTGGAAAGCTACTGTCATTGCACGCCAATTCAGTACAATTCATTCATTGAAGCGTAAACAACAATATTTTTTTTCACTCATGTCATGTCGAACTTTGTGCCAGAAAAAGTGTTTTTACTTGAAGATCTTCGTCATTACTTTAATATAAAGAAAACTGCTGCCGAAAGTCATCGTATTTTGGTGGAAGTTAATGGTGAACATGCGCTAGCGGAGCGAACGTGCCAAGAGTGGTGATTTTGGCTTGGAAGACGATGAACGTCCTGGGCAGCCAAAAAAGTTTGAAGATAAAAAACTGGAACCATCACGCTATGAAGATTGTGGCCAAACGCAAGAAGAGCTCACGGATCTTTGGGTATCAAGCAGACATTTCAAAACGTTTCAAAGCAGCTGAAATAAAAAAAATCGCCATCTCTTAGCAAGCCACACGAATTATGTTAAAGACCCACTATAAGTGACATATGAATCGTTTTGAAATCATTAAGAGTTAAATAAAATAAATAAAATAATGTGCACGTTTGAGGGAGTAGTTTGGAGGCAGGGTGGTCGCTGTGGCGAAGTGGGTAAGTGCGTCGACCCACACGCAGAAGGTCTAGGTTCGATTCCAGGACGGGACACCTCGCATTTTTTTACTGCACCACCTCTTTCGAATTACTGACAACACTCAAAGTGTTCTAAGTGCCTATGGAAAGCTTCGCAGATCTTGCCGTTCGGAGCCGGCAAAAGAACGGTAGATCCCTTCTACTTGTGAGAAAACAGTAGCACGCACAACACGAGTAGTTGTTTTAGAAGCTAGGCTCTGCTCCCTTGTGGGTTGTAGAGCCACTCAATTATATTATTAGATTTAAGGCAGGTAGAATTAGTTCAGGCCTAGGCTAATCTAGAGAGCTAAGTTCAGCGAAACGCTTGTCAAACTTGTTTGGTAATGAAGGCATACCTGTCGGTCGTATGCCTTAACCTCCAGTTCTATTCAATCTTTACTGTCATTCACTCCACTCTCTTATATTAAAAGTCCTTTCGCGGTCAAATTATGGCTTCCGTTTTTTTCTTTTCTATGTATCATCTCTTTCTCTCCCTCCTCCTCTCTATCTATCGCGCTCGCTCATTCCCTAAGCTACATAAAAGACACGATTTTTTGTGCGTAAATGGTGGGATGCTTGAGGAATGAACAAAAATCGCCTGTGAAACGACCTATGCCGCGCAACTACAAGCTTGCTCTCAACACCCTGTAGGAAATATATCGTTCGGTGATTTGATCCCTGTTGCTGAAGGAAAGGACGCACAGCGAAATCGAGTGTTGTATACACTGACACTTCTTCTTCAAAAATTTCTTTAACCAATTTTTACAAAGCCGCGCGCCCGATTCTGATGAGCCACTCCCAAGTGCCTCAAACAAATTTCATATTACCACACAGAAGGCATCTCAAACAAACGCTTGTGTCATATTGTGCAAGAAATGCTGGAATTAGCTGGAAAATGGCAAAACACTTTAGAGCAGTGTTTGATGCTGCTTACACACAATCCAAAGGAGTTTTCGCCTGACCGTCAACGTAACATGAATCCATGTAAATCTGCGATTCATGAGGTGTGACCTACAATGACAACCTGGAGATGAGCGAAACGAGGACAGCGCTGTACTGACGCTGACTTGACGCCTAATAACAAAGAAACAAGAACTCTTCCGCCATGACAACTCACCTACGTCTTTGCCACTGCCAAATTATTCGACTATAAGACTGCAAACTTCTAAAACTCTGTCCTCCTGAGAGGACTGAAATTTGATTCGAATGATGTGGTAATCGCCGCCACAGAAGCCTACTTTGCCGATTTAAAAAAAACGTACTTTTGAGTTTCAAGGAGTTATGGAAGTGGAACATCGCTCGATCAAGTGTATCGATCTCAAAAGATACGATAGATTCGATGGCTTGATTCTATTCGAAATGGGAAATAAGCCACTAAGCAAGTGAAGGAAATTCTGCCAGAAATCTATTCAACTTTAAAGTAGACACATCACTGCAGGTATTACGCACGTTACTTAATAAAATGAAAGCTGAAGCAACGTTTTAAAAAAAAGTGCCGTTTCAACCCACTCACTGTTCGATGATCACCATGACGCATAGTTGTGTCTCATGTTCGCTCAGCAACCCACCACAGTAACCATTTCCTGGTTTTACACAAATTTGTGATCAGCAACAGTAGATATCCTCTAAGGGAATGAACTCTCCAGATGCCAAAAGGTAAGAAAACAAAACTTTCTGTTTTATGGGCGACGTTACTTTTCCCCCCATCGAGTTTCCACTGTGGCTAGGTATCCCTGCCTGAATTGGTAACTTAATAGCTTGGTTTCTTCTTTTGGAGGATGAACACGAAAAAGGCGTACGGGCCGTAAAAATAAACAATACTTTTGCATTTTTTAGTCACGGTTGTTTGTTGTTTGTGATTTCAAATATCAAGTTTTGTTACTTCATTTACTGGCGTACTATTCATGCGAAGTTGGAATTCTATTTCAGGCTTATAATTTGTATTATGAAATGATGTTGTTATGATACCGTTGGTTTCCAATTGCGATTTTCATTGGTTTGCTGATGGATAAAGGATTACTCTGCGACACTGTGGTGAAATTTGGCCTAAACCAAAAAGACATCTTTAGTCAGCACGATCTGTTCTTAAATGCAGATTCTTATTTCAGCTGATTTTAAATTCGCCTCACAGAAGTCTTTCTTTTCTTCGACACTGTGACACCTCTTCGTGTGCTTCAAATTCCCACCGTTGTAGGTCTCATTCATCCACCGGAAGATAACACCAAGAAGGAGAGGAATCACTAATGTGGAAGCTAGAAATAAGTGGAGTGCCGTCTGCAAGAAGAAGACCACAACAACTTCCCCCCTTCCAGCGTAAGAACCTCACTTGCAAATACCATAAATCAGAGAGAAACGAATGGATGTCTCGCAAATCACTGATCAGAATTTTGTATGTACAGCATGAGCAGGCTGTTCAACTCGGTTTCACCGAAACATCAAGACAACATCGAAGAAAGTGAAAAAAAAGGGAAACCAAAGAAGAGTTAAGACACCTTAATGAGAGTTTTTATCACGCCTAACATATTTATGAAGGTTTGATCGTTTCACCAATTTAAGGAAGACAGAAGACGATTTGAATAAATCTCCCAAGCAACTGAAGATAGACATCATGCGGAACCGTATGTCATCGCGGTTTAAGCATCACCTGGTGAGTCATTTTACAATCAATCAGTTGATCAACGGTCATAAATAGTTTCTCGCACGAAAATTAACTAGATGATAAGTAAAGATTTGAATTTGCTTCAAGGCATATTTTTATTCACTTGTTGAGTTTCTGGAAGAAATAAATAATTTCATGGGGCATGTGATGGATTGTATACCGATGATTATTATCGCCAAATTTAAGGTCAAAGCTTTTTTTATACATTCTCTTGTAGACTTAAAGTTTCTTTAGTCATTCAAAATGGAAAATTGGGGAACCCTGGAATATATGTCTAGTGTCTTCAGCAACTACTAGTTTTGTGTATTCCATTGTACTCTTATGAGTAATGGGGATCTACAGTAAAGTTGCCTACCAACGAAATGGGAAAATTTGAGAAGCTCCATCTCCTTGAAGATAATAGAAAAATGCAGCTCAGAAATTAAAGCCCATCACATCTAGTCCTCCAGTTTGTTTTCTTGTTTTCAGATGTTATCTACTAATTATCTGTAATCGACCAGGATGACTTAAAATTACGTTAAAGGTTGATGTTTTTATATTACCTAAGGGAATTACATAACAAAAAAAATTAAGATGAACTCATTACGTTTACGGTCGAAGTAATACAAAAAATATGGGTTAATTGCTTAGGTTTATTAATTTATTTTTGGTTTTTGATTTCATCATACTTATTTAAGCACTTGTTTTTCAAAAAAAAATCAATTGTTGTTCCATTGTTGCAAGATCGTCATGTGACCTATCGTGAGATTGAGACAACCTTAGGCATTAGTGGGACCAGCATACATTCAATATTGCATGAACATTTGACCGTCAGAAAAATGTGCTCGCGTTGGATACCACACTATTTGTCAATCGCTCAAAAACAGGGTTGGTGTCGATTTGTCGAAAGAAATGCTGCAAAAACACGATCGCGGTGCTTTGAAACACGTCTATGACATCGTGACAGAACAGTCAATTCTGAGTGGTACACAACCATTTGTTTGCCAGCTGTCTTCCAAGCAATCAGGAAAGCCAACCGCCGAAGACGGATCACTCTTCATGTAAAAAACTAAATGAGAGGTCATCGTTTTTCAGAATGCATGTTTTGGAGATATCTTAATCAAAGTGGCAAAAGTGCTTCGACAATTGGTTCAAACGAATGCAATTTTATTTTTATTTTGAAAAACAAAAAAAGCTATTTTCGATGATTAATATTTGTTTTTGTTCTCTAGTCCCGAAATATAAAAGGGAACCCTCGTAATAAGAACTTTAAGCGCAGAAGTGTTCAACTTTAAACAGAAAGCAGGAAGAAAAGTTGCTTTAGTTTCGAACAAAAAAGAAATACCTGGAAAATTTTATTATACAACCTTGAACAGTAACATAAATTTAAAGACTGAATAAAAAGTAACCATTTCAATTTATAAGATCAATTAATGAACTACTTAAAAAGGTTATCGGAAATGTTAAGTTGCAGATGTTCACATTAGCGATTTTAACAAAGTTTTGTTAACAATATGTAAAAAAAGCGTTTTGAAGAGTCAGAGTTTGAGTTCAGTTAAAAAAAACAAAAGAAAAAAAAAACTTAAATAACAGAAAGGGGAAAAATAAAGGCGAGAAATTTCAAGGAGGCATAATATAATCAAGCAGTTATCGTAATGTTGTGTAAGCAGTTATCTTGTGGATCGTTTACACTATTGAAAAAATCAATGTCTATTAATGACTCCTACTATTGTAAATTATTCAGGTTTTTTCTGCCTAGATTGAGAATGACCGTTGTTCGGTGTAGGTCCATTTGTGGACATAATATTTTTTGGTTTAGGGAAGTATTACGATTTTTGCATTATTCACAAGCATTACTTGATTGAGTGTCTTGATTGGCACCAAGCTAACTGCTGGCCCAAAGATCAATTTGGGATAGGTGTATGCTGCTTAAAGGAAATATTGAATACACCGAACCTATCTATCCCAAACAGGGATAGTTGCAGTGGGCCAGCATGCCCCTTATGCTTACTGTATAGTTGACCGATTGGCTCATGCTATTACTTTAAGTTTCTATTTCCATTTTGATCATACGTTTACCTATTATGAAAAATTGTCGACTTATGACCCTGTCGATCTTGAGAATTGGGGACTTATGTTTTAACTTTTTCTGGACGCTTGAACGGGTAATAGCGATTCGTGGGCTAATGTCGATGCGCCGGAAGAAAAACCTATGGAACTAAGAGCTAGCCAAGGCTCATCTCTTCAGATTTTGTGGAGAATCTAATGATATGGACAGGCTAATCATAGGAGGCACTAACTCGGAAGAGACAAATAAATCTCAACCTACTATCAGTCGAAGAGATGGAGTGGCTTTTAATTGTACATTGTTTAATGTACAGTGATCTATAATACTTGACATAATTTAGAGTCAGAACTGAGCTTAAGGTGGAAGTAATAGCGAACCGTAAACCCAATAATCGCATTGTAACACGCCCTAGCAATGAAAATAATGATAAAACAATTAGGTTATTCGAAATCTCGTTGCTTGCTAAATGCCATAGATGACTCGCAGAAAAAAAAATGACAATACATCCATTCGGAGCGTTCTCTGTACTATAAAGCGCCGTGTCTTATACGATCGTCCGTAGATTCGGGTAACCGGGAGAGTCGCGCGATCAGGATTCAAAAACCATAGGCTCAAACTAACAAACGCCTTTTTACTTCTGAAACATATACAGAAGTGGAAGTAGCACATTTTTTGTGAAGCTCATAGACTTCCCTTACAGACTTAAAAAGATGAAAGTTAAAACTATTGTAAAACATTGAACGAACAGAGGTCTAGGCAAAAAGTCTACTCTAAGTCAAAGAAAAAATAACACATCACTCAATAAATCCCGTGACTAACATATAGGGGGCGCCACCAAAAATCCATATTATTTTTAGGAGATACATACATTAAAATGATACCTGTCATATATTCATGACAATCTGATTATTAGGTTACAAGTTACAGTGCTTCAAGTGACGCTTCTTTTACGACTTTTAACACAATGGAAAAAAAACAGAATTTCGTGTGTTGATTAAACACTGCTTTTTTTGATGGGGAAAATATACCGTGCAAGGTCTGCAATGACTTGAAAGGTGTTACAAGGACTCTGCTCCATCAAAAACAACTATTAGTCTGTGGCATGTTGACTTTTAACATGGCATTTCAGACACCATGGATGCTAAACGCTCTGGAAGGCTAATTGAGGCGGTTACACCTGAAAGCGTCAAAAAGTACACAAAATCGTTTTGAAAAACCGCAAAGTTGAATTGCGTGACATAGCTGACACCTTAAAGATATCAGAAGGCACTGTGTGCACTATTTTGCATGAACATTTGTCCATGAGAAAGCTGTTTTCGAAATGGGTGCCGCGTTTTCTCACAATGGACCAAAAAACAACAACGAATCGATGTTTCTGACAGCTGTTTGGAGCTGTTTCGACAGAATAATCAGGACTTTTGAGTTTGTCACAATGGTGAAACATGGATCCACCACTACACTCCAGCATTAAATTGGCAGTCAGCAAAGTGGACAACAGTCGGTGAACCACGCCCAAAGTGTCCAAAAACACAAACGACTTTCAAGGTTATGGCATGAGGAGGAGATGATCGCCGAAACTGAAGCCTTTTTTGAGGCCAAAGATAAATCGTTTTATAAAAAAGGTATCGAAATGTTAGAGCGGCATTGGGCCAATTCTATCACTCTTGAAGGAAACTCTGTTCATGAATAACGTCAAATTTTGTCTAGAAAATGTGTTTTCGTTGGTTAGTCCCGGGACTTATTGAGTGATGTATTAAATAGACGATATGTGCCTCACACTCCCCACAGACACTGAAAGAGGAATGAAAATACACAACCCTTGGAACAAATGGATCTCTAAAAATAAAATAAACAAACAAACTGCAGCTGACAGCAACAAAACGCAGTTCAAATGAATAAAACAAATTTCACCTCGTAATCACTAAAACAACAAATTCTTATTCCCTAGTTCGAGCTTGCCAATCAAGGATCCTCAATCCAAACGGTTACCATGTCTACATATTTACATGAAAATAAGGTAACCCGTTCGATAACCAGCACCAAATTCAACGATACGTGCAATTGCATAATTTTACAAATTCGCACCACACACGCCTTCTCTCCACTGACTGAGTTTCGAATAATTTGCCAACGACTACCGCACGAGCATAACCACGCATGTCTGAGCATTTTTTTTTTTTTTTTTTGTGTTAATAACCAAACAACACACATTTGCACAATTAACGCATATTTTAAAAATTCACTTTCGCTACTTCCCAAACCGCTGGCCCAACTTAATGATATCTACGTCAGAAAATTGAGATCTTTTGTTGTGTATTTCTTATTTACCCGGACAGGGAATTTCCAAAACAGACACAAACGCCACTTTGATTGATTTAAGTGAACCACTTTTCACGAAGCGAGTTTCCGTTCTCACTGATCAATGCCATAGACCTTACTGTGAGTAATTCAGTCAGTCATAACTCGGAAGTGGAGTTCGGCGATCGCCGACACGATGGGAAACCGTCAACGACTCCGAAATCACCACAAATTAACATTTTACAAAAGCGATTTTACTTTTACCCGCGGGGACGAGCCGATGGCATCGCTTTAAAATTCTGAACTCCAATTGCATGCGATTTAAATAAAATCGAAACTCTTACACCTCGCATGCATGGGGAATAATAAGCGTTTTGGCCAGCTCTTTAAGTAGGCCAGAGCCGCCGCCTCACCGCTGTGTGTCGCGCGCAATTGGCTGGCTATTGACTTGTCCATCGCTACAATAGATTTCACTTAGTGTACACGTTCCATTGTGAGCGGGTCACTGTGCAATGTTTCATACTCGTTCATACTCGACGGCAGCAGATGAAACCAAACCGAAAGCCCACCGGGCGGAGGGAGTGTCGCTCCTCATTTGGTTGGCAACTAATTGGGTCAACTAATTTGTGTGATCTTGTAAAAAGGATTTATTCGTGCGAACAATGGGCGCTATTGATTTTTTCCTCCTCCTCTGCGACACCCTGCGCGCCGCTGCCCGTTGGCCACGGATGAATGGGGGGGAGCGTTGAGTGCATGCCTTGCACGATGGTGGCGCTTGGCTGTGGTGGGTTTTCTATTCAGATGTCAGGTGTAGAGGGAGCGAGAGAGTGTTTGGTTTTGTTTTGTTTTCTTCAAGGTTGCGTTTGCTTTGAATGACCGACTGATATACTAAACGACTGCAAGTGATGATAAGCAAGCTTAGATTATTAGAGGGGAGATAAGATATTTCTTTTTATACTTTTTTGCTGGTCTATTACTCACTCTCCACGCAGGTATTGATAGTTTTATTTTTGAATGCTGAAGTGTGCCCCTGTATTACGGTTAGTGGGCATACATATGTTAGCGCGTTGGCATAATGTTTCATGGGCTTTGAAAGGTCAAAGAGTCAAGAGGCTGTACGACTAATGAAGTGGTATCTCTGGATACAACGTTTGAAGTGGATAGGTCATGTAGAGCGGTTAAGTAACACTGTTCCGTGTCGAAGACCATTGGGACAATGCGACAGCCGACGGACTCGTCTGGATGCACCCAAGTGGAGGAGGACCTCAGCTAACTTTGAGATCGCTGGGGATAGAAGTTGTAAGATTTGGCGGAGGCCCAGTCCATAGTAGGCTGTGAAACTCACACAAAGAAGAAGAGGAGTCAACATGCGATTCACCTCACTTTATTACAGCTTTATCGGTGAACTATTGAGAGCACAAATTAATTCGGTGGCCGTTTTCAAAAGATAGCGCCACATGTAACTTGGGGATATTGGAAGCGATTACCTATTGCATTGGAAGGAAATTTTTCAGCAATAATTTGTGTGCATCAGCCTCTAATTAGACAACAACGTTGTTTCTTGCCTCTTCGAAAATGTCCGGATTTGCCTTAAAAAAACAGTATTTGCTGGAAGTGTTGATTTTTAAATAGAAGAAAAGTGCAGCCGAAGTCCATCGAATGCTTGTTTATGCTGACGGAATCATGTAAAGAGTAGTTTGACGCTTCATTAGTCGAGGACAAGGAGCGTGTTGGCCAGCTTAAGTACAATGGTCTGAAAATGAGACATTGGATGCTTTACTGAATCAAGATGCGTGTCAAGCAGAAAGTGAACCATCAGAATCATTGGGACTGAACCAGTAAACAATTACCGTCTGCCTACAAAACAAGGAAAATAGGTGCCGTACGAGTTGAAACCGAAAGATGTCGAAAGGCGATTTTTCACTTCCAAACTACTTTTTGAAAGAGATCAAATTTTTTTTTCGACTTGATCGTGGCTGGAGATGAAAGGTGGATAAACTACGATAACCCTAAGAAGAAAAAATACTACACAAGGCATGGTGAAACCGTTTCAGCATCGTCTACATCGACGCCAAAGAAAAACATCCACGGCTTAAAGTTTATGCTCTGCCAAATAGTGGGACCAGACGGATGTGGTGTACTATGAGCTGGTAAAACCAGGTGAAACCATTGATGGGAAACGTTATGGACAAAAACTAATGTGTTCGAGCCATGCATTGCGGGCAGAATCAACCGACAAAGTGATTTTGCAAATTATAACGCTTGACTCCACGTGGCTGTAGCGTTCAAAAACTACCTGGACACGTTAAAATGGTAGTATTCTCCAGACCTCCCTCCTTCCGACTACTAACTTTTTCGACTAATTTTATGGAGATGGTATTCAAAAATTACCAGAGAGATTTAAAAAGGTACTCGCTTTCGAATACTTTAAGTGATGCACTTTTTACGTTTTTTCAATAAACAGAATTTGAGCACACAAAAAAAGAAAACGAATTAATTTACTCCCGATATAATGAAATCATTTTTAAAATGCAAAAACTTTTCCAATTTTTCTATTGTAAAGGGTGATTTTTTTAAAAGCTATATGAAAATTCTTAAAAAAGAAACATAAAATTCAGAAAAATGCATGAAATCTTTATAAGAATCGATAGTACGGTCCATATATTTTAATGTTTGAAGATTATTTCATGCAAATGTTGACCTTGACTGCGCCTCAAATGGTCGCTTAGTTCAATTTTTGCATACTCTTTCCAACATTTCGACCAGTATCTCACAAATAAATGCTTCAATGTTGTCTTTCAATGCGTCAATCTACTGGTATGTTGGCCTAGAAGTCTTCGGCTTTTAATGACTTTCGAATACACTTTGTTTCACGGCTCCACCTCTTTCGAGTTGGTGACAACACCCAAAGAGTATCAATTCTCTACGAAAAGTTTCTTAAATCTTGCCGTTCGAAGTGTGCAAAAAATTGAAGGTCCCTTCTATTCGTGGGAGAGCTATAAAACGAACAACACGAGTAGTTGCTGAAAACGCTGGCCCTGGTCAGTTGTGTGTTGTAGTTATTGTCCATTAAGCTGAGTTTGTTCTTCTACGCCAAATGTAAGCGTGAAAAGTCGCAAAACGCAACAGTGGTGTTGGACTATTTTCAACAAAATTAACAAAAAAATCTCTCCATCCCCGCTAAATGAATTCTTCCACACAAAAGAACTAACAACGTGCACAAGAAAAATCGTTTCAGCCCACAGTTCGAGAAACACTTGAGCATTCAAGGGAATCGTCCACTTTGTACGGATGTCCACTAAGATGGCGTTCATTTTATTGAATTGGTAATTCCGCCACTTGCCCATATGCATACGATCTAAAATATTTGTCTGTGCATATTTGTAAAATATTTATAACTTCTTCAAAAAGGAGATGAGTCTCCCTTCGACACCTTTTTTTGCTACAATACAATAATTCGGTGTTTTAAAGAAGTTAACTATTTCTATTTTGTTTGAGCTTGCATACTAGATCAGAATATTGTTTTGATAGTGCGGAAACTTCTCTAGTGTAACAGTTTAGATGTCATGAGCCAAATAGATGTGCAATCCCCTTTGTATGCAATTTTGCACCAGGTGCTTCGTTTGAGACAAGAATTGCTACAAGAACTTAAATCAATAAACCAAGCGTGTCACTTAGCTATTGAAACAATGGTCCTATTGCGTGGCAAGCTGTCTGAACGCCTGATTTCTGGAAAGTTGAAACATTAAGTGGCACCAATGATTCATATCACAGAAATTACTAACGAAATACAGCCCCAATTATGTGAAGAAGGTGATCAAACCATTCATTAAAAACTTACTACACATGTGAACATTAATCGCAAGCAAATAAATTAGAAGTGAAATTGCTTTCAACATGTTGGAGTTTATGTACATTCGAGTATGTGCCATTGTCCACCATGAAACTATTTTAGGAAAATGACAAAGTTAATATTTCAAAACTGTATTTGGATACAACAAAACAAAAGAGAAGAACTTGGAATGCAAGTATTTCTGTGACATCAACGCAACTCGCTTGTGCAGAGCGGATATCTAAAAATATTTCCCTGGTGGAAAACTAATGGATACTCCGGATTGCCTATTCTTTACCACTAGTGTGAAGGCTTGGTAAAGGTCAATGACTATAGGGAATTTATTCTTCATGAGCAGATATGAGGCTAAGGTGCAAAAATATATTTTTTCTTTCTATTAACATTTATCTTGTTCTTATTTATCGGCCTCTATTGAATTTTTAGAAAAAATCTTTTTTAATACAAAAGATAAATAAAAATGAATTGACACTAAGGCTGATGAAAATCCATGAAAGTGTTTTGGAAATCTGCAGCTTATACTTTATTAAAAGATTTTGTACTTTATAAAAAAAATTAAATGAAATGTGGCTAATTTTTAAACTAATTTTTTTTTTGAAACGTAATCAAGATTTATTTGTTTTGTATTTTCTGTTTAATAAAGGAATAACATGGCTGTAAAAACATATTTTTTCCTTGTTTTTTTTTAATGCATACTAAAGGCAGATTAGTCTTTCAGAAAGTTAGGAAAATGCGTGTCTGAGTTCTTTATCGATCCACTCAATATTACTGGTATATAGTACTGATTTTGACAGTTACTTTCGAATTACAAAATATCACAACTTAGGGAAAATCGAAGAAAAACAAAGTTGGTCGTACTAAATTCGCTTAGCTCTCGTTGGATAATGACGTTTTCCATCGTAAAAATTCTGCACTACGAGCAAAATGAAAAATTTATGGTGGTTAGTGACAAATGGGGCAACGGAATGTCGTGAATTACACGAATTGTTGACAATACTACGAATGTGAAAAATATTGCAACACAAGTGGTGAATTTGATTACAAAGAATATGTTGGATACCTCATCTAGATCAGAAAATGAATTGAATACAAACTTTCCCATGAAAAATTTAATTTCTGTAAATGTTTTCCCCTTCGATATAATATACGGATGGAAATATTGCCAAATTTGCATCTCCTTAGGTCAAAAGCGCAAAGCAAATGCAAAACAAAAAGTTTCTTTTTTTAGTTTGCACTACCCAAAGTAAAACCTCGTTTTTGATAATAAAGGGTGATTTTTAAGCTATTACCTTTTCGGCAACAATGGTTTAAACAGCTGACGCACGTTTCGTGTTTTGTTTCACTGTCCAACATCTTCAGTTTGGTCTATTATTTAACCATGAATCGACCAACGCTTGCAAATTATTGAATTTTTTTTATCAAAATATCAAAATGCGTGCTCTGTTAAGGAAGTTCATCGAACGCTTCTTCCACTTTATGGTCAGTTCATTTTTGGCTCAATGGGTGCGTAAATAAGCAGAATTGTCGATTTTTTGGTGAATTTCAGCCAGAGGCATTGCAAGAGCTACCAATGCATCCAGAAAAAGTCACAGTTTGGTGCGGTTTATGGGCTGGTGTTCTTCAAAGATGATGCGAATCGTAACGTAACTGTGAATGGTGAGCGTGAGATGATATCCAACTTTTCTTTTGCCGAAAATGCAAGAGCTTGACTTGCATGACATGTGGTTTCAACAAGACGGTGCCACATGCCACACAGCACGCGCAACAATGGACTTATTGAGAGGCGATTTCGGTGAACATGATGAATAGGCAAGTCCGCTTCAATTGAAGCATCGGAAGACAACATTGAAGCATTTATTCGTGAGATACCGGCCGAAATGTTGGAAAGAGTATGCCAAAATTTGACTAAGCGGATGGACCAATTGAGGCGCAGTCAAGGTCAACAGTTCCATGAAATAATCTTCAAACATTAAATAATATGGACCGTACTATCGATTCAAAGAAAGGTTGCGTGCATTTTTCTGAATTTTATGTGTTTCTTTTTTTATTTTTTGCGTTTAAAAATCGTCCTTTAGAAAACGCAATTTCGGAGGAAAGAACGCGCTTTGATGCTTTTTCATAATGAAAACGCTGACAAAAACCCGATGCACCTTCCACCGTGCAGTTTCGTTAGAGAGTCTTCGGTGCGAGAAGGAGAGGATGGCCGAACCCGGGGTATAGAGATCAAGTGATTGCGGACATTAGAGAGCCTGGCTTTGACAACTGGTAGCAGCGTTCCCGGGACCGTCAAGAATGGAAGGCAGATATAGCTCAGACTCAGTCCCTTCATAGGTCGCTGGACTGATACACACATAAGAAGTTTGTAAATAAATTTTCAATCAGGCGGGGACATTAATTTCAAATAAAAATTTCTTTCAAATGTCTTCTTAACTGCTCTGCAGACTTTGCTTGAAACACAATTCTGTTATGAGTTCATCAAGTTCAAATGAACAGAGTTCAACGCGTCAACTCACAGTCTCGTTGGGCGCTGAATTATGGCGGTTGTCTTTTCAGCTTCAGCGAACAGATTCTGACCTTTACGTCGTTGCTTTCGTCGAATTCAGCTTATCCATCAGAAATACGAGTCAACAGAAAGGGGTAGAAATAAAGTCAAGATTTTCCCTTGAAAGAATGTTCTCACTTGACTGGTGCCATAGCCCTGGCTGCAACCTTGACGGTTACGATTTACGATTGAACGATTGAAAGTAGCAAAATATAAAAATTTGGAATTTTTGAAAGCTTGTTCTCGTGCTTCTGTTCCGTTTCAGAAACTACGTGGCCTTCTGTGTGTGATTTATTTGTTTTAGTTTTGAACGCCAGTTAGGTGGGAAATAACTGAACCATGAAGACATGATCGATGATATGCAGAAGAAGAAAACTTCCATTTCCACGTGATTTATTTTTTCGTTCCTTTCCAATTCCTGAGAAACTTGTTTGTGGACAATGGTCGTCTGCTTTATAGACTGCTAGAATGATTGATCGAGATCTCTTTCAAAATTGTGTCGTGCATAAGCACAACAGAGAGCACTATAGTCATAGCCTTCAAATCACTGACCCTTTCGTTTCGAATTAACGCTGACAAGGTGTGGTTTTAAGATACTATAAAGATGACAGAAAGAGGTCGTTACAATAAATCTGTTGAGGAAAGCATTTTATGAGGAAAGGGTTTTCGTTTTGACTTCAGAAAAGAGATATACATACATATGTGTTTGTTTTATCATGTTAATGTCGGTAGTTAATGATCGAAAGTGTGGAAACGATTTTAGGAGAAGCTATCGCAACAATTTGACCGTTGCAAGCTCTCTTAGAACTTCTAAATAGCGATGCCACAATGCGACACTTGTTGCTAAAGTGCTTTGCATTGATTTCACTTCAGAATCTCTAATCTCAGGCCTTCTCTATGTGTTTGCACCATCTCAGACTAGACTCTTCCCTCTTGGCTCAGATTTCAAGACTCCTCGATACGCAGCAGTGTAATCCATCAACTCTACATGACTTAGCCATCTTAAGTATTGTATACGCAGACGCTTAACTTGGCGCATGCTTTAATCAAGACAGATGAGGAAGCATTGTCTCTGCGAGAGGAAAGTTCTACGCCCCAGATGCCATCAATGGAAACAAGATCAATAATGAAACCTAAAACTTTCCTCTCGCAAGGCCAAAACCTCCTCATCCGTTTTTAGTAAAGTCAACATTTTTACGTCATAAAGCAGGGCAGGGATTGATATCAATCGAGAGAAGGCTTTGTTACTCAATTGCCTCTTGAGGCCAAAGAACCAGTGGTTGGCAAGAGTGATTCTACACTTGACTTCGGTGCGGTTGTTATTGTCCTTATTTGCTGCAGAAATAAGGACAAGATATTGATACCCATTTTGAAGTTCTGTCCGAGACTCCGTTGTTGTGCGTCCGTCCTTGATGACAGCATATATTACACCATGTATGTTCCTTGCTTACCGCCAGACCTATTTTAGTCGCTTTCGTTTTAATCTCAACTTCTTCTTCTTGTCTTCGGACTTCTTGTCCCGAAACCACACTGATAAGGATCTATCCGATTATTCATGAACGTTTTCAAGCTTACAGACAGACAGACAAAACAGGAAACAGGATCTTGAACACTTTGTTAAGCAGACTGTTTCCGTTGCCTGACAGAGATGAACAGTTTCCTAGTTCCGGCCAAAACATCACAAAGCTTATAACTTAAGCATTGTCTGAAAACTGTCAGCGCTGTTTGTGCAACCAAGAGACAAAGGTTTGACAATATTTAAGTGCATGTTGTGGGAGTTTTTGTTTTTTTTTTTCATGACCTTCGACAGAAAATGGACCCTCAGAGATCAAACGTACTCCGAAAAAGGCGAAAACTGCCCAATCGATCGCAAAAGTGATGACTTTCGTTATCTGTGATTCATAATGTGTTGCCTAGATAAATACTTACGGAAGCACGAAACGCTAATAGGACTTTACTACTACATAACGAATTGTATGGACCATGCGACACCGAATTGCAGAAAAGCGGACGCAGTCTCTCTTCGCTTCCAGTTCAAAATGTCTTCCTCGTCCACTGTTATAAAATGTTCATTTTTCTTTTGGCTAGGTATAAATAGTCCCCCTCCCGTTGGTCCTGGTACTTTCTGCTCACTTCTCGTTGGAGTGGAAAAGTTCAGCAAATTCCTTAAAGACACAAATTCTGTAAGCCTGTAGCTGCTTCATGGAAATGTTTCTCTCGTGTATGCACCAAGCAAGTAAGGAAAGCAACAATCATCTGGTCGTAGCTTCACAATGCTCTCAGTCTTGGACTAAGTGGTTTTCAGAAATCTTGCTCTGGCAGCCGCATCAACCTAACCTACGCAGGTGGATCACTTAAACGACAGTTCACTATTCCTTAACATACTACGATCAAATAGGAACGCTCCGAAGGAGGTCACATTGTGGCTTTCCCCTCATCTATATAGCACGCGCTAACAAGTACCTATCATTGAATCGGAACTCGAAAATCTGAGTTCAAATTCATTCCTCTTCGGAGAGTTAAAAAGGTAAAAATGAATAATTGGGAAAAGATACAGTTCACAAGGAAGCGGAGTCCAGCTTCTTCAGCAACCAGTGTGTCGGGCCAATTTTCATCCATGAACTCACAGTGGCCACTTAGATATGTCAAGGGAAAATTATGTTTACTGGCACCCACCAGTACAGAATTGAATTGAATTATGTCAGGGCGCTCATAAAAATATGGTCCTACATGGACTTCGATGCCACTCTCAAAAAAGGGAGACAGGTGTAGTTGCGCCAAATGAAGACTAGACGGAATGGGCGTTCCTAATGTCTATTCTTTATGCTGATTTGGACAATTTGCCTTGAAATACAAAATAAACCACCGGAGAATAAACGTCCAGGTAGAACAGAACGGTAGTCAATGGTTTTGGCAGAAAATGTTTACAGAACTGCCAACGCTAATGACTAAAAAGAAATGCCTTAGAAGCACACTGCTGCAATGCTTCATGTACAAACAAATAAACTGGCAAGTGCAAGTTACAGTTACACATAAAAGGTTTCGTTTTTTTACTTTCGATACAACAGATGCAGGCACACACAATACTCCAAATTGTCAAATTCAACGCACCTGCCAAGTTGAACCGAGTCAAAATACGTTAAGAGACCGAACTGATGAATTTCATTTCAGACAGACTGGTGCCAAGTGGTAGCCAAGCGCCCTAAATCAAACTATTGGTCACCAGGGCAAGAACACTCTTAATTTTGTGAAGTGTTCTTTTTTTATAGTTTTTGAATTTGTTTTTCATCGAAAAACCTATCGAACGCTTAACCCATTATACCGAGACTTCCGTTTCCGGTCTGTCATATACGGCCTTCCTTGAAATTGCGTTAAAGTAGCCAATATAAGCCAAAACTGTTCTGCCAAATGAACACAAACCACACATTTTAATTCAACGACTTAACACGTTGAGTTCATTTGCGTTATGTATTCCAAAAATGCGTTTGTTTACATTCTCCAAACTTCCGTGTCAGTTCCAATCAAATATCCTTTCGCTTCTCCTACCCAGGCGCAGAGCAGAGCGAAAGAGAGAGAGAGAGACATACATAAAAAAAACAGTCCAATTCTTAGTCAAATTTGGAAGGATGACCTTAACCGGGGCGGGAATGACAGTTTCAACTCGAGACCACGAAAAGAACACTCGCCCAGAATATCCCAAGGAAAACACATTTTTCCTGACACAACTCGAAAATCCGCTGACCATACGTCATTAAGTCGAGAGCAAGGTTTCTCTTGTCGATTGTTATTGAAATCACCAGCGGACACGTGAATACACATTCCCTCATTTGCACTCTCTGCCTCTAATCCGATATTCTAAGGGCATTCTTTAGCGCAATCCGTGCAGTGCTCGAGTACTCTCTCATCGACCGTCGTGTTTCGTCTTTTCCATTTCACACCGCCCGTCCGTGACAATGGATTTAATTTCATTGATAGAAAATCAATTTCTAATTTTGTCAAGCAACAAAAAAAAAACCAAAGAACAAAAGCAAACCTTACCAGCTGCAAAATGCAATGGGGTCGACTTCCGCCCTGCAGTGTCCCTTGCGTTCACCGTCTGCGAAGTGATCAGCTTCTTGACTTTTGTGATGTCGCCCGTCTTGCATGCCTCGAAAAGCTCCCGAAGTGGATCGTTTGCCATGGCAGCGTCCAAGTTCACGTTCAATATAGTCCGATTGCGGCTGGACATCTTGGGACACTTCTGCTCTCCTCCGACACGCTTCTGGTTAGTCTTTCAATCGCGTTCCGTCTGAACTGCCAATTTCTCACACGATACCTTTCTTTCGATTTTTTTTTTCTTTCCTCAATGCAAGAGAATTGCAATTAATCCCGAAAACTAAAAACACATACGCACACGACACGGCACAGCATACACAGTTCACTCCGCCTCACAGCAGTCAATATTGGTATATGAAGGGCGGGCGCAGACGAACCGACGAAAGAGATTATAAAAATTGCATTTTCACATGAATCACGCACGCATTAATGAATTCTTTCCAAAAGCAAAACCAGCCAACAGCTTAATGGAGTTGGCAACAGCAGGAAGGGAAAGGTGTTGCTTTGTGGCCATTACGTTATTTTCACTCCATCACACTTTTTTTATGCGCTGGTGGAACATTTTGCAAAAATTCACGACTCTTCACTTCAGCAACTGTGAGGGTTTTTGCTGCCCCGAATTTGTATAATTTTGTATGTTTGGCAGATGATAGACGGTTAAATAATTGCTTGCGATTCGGGGGAAATATACAATTCGAAAAGTTTTTGATGGATTTGTATCGAAATCTTTTTTATAGAACGACCGTGTATAGATGAATACCTTGATGTGTGAAAAACATATATTTTGACAGTTCTTTTCATTCCTTTTGTTGTACCATGTTGAATATCGAAAACAGCTGTGGTGAGTTGCTGGAGTTTTTTTTCCGTATGGAAGCACTTAAGTGATGCCAAGTTACGAAGAAATGGGATGTGTTTTAATATGAATAAATGTTTGTTCTTAGTTTTACAGCGCAAAATATGGTTTTGTAAACAGTTGGAATCCACAAATATTGCGGACGGGCTTATATGAATATTTCGCCAAAATATCAGTATGAACGTACCATGATATATGCTTCATGGCAAATTTATGGCACACTTTGCAAGACTCTGTAAGACTTTCGTGCAATTTTCGCAGAAAATTTAACAAATGTCTGTTTATTTTAGAAGCAAACTTTTCGAAAAGTAGTGGAGTTAGGAACACAGTGGAGACAAGTTATGTCTTGCTTAAGCAGAGTCATTTTATTTGTAGATTACTGAATTGTGAACAGCTTCATAAGTTCACAGCGTTCTGTGCTGATTTTTAAATGAAGGCTGGCGTGGATAAATAGTTCGTCCAATGCGCTCTGAATGTACGTAGCAGAGCCCAATTGAATTAGAGGTCAAAGTATTTTAGGGACTTTGTTATAAGTAACGGCCAGCCTGTCATTTATTGCGGCAGCGTCGGAAGTTAATTTCTTCTGAAAATAGGAGACGTTAGGAGACGTAACGTAAGAGATTCAATGTTTCACCAAGCACATCTCAACATTTTTAAAAATTTGGAACCATCAAACGCCATTACGGTGCAACATAGTACCCAATGGAAATTACGCCACGAGGATATTCCTCACCCAATAAAGCCATAATTGATAAAGCCATAACCCGTCTTATTGAAACCACATATCGTCAAAGTTAAGTTAAGTTCGATAAAAAATCGGTTTTTATTCGAACTTATTGCTCCAAATTGATTGTAACCGTCCGGCGATTGTTGAAATAGGGACATCTTTTGCACTCCGAACAGTCATTTTGTCCGCACCTCTTAGTTCACTTGTTCATTTTCTAAGACATATATGCGGTAATTTTGTTTTCTTACCCGCTGCTGAGTGAAAAATGTGCCTCATCACTGGAGGAAATGTTATTCGAAATATCAGTTCGAGAAGCATATCTACAGCTTTGCGAGAGGTCGGCAGGTTTCAACTCTTTCGTAAGTAAAGTTTCATAAAGCTGGAAATGCAAATTCAAACATAAAATTTAACACAGCGAGTTGTACGACACGTTCTACGAACTCACATCAACACTTACACTAGTTCTGCATTTTGGACCAGCCGTTAACCGTGAAAAGTGTAGTCAGATATCTCGGCATTTGGTTAGATAGATTTCCAGATGGAAAAGATGAGGGTGTTCGAGAGACGGTGTCTTAGGATCTGTCTCAGGTTGTATCGGACACCTGAGTCCGAGTACAAGAAGTATTACCGCAACGAGGTCTTGTACAACAGGGCTTATGTGAAAAGAATAGATAATTTTATAATTTCACTAACGCGACGACACATTGCAAGGAGTATAATGTCTACCAACAGTCGGGGCCTATTACCCGAACTTTATGTATCATGAGAGGGTGCGCCACACCGGCTTTATTCCACCTGAGGCTTTTCTTTACTTAGATTCGTTAAATTTGAATCAGAACATAAGTGGATATCCTATAATCTTCCACGCTGTACGCCGAACAGCTGATAGGCAACTCCACTATGAATCGGATATTGCTCGCGAACACAGGGATCAACTCCGGTTCAGTAGAGCGATTCCCGCTCGAGATAGGAGAGAGAGTGCAAAGGAGCGGGACTTCTTTTGGTGGTTACACCAAAATCAGTCCCCGCCAGCGCCTGATACGATAGTTGGTCTGTTGGATAACAGCCCACATACATAGATTTAAGTTAGGTTAAGTTAGATTTAGAAAAAAAAAAATAAAAAAAATAAAAAAAAAAAAATTATAATAATAATAACAAAAAAAAAGGTGTACAAGGGCGTGTAGATTATATATGTCAAGCATATAAAGAACGTACAACTCCTAGTATACACGTCCGCAATGTCACGGACATAGTGTAAGGTATCTTAAGTTTTATTAGGATTAGGGTTTAGTGGTTTATAGCTTAGGTTTAGTTATTTCTAAGAAAATTCAATAAAAAAAATGTTTAGAGCGCCAAGTTTTTTCCAAGTTTTCTTGGCCAGTAAAAACATACAAAAAATATTGTCCAAATGGACTGAAAAAAACAAATATTATTAGCTGCAGACGCCGAAAGGCAAATAGATAAGTAAGTTTAGATTATTTTAGAGTACCTGCGAAGGGTCAGTAGGATAGATTTTAAGAACATGAATTGTTTAGATATTAAGATAGTTTTACTCATTTTTGTATAGTTGTAAGCATGAATTGGAAAAAAAAAATGAATGTTAAAGTTAAAAAAGTTAAAGATCAACACTTACACTTATAGCAGCAATATTTTCGCAATACGATAGAACATGATAATGACCACAAATGTCACATAATGTGCGAAAAGTGACTACTTTCGAGTCACTACATTTATAATCTGTTTTAATAATTTCAACGCATTTTCCAATTGTTAAGCCATTTTCGTAAGTGCCAAATATTCTGCTAATCATGTCACAATTCAAATGGTACCTTAGTGCAGCAGGTGTCAAATGCCAGTCCTTATAATTCAAAACCAGGAAATGAGTGATTCTGAATTATCCTCAGTAAATTACAGGATACTCGTATAGCGTCTCAAATTGAATGGACATTTCTTGTTCTTTATATCTACATAGCACATTACTCAATAAGTCCCGGGACATGTTAGTGGCGCCCCTATATGTCCTGGGATTTATCGAGTGATCTGTTTGTCAGTAGGCATGTTTTTGAAATACACACATGGGTGCACATATGTGCTAATCTAAAATCCCTATAAAATTAAGTAATCAATGGCGATCTTTCCGAGATTGTTGAAAACAGGTCTTTTGAAGTTTCGATGAGCTTAGTCAGGGGCGAGACAGTTTAATTTTAGTTGTATCTTTCCCTTGTTGTTGTTCTACAAAAATTTTAAGTACCTTTGCATGTCTTCCTACCATGATACTCAATGCAGTACAGTTTTTATATATGTTTACGGAGGTTTCAGGATGTTTTATTGTTTTTGAACAATTTCTGACCATTTCGGTTTTGTGATTTGACGTACTTTATCAGCTGAAGTCTGTCGCTAGGCATTAACTTTTGAGTTGTGGTCTTCGGAGTAAGTAAAAGGGGTGACGTGACATATTTCCAAATGAAATAAACCTAAAATTTAATTTTTGGTTTATTTCGTCTGCTTGAAATAGCGCCCAGCTCACTTTCGAACCGAATTCTGGTTTTCAGCATTATTTCGTTTGAAAAAGCAAAATAAGGACGAACAGTATATGAGCAGAGCAGGTCAAAAGTGTACATTGTGGATGTGGTGAACTTTGATATGCCAAACGAGAACATATGTCTTTAAAGCATAAACAGTAAAGTATGGATCATTTTGTCCCCTAAAACACAACGGCTTCTTCTCAGATATAATTATTATATGTGTGTTCAACTCTGTCGAAATATTCAGTTGCATCTATCCTTGCATCTTTCCCAAATCTTCGACTATAGTTAAGCAGGGGTGTCCCAGGGGGGCAACATGTTCTCTCACTTGGCTTCGTCTTAGCGTTTCTTTCTCTTAGTGTAAATAAAACCAATGTATGAACATCTATATTACAAATATATCAATTCAGAGTACAACAGACAGAAAGGAGGTAAAAATGGCAAGCTTTCAGCTCCATATAGCAGGAATGAATAAGTGTATTGTAGAGCATAACTATGGTCATTCAAAATTAATACCGGTTCCTTCGAAGTAACACTGTTTTCGCGATTCGACGACGTCGGATCTTCACTAGGATGTCATTCATAGAGTATACATTCTCCCTAATGTAGACAGGGTCCTTTTTTCAAAATGGTAGCTGCCGATAGTGATGTTTTGACCCATGCGGTTGCTACAATAAAAGTGTCCCGTCCCTGAGTTAACTTGATCGAAACGTCAAAAAACCATCTTTCCAACTTAAGACCAGCTCGTTTCGTTTTTTAAAATCCGTGAAATCTTTTAGAGTGGCACTTTGGGGACGTGCGTAGGTCGCTTCTACTCGTGAAGAACAGTAGCACGCACAACACGAGTAGTTGTTGTAGAAGCTAGGTCCTGGTCCGTTGTGTGCTGTAGTGCCGCCCAATTATTATTATTATTATTATTAATCGCTAATCGTTACTGTAAATGGAAATCGCCATCGAACCAAGATGAGTGATGACTTTGGCCTCAGTTGCAAAGTATGGACTTGGCCAGTATGTGGACGTTGCCACAAGCCACACATCATACTTAACAATCGATTTCGTGATGATTACGTTTTGTGAGGGCGTTAGTTCAAGAAATCGAGCCGTCGCATGGCCCCCTCACTCACGTATTTAGACTATTTTCTTTGGGGCTATTTTTTTTGAGACTATTTTCGGAGTCTTTATTGAACGTGAAATAATTGGGATTTAACTGTCAAAAATGGGATTGAACAACTGAACTTCTGCAAATGCCTCGCGAAGCAAATTTAATTTCATAATTAATTGTCACTGGATGTTCTTGTGACATAATATAATGTGTTTTGATATCTTAATCCGTTCTTGGTTTACTTCAAAAAAAAGTTAGAGCCCTTATTCAGAAACCCGAAAATCACTGTAGAAGATAAAGACAAAAGACAAACATCACTACCTCTCAGAAACAGAGTTTTCAAGTTCTGCCAGATGATGAAATAATTTATTCTACCAAGCCCTGATAGTCTGAAGAAATGATACATAACTCTCTCACGAGCGCTTTATTTTGCGAGAAATTGTTACTAGGTGTGTTCCCGTACCAGAAATAAAGAACACAAAACTGTATAAAACAACGATCTTTCATTAGCTGCCTCCAGCTGCGCACTCCAAGTTGGTTGAGGTCCTTCTCCACTTGTGTGCGCCATCTAGCCTAGGACGTCCTCTGTTGCGTTGTCCCAATGGCTCAATTTCGAAGACTTTTCGGGCCAGAAAAGTGGTGTCCATATGCTCTACATAACCTAGACATCTTAAGCGTTGTATCCAAAGACCCTTGACTAGCCGCATGTCGCTGTACAGTCCGTCATTCAATCTTCTGCCCCGGCTGCCATCAATGCAAAAAGGATCAAAAATCGCACGCAGAAATCTCCTAATTGAGCCCAAAGATGCAGCGATTGGCAAGAGATTTTGCGTTTGATTTCAGTACCGATGTTGTTGTCACTATTTACCGCGGAGCCGAAGTAGACGAAGTCCTTGCCTATCTCGAAGTTTCTGCTGCCAAGTGATACGCTCTGTCTGAGACAACGGTGTTGCGTGTCCTTCAACAGCGTAAACTTCGTCGCCGAACCCATTTTAGCCGCTTCCAAGTCAATTCCAGCATACGCCTCATTGACGTCTAACTGTGTTCGTCCAATCACGTCAATGTCGTTGGCTTAAGCAAGCAGTTGAATAGACTTTTTGAAAATCGTGCCTCTGGTGATGACTTGTGGCTTACGCACGTTGTTCTCAAGAAGCATGACAGCGCGTCGCCTTGTCTACAACCATTTTTGACATTAAATGCCTGGGTGAATTGATCTGCGTATCTCAAATTGTTTCGATGCTTCAAACTTGTCCAAAAGACTTTGAAATCGAAATCTTTCACTACGGAAATATAAATTCCTGTTCAGAGTAGAGTGGAACAATCGTTTCCTTCATGAACGTTCTTTTTGACTTTTATAAAGGCACAATTGGGAGCAACAATTTTTGCTTCAATGTCCGATTTCAATTTTGCATTAAATTTACAACACTCTAAGACTCACACGTGTAATATAATTCAAACAAATGATTATAACATTTCAGACTCGATATTTCATGAATGATATAATTGACAAAATTTGCCTCTCTCTGAGAGATTTTTACTCCTACTCCTTAACAAATGACATAAATAATAATTTAGTGTACTGGGACACATCTATTTAAAACCTACAAGAGAGTACTTGTTGTGACCACGAACTGTTTTTTGATTCCGCTAGCCTTCCATTCGCTTTCAAAGCTATGATTTTTCCTTTAAAAATATACAACAAAATGATAATTCGGACAAAGAAAACATTGGACAATGACATTTTTGAGCCCTTTATCCCTTTTTCATCACACCATGTGCTGCCATTAGTGTGAAAGAAAGAATACATCTGTTAACTAGTTTCTTAGCTTTTGGCGAATCAATGACCATAGTGAATGTGAAATTATATGTACTTTCGTATGTACTCGTATGTATATGCTATCACAACGTAAGCGACGGGGTCTGTTTGCGAAATCGTTTTTTTTTTTTTTCAGTTTAAAATGTATTTTTTTATTTTGAGTTTCAATTGCATTAAATCTAGATATAAAATACTTAAACTAGCTATAATAACTTTTATTTTAATTAAAACTATCTTACTGGCTCCATGCGAGCACTCTAAGTTAATCTAAGAATTTTTTATAATTGCCTTTCAGCCTTTCAGTTTTTGTAGGTATGTTCAAGTAAAGAACTAAATTATGTGATACTTAATACTAAGAAAATGTTCTGGAAAAACTTAGCAATCTAGTAAAATTATTTTTAAATTATTATTATTTAGGTTAGATAAAATAAACAAACTTAACCTAACTACCACTAATTTTTTTTTTTTTTTTTTTTTTGGGCTATATATATACTACACTAACTAATATGTAAGTTGTCCGTAGGGGGACCAATTTCTGTTTCAGCTGACGGCATCTGGGCCACCAGATGTGGCTCTAGCCACCAATAAAATTGCCTATCCTTTTCCCGATCTTTGATGTCGCGAATAGGGATGGATGTGCTGAAGCGGAGATCACCCGGCCTTACGCTTCGTACATTGCTCTCGTAGAGCAGACGCTTGTCCACCGTTCGTCTTACTACGTGGTAGAGAAGTGGACATCCCTCCGCATCCTGGACCAAGCCAATGCGATCCAGATACAAGAACGCTTCCGGTGGAATGAATCCACTTCGGCGTGCGCTCTCATGATATGCGTCGTTCGGGTAGTAAGCTCCGAATATCAGCTCGTTTTCTGAAGTCATTGCTCGTGCAACGTGCCTTCGAATCAGCTTAATAATAAAATTATCCAGCCTATTCACGTTTGCTGCGTTGTACAAGATTTCATTAGCATAGAACTTCTTGTACTCAGACTCTGGGGTTCTGTACATCTTGAGACAAGCTCGAAGACATTGCCTTTCGAACACCCTCATCCTTTCCATCTGGGAAGGACTCAAGTTGAACCACACCGGACAACCATACACCATGATTGGCCGTATTAGGGCCGTGTAGCAGATAATCTTCACTCTGGAATCAAGTTGGCTGCTATAAAACAGCCTACTTGCCATAGCGAAGGCTTTTCTGGCTTTTGCCAGACCCGTTGCTGCATGAATATTACCATACAGAAACTGGTCCAACATAATGCCCAAATACCGCACTACACTCCTCACAGCTAATGGCTGCCCCTGCGGGTCCAAAATGCCGAACTTACGCCAGTTTTTACTCGTATCTCTTGAAGCCCTGCACAACGGAGTTCGAAACAGGATGGTTTCACACTTCTGGTAGTTGATCTTCAACTTCCAGTCGTCGCAAAATCGCTGGATTTTCTCGAAGTCACGCTGCAAGAGGATATTAATGATCTCAATCTTCGGTGCCGTCCTGTACGCGATCAAATCGTCAGCGTACGCGATCAGGTACTGCATGGAGCCAATTAATTCACTGGTGAAAACAGTGAAAAGAATTGGTGAATTCACTGCACCCTGCTGGAGCACATTTTTAATGTAAAAGACATTAGTAGAAACCTTGTTGCCACTCTTAACAACAAACTTTCTACCTGTGACCATATTGTAGATCGTGTAAAGTAGTTCTTTGCTTATACCTAACCTCGTCAACTTGAGGAAGAGGCCTTCTAACCAGACGGTGTCGAATGCCTTTTCCAAGTCAACAAGGCAGGCCCCGGTGCACTGGGTTTTATTTTTATTCCATTGAATGTCCGAAACCAATTTTGACGCGGCATGTACAGTATCATGCCCCGCCCTAAAACCAAATTGGTTATTCGGTATTATTTTTTTGTCCGCAGTCCACTGCATCAGGACTCTATTGACAATCTTTTCAAAAACCTTGCTTATGCAAGGGAGGAGACTAATCGACCGAAGATTTTTCGGAAGCGAGGAATCTTTGTCCCTTTTGGGGATGGGTTGCACTACCGCCGTTTTCCAATGCTCTGGGTAATGTGCATTACTCAGAGCATTGTTAAACAGGATTGTGTATATCTCTACCGCCTCTTCGGGGAGATGACGCAACACAATATTCGGTATTCCGTCTATTCCTGTGGACTTTTTGTTTTTCAGAGTGTGAAAAATGCCTTTGAGATCCACCTTTGAAATGATTATGGCATTAGATCCATCTTGGGCGACGGCATTAAGTGCCTTATTTTCATCATTGAATCTGGTGAAACCATGATTCTCAGAACGCCATTGCTGTATTTCATTTCGAAGGTAGAAATGGTTAAGCAAGGCTCTGTTCTCCAAGTCGTGATTCGGCCTACGAGATTCGTTGACCGTATACACTTCCTGGAAAACCGCTCCTATTGCTTCAACCTTCTCTTGGGCGTCCTCAACAATGAAGAACTCATTGTCCAGCACGGCCCCATCCGGATCGATGCCAACTGAAGTCAGTATGTTTGCGTTGTCGGTTGTTCTGTCAAGTCGAACAGCCTCCAAGTGGTTATGATCCCTCCTTCGGAAGACTCGATTGATTTGGGGAAACATACCCGGACAGTTCGAACGAACAGCCCGAATCTTGTCTCCCCAATAAGAATTGATAGCAATTCTGTAATTCATCCGAATCAAACTCTGGAGGTTTTTCATCTGCGACTTGAGCGACCTCAGTTCCTGGTCGTCTCTGTCCGTAAATCTTCTGTAAAGTGTCTTGATTCTCGTCAGCAATCTGCTTTTTTGCACGTGCAGTGCGTCGATTGTATCATTCCGATAGATGTCGCCATCTGTGATCGGTGATACTCTAGGAATCGCTTTGTCCATTGTCCGTTTTATTGTAGTGTCCATTTGTATGAGGTACCTGTCAACCTCTTCGTTAGTTAGGTTTCTGTTCGAGGGTGGTGTCATGTCATTCGAACGCAGTTCTCTGGATAGGATTCTGGAAAAACGTGGCCAACGAGCCTTACAATAATTGTAAGGATACGCCTCCACAAATTCCTCCAGTTCCACCATTTCGTTCGGGATCCTGATAACAGCGGCAAGCCCACAGTGATCACTGTCGTACTCAACCGTTGCTAAGCAGTTCCTAATTTGTCTGTTTACGTCCCGTATTGTTAGTCGTCTGTCAATTAGCATCAGATCAAGATAAGACCCACTTCTGGGAAATGACGGCCTATCGGTTGCAAGCAAATTCAGCTTGAACTCAATAGAGTGCTGCGTCAACCACTCAAGGAGTGAATTCCCCCTGGGATTTGACACAGAATTACCCCATTCCTCATGCTTCGCGTTCAAATCGCCGGCGCCTCTGAGCATAAACGCAGTTTTCGAAAGAGAGACCCAGCGGGTCTTGACGAAAGGATTCGGTCCATTCGCGAAAGATCTTTTTGGAATTGTTCCATCTGTGCCTTCATTGAAGCCATCATGGAAAACAATTCAGCAAAGCCCATATTCGGAACTTGTATAGGTACCGCTGCCGCTTTCGGCACTGTCTGTTGTGCCGGTTGCCTACAAGACGCCATCTGGGCGTATGAAACAACCTGCGTAACAGGAGTGGCTGGAGTTCTCGGCATCGGCCTCGAATCCGCCACTTTTTCTTTTTTTAGCATACTCTTCTTCTGTAAATCCTTTATCTTTGGGCATCCTCGATAGCTGGAGGGATGTCCCTTTTCCCCACAATGCACGCATTTTAACCGCGATTTGTCTTCTACCTTCCCCTCTCCCATAGGGCAGCGCGCCGATAGATGCATCTCTGCGCATTTACTGCAGCGAGGCTGCCTATTGCAGTTTCCTGCTGCGTGTCCAAATGTTTGGCATCTTGAGCAGAGAAGCATTCGGTTGGTACTCCTTAATTTTTCCCAAGAAATTATCTGGGAACTGAGAAGCCTTATCCTCCTCAAACTCTCTAGTTTGCTTTCTGGTGTCAACTGCACCAAGAAAAGGGGAAGTAGACGCTCAGGCGGCATCCTCGACCGTACAGTGGAAAAGCGGCTAACCGCAACAAATTCCACGTCTTCGATTTTAAGTCCTCGAAGTGACTCTAAGATGTCCTCTGGATCAGCAGATACATCCAACCCTTTTAGCAGAACTGTCTGCACTTTTTCCCCTTTTGGAGTGAAGGTGTAAAATTCCACCCCAGCTGCCGTCATTTGTTCTCTAATTTTTTGATAACTGTTCAATGATAAGCAGTGAACAGCCTGTTTTTGGAAACCCTTATTTTTAATAATGAATTCGTCCCCTACGGACAACTTACATACTTTTATGGTGTCCATTGTGTCCATTCCGCTTATGTTGATCGGTGGCATTCGTTTCTTCTTTTGTTGCTTCCGGTTGGTCTGGTGTTGCTGCTGTTGTTTCTGCTTCTGGTGTTGTTGTAGTTTCTGTTGCTGTTGTTGCTCTTGTTTCTGCTGTTGTTGTTGCTGATTCTGTTCTTTGGGTTGCTGCAGCTGTTGCTGATTTTGCTTCTCTTTTGGCGATTGCTTTTCTTGATCTTTTTGAATTGCCAACTTCTTTCTGGCCTCCAGTTTAAGTTGGAGCGCTTTAATAAATTTCTCCAACTCTTCTTTTTCTTTAATCTTTTCCGCCAACTCCTTTTCTTCGGCGGCCTGGTCTTCTAATTTGGACGAAGCGAGTTTCGCGAAAGTATTCCCGTTTCCGCTGTACGTCATCACATCGTTCATTTCCGTGTTTTTCAAAGAATTACGCAGCCGTCTTTTAAACTGCGCCTGCGGCTTCATGGTTTTTCTCCTTTTCGTATTCCTATCTTTGCTGCTTTCCGAGTTGTCACTCGAAAGCAGCTCTTCATCCATTTCTTAATTGTTTGTTCGATTAAATTGATTATTTCTTCAATCTTCTTCAATTTTGATGATTTTTAATTTTTTTTTTTTCAAATATTTTTTGTTTGTTTATTTGGTTGTCTAGGCAACCCCGCACTTAAGTCGATGAACGTCCTTCCTCAACGGATTTCTGTAATCGACTGTTGCGAAATCGTTTCTGCCCGAAAGTGGAGGAAATGAGAAACCGATTGCCAACAACATCGATTGAAACGCACAGTCGTTTAATTAAAACGTTCGAAGTCGATAAATTAAAAACCATACATGCTGTGAAAGAGTTAAAGAAAGAGTCAAAAATCGATTTGACCGTCGCAGTTATATTCGGACCAAGAACAGCATCACCGTGGCGTCCTTGAGCATATGTGATGCACAAAACGATGCATTAAAGCTGCAATAGGGAGTTAAAGTACGTACAATTGCAAAATTGTTCTTAATTCGAAAATACTTATGGAAAAAACTAGTGAGTAAACAAGAGAAACAAAAAAAGAAAAGATTAGGTGTCGAAGAATAATAATTTTAAAATAAAAACAAATAATTGGAAGGTACTCCTGCTAAACTGGGCTAAGCTCTGGGTACATCTTATCTTCATGAACACCTGATTTGAGGTTTTATATTTTTGGAAACTAAGTAAGTATTTTTACAAAATAAAAGGCAATTTTTTCATGGAACATAATAACCCATTTTGAGCAATGACCTTATGGTTTTTATCAGCAAAAAACTGAACCAGATACAATTTGTCATTTATTTGACATCATTCTTATTGAAATTTTTACCATTCAAGGAGTTCTGCAAACATCAAAATAAAAAGTAATCAGATGGTGCAAGGTTAGGACTACATGGTGGATGTGACGAAATATCCCAACCAAGTTCCAATAATTTCTCGCGAGTGACTAAAGATGTGTGTGGCCTTGCTTGGCATGATGAAATACAACGCTTTTCGATTTGTCAAGTCGGGCCTCTTTTCTTCAACTGCATTATTCAATTTTGTTAGTTGTTCAATGTAGACAATTGATCGTTCATTTGGAGGGTAAAAAGTAGACAACTCCTTTGTAATCCCACCAAACTGATAACATAACCTTCTTTTGATGTTGTTTGAGCTGGTTCACCTGACATGCTTTACGATCTTTTTCGATTGACATTGTTGTAAATATTTGTTGTCAAATTAAGGCATGACAGACAAAATTTTTTACTCCGAATTAATTCTTTCCAATTTTTTCATTAATTCAATGTTTCCACTGTATAACATGTATATAACAGTACGACATTTAAAAAAAAAAAAATAAATAACTCTCATAAATTCCAATTTGACCAAACATTTTTTTAAACAGCTCTGTTAAACAAGATAGCTTTAGAAGTTTTTGCTTTCTGCTGCAGCGCTTTATTTTTTTTTTATATTGGATGACCTGTTAAGGATTTTCGAATACCAGAGGAAACACATCGACGCCTAAAAAATGATTTATTGCTGCTAATAAGGGAATACAAGGATACGGATACGTACGCCATAACTCCTCTTAATTTAAATTTTTCAATATTTCTCTGTTCTATATATTAACGAAAATCGGACGTACAGTGCGCAAATACAATATGGGAAAATTTCGTTTCTTTAACTCTTTGTTCATTATTAAAACAATCATAATGAATTTTCTTTCAATACAAATTGAGTAATTCTTATTCATGTAAAGAGTTTTTTCTGAGTAAAGTAATGCAATGCAGAGGAAATAAAAAATAACCAAATTTTGGTGCGAAAAACAATAGCACATTTGTAGCCTTTAGTTTTAAACAAATATTATATTTTAACTCTTAATAATGCGTTTCCTACACGTTTTTTTGTTCACCCCTATTCCGGCAGTCGTTTAGTGACATGTCACTTTATGAGTGTGAGAAATCGGTATTCCCATTGTCATTTAAGAATTCATAAAATGACACTAGTCATCCATTAAGCAAACATTTTAACGGAGCTGGACGAAACGGTGGCCAAATTTCTATCAATGCATGAGACAATGGATCCAACTGGAAGAGTTTTCGGCTTTAAAGAAACTCATCAACGTGGAGTCAACAATGCATTATTAGACAATCCGCCTCCATCAGGTCTGGTTCATACACCAAAGAAGTCTACCTGACAAGTTGAGGATATGCTTTTTACGGAGGAGGGAAATTGCCGCACACCAACAGAAACGTTGTTGAGATCAGTGAGATCTACCGGATCCCAAAACGCTAGAGACGAAAGGAAGTAGTTATTAAGAAAACAAATGGACACCCAAGAAAGTTTTCACAAAGATGTGAAGGAGTCTCTCAGAAATATTGAGATGACTTTAAAATACCTTAAAATACTTTAAAATACCTCCTTTCCTCAAGTTTATTAAAGTTTTTTTTTCTTATTTCTTCTTCTTCAATTTTGTTCTCTATATTTACAAACAGAGCTATGCTGTCCATGTTTTCAAATAAACACTTAAAGATTATTTAAAAGTTATTTTATTGAAGAATTCAAAATATAAACAAAGTGTAAGCATATGACATTTTGCATTTGACAGGCGGCTTTTGTTGTGGAACATATTCCACAAGTCATTTTAGTTTCGGAATACCGATAAAAAAATGAGATGACTTTCAAAATGACAATAGTCACTAAAATAAGATGACTCCCGGAATAGGGGTGATTATTTCTACAATTTTTTTAATGTATTTTTTTGGCGTAATTTGCGCCAATTTGATACAATGCTTTGTTTAAACTCGTTTACACTTCCGTATGGCCTGTTTTCAGCATGAACAGCCCTGACAAGAAGATCCCAACAGTTTTCAATAATATTTATCGCGCTGGCCAATCTAGAACGTCAACATTTTTATCTGAAAAATACAGTTTACCAGTTTTTGTCGTATACACCGCAGCATTATCTTGGTGAGAAATAAGTGACAAGTCCATTATTTTATCAGCTGATCGTATTGTTTCATCGGCAATCAAATCCAGATACTTTTAACTGCCCTTTGTAGTTCAAAGTTTATTTCAGTTTTACCATGGTAAACTATTCCAGCCCATATCATAACAGTTTCCTCACCATGTTAGCGAAGGCTCAATATTGACAATCATTCCTTAAATCGTGTTATAATATGCCAGGCCATTAGGACCGTCGATAGTAAACTTCTTCTCGTCCGTGAATTATACCCGAAGCCCTCGTTTTTTCCAATGAATTGCTCCATAGCAAAATTTACCCTGTCTTCCTTGTGCTTTGCGCGAAGTGGTGGTTTCTTCTTAATTTTTCTTTTGCGCTGAATAACTGAAGACTCCTTCAATAGTTTTTGGACCTTTCCTAACTTTGGCGATTTTGCGAGCCGTTAAGCTCGAATTTGACGCAACTCTTGGAAACGTGTGCCTATCCTGTGATGTCTTTGACTGCCCCGAGCTATGTACTTACAAACAAAAAGGTTATGGTTTATACCAATTTAAAAAGAAAGTCCAACGACAGAGTATTTACTTAGCGAACTTAATTACAGACATGGAATGGTTCAAGCATATGGAAGCCAATGTAAATGTAATGTTCCTGCTCTCAATAGATAGCTGACCTGAACAGTAAGAACAGTTTTTAATTTGTCTTTAACTTGTACCAACGACTCTTCAAAGGTTATTTCACATTACTCGCACAGATCCATCACGTAATGTTAATCAGAAAGTTTCTAATAAAAAAAAACCGAAATCTTCAAAATCTCCTCAAATACATAACCAAACACACAACATCCCAACCACGATATTAAAAATATTCTAAAATGAGAATCAGAGAAAAAACAAATTACTTGTCATGGCAGGGAAAAAAGGAAATGAAAAAAAAACACACGATGAAAGGATATCTCTCCTCTGATGCTATCCACAAATATTAATTTCAAACACAACTACAAAGCCATTCCAGGCTACCTACACCTAGATAACAAACAGTACAACGACCGCTTCCTGCGATTGAATCTCAACAATAGGGGTGCTCTTCCATCCCACCACAGCAGAGAGCAAAAAAAAAAAAAAAAACACCCTCACCCTCGACAGCAAATATGCCGCACTGACTTATCCAATTGCGAGTTATGAGCACGCACTTGACGTAAAATTTTTGAACTCTCCACCTTTTGATGTTCACTTTTGTTTTGTGTTTTGTTCGAAAAGTATTTTTTAATAATTCCACCTCTCATAACCGATTTTGACTCCTAGCCATTTGTGGTGAGTACATATTAACCCCACAAAGAAGAGTCTTCCTTCCGACCAATCGTTGCCGTTGCAAGCTAAGCGGTGCGGTGGCACCCTTTTTGTGCGCTCAGCCAGTGCTTAGGATGAAGTTATGTACAGCACATAATATCGAAGTAACCGAAATAATGTCAATTCAAGATGTTAGTACGATATTTATACGTGCTCTCATTGTGCTGTACATGACGGGCGGCGGTGGCGGCGGCGGCGGCGGGGGCGCTCGGCGAGAGCTTTCATTTTTTGGGGGGCCCCCTTTCCCCAGTGGATTTAAATATATTATTTTATGTTGTTGATGGTAATTTGGCCTCTCACAAAAGATCTGCGGAATTTCAGGAATTTCAATTAATTCCCATAATTCCCCTTCAAAAGGGGAAGGTCTACGGCGGCGGCGGTGGCGGTGGCGGCAGCTCTTACTGGCGCAATAAGGTTGGTGGGGCATTATAAACAGGATACAATTTATGTTTTTATACACACTGTGAACTTTTCTATGGCGGGCCCCTCCGTGCTGTGCTGTGCTGAGCTGTTTGAAGAGCGCAGTGCCTGGATGTAGGAACGCTGTCGTTTTTTGGCAACAACGATGCCGAGGGGTGCCCTGGCAGCGGTGATTTCAATTATTTACACTTACATAGCTGCCGAATAATGTGTAGCGATGTTGGCAAATGATTTTCAACATAATTTATTTGGCGGGGAGGGGAGAGCTTATTTAAATTACACCCCGGTTGCCGGAATAGAAATTAGCTTCTAGTAAAGTGAGCAATTATGTGGAGAGGGTGGATTTTTGGTAGTGCATTTAAAAGGGAAGCGGCCGTAGTAGTTGTGTCTGTTGGTTAAGAACTCATAAAGTCATTCGATAAGGAAAAAAGTGGCAACGTGATGACGTGTTAATTATTTGCTTAGTCACTTCGATTTGTGCTGTGTGTCCATGGGATGTGCGAAATGTGAATTATTAATTTCAGATAAAGACCATTCTGTTTTGTTGAAGGATTCAAGCCTGAAAGACATATGAAGAACATCGACGACGAGCGATGAGCAACACTGTCCGAGCGTCCGGTACAAAATAGGTCCGTTGCTGTAGCAAAAGGTTTTTACAGGAACTTCGTTTGTTTAGCTTACCTTCAAACTTTAGCTTCATATGTAAATGACAACCGCCAATAGAAACATTTTTCTGAAAAAGTCTTACAAAATCCTAGCCTATGGACATCTTGATTCTTACATGTCAATCGTAACTGTTGAGACAATTTTTTTAATGTTCCAGTTATATTTCACTCCGCAGCAATGTCAACGTTAGATGCATTGCAGCTTTTAAACGGGTCAATATTCCCAGGATCTCGTATTTGGCCCTTACAACACTGATTCGTGTTGTAAATCGATTACAACTAGAGAAACCTAAGTGTTTTACGATAGTATAAGTATTTGTTACTCTCAATAACTTGCCAAAAACTTCAGGCCTATAAGTCTTACTTCGTTTATGCTGAAAAGCTTGATGAGTTTGATCGAACTATATATGCACCAAACTGGTTTGCGCATACACCCTTTTTCTCAATGCAGAAAATATTGCTATACTGCGCTTCAAAATCTCGTTGACAGAACTGAAAGTACACTTGGCAGACGCTGGGTATTTAGAAGATTCATTTAAAAATGCGACTCTTGATGCCAAGAATCATTGGAGTTCTGAATAAAATTAATACCAATGAAGAGAACTGTGGTCGCCGTGGCGTAGTGGGTAAGTAATAGGTAGGTAGCTTCGATTCCCAGACGCAATACCTTGCACCTCACGGCACCACCTCTTTCGAGCTGCTGACAACACTCAAAGACTATCAATTGTCTATGAAAAGCTTCTCAAATCTCGCTGTTCGAAGTCGGCAAAAAAACTGTAGGCACGTAAGAGAACAGAAGCACACACAACACGAGTAGTTGTTATAGAAGCTAGGTCCTGGTCCCTTGTGGATTGTAGTGCCACTCAATTATTTTTATTAATGAAAATAACTAAACCCGGGGTATGCAGGGGCTGCCTGCAAAGTGGCGTCCTGTCTCCTCTTCTGTGGTGCATGTTGGTTGATGCTTTGCTTGTCGCCTTGAATAATTCGAATACCTTAGCCCAGGCGTATTCAAATGATGTAGCCACACTGGTCCCCAGACCAAATTTGCGACTGTATCCGCAAGTGGTCAAACGGCTTACGCATGATCGCTGACTGGTGTAGTAGGGTGAACTTTCAGTCAATCCTATAAAACAAAGGTTATTCGCTTCACGAGGACTAGGAATCTGACTGGCTTACTCGACTAGTACTTAAAGATGTCATCATTAAATTTTCCGATAAAGCTAAATACAAAATTGACAAAATTTGCGGAAAAAACACATTGAGAAGAAAATTTCCACGATGCCGTCAGTCTTCTGGCAGTGTAAGGGAGCTTTCAGTAAAATCTGGGGCCTACCACCAAAAGGATCTGAGAGGATCTATACGGCAACGATAAGACCTCTTCTTTTCAATGCATCAGGCTTAAGGTATTAGCCAACCTTCAAACCACTTTTTAGATAGTGCAGGAATGCAAGAATTCTCTTAATTTCGCTAAGACTTGTTTGGGTTCGGGGCACCGCGGGTTCATGGAAAATGAGATTGCCAATAAACTTGCTAGGCACGAATCAAAAGAGGCATTCATAGGGTTCAAACTTAACTTGAGACTGCCCGCGTCCTTGGTTAGGGCTTCCGATGGTGGTCGGACATGACATGATTTTCCAGAATGCAGGCTGACCAAGCGCATGCTTCTAAACATCAGCAAGAAATCCGCGGCTTTTCTGTTATCTGCAGACAGGAAACACTGCAAACGACTTGTTAGCGTATAAACGGGACACTTCACCGGGCTCATATCCTCAAGGTCATGCGACATGAGTGGGAGAAGGACAGAATCCTGCAATCCTGTCAAGCTTCTCAAACTTCGCCCTTAAGTGCGCTTGGGCTTAGTGATGGTACCCTATGCGACACCTGCAGAGAAGGTAAAGACACTGCAGAGCACTTCATCTGTCAATGCTTTTGTAGGATCTGGTGGCGACCATTTGGCGCTGATGTGGTTGGAGCTGAAACTTAAGCTCTTTATCACAGAAGAGTTTGCTGGTTTTCCTTTGGAAGATCAAGAAATGACATTCAATGTAGGTTATTGCCTTATAGTAAAATGCACCAGTTTTCAAGTCTGAGCCCTATAGTGCTTTGTTTCTTAACGTATAACAAAACAAAAATAGCAGAAACTCAAAAGAAACATTGGAAAATGACGAGACGTGAAAATCATTTCAGATTGCTGAAGTGAGTCAGTGAGGTTTTAAGCATTTTCTACCGATCACTCCCATTTAAATACGAGGTCGGTTCAAAATCGTATAAGGACGGAACACCTCGCACTTTTTCACGGTACCACCTCTTTCAAGCTGCTGGCAACACTCAAATTGTCTATGAAAAGCTTCTCAAATCTCGCCGTGCGGAGTCGGCAAAAAACTAGGTCCCTTCTACTTGTGAGAGAACAGTAACACGCACAACAGGAGTAGTTGTTGTAGAAGTTAGGCCCTGGTCCCTCGTGGGCTGTACTAATATAAATTTCTAAAAAAATATTTATTTATTCGTGAATTTCTATTTGGTCCCCTTAAGATATAATACATTTGTCTCTGCGTTTTTTCCTCGAGGCTGTTCTGGTATGGACTTTTTGGTATGTAATTGAGCTGTCCCAGCGATTCGGTTTGTATCTCCTTAATTCTCCCAAAACGCCGTCCTTTTATCGGTTTCTTCAATCCAGGGGACAGGAAAAAGTCTCAGGAGGGCAAAACTGGTAAATACGGCTTGATCAAGGGGTTGTTTTTAGTCAAAACGCTATGAACAATCGAAAATAAATTCAGCAGAAACTTTAATGCCACACGCTTCATGCCCAAAATTTCCAACAAAACGCATGGCATGAGCCATCCGATATGTCGACATCTTCGTCAACTTCTTTTATACTGATTTGACGTTTCTCCATCACAATTTTCCTCACTTTCTTAACATTTTCCTCGATAGCTGAGCTGAGCTGGGGCATCCAGGGCGGACGTCGTCATTCATGTCCTATAGACTTTCTTTGAAAGGCTTGTACCACTTGTAAGCATTTTTCCAGACTAAGAGTACACTCACTGCATGCCACTTTCAACATTTCAAGTGTTTTTGAGCACTTACTTTTATTTTTCACCCAAAATTGAGTGCAAATTCTTTGATTCATTTATTTCGACAGCAAGAAATCGCCGAACAAGCAAAACTTTCTCACAAACAAAAGAAATATGTTGTATAGCTGAAACTGTAAACTTATCCTTGAAACGAGTGTACCAACATAAAAAAATTTAAAATTAACTTTAGTTTTAGAACGGACCTCGTATGACCCCAAATTATGACTTGGAGCTTACTAACCCAACGAAGTGGCTTCATTTCGGAAGCTTTCTTGTAGCTTGACCGGATTGGCTTAATTCACAAGGCGGAGGAATGCCTATTGATCTACCACTTGATGCAAAGGACAATTAATAAGCGTGGGTATGACTCCTCGACGAGGGCGATGTATAGTACAGTAGCAAGAGTAAATCTGAATGATCTTCGCTCTAGAAGATCCATCTCTAACTGTAGTAATAAACAACGTTAGACAGGTTAGCTTAAGATAGAAAAGGAGAGCATATACTAAGAATGACATTTTATCTGCACACGGAGAATCTTCTGTCAGGGATTGTACAGGGTTAGGACCACTCGCAACTTTACCTTTTGTATTCGAGCCTTTTCCTGATGCAACAACCTGATATTTGTTTCATTGATTTACGGATCAGACAAATCGCTAAGACCACCATATCCCCACGACACAGAATTTGTTCTCAACCCTTTAACATTTTTCTGGACAGAATATTCTTGAATTTGAATGCCTCATTCGATCATTCTCCGGAGAAAAAAAGGAAAACAGAATCCAATTACTCGCCACCAGAAATAAAGATATCTGCTAGATAACTTGGTGTTTTATTAACTTTAAACGTCCTCGAGGTACATTTCCTCAAGGGCCACCTGCCTGGAGGTATCAACCCTTCTCGAGGAGCAAATGAAATCATCTGCAATGACAAGGGTTAAATAATTACCCCATTTTGTTGAGTTAACACAGCATTCCGCTCATTGCTTGGCAGTCAGGTTTTAATGGAGGGGGGAGAATGAAAATTCCCATCAATTAGAAAATCTCCGAAAGGGAACGCAAGGAATGCCGTAGATTAAGTTTTCAACTAGTTACATGTTCTTTGATGAATAATCAGGGGACACACGGAGCGCACTTATATTTATTAATTATTTCTGCTTTTTCAAATTAAACCAAACCGCCACTGGTCAGGGAGATCCGCTTGGTTTTCTCTTTTTTTCCAGCTTTTCTACTGCAACGCACAGCAGACCAGGACGGGGCTTCATTAAAATCAAAGGACACAATTAAAATGAAACAATTTTAATCCAACTAAATTGGATTAAGTTCTTTGGACTTACATGGCAGCACCAGCAGCAACAGTGGCAGCAGACAAAACTGACCAGTGTGCAGTGCAGTCCGGTGGACGTCAGTTGCCATGGCAGATGTGACTGGGTGTCCTGCAGTCGGGGCCACCAGGAGCTTAATGCAATGCCCAAAGCACGCCGCCGCCGCCCAGTGACTCTGTGTTTTTGTTTGAATTATTGTTTTAATTTACTCTCCACCCCCCAGAGTGCGGAGCGCTCTTTGTCAATAAAGACAGCGATAAGCTGCCGATAATGGCTGCTAAAAATGTTTTCATTTTGGTTAAGTGGATTCAAATTGAAAATCGTCCAAGCGACTGGTTGATGTCGGAATGCTTGTGATCTTTGAAGTGACTGACGCTGTGTCAGGCAACGATACGGTCATAAATCGCCAGTCTACCGATTTATTAGAAGACAAACACGTGTTCACAGCTTGTCGCAAGGGGTGGCGCAGTTGACATGTAATGAACGAATTCGCTTGCAAGTGGAAAAGAAATTAACTCACCCTACCCTCGAGACTGGTGACATTGAAGGGTGTCTCCTTTGTGAAACTATCGCCACCCCTGTGAGATTTGAACAATTGCCGACGGGATGAGATGCATTGCAACATTACAAGGCATATAATTCGGAATGAATTTCAATATGTTTGCGACTAATTTGTTTCAAGCCAATTGATATCCATATCTAATCCGAGGGGGTGGTCTGTTTATGAGCCTCTGAAGGATGCGAGCGATGCAGGTGGATTGTTTGCGCTCGTCGGCGAGCGCTGCCGATTAGGGGTTTCACGGTATTTACTTCGGAGCGTTGCAAATCGCATTTGGAACCAGTTTAAGCCAGCTTAATGTGATGTTTTCTTTGTGCGCATAAATAGGAAATTCAAAAGATGGTCGGGGTATATTTGTTACTGCTGACAAATTTGTGCAAATCGATTACACATCTGATTAACTTTTACGAGCAGTCTTAAGAAAAATCTACAGTCACTGTTTGTAAATGAATTTGAAGTTATTGGTTGTGCCAGAGGGTCAGACCTGAGTATTTCAAATGCGAAATGGGTAGGTAGGTACGAAGGGTGGCTACAGATACACAGACATACAAGTTTCGGATTCATTTAGACCCGACTGGAGTCTAATGTGTTGCCACAGAGCCGGTGTTTATTCGCTTCGGCTGAAACTATTTCATAATGTAGGTGCGTATTAGATTGACGTGAACTTGGGATATGTCTGATAGCCTTTTAAAGTAAACTCCTTCCAGAGTTTATTTCCTACTGGAGGGCAAAGCTAAGCAGTTGCAGATGTGCCGGGGTCCTCTCTGTCCAAACATCTACTACATTAAGTCAGTATATGGAAAGCCTAGTCTTGTGGGATGTCTTGTAGGCTGCTTAGAGTTTTCCTGCTTTTCCAAGAATGACCGTGGTGTTCCGATGTTACATTTTTGGCCATGTTTACCTTGCAAATGAGCATATACATAGGTCTATCTGTCCCTCATATTCCCTGCTTTTTGACAGTTTTGAGATCATACTCCTGAATTATTAAGTAAGCACAGATACGTTATTCACGTTGTGGCCTACGACCTTTGTTCTTTTTGCAATTTTCTGGTACATCTATGTTATAAGGCTCCTAACACACCAAAAGGCTTCATTGTTGTGATATCCCATTAGAAACCGACTGTAGAATCTTACCAATTTAAAACTTATGGTGACTTATTCGATTGTCTTTACCGCTGCCCTACTATCGGTGTAGATGACAATTTTCTCGTCCATTGTCGAACTCATTCACAGTTAATCAGACGTTTCACGGATAACCATAAGTAGCCTAAAAGGCAGTTCGATTTGGAGACCTACTCTGCTACTAGTCTTAAACCTGTCTATGTAAACTTCTGTGGCATTATTACTGCTTAATGTCTTATTCGTTGTAATCGATATTGAAGTTTAAGAAGGTCCAAAACAAGTTCCAACCTCTCGGGGTACCACAATATAGGCTCTGGTTCAGCTGTCTCTACCAGTCAGGTTCCCTTAAAACTTCGGTCAGGTAGCCGCCATCGCACCAAATAGTTTTTACATCTCTCAGAGATTCGGTTGATACAATTATTCCCTGCCGCAGAACCTTAATAAAAAATTTATAATTGGATTTATCTAAAGCTGGGAATTTTATCTGTCGCCATGACCGTCCGATTCTACCGGGTCTGTGACTTCCTCGTGGATTCCAATCAAGAGACTTCCCATGTCTATGACCAAACCACTTTCATTTGGACCGGTGGCTTTTCATTTGGAGGTCGGCGTTGTTGATGGTGCAGAATCAGAAGACTTGGATGATCTTACGGAGGCCGGTTGCTGAATACCTTTTGAACTTGTGCTTCGAGTGGAGATGCATTCATTATTTCGCAACAATACAGGAACACTGACATTACGTTCGATTTAAAAATGTTTAGCTTATGCGATATATCAAGCGTACGACTTCACACGTACGAAGACGACTTTACATCTTAATATTCAGTTTTGGCGTAGTGGGTAAGCGCGTCGAATCACCCGCCAAGGCCCATAGGTTCAATTCCGGGAGGAAACATCTCCATTTTTCAAGTCACCCACTCTTTCAAGTTGTTGGTAATACTCAAAGCGTACTAATTCTTAATGAAAAGCTTCTTAAATCTCGCCGTTCGGGATTTGGCAAAAAACTGTAGGTCTCGTTTACCGTGGGAGAACAGTAGCACTTACAACACACGAGTATTTATTGTAAAGAGTGTCCCAGCAAGAAGGTATAAGGTTAATAAAAATGGAGCGCTACACGAATGAACAACGGCTACAGTTCCCAAATTGCGATAAGTTTGGGGTTACAATAATGCTCCAAAAGAATCAACTGTAAAGCGATCAGCCACATCTCATACAGCCAGAGAAACAATTCAATTGCTGCATCAGTCATTTCACGGTCGTGTTATTTTGGGTTTTGGAGACCAGAATTGGCCGCCTAGATCGTGCGATTTAACCCCATTGGACTTATTTCTTTGTGGTTTTTTGAAGTCGATGGTTTATGCGAATAAGTCTTAAGCCTTAAAAGAGGAAATTGGACACTGCATTAATGAAATACGGTCATTGGAAATTTCATTAAAAGATTGCATACGTGCCAGCAAAGCCACGGCGGCCATCTGGCCGATGTGTTATTCCACACATAACCTCATCCTGTCTACTTTACGATATAATAAAGAATTCACGATTTTTTTTTAAATATCTGCGTTTTATTTTAAAATTTAAATCTTATTGCGTTCTTGTTGGGACACCCTTTAGAAGCCAGGCCAGGCCTGGTACTTTTTGGGCTGTAGTGCCACTCAATTATTATTACGTCAGATGCTGAGCAACCATTCTTAGAAATGATACTACCAAGGTAATGGAATTCGTTATCTGTTTCGACGTTAGAGACGCCGACCGAACATTTGGAGAACCGATGGTAATTTATTTTATTTTCGCGGCGATGATTTTTAGACCTGTTTGTGCTGCAAACTGGCTATCTGCCTCCATTTGTTGGACTATGTTTTTTGCTAAAAATTAGTGGAAATTATTAGTTTAAAATAGGTAGTCTTTTGAAACACCTAGACGCAGTTACAGCAAAAAATTGCTCAAATTTGGTTTAACGTGTAACAGAAACATAAGCTAAAGCTAAGTAAGTAAGTTGCGAAAATTAGCTATCAAAAGAAAACGTTAACGCTTAAAAAATTATCTAAAAACTCTGCAAATGTAAAGATGTCATAAACGAATAGTCCCTCCAATAGTGGGAAATAATGAGGTAAGCGGCGATTATACATTTTTGAGTTTTGAGTAAAAAATCAAGACGCACCTTCTCAACTTTTTCTTCTCGTTCTATTAAATTGTAAAAAAAGTTTTATAATACAGCGTTTGAAAAATAGTGAAAGCTGTGCCAATCTTGCAAAGCGATTCGGTGTAAGCAGCTAGAACCCATATTTAGGAACGGGAGGGCGTACCTGGGATAATTGATGGAAACAATTAAAACAGCATGTTGTTTACTATTCGACAATTTTTTTTAGAAAAGAGTGCGTAAACATACATTGTGGTTGGTATTTATCGCGTATGCAGTCCAACAACTATGTTAACAGGAAGATCAGCCGATCTTGAGACGCATTTTTCGCATAATTATCATCATCATTAATGTGTAGTATGTGTGCACAAGTGAAACGACATTATTTTTGAACCATCGAACTACGGACACACATATTATTTGCCAGGATACAAGAAGCCATTTGATCACATTCTTTTCACTCAGTCCTAAAGAGCCATATCATTCGGTGCCCTGTACGGGTTAACGTAGGATCTGGATTACATAAGTGCAGGAAATCTCTAATAAGCACTCTCCTCCCAATGTGCTAAGGAGTCATTAACGAAGAATTGTTAGAACAACAAAAAGCGTGAATTAATAGTAATACTAATTGAGTGGCACTACAGCCCACAAGGGACCAGGGCCTAGCATTTACAACTACTACTCGCGATGTGTGTGCTACTGTTCTCTCACGAGTAGAAGCAACCTACAGTTTTTTGCCGACTCCGTACGGCGAGATTTGAAGAGCCTTAATTGACAATTGATATTCTTTGAGTGTTGTCAGCAACTCGGAAAAGGTAGTGCGTGAAAAAATGTGAGGTTTCCCGGCCGGGAATCAAACCTAGACTTTCTGCGTGGCGGTCGACGCACTTACCACTACGCTACGGCGACCACAAGCGTCGATTAAAAAAATTGTTTTATTCTACGCAGATTGTTTTCTTCTTCTTCTTCTTGTGGCGCTACAGTCCGGGGTGGACCTGGACCTCAACCAACATGCCTCTCCAGCCAGCACGATATTTCGCCAGCTGCCGCCAGTTGCGCACTCCAAGTTGGTTGAGGTCCTTCTCCACTTGTGTGCGCTACCTTATCCTGGGCCGTCCTCTGGCTCAGACTCGAAGACTTTTCGGGCCGGAGCAGTGGTATCCATACGCTCTACATGGCCTAGCCATCTTAAGTGTTGTATCCGTAGACGCTTGACTAGGCTCATGTCGCTGTACAGCCCATACAGTTCGTGGTTGAATCTTTTCCTCCAGATGCCATCAACGCAAACAGGAACAAAATTCGCACGCTTTTAGTAGTGTCGAAGTTTCCGCGCCATAAAGTAGGACTGGGATGACTCATCCCAGTCATCCCAGATTGTTTTCTAAATTGTGTATATCGAAAAAAAAAATATATTCAATTATATTTTCTTCTGGACATACGAGTATTAGTAATATCTACCATCGCTTGTTCATGAACTTATCATTTCTTGTAAGTAATAGAATAAAAAGCGAAGCTCTTTGATATGCGAAATAAATAACAAAAGTATTTTATTCTGTGTCAATTTATTGACTTTTAATATATCACAACAATTGTAGTCATACATAAGTAGGTGCATACTTGTCGTACATCGAAACTCACGAAAACCGCTATTTTCACAATAAGCAAATATGTTGAAATTTACCTTGAAAATATGAAAATTAACAAAATGCAGTATACTAAAAGAGAGCTTAACTTTTTCTTCCCCTTCTTACAAAGTTTCCTTTCGATTTGACGCTTAATTCAATTTCTTTCTTTATGCGTTTAATATTCCATAAAACCTGTAAAAGGCCACAAAAATTATTGTAACCCATTCCTGAGGTCCAATGAATATGTAAATACCGACCGTTTCCCATCAGGACGTATAATAATTTGATTATGGAATAAGAGGGCGGAAAATATACAAATAAGAGTATGTATGTATGTATGTACACTTCATACAGCAGCAGCAAGGGAAGACAGAAAATATTATGAACGCATGCGTTTCTTTTGCGAATTACATCGTAAAAACTCCGTCCCCTTTAATCAGACTTTGTCTGTCTCTGATATAAATCAATTCCACTGCTTGGGGAGAGAGGGAGCGCCTCCAGACCTAACTAGCAGCATTACTACACAGCGGGATCTATTATTTGTGCATGTTGGGCGCAACCACAGCATTCCCGCCGAGCGGTGACTGTAGATTTCTTTACAATGTAACAAAATGGTGTCATTCAACCATTTTAGTTTGCAATAGAGGCATGGACGGGACTTCATTTTCTAAATGAGGAGAAGGAAGTCTCTGTGGACTTGGATGTATGTTAGCAAAGTTAAGTTAACATAGACGTGTGTATATTTGAATGGTATGCTAACAGAAGGATCGAACTTGAAAATATAGAAAAGATTTTGGCGTGTTGTTCCAATTTTGAAATTGGACGTCTTCCATTCTTTTTCTCTATTTTTTACCCATAGCTTGGCTGGGAACTTAGATGCTGTATTAGATGCATTTGAATGTGATGAACAATTAAAATGAAATATTTAACACTAGCCAAATGAAATGTAGTATGCCAAGTGTGGGTCACAAAATCATTTTTGCAAGTTTCAGCTGGCAATTCGTGCCAATGTTCCCTAAAAATATGTTTTCACTCCCGTCTTCGAATTCTAAACAATTTGCTTACGTCTCCACCTCTTAGCTGGGCGTGTAATTTGAAGCACTTACTTACAACGGGCACTTTAAATATTCGAATCATTTATTTAAAAAAAAATCAAACTCTTTATCGAACTAAGTATAATTGGCAGTAATTTATCGGGTGATTTATCGTGAAGTTCGAATTTCAATAGACGTTATGACAGAGCTTTGCCATTTTTCTTCAGTGGCATTTAGTAAGCCATTCTAGAAAGACTCACATCACAACATCACCTGTAATCTGTTCAGCTATTTTAAGAAAATGAGCGCTTTGTTAGAAATGTTTTTCGTGCGATATAGGAAACTTATGGTGCGCATAATCAACCTACCAAGCTGTCTAAAACCTCTATTACCATCATTCTCAAATTTGAGTCTCATTTAATATTATTGGAAGGTTAGACCACATCCAGCACATAGTGAAAATACTATAGCAGCTGTAGCAGAGAGTGTACGCTAAGACCAAAATTAAGCAAATCAAAATGTTACCGCCAATGGTAACCGTTATCGCGCCATGTTAAAGGAACACCTCCTGTCTGAAATTAAAGCACATCGTCTTCGTCCTATGAGCCAAACAGTGCATGAAATATGTAATGGACGTCCTTTACGGAAAATTGTACGCTAAGATCAAACCATTTGACTGTTTTCTCTGAGAATATGTACACTTTTAGGAATAAGCTAACTATGAACGGTGCCTTGAAAGGGAACATTACTCCTGTTAACCCCAAGTTACCAGTCGCAATGCTTGAACGAGTCGTCAAAAATTTGACCTTCAGAATGGAACACATAAGGTGTAATTGTGGCCAACATTGACCATTGTTGCTCTATTGGCTTCAAAAAGTAAATAGAGCAACAATGGTCGCCGTGGCTTAGTGGTAAGTGCGTCGACCGCCACGCAGAAAGTCTAGGTTCGATTCCCGGACGGGACACCTCGTATTTTTTCACGGCACCACCTCTTTCACTCAAAGAGTATCAATTGTTTATGAAAAGCTTCTCAAATCTCGCCGTTCGGAGTCGACAAGAAACTGTAGGTTCATTCTACTTGTGAGAGAGCAGTAGGATGTAAAAAATGAGTGGTTGTAAAAGGCCCCGGTCCATTGTGGACTATAGTCCACAAACATTATTATTATTAAATAGGGTATCAGAGGACTTCAAGGAAAAAAGAATTTTGTTTTTTAGCAATTATAAAAAATCCTGCTATGCATCCTTTAATAGACTTTTCCCAAAAAAACGAAATTTTTCTTAATTTTGCGTGCGATAAAATTTCGTATTGATATTCTACGTATCTCTATAATACAGTGCGGTTTGGAATGTTTTTGTCAAAAATTTCATTGTTCTTTTTCGGCACTACTTGCAATATTGTAGTAAAATGTGGTTCGTACAGTGCACAAAAGTCGATACCACAAAAGAACACCATTAACCGCACATCGGAACACTGCTATGTAAGGACAGAACCTCACTAAAAGTTATTAACTGGGCTATGGAACATGAAAACAATTTTCGGGACTAACAGCAAAAGGAGGCCGAACAGGACGACCTCAGAGGAAGATCAATTTTTAATTCTGTACAACCCTTGGCATCGGTTCGTGACTTCGCAAGAGCTTGAAAGCGACCTGCTACAGGAAAAGTAAATTCTTTAAGTTCAGTTCGTGAAATCTGCATTAGAACCAGTAATGAAGCCGAATTTTTCATTGCCAAAAAAATAAACACGATTACTCTGTACTCAAGAGCATCTAAACTGTATTTTGTAACATAGATAGAAGGTTTCTTGCCAAAGAAAACCAAAGAAACGACTATGTTTCGAATGCATCTTTCGGTTGATCCACAAAACTGAAGGTGTTATGGTGTCGGGAAGATGGAGATGAAAAAGTTTGCCTGATCTTCGTATAGTCGAAAATCACTGTAGAAGTTTACCTCAGGGTTTTGGAATTGCGTTGAGCCAAATGGTCGTCATAATCAAACGACTTTGCGGAAGTCTTACGACTGTGAAAGCGTCGCTGATTCCAGTTAAGAAATTGCTGCTGTAAGTCTAAGGTTGCTGGATCCGAATATATCGATTTCCTCAAAGTTCGCAGCAATGAAATGTGTCCGGTACCTCACTATGGTGAATTTTGTACTTCGATTTGTATCGTCTACCTTTTTTAGTTGAACTTGTTAGCTACACAGTTGGTGTAGCTACTTCTACACCTGTAGAACACTCCAGAATTTACCTCAAGGAACTCGGCCGTATGGATTTTTCAAACCCACAAAACGACTGTAGATCAGTTTAGTTCCCAAGACTTTTCAAGTATCATTCTTAGAGTGAAAATATGGTCGGTTGTTCTTAATCCCCCAACTTGGACTCCACCATAGCTCCAGAACGGGCCTCCAACACCTTAGCATATACCTTGCCGGGGAGACTTAAAAATATGTACCCCCGTAATTGTAGCAGTCTCTCTTGCTCCCCTTTTTAAAAAGGGAAACAATCACTCTAGTCTGCCAATCGCCAGGTGTTTCACCCCATTCCCAGGCCACCTTAATGACACGAGAGATCCACAAGAATCCATCTTTACCAATGGGCTTAAGCATTTCGGGATTCCATTCACACCGCCGACTTGCCAACTTTAAGCGATTCAATCACCAAAGTGACTTCCTCCGCAGTTGGATTATTCTCCGCCCCACTTAAGAATAGGTCTGCCATCTATTATTTATTATTATTCGTACTAACTTATTAAAAAAATCATTTGATATTAAAATTGTTATTATTTGTGAATTGACCGATGCCTAAAGAAATTGAACAAATTTGGCTCAAAATAAAACCCTCAAATGTATATTGAGACACCATTACGACCACAAAAACTGACTATTTGGTGATGCTGGTCAGAACGCAAGCATAAAATGGTGATTACTAAAGAGCCACCGTTACTGACTTTTTCGTTCATAAAACATCCATGATGTGCCAGAGGTGTGGTCTTAATAAGACGGCGCAACATGTCACTCAGCTAATATCACAATTGATTTATTGAAGGAAACGTTTGGTAATCGCATAGTTTCGCATAACGGACGTAACAAGTCCGTGAACCAAGGTCGTTCGAATTGACGCTGCTTGACTTGCTTGAAATCTGTGCGGACATGTGAAGTCACTAGTCTACGTCGAAAAGTCCGCAACGATTGATCACTTGGGGGACAACATTCGGCGTGTTATTGCCGATATACACGTTTAGCAAAATGTTCATAAAATTTATGAATACTCGTATATTTGATTTTTTGTAAAATTTTGACTTATTTTGTAGATAATAAGAATAAAGTGGATATGTCAAACGGGAGGCTAAAAAAAACATTTCATTCTGTTGATATTTTCTAAACAACGTCTCACAACAGATACAGTCAACAGTCAACACAGTCATTTTTGAAAATCATCTCCTGATGTTTGTCCGAAACACATTTTCTTACCTCTAAACAAATCAGCAGAAATGATGAATTAATTTCATTACCTCCCACAACTGCTGAAGGGATCCTCAAATAACGCCCCACCACCCATAGCGTCAGGCAAACAACTAGTTACGAAAATTAAATTATTTATTTTGCTACTCCACGGACCAAATACAATTCAATTATAGTCTCAAAATTGCAGCGAAAAACAAATAATTTTCTAATTAGTCGTTCTCTCTTCCTGTCTCACTCTTTGGTTTTGATTGTATGCGCCACTGCCGACCGGACAAGCGGTAATCGTTCGTGCATCGCCGTTAGCAACCGCAGCGCTTCCTTCCGTCCCTTTTCAAATATTTTGAAATATTTTGCACATCAATCAAAGTTTGCTATGCAAACACATGGAAATATGCTTTTTATTTGAACGCGCCCCGGTAGGTGCACGCTGCGATGAGGTGTACCTCGAAGTGGTTCTAGTTTCGATTAATGCCTGCTATGTATTCCGGCACCACTTTGGAATGAATTGGTATTGAGTTCTAGCTCGAAATTTGTTTTAAATAAATGTATGGAGCCACTACCAGCCGAGAGTGCACTAATTGCCATTCCATTGGATTTCTTCTTTGGCAATGCTGTGCGATTTTAATTGCGAAACTTATATGAAAATTATTATTATTTCGTTGTAGACCATGAATTTCAATTAAAATTGATTTCAAAACCATAACTGAATGGTTCTGGTTCTGGTGGGCAGTCATGTGGCAGGATGTTGGATATTTCATATTTTTTAACAGATCTTTAGAAAATCAATTAAATAAATGTAATTTCATTTCGTTGAACGGTTTTTTGCATGATTTGGAATGCGTTCTAAGAAGATAACTGAAGAGCTTTGTTATTGATATTGCGCTTAAGGAGACGTGTACAATTGCACAATAACATTAAGAAGAAATTCACCTTAATCCGAACACTACTAGTTTAAATAATTAAAAGAAAAAAACGTATGTACATATATTGTAAGCTGTATAAGTAGTTTCTAAGATTTCTGACTTCAGATTGTGAAAAACCTAGCTGATGGAACACAAGTCGAAGTTCTAAATCATAACAGCTTCTTCCAAAAACTGTGACTTTAGTTTCCAAATTCAATATTTTATAGCAATTTTCTTGTTTTTTTTTCAAATTTGTGAGAGATACTTTTCTGTAGAAAAATATCCTACATACAATGAACAGAAGTCGATCGTTTTATGAATTACGGTTTTCGTGATAGCGGTCCTAAAATGAAACGAAGGTGTATTTAGTAGGAAAACTGAGTTCGAAGTGTAGATTTAATATGTTGTGTCTGTCACGCCTCAATTTGACAACGCGTCATGGCACTTAAAGAAAAATCGTGTAATTAGGACTATCAGCAGAAGAAGGACTCAAGTAGGCCTTATTATTTATTTTAATTTAAGAGTTTGATTTTGTTATGATATGCAACTACGTTTTTGCAAGACTGGTCTTTGAACAATTGTGTTCGAGTAAAGACAATAATTCAAAAGTGATTCTTAAAGGCCGTAAATATTGTATTGGAAATCAAAACCAAAGAAATATCTGTTGAAAATTGAATGTTTTTCTTTTAAGTAAATGTACATACATATGTATGTATGTTCATCGTTGCTTATTCCAGATTTGCCATTGTTTTGAGATAATCTTTTGCTTAAAGCATCGCTATGCATCTAATGACATAAAGAGTTTAGGTTTATTTATTCGATCGATTACTTATAAATTTATTACAAATATATTATGATGATTACATAAAGACTCACAGTTTCTCAATAAAATATATAAGCCGCAGTATTTACTTCCTTGCTAAAATTTTAGGCATTTCTACAAATATTATATCACAATTTTTTTACTTCAATATTGAACATAGTTTTTCAATAGCAACATATTTTATAAAGTTTCAAGAATTACTGTACCCAGTACTGCAAGTTTCAGAAACCTATTATATTTCAGTAATTTCTGAGGATAATTCTGGACATGAATAGAATCCTATATGTTCCCATAACCAGTTTTTACAAAAATACACCAAAAGTCCCATTTTGGATTCTCTCTTTAGTTTAATCTATAACCCGTCTGTCCTTTGTGTTTTTCTTTTATGCCTACATGTATGTATAGTAAAAACAAAAATTTTGAGTTTCAGCTGGAAAGACGCATACATAAGTTATAAATACAGAAAGCTGGTCAAGTTGTTTGTACGACAAAGATTCTTGAAACCGAACTGTAGCATTGAAAATATACATCTACTTTTATAAAGGCTAAAATATGTTTAATACTCACTTTAGTTTCTCTTAAGTAACGTAACGTTTTTGACTCCTTATATACTGAATCTGCTTTACAAACGAAACATATTTTGATACAATAACGTATAGAAGAAGAACGGAATTTTGCCAAATTATCTTGTGAAATATACATTTACATTGCCGCCGCCGTGCGTCACAACAGTATCAAATTTTTAGGTTCTAGAGCAGTGTTTGGGTTTCTCCACACCAAACGGCATCCATTTGAATCGAAAATGTTGTATTTATGTACTGTCGTCAGTCAATATAACTTGATCGCACAAAGAACTTTCCTGCTCTAAATGTTTGGTAGAATACTCAGCCTAGCCGCCTAGCTTAACATATTTATTTTCCTTTGGAATGAATGTCTACTTCCGGTTTCCTCGAGCATGAAAAAATCCAATCGCCAGCTAAGATTGGCACACTTTGATTGGGATTCTCTACTATAATTCTTAATAACTTTTTCTCTGTAAAACGATCAATTTTTGTTTTTTTTATCATTTTCAAACGTTTGGAAAGGAGTTTTCCATATTTCTTTAGTCAATTATAATTTACTTGTTGACCAAGGGTATTTCCTTAGCTTTTGCTGTCATTTTCAGTTCATTGGGTGAAAAAGAAATTTCTTAACTGAAATATATATAGCACAATCTCGCGCCACTCCAAGTTAGTTGATGTCCTTCTCCACTTGCGTGCACCATCTCAACCTAGGCCGTCCTCTGTTGCATTGCCCCAATGGCTCGGATTCGAAGATTTTTCTGGTCGGAGCGGTGGTCCCCATACACTCTACATAACCTTATCATAATAATGCGAAATTTGGCATTACGATACTGTTTAATTTCTATTAGGTGTGCTGCAGATTCATTTTCGGTCTCAATTCCCTAACACTGCGAAATAATTTTGGTAATTTGGTAAAAGCATAAGAAGAAGAATCGGAGACAACTAAATTCCATGCTGCGTAGAGAGGCTTGCTACTTAAGATGTAGACTTATTCTAAACCGTGGGACCATACAAGAGTTATTTTATGTTTATGCCTTGTTAATTAAAATTTTCCTAAACAAAATTATGTGTGAATGAACAAAAACGAGCATTTAATTTTGAGTAAATTATTCATTAATTTTCGTAGACATTGTTCCACTCAATTTGCTATGCATTGTGCGAGCAAATAAAGCTTCATTGAAAAAAATACCCATACATGCTGCTAATAATGTTTTCGCCTCCTTTTATTATTTTTTCTTTTTTTTAAACACAGTCAAACATTTTAATTTCGTTATTATTACAATCGTATATACATGGAATAAATAAATTGTAATTGGCGGACTGAAACACATGATTTTCCCCCACAGCGGCATACACACAAGTATTTTCGATATTAACCGCCATTTTCATAATGCATATTAAAAACATCCTCATGTGTGGTAACACACGAAAATTGTGTTCGCCTCTTTGAACTCATGTACATAAGTATACGTATGAAATAAAATGATTACGATAAAATTCGCAAGTGGTTTGTTTTCAGTACAAATTGGATACACTCATATAATCAGGGGAACAGGGATGTTCTCCCCTGTTTAGTCTCCTGATGATGATTACTGGCAAGTGCGTTGTTCGTTGGTTTTCCGTAAGGTATGTATATGTAAATTAATACAATATTTAGGTAAGTATCAGTGCCGCCATTGACACGATACTCGAATTACAAACTTTTTCTTCAACAAGCTTTTGAAATATTGAATTTTCGACGAAGCAAAATATGAAGATGATCTTCGAACGTATAATATGCTATTTTAAAACGTCATCTAACAAAATTAAGCTCAAGATGCCACACAAGCTTCATTATATTGATATTACCAGAGGTATTACGATCCGGAGCCAGTTATCAACGATTTAATACCAAACCTATTCGAACACTCAATCCAATTTTTTTAAAAATCAAGTATTGTATTGTTGAGCGTAGTCGTTTAATTCAAGTTTAAAGTTATAAGTTTAAATGAAAAATTGCCACCTTAGGTCTCTTCCCACCACTAACTGAATGGAATACTGTCAAAAACGTGTGAAAACAGCGAGAAATTAGAAAAATGTAGCAACAGGTTGCAATCCCTTTTGACAGAATTCACAGTTTTCAAAGGTTACCACATATTGGTTAAGTTTAATTTATGACGGTCTCATGAGCGCCCTCTTTTGCAAGAAATTGTAATGTTTTATTCAGGCAAACAACATTTATTCGTTTTTTTTAAGTGATAATGGACTGTTTCGAGGTGAGAGCTCTCCGTGCGGTTTTTGGTCCTATTTGCGTTGATCGAATTTGGTGCAGGTAATTCAACAAGGAAATGTCCACTGTCCATCAAAAGGTGATGTCCACCTATGCGACTTCGGGAACGGTTGCTGGTTGATCCCATTACGCTCTGTAGTGAGAGTGTGTGTTGTCCCACATGCCGGAAATCAAGGTTTCGATTTCTATCTTGAATCTAATCAATACCGTAAATTACCTTCATGCTGGTTACATGCTACACGTGTTAGCAATTTGTATTGCAATTTGAACGTTTGAAATCTGAATTCCTTGGTTTCCTACAGTCAAATCAGACAACCTTGGGGTAGGCAGAAAGTTAAGTTTTCTGATTATTATTTGTATGACTGATGTGGTCTGATATTTGCAATTATTATACCCAGCTAAAACCAAAAGTTGTCAAAACAAATGCGCCTTCTACGTTGTCCTAGGTAATGTAAACTCCTTCGACATCTTAAAACAAGGGTCTCCATTAGGCGTTACAATGCTGTTGCAGTGTTTTCTTAAAGAAAGTTTGTCCCAATAATGCAGTGCTAACTGGTGATGAAAAGTGGATCACTTACGACAATTTTAAGTAAAAACCGTCGTGGTTGAATGTAAGTCAGCCGGCACACACCGTGTTCCATGCAGGATTGATGGCTAGGAAGGTCTTGTTCTCTGTTTAGTGGGATTGGCAGGATATCAACGACTACGAGTTGTTCCCCTAGCGAAAAACTTTAAATTCGATTCTGTACTATCGTTTGAAGGAAGCAATAGCCCAGAAGCAACCGATCTTGGAAAATAGAAACAAAGTTGTCTTTTAACACCAGCCAGGCCACCCTCTTCAGAAGACCCAGTGTGAAGGTTCTTAGGCTTCCACCATATAGTCCGGACTGGTAACTGATTACTACCTGTTCCTGTGTATGGAGAACGAGTTGGCTGAAATGTATATTTTGTTAAAAAGTTGACCAAGTTGGAATACTTTGTGGTTGAAGAATCTAATTCCTCGTCTGCTGTTGGTCATAAAAATTTGCTTATCAATTTGCAAATTTTGCTCTTTAATGACCAAAACGGCCGACGAGGAATTAGATAGATTTTACTTTTGGACATTGCATAAAAAGAAGTTTATAAATTGCAGCAATCTTTTATGAACAGAAAAACTTGAACTCGCTTGAATTGATGATACAACAGCCGATATTGTGTATTTCACCACCTCATAGAGATCTCCATCTTACGGTCTCCATGCTATGCTTCCAGACTCGGGAAACATGTTCACCAAGCTTATAATTGTCCACCTACTTAAAGGAGCTGGACAATTCTTTAACTTAAAGAAGAAACACCCGTTTCGATGTCCTTTTGATTTCCCCAGCCTTAACCAACATGCCTCTACACCCAGCACGATCTTTCGCCAGCTGCTGCCAGTTGCGCACTCTAAGTCGATTGAGGTCCTTCTCCACTTGTGTGCGCCACCTTAGCCTAGGCCGTCCTCTGTTGCGTTGTCCCAATGGCTCAGATTCAAAGACTTTTCGGGCCGAAACAGTGGTGTCTGTACTCTCAAAATGGACTAGCCATCTTAAGCGTTGTACTGGTATTGTTGTCCCTATTTACCGCGGAGCCGAATTTTAATAATATTAATATTTCCAACTAATAACTGATTAAATTTATATTTTAACAGTAGATTGAGTATAACATCTCTGTATTCAAAATATCTATACATAAAGTATCTCATAATAAAAATAAAATACACATTCAAGGGGGTGGCCCCGTCCCCCGGGGAGAATGAAATAAAATCATGCACCCCAGAAATGGTATCCCCAAAAATCACTTAAAAGAAAACGAAACACGGCACCCATAAGCTCATAAGCCACCAACTTAAATGGCTGCTCAAATGCACCACTACATCTGCAGGTACATCAGAAAAAAAAGCACACACAAAAACTACCCACACACGGGTTATATACTCCCACATGGGAGAGGAGTGAAAAAGAGAGAGAGAGAATCTGAAGTTGCGGTAAAAGACTACCACTACAGGCTCATTTTTTGAGGGTGGACAACCTCAATTCGAAATAAAACACAGCATTGTGAGCAAGGAAAATTCTAACACCACTACGCCTAGCCCCATTCGCAGAGTGATATGTTTTCAGATTGGCCCCCGAGTACGAGTGCGAGTACTCATACAAGGAAAGGAGCGCGCGCAATCACGCCAGCAGACATTAGCCCCGTCGCCATATCCCAAACTCCGGGCCCGAAGAGAGAGAGCTAAATCAAGAGCTAAGCACCCCTAATTTGTGTGGGTACATTAGGACTAATGATGATTGAAATGTGCGTGCCATACAATCACCACCCCCACTGTCGCTAATTCACATGGGCTGCAGCCGAGAGAGAGTGGATTGTGTCTGCTGGTGTGTGTGTGTGTGCAAGTGTAGGTGTGTGTGTTCACGACGTGTAGGGTGAATCCTCGGCATGCCATCCAGGACGATTGGCCCGGGTGGGTGGTTGGCTGGTGCTGGTGCGGAGATTTTACATTGAAACATAAAACTATGGCCAATATACTTATCGGGGTGTTTTATAGGTTAAACCATTTTGTTTTCATCCCTTTTGCGAGCTATCCACACCACCACTAGGATGAGGCAGCACCCCAGCAGCAGCAGCAGTGGCAGCATTAACTGAACATGGTGGTATCGTTGTTTAGTTCCGCTTTTTTGGGCAATCAACGGAGACGGTCTCGGAGCCGGAGATGAAAGATGAGAGAAATACTTGCCGTTCAGTGTGCAAAAGGTGAAGGTGGTGGCTGCACTGCCGGAGCGGGACAACCATGATGATGATACATTGAATCATAATCATTACACGTTTCGGTGAATTCATAAATACATAAGTGCATTCATTTTTTTCCCCTTTCGACTCGTCCTGGTGGTACATAAGACTATTGATAATATTCAACTGCTTTGTTGCGATAGACATTATTTCCGATTCAGTCAACAAGCGGATTTGTTCACGATAACACGATAGCGCGCGATTAAAACTGGTACTGGTTTTTGTGTGTTTTATTGAGAAGAAAAAAAAAAACACTTTGCATCGGAAATAAGTTACACTCTGTGCTCTGCGATATATGAGAGAAATGTGAAAACAGTCAAAGTGACAACGAATGAAGTGAAGGAGACCAAATTTGAAAAAAAAAGTTTTTAAAGTGTGTATGAGTTCCTAAAAACCCAGAGAATTGGATTAAAAACAGCAAAGGGAAAATTTACAATTTTAAAAAGTGTATGTACCAAAATTTGTGTCATTTTAATTTTGCTATCCCGTCGGTAAAAAAAATATGTCCTTTTGATGTGGTTACATTTGGATTACCATTCTTTGTTTCAACAATGTTAATAAAAAGATGAAATTTACATATTTCAGAATACTGAAAATATTGAACGAAACAAATTAAATAAATAGGGTGGCATTGCAAAAAGCAGGGAATAGAGTTGTACTTCCTAGCACGTAGAAAAATACCAAAAAGAAGCGTAAATAATTTTTATTACATATATTGTACACAACTGGTCAGAAGCCTCCTGTGATAACTTTTCCTTCTAAGCTAAGTGCACTTAAAAATTGCTTTTTTTGAATAGTTATGTGGCCACCGTGGCGTAATGGTAAGTGCGTTGACCGCCACGCAGAAAGTCTAGGTTCGATTTCTGGACGGGTTACCACGCATTTTTTTCACGGTACCACCTCTTTCGAGCTGCTGACAACACCCAAAGAGTATCAATTGTCTGTAAAGCTTCTCAAATCTTGCCTTTCGGAGACGGCAATAAACTGTAGGTACCTTCTACTCATGAGCGAGTAGTAGCATGCACAACACGAGTAGTTCTTCTAGGATCTAGGCCCTGGTCCCTTATGGGCTTTAGTGCCACTCAATTATTAGTAACCTGAATATTCTCCATTAATATCTTAATCCTTTTGAATTCTACCACTGAGTAACGTCTGCACCTTCATTCACATAACAAATCAGCTAAGGCTCTTAATGTGGTTTTCGTTGCAATCTGTCAGACTTTGAGGCGATTAATCGTTAATATGTGTCACACCTAAGACCTTAACTTTTCTTAATATCGGGGCGTAAGTTGTAATATTTTGCGCCCAGTGGGTGACTATTGTTAATCCGAACTGGTGCTACGGGATGAATGAAACGTAATGGTACAGTGCCCTTCTTTTACTAACATTCCTTCACAGTTAGTGTTTTCTTGTTAAATTTTGACCTTTTTATTTTGTCTTAAACTCAATTCCTCAATCTGCAATTGGATCGAATTTTAGTGCTAAGATACATCATGGCATTACTGACACGTTCTCATGACGGAATTAATCTTTTAGAAGGTTCGCGACTTTACGCATATTTTCCTTTGCAAACGAAATCATACGGATTTTTAAAATGCACCATGCAAGTCCATCATTTTTCAATGCAGCATTTATTTGAAATATTGGAAATATTGAATTATTGGGTCAGTCCTGTGGCATGAAAAAAAAACTCCATATCCTAATGCGTCCGCGTCTGCGGTTTCAAGTTATTTGGTCTAAGGATATGAGCTCTTCTGCCGGTTTTCCTGAAACATTAAAAGACTAAGGTCTTCACTTTGTTAGAAAATAATATATTCATTAAGTGCATACGTTTCTGGTGCATATGTACATATATCTCCAGAAGTGTTCGAATGCAAATTCAAATACAAAATACATCATAGTGAGGTGTACGAAGCGCTTTATTGCTACAAGCGCCGGGAAATTGATAAGTTCGGATGATCAACAATAACAACACTTGCACTCACAGCAGTACCATTCATTCGAATCAGCACTTTTGTAGTAAGTTTTAATAGTTTAAAGGCGTTGCGTGATTCCAGCGAGCCGCTGGAATAATGACAAACATTCCGCAAACATTTTGGCGGTTCAAAAGACGCCTGAGTTAGGCACGTGTCAAATGGCAGCGCTACCAATTTGAAACCTAATAATTTATCATATTAACATTGTATACCTCTTTGCCATAATGAACAGGTACAATAACTGCTATAAGTCATTGCCGTAATTTAATTGGTTATTTATGTTTATCAACTCAATATCTAATAGCCGACGGAATACTACTTTTCAGGAAATTTTCTTTCTGCACGTTTTTACAAATGTACGTACATGTACTTATTTTTCAGTATCTTACCGACCGCATTCATCAAGATCTCATATTCTTTTCCGAGATTCAAAGACCTTGACGCAGTGTTCGCACTTTTCCTAAACTAATAGACGGCCAAAATATGTTATCGAAGAGTGCGGCGTTTGAACGAGCTCTTCTCAACCACTTACTTTTCCCATCTCTCCAACAGTAGCAAGACGGAACTAAATGCAAGCGATCTCTGGTCCTTCGAGCCGCCAATTAGTTAAAAGGAGTCACGCGTTATAAAAGCAAGGCACAAAATTAGAACAATTTTCTGGAATACGATTTATAATGTTTCATTCTTTAAGAATGTGCATTTGATGATGCACATTTTTGAAGAATGAAAATTATAACGATACACAAATTAAAACATGGAAGGCTTTGACGAATTCAAGTAAAAAAAAACATACTGTTAAATAGATAAAGAAAGTATTCACAAAATATACTTAATAACCACTCGACTTTGACATTTCACAATTTAAAATGACTAAAGGCAGTGTAAACTATCCACGAAGGTATCTGAAGCAATGCCACCCAACAAGGATTAAAAGAACCAAGGCTTAAAGAAGGAGAAGCGCAAAAGTAAGCCTTCTTTGTGTCGAAGGTATGAAAAAAAGGACCTAGGAACAATGGTCTATGCGAAACAAGAAATTATGGTCATGAGCAATCTATGAGAGACAGCAAATTATTTTTCTGACCACTCCAAATTGACACTCCATCACAAAAATGCATTCTTCCATACTGTTGACCAACGATTTAACGGTAATTTTTAATGCTTGTATTTGTTCAATGCAGCATTTATCCTATAGCTATCGACACCTTAAAATAAGAGGAAAATCGACAAATTTATGTTTTCTCCTAGTAGCAGATAGGTGGATTAATTTGAATGACTGTCTATAGAGACTCATAATCTCTCAACTTAGGGTAACTGTGAGATTTGGAGAAGTTGTAGTGACATGTTGTCAGTAATTTGTGCTTTTCAGAAATTTAGCGCTGGAAATATTAAATATGAGCAAAATTTGTTGATGAGCGAATGACAGTTCTTTGCGATTTTAATAATAATAAAAATTGGGTGGCTCTGCAGCCTACAAGGGACCAGGGTTTAGCTTTTACAACAACTACACGTGTTGTGCGTGCTACTGTTCTCTCACGAGTAGAAGGGACCTACAGTTTGTTGTCGACTCCGAACGGCGAGATTTGAGAAGCTTTTCATAGACAATTGATACTTTTTGAGTGTTGTCAGAAACTCGAAAGAGGTGGTGTCGTGAATATAAAATAAATAGATAAAACTTGTAATGCATCATCAAGGGAATGATGCATTCACTAAAATTAGACATTTATTCACAAAATTAGGTGTTATCTGCTGGATTGATATGCGATATAGCTTAATTAATGCATTGGCTGTGATGTCCATGCATTTTTGTTTTAACTTATACGAGTAGTTCTTGTAACTAAAACAGTATCCTTTTTAAATTGCCACTTTCGGGCTGTAAATTTCCTAAAATTCCTTAAGATAAAGGTAAACGACAAGGGCTACCATGAATACTTTGGCAGTGGATATCGTATATCGGGTGCCTATTATCTTCTCTGAAATTTTACCACTATGAACCAGCAACATGCCAAATATACATATTTCCGAAGCGTTTGATTTAACTTCCAAATACCTCCTTCTAAACATTGGATTAGTTGTCTTGCATCGAAGTACAGCTCACCTTATGGAAACGGATACCTAATTCAGTTTTCTCTACTTAATGAATGGAGCCGCAAGATCCTCCGGCAAAGACGTATTTTTCTTTAATTTCCCTAAGCAAGCAACAAACAAAAAAAGAGAATAACTGGTATAGACTTACCACATCCAGGTCAGGTATCATTCACCTGTCCCCTCCAGAAGTTAATTGTTCTTCAATTCATGAAGTCACAACCAGAACGAAGTTCATTCATCATTTCTGCCATTCCCCAGCAAGAAAGTGTCATGTCATCGACTTTAGAGTGAATGTAAGCCAGAAGACATTCCCTACCACGTCTGCCTTTCCGACCATTCGACCACAATGCACTCACTACCGGCACAGAGCGCAGTATAATGCACAAATACATGATGCAAGCCCTGCAATACCACCTCCTGCCGTTTCATGGAATTAATACGCAAATGCCGAACCTACCGGCAGACACCTACTTACGGGGAGCCCTGCACATTCTTATTGTCACTTCCAGAGCCAATTGTCTCCACAAAACTGCAGCAATTAGCTGCCATTTGCCTGTCACTTCGGACAGCAGAGCTTTAAGAGAAATTCCACTTCCGGAGTCAATTGCTGCAGGACTCGATTCAAATTAATTGCACTGCACTGGAGAGAGTGCATTTGTTGCACTTCTTCGCTGTCTCACTCTCGAAACCCGAGCCCAGTGACATCTGAACAATTACTGAAAGTTAATTTTCTGTGCGGCAATTTGCAGGGCGGGCACCTGGAAGAAAGGTGCTCCATTCGGGAAGAGGCTATTGAGTGCGTTAACCATTAAGTGGCATCAATTACACACAAGTAGCCCTACTCGAGTGTCCATTACTGGGGAGGGTTTGTCTTACGCTCGTGTGTTGCATGGATACGCGCCGGTACTCTTTGCAAATCCTTCAACTCCACATACCGTATGCGTCCACTTCTCATTTGTGTGGGATTTCTTTTCTCTCTTTGCAGATTGAATCTTGGACGGGTGTTGGCCGCAAGAAGAGATCCGCCAGTGGAGTCAGTACACATGAAACAGTGATTGCCGCAAGACACAGTTATAATGCTGCAGAATCCCTCAAAGTATCATTCGAATCCTTTGTCGCACTTTCTTGCACTTCACAATTCCGCACCCGTGCAACATGCCCCACAGCACCAGCACCCTCACATGACCCGGAATCACCACATCAACGCCAACGGCACGCACCTGGACACCAATTCGTCCCTGGACGTGGGCAAGTCCTTCACAATAGCCGCGATCCTAGGACTGCAGAAGAGTGCAATAGATAATACCCACAAGGACTATAACAGTGTTATGAACTTGTCGATAAGCAATAACCCAGGCGGCCACCACCTTCAGCCGAAGAGCGGCCACATCGAGGGCGGCCCCAGCCTGCAGACGAGTGTCAGTGCTAGTGTAAATAAATACGAATGTGATACTATGAATTCGGTGAACAGTGTTGTAAATAGGTACTTGCCATCGTCGAATGTGGGCGTAAGTGAAGCTGTGCAAAATACTGGACACATGCGATTGAACGCATTCGGGCATCATGCCTCTGCTGCGGCCGCAAATGCACCATCAGCCTTACAGAGCCTGCAGCAGTTGCATCAGCACCACGCCCAGCAGCAAGCGAATATGGGTTTCCAAAGAGAGAAAATCAAAAGTGGTAAGTTTCAACATTTTGCTTAGTTTTACTAGTAACGTTGTTGGACTTTGGTAACAGTGTCCATCTGTGTTGACAAGTCTTAATAAGAAGCGTAAAGGTTGACGTAAATATCGATTCAGTTCAAGAGGGAATTCTTAAAGTGGAAGATAATGCTATTGTGGGTAGTGCTTTTGATTGTATCAACACAATGTTTAAGCCGTGAAATTTTATATATTGTGCCACAGCATAATATGCCACGTGAGCTTGAAAAGCATCAAGCACGAAATTGATGAAATGTGGTGTTTTTTTGGAGATATGAGTAGCTATAGGGATGTGATTGGTGTCTCTGAAAACAGAGAAGATTTTTTTTCATTTTTTTTGCTTAATTTTTTTTTCTTACTATAAAGGCCTAAGAACTACCTTAACCTATATAAGTTGGCCCTATAGACTCAACTACCCAGTCTGTTTGTGTGGTTTTGGTGTAACCACCAGTAAAAGTGCTGTTCTTTGGCAAAAACTGCTCTGTCGCGGGCAGAAATCGCTCTACAACCGTAGGAGTTCCTTCTGGCTGCGAGCGACGTTCGGCTCGTATTAGAGTTGCCTTTCTACTGTTAGGCGTGCGACGTGGACGACGATAGGGCAGCTTTCCCTATCTTGTATCAGGCCTTTAGCGTCCAAATAGAGGAAAGCTTCAGGCGGAATGAAGCCGTTAAGACGTACTCACTCATGGTACATTTCATTTGGGTATATAAGACTTTGACTCACACGCTGAGTCAAAGCACTTATACACTTTACTTACCCATGACAGCCATCAGAGTTTCATTTAGCCAATTCATCTTGCGGTTTGATTTCCAATAGGTTTCTTTTAACAAATCAAGAGTGACTCCTATTAACTGCTTTGTCATTTTTGTTCACTTTCTTTTGGCAAGTCATCATAAAAAAACCCACACCACAACAGAGTTTTCAAATTGCTCAGCTGTATTGTATTACGAAAATCAGCGTTCTATGAGTAAGTTCCAGGCGAGGAATTTACGAGAGTATCAATTGTCTATGAAAGGCTTCTCAAATCGCGCCGTTCGTAGTCGGGAAAAAAGTGTAGGTCCCTTCTACTCGTGAGAGAACAGTAGTACGCACAACACGAGTAGTTGTTGTAGAAGCTAGGCCCTGGTCCCTTGTGGGCTGTAGTGCCATTCAATTATTATTATTATTATTATTATAAAATCAAGATACTGTAATGACTATTGCCAATAATGCCAATAATTGCCAATATCCCAATTTACATCAGTGGATGATTCTCAACCGGTAACCATACATACAGCGGTTGTACCAAGAACAGTGACGACTTATTTCGTTGTCGTTCTCAACAACCTAGCTTGGCGTATACGTCAATTGGAAGTATTTTACTTGGGGATCTCGGCTTAACAGCGGACAAGATTCATCTTATGCAAAAAATTGAAGCCAGGCTATTTAAATTTGCGTCCACTCAGCGGGTCTTGGAAAACCTCAATGAAAATCCGTTGTTTTATTGTGACATTTTATTCAGAGATGAAGTCCATTTCCTGATCAATGAATATGTTAATAAACGAAATTGACTTGTTTGGGCTGATGAGCAGCGGAAGGAGTATCATGAGCTACCATTAGATCTATTAAAGACAACGGCGTGGTTTATGGGCTGGTGGAATCATTGATCTATGTGTCTTCACCACGTTATCGCACCACGTTGACCGGCAATATGTGTCTTCTGCAATTCAAGCACATGGTCTCTTCTTTTGACAAAATAGCGCTACGAGTCAAGCACTGGTGGAAATAATTGACTTGCTAAGAAATGATTTTGATGAGCACCTAATTTTTAGGTTCAGTTGGCCGCATAGATCGCATCTTTGGACTATTCCCTCTGGTGATATGTAAAGTTTCAGGACTTCAAAAATAAACCAGCTACAACAATACTCGTGTTGTTCATGAGATACCAGCATCAAATAAGTTGCACAAGCATGAAGCTTTCTAATGGATTATAACAGATGTAGTCGTTATCGCCGTGGCGTAGTGGATAAGTGCGTCGACCCACACAAAGAAGGTTTAGGTTCGGTTCTCGGACGGAACACATCGCATTTTTCACGGCACCACCTCCTTAGATTTGCTGACAACACTCAATGAGCACTAATTTGCTATGAAAAGATTCTCAAATATTGGGGTTCGGAGTCAGTAAAAAACTGTAGTTCCCCCCTAGTCGTGAGAAAACAAAATCACGTCCTAGTCCCTTGTTTCTTAATCTATCACAACTATATCATACGTCTTACATTCGTAAAACTCGTACATCGTCATTCTCCAGCACATCATACATACATCATACCGTTTTCAAGAGATGACATCATCTGGAAGTTGTGGCTGATCTTGGAAGCGATTACCTACCGACATTTGTCAGTTTCGTTGCTTCAAAATTGGTTAATTTTGCGTCAAACCAGCCCAAAATGTTTGAAGGTGAAGAATTGGAGGCTTTACTCGATCAGGATGTGTGCAAAACGCAGGGCGAACTCGAAGAATCGTTGGGAGTAATTTAGCAAACAGTTTTCGTTTGGTTAAAGATGTTTGGCTGTATTCTAAGGCAAGGAAATTGAGTACCATAAGAGTGGAAATCGAGAAGTGTCGAAAGGTGATTTTTACCTTGGAACTACTTTTTGAAAGAGATTAAAGAAAGAGATTTTCGCACCGCATTGTGACTGGATATGAAAAGTGGATATACCACGATAATCCCAAGAAGTAAAAATACTACGCAAAAACTGGTGAACCGGTTCCATCATCGTCTAGATCGACGCCAAAGAAAAATTACCACAGTTCAAAGTTCATGGTCGGTATGTGGTGGGATCAGACGAATGTGGTGTACTTTATGCTGCTAAAACCAGGCGAAACCATTGATGGGAAAGTTGTCGGCTATAACTAATGCGTTTGAGCCGTACATTGCGTAAAAAAACAGCCAGAAACGACCGAAAGGTGATTTTGCTACAATGTAATACTCGGCCTCAAGTGTCTGTAGCGGTCAAAAACTACCTGGAAACGCTGAGATGGAAGATCTTACTCCATCCGCCGTATTCTCCAGACCTTGCTCCTTCCTTCTACTGGCTTTTTCGACGGATGCAAAACGATTCGATTTTCGTTTTTTTTTTTTTTTTTTTTTTGAGAAATCGAAAAAAATATTTGATGCCAGAAAGAACTCATTTGTAAAAGATGGTATTCGAAAATTATCAAAGGATGAGGAAAAAGAAGTTGCTTCCGACGGAAAATACTTTGAGTGATGATTCTTTAGGTTTTTTTCCAATAAAAAATTGTTTAACACAAAAACAGATTTAATTTGTTTTCCAAATATTCATATTAATGCAAGCGTCTGGATGGCCGCCTTGGCATAGGGAGTAAGTGCGCCAGCTCCCACGCTAAAGGTGCCAGATTCGATTGCCGAACTGAACAGCTCACATTTGTCACGTCATCGACTCATTGGAGCTTCTGACAGTTTCTGACAACTATCAAGGAGTATTAACGACACGACCGCCACGTCGTTTCCGTGTTTCATTGAATTTTCACCAGGGACCAATAAGAAGCTGTGCATCTCCTTCCTTATTCATCCCTGATTTTCACATTACGATGCTTTCACACGAGGGCGTTGTTGGTGGATCAAACAGAGATATACTCAGATAAGATTATTTCGTTCTCTTCATGCACTTTAGTGAGTGTCTGAAAATGCGATCGCAAGGTACATTCACATTCAGAGGGTCTAGAAAGTTGTTCTGTGAAATACCGTCGGCGTCTATCATAAAACTCTTTTCTGCTCGATGATCCTTGTCCGTGCGATGAAAACAGAAGAATAAAGTGTACAGCTAAAAAAAAAGAAATCTGGGGAAAGGTGTCTTACCAGACCGACCTTCAAAGAGAAAATGGATATCTTATATGTGCGTCCTTCTCTTCTGCTGAGCCAAGAATGAGAAGAAAATGTTCGTTCTCAGGCCAACTGGTCGCATAATTCGCAAAGGGCCTAAGGATGTGTTTCCTATTTTATTTGTGTGTGGACATAAATTTATGGGGTGCTATTATTTGCTCGTCCGTACGACCGTCTGTCTCTTAAGACTGCCACACTTTCAATATCTGCTAATCTCATGAAGCGATTTTTATTCGCATATAGACGCATTCACCTTAGCCCTTATTGTGGGTTGCTCAGAAATACGCAAAGTTGAGCCAAAATATTTAAGTAAATTGTGCCTTTATTAAATAAATGGTTTCCCAAGCGATTTGACAATTTTTAATTTATTTTGTCAACGCACAAACTTTTGCCGTCAATTTATTCAGGAAACTCAACATTTTCTTCATAGTAAAGTACACGAACGAGCAACGTCTGCAAATTATGACGAATTTATTTAAAAAAATGTGTCCTTATTGGAAAACCCTTAATGTGGATGCTATATGCATGTATATTGATTGAAGCACATTAACTGAGCAATTCATCCAACACGGGGCTTTTATAAAGTGGAACCCGTTGTATTATAATTCTGTTAGCTACTGCACTCCCCGCTGAAGAAATCTTCCAACAATTTATTTACATTCTCTATAGGTTTTACTCTCAATGAATAGCATTATAATATTTCTCTCTTTTAAATGTATATCTTTCCCTTATCCGCCATTGTTTTATTTTTGTAAACTTATGGCTCTCAAGTATCAAATGGAACTAAATCGCAAAGTTCAGGCTGTCGACGGAAGCACGCTCCTTCAACTTTGGTGCTTTTAGTATCTAATTATGTACGCAACAATTTTTTCTTTAAAAAAAGTACCTCGCGCAAAGTAATAGAATAACTTGTCCAAACGGATATGCCTGAATCCCTGTAGTCCCAACAGCAGTTGTTCCCCTCATATTTGTTATTCATTTGCATGCTACTTCTATACTCTCTACTCATCATAGAATTCATTCTCCTTGTGATACAATCACAGCACTAACGCAACACCATTTCATTTGCTTGCCAGCCATTCAAAACACGTACATTTTCTTTTCCTTTCAGAGAACATAGGCAAGAAATCCACACTGAAAAACAAAAGAGTACGAACGATATTCACCCCCGAACAATTGGAAAGACTAGAGGCCGAGTTCGAGCGACAGCAGTATATGGTGGGACCGGAGCGTCTATATTTGGCGCATACACTTCAATTGACTGAAGCCCAAGTGAAAGTGTGGTTCCAGAACAGACGGATAAAGTGGAGGAAACATCATTTGGAAATCACTCAGCAGCGGTTGGCGCTCCTTCGTCAAACGCAAATGCCGTCGACAAACGATGATGAAATTAAAAACAACAACAACAACAATAGTTGCGAGGATATAAGACCAATTGGCAGCAATCGTCAGCCATCTGAATCAGATCTTTCCGTTTGCAATGATTCCATGGACGGCGAGAGTGTGGCCGAGGGCGAAGATTCATAAGAGGGATGATGACCACGGGCGGGTATGCTTTGCGCAACAACGATTGGCTGACAGATTTCCAATAACCACAGGGTGTAATTTACGTTAAGAAGATAAACACTTACTTGTACATAAACGATTCAGACCGTAAGTTGTAACTTTAGTCACTAGGGTATTGATTAACACAATAAAGAAATTAACTTATGTATATCAAGTTGGAGTTTTGTTTTGATCAGATGGTGTGTAGACAAAGGAAAGGAGAGTAGCGACGGGTCAGCAGTTAAAGAGAATCCGTCTGATACTGCATCCTTTACCGCGGTACATACAGACGTCGTGTTTATCAAAATCTATATTTGCGTGTAAAAGATGACTTTTGATTTGGAGCTTGGCAGCATCCACCATTTATAAAGCTACAAAATTAAAATCTAAACTTAATCTACATGTTTAAGTCTAGAAAGGTGTGAAGTCTTGATTTTGAGTAACAGAAATCAAAACAACCACAATTAATAGCTAAACGACGCATACGTGAAAGGGCTCAGTTATAGCTGTTATAAGTACGATGGAGTTTGACATGGAAAAGGGGTACACTGCGAAGACAGACTGATTGGAGGAGAGCAGGGCTGTCAATATTACGCGAAAAGATCTGATGAATGAAAAAAATATCGACGTTAGGGGGAGAATGCTTATTCACCTCCATGCGGTGGAAAAACAAACTGTCAAAAAATGTCATTGTCGACCAATTTACCCGAGCGAATCGAATAAATCGGCGTCGAACAGCTTCAGTACGTAAGGTATGGGATACGTAAAAGGGACTATATTTGGCTAGCAAATGCGAAGACTTGGGGCAAAAATTTCCGAAACGGGATTTACGGACAGTAGGGATCGGACAGTTTTTTTCAACAATGTCACTAACCAGAATGTCACATTAGCTCTGCTAATGATACCATCAATGTGCCAAAGTTAAATTCTCTGTCACAGATTACGCTAAAGTTCCGCACTAAAAAACCGGACGAAACAGTTTTATTACCAATTTTATAGGTTCTTGGTTGTGTTGGAGAACGTTTGTGGGAAAAAATGATAGCTTGACACTGAGATGACGTAAGATTTTGTGACACCCAGTAAAGAAATTGTTCAAATCATGTTGCAGCAGTGTTTCATTGGCCGGGGATCATCATAAAATTTTTCAACTTATTATTAAGCAGACAAACGTCATTAATTGTTAAAATAAAAATTGGCGGACCAAGGTGACTGGCTTGTGGGACCCCAGAGGAAGCGGTGAATGGTTTCAATGAGGTACCGCTAAATAATACTTCATATTTACAGTTTTCTCAGCATCGTATATCCGGTCCACAAGAAAGGAGACCCCTTCGACTGCGCCAACTACCGAGGGATCAGTCTCCTTAACATCGCATATAAGATTTTCTCTGCCGTATTGTGTGAGCGCCTGAAACCGTTCGTCAACAACCTGATAGGTCCTTATCAGTGTGGTTTCAGGCCACGGAAGTCCACAATCGACCAGATCTTCACACTGCGGCAAATCCTGGAGAACTAACAAGAAGTACACATCGACACCCACCATCAATTCGTCGATTTCAAGGCCGCGTATGACAGCGTGCATAGAGACGAGCTATACAGTGTTTGTATAGTTTTGGCATCCCTACCAAACTCGTCAGATTGTGTAGGATGACGATGGAGAACTCTCGCTGCTCCGTCAAGGTCGGTAGCGAACTCACCGAGACCTTCGATTTAAAAAAAGGATTTAGACAAGGCGACGCGCTGTCATGCGACTTCTTTAACATCATTCTTGAGAGGATCGTGCGTAACTCACACGTCAACATCAGAGGCACGATCTTCCACAAGTCCGTTCAACTGCTAGCTTATGCGGATGACATTGACGTGATCGGCCGAACTCAGCGAGCCGTTGATGAGGCGTTTGCTAGCATCGAAGCGGAAGCGGCTAAAGTGGGACTGGTGGTAAACGAGGGCAAAACTAAGTATATGCTGTCATCGAAGGAGGATGCAGAACATCGACGTCTCGGACAGAGCGTCACTATGGGCAGCAGACATTTCGAGGTAGTTAAGGACTTCGCGGTAAATAGGGACAACAACATCAGTACCGAAATCAAGCGCAGAATCACTCTTGCCAATCGCTGTTTCTTTGTCCTTAAGAGGCAATTGAGTAATAAAGCCCTCTCCCGAACGACAAAAGTGACTTTGTACAACACCTTGATCATCCCAGTCCTGCTTTACGGCGCAGAAACTTGGACGCTACTAAAAGCGGATGAGGAAGTTCTGCGTGCGATTTTTGGTCCTGTTTGCGTTGATGGCATCTGGAGGAGAAGATTCAACCTCGAACTGTATGGGCTGCACGGCGGCATGAGCCTAGTCAAGCGTTTACGGATACAACGCTTAAGGTGGCTAGGCCATGTACAGCGGATGGACAACACTGCTCCGGCCCGAAGAGTCTTCGAGTCCGAACCACAGGGACAACGCACACAAGTGGAAAACGATCTCAACCAACTTGGAGTGCGCAATTGAAAGCAGCTGGCAAGAGATCGTGCTGGCTGGAGAGGCATGTTGGTTGAGGCCCAGGTCCACCCCGGACTGTAGCGCCATCCGAAGAAGAAGAAGAAGAATTTACAGTTTTAATGATAGGATTCGAAGCATGCTATCATGCCGGATGGAAAGCCAAGAACTTTCAACTTAAAAAGGATTAATGTGTGTACAATTTTATCGAAGACCTTGATACAGTCGGTAGCAATTACGTCAACTTCATTGGCACTTAAAGTGCTGAAGGCGAATTCAGTAAGGTTAGTGATTGTAGGTATGCCTTTAAAAAAAACTGGGTCAAGCGACAAGAGTCATGTTTGTTGTGGTCCAGGTCCCCCTGTAGCGTCAGCCCAAAAACGAATTCCAATTACTTATTCTGCCAAACCATTGGAAACTGGATTATCACATAAAAGAGTATTCCCATACCTGTACACCTGAATACATTAGTGGAAAAGTTGTTAAGCAAATTTAATTTTATTTCAAAAGACATATTATTTTAACGTTTTCCACGGTTCATTCGTATGTTTGTTATTCTATATGTTTGGCTACCCTTCAATTTATAATTTTTCGACAACTTTATGTATACGGAAGCCAACACCAATAACTCCCCAACATTAAATATTCATGTATGAACAATTGTTGCCAAGTTAAATGCATTAAAACAGTCATATTGATGTTAACGAACAGTTTACTATAAAGAACTCTAAGACCGCTGAACCGATTACGGAAAATAACTCAAATATCATTGTGAACTAACCCAGCAAACTGACGCCATTGCAAAGCCATGGATGAACTTACGTCAAAGAACTGTCACTTTATATTGTTTACTTTTTTTTAACTCAGAACAGTCTTGTTAGGATTGTTTATATTTTTAATTCGTTATTTAAGTTGAATATTATATTTTATGGCTGCCCTTCCAATACCCACAGCAAGGCCAGAACCTCCACCGGGTCTGAAGGCCCTCATTGACCACTGCTCGGCTGTGTACCCGGATCAACCTAATCCGCTGCAAGTTACTACTGTTCTCAAGTATTGGTTGGGTGGGCAGGATCCTTTGGACTACATAAGTATGTTCCTGAATAAAGGTGATCCAGAACGTGGTATTCCACCCCACTGGCACTACATAAGTTTCGGATTGAGCGATCTTCATGGCGATGGGCGGGTTCATGCTGTGGAGCCGCCAATTGATGGTGTCCGTACGTCTGGTATTGGCTTTGAACTCACGTTTCGACTTCTTAAAACAGATTCGGATCCAAAATCTGCTGATGGAAAACAAGATCGACCTCCAACTTGGCCAGCAAATCTATTGCAAGCACTGGCGAGGTACTGTTTTCAAACTGGGAACAGATTCTATGTGGGGGACAATGTGCCATGGCGAAAAGCATTAGACGGTTCTAATTCATTGATTCAAAACATATTGCTGGCACAGGATCCCCAATTGAACTCACTGGATTCCCCCTTCGGAACAGTCGAGTTTTGTCAAGTTGTTGGCGTAACTGATGAAGAAATCGAACAAGCTTCGCGTTGGAATGGAAAAGGTGTTCTAAACTTCCTTATGCAGGACTCCAAAACGGGAGGCGACTTTCTGATCACCGACATGAGTCGGTCTCAAAGTGTGTTTGAATTATTCCCAGAAACACTGTTGAGTCTCCAAGATGATTTGGAGAAACAGGGCTCCGACCTGGCAGGCGTAAACGCTGACTTCACATTTCGAGAAATCCCCAAGCAGAGTTTTAAACAGGAAATCGATTCGGAGAGCCTAAACGAGCAGTGCCTCTCTGATGAAAACAACAAACCAGCAGTCAATGGAATCGGCGACAGCAAGGAATTCCTCCAGTCAATGTCGGTCTGCGACTCACTGCAGAAGTCCTGTCCAATTGATTGTCAGCCGAATGCAGCGAACTGCATACCATTGGATGGGATTGAAATTACACTCGCTCCGTATGCGGCGAAGTTCCTTTTGCTGTCAATTAAGGACCGCATTCGTCACGGCAGGCATTTCACATTCAAATCTCAGAACTTAGCTCTCACTTTCGTTGCAGAATCCGTCACCGGGTCCGTGGTCACTAAGGAGTACCCGTTCGGAGTGCTTGGTTATTGGATCCAAGTTCTCATAACAGACGATTTGGTGCCACGAATGATAGAAACATTCCAAAACTCACTCGACGCCAAGAAGGAAATGAGTGAGAAGTTAGAATTCGAATTTCCGGACAAGAATCTCAAGATTATCGTTGCGAACCCTCTACCATCATCAGTCAATATAAACAAGTGATTTTTTTGTTTTTTTTTATTTCCTTTATGAATGTGTGTAACGTGTGTTTAACATTGTTCTTCCACTAATGTGTCTTATCATGAATATTTTATTTTGTAATACTAAACTGAATTGTGTTTTATTGTTGGACAACAGGTGGGAGAAATTCACAATTGGAGTGCTCAAAGCAAAGCAAGTTAAATTTTTATCCACAGGCTTACATGGTGAAGAATAGCATTTTGTTGTGGCAAGGAAGTATGGATTTTCTTACACAATTCATAACGGAATAGATGAACTACAGAACGACGACAATGGATCCTTTTTACATCCTAACTGAGCAGATCCAAGTCTAATTAGTTGATCATTGAAGCGACAGACGATCTGCACTAACCATAAATTTCTTTTTTGAGTGGCGCAACGGTTCCATGTGGTCTCCAGTTGTGAATGGCAAGTATCTTGAGGATTTTTTCACTTGAATGCGGCATTTGAAGCAAAACGCCTTCTGTGGAAGTATCCTAACGGCTCATATTCGAAAACGTCTAGCCATCCTAAGAGTACCATTGGACACTTGACTAGCAGCACTTGATAGTGTAGCCTGTATAGTTGGAGCCAGAAGAAGGAGTTTTTCAACAGCTTTCAGTAGGGACCATGTCACTGCGCCATGGCAAAGGACTGATTAACTGGCAACTTAAGTTCGTTTGTACTCCACTACAACGCGGAGAAGTTCGCGACCTCATCCAATAGACCTCTTCAGCTGACTTGAGTTGATCATAGCAAGTATGTGTGTATTTGTAAGTTATGGTTATCGGAGGTGAATCCCTTTTTGAAGCCAAGAAAAAAAGAAGGAAGAAGGAAATTAAGAGCGTATTTCATATTTTCTCGAAATGGAAGTAATGTACATGAAAATGAAAAAAAGTCTCTTCCCTATAAGTAGTGCCCATTTTTACAGCATGTCTCAAAGCGGATCAAGGGTGAGTAAGGATGCATATATGTCTGCGGACACTAATCCGAGTCTGGAGCAGGATTTTGGTACTGCTAAATGGATTTTAGTTATTTTAGGATATTCTACCGGGAACACCTGTTTAATAAACTTTCTTTATGGCTGGCTTTATTTCGGGGCTGTTATAGAATCCTTGGACAGCTAACAAAATAAATGTGGCTCCCCCTTAGATTGACCGTTTCTATTGTATATATCCTTTATCTTGCACGTTCCTGCATTTCCTCCTTACCTATTATTTTGGAGTGCTCAGGAACCCAGGCTAAGAACTCAAACTGTTCCATGAGATCAAACAATTTCTAGACCGATTCAATAGACCCAATGTCGGGTGGTAGTGCGTCGGTGTATATACCTTGGTCACTTTCAAAAAGATAACGGCGTGTAATTCAGGTCTTCTTGTAATAATGGGATACAACGTTCCCCTTATTCACCTTCTCAAAAGATCTTTACTCATCGAAAGTAACATTTGAAAAATTAAAGTAATTACACACAATTTTACACAAATTCAATCAACAGCCCTTAAGTTTTCGAAACTTGGCATCACATTCCAATATTCCCTCTTTCGAGCCCTTCCAACTTCACTTACATGAGTAATGTCAAAGTGAAAGCGCAACTGTCAAAAATCATTCAATCGGTTGCCGTCGTTTCTCAAAAGCTTTTCCTGGATTTACCAAGAAAAAAGAATCCGATTAGAAACAAATTTCTTTAAACAATTACAAGTTAGTGCATAAATATGGAACCCTATGATGTAGTAGTTAATCAGCCTGTTGTGATTGATAACGTAAGTAGACGATCAATTGCACACGAACCGCACAAACTCGCCCACCTAAGGTGGGGTTTGTAAATTCGTACATTAAAAGTGAGAGAAAAAAAGGCTAAATGACATCACCGAACACCTTGCGTCTGCCCCCCGTTTGACTCTATTACTTACCATACTTGTAAAAAAGATGACTAAACTTTTCTTCCCATCTGCCACGGAAGCCGAAAACGAATATATAATGAAATAACTACATCAATGAGATGTGCATAACATTCATATTTATGATCCGAATGTGTAGCAGCGTGTTTTATTGAAAAGTTTCAAGGAAACTGATGTTTTTCCATCCACAAAAGTGTTGAAGGAAGCAGCGGGTAGACAATGAAAATGTGGTGTTCTACATGTCCGAATGGTGGAAACATTAATTTCATAAAATCTAGCTCGTCATAGTCAGTACATTTTTTCTGTCATTTCCGATATGGACCTCCGGAGTAACTAAAATGATCTTCATAGGACTTTTAAAATGTGTCCATTATTATGGGTAGAATCGATTTTGTATCCAATGAATATTTTTGAGAAAGGACACATCAATTGGAATACTTTCTTTTGAAAAATATAAAAAAATGTTTCATCTTCTGTTTCACTTTACAGGGTTCTGGAGTGATTAAGGCTGGATTTGCGGGAGAACATATTCCAAAATGTAGATTTCCAAACTAGTAAGTGTTACCTCATCAGTATTTTGGAAAACAAATCATAATAATCGTTTTTCATAGCATCGGTAGGCCTAAGTATACTCGTGTAATGGCCGGAGCCCTCGAAGGTGACATATTCGTTGGGCCAAAGGCAGAGGAACACAGAGGCCTGCTGAGTATACGTTATCCAATGGAGCATGGAATTGTTACGGATTGGAATGATATGGAAAGGATCTGGAGCTACATTTATAGTAAAGTAAGTGGTTCGCATCTATTTCACCTATTACGACACTTGTTTGATAAATGACTGTGAAGGGATATCACCTTTGAATTCTGATTCATGGAAACCAACCAACTATAAGAAGATTGACTGATTCAAGTGATCCAATCAGAAAAATCTGAGACATAAGGTTGAGATAGGAATGTAAAACAATAAGGCAAATTACTTTGAGGGCCTTGGAGCTTTATGATGCGATGAATTTGAAATCGATTTCCGCAAATATTTTTTTTAAAGCCAGGAGATTGTGTTCTTTAAATCTAAGCTGATATTTACTGAGATACAATGCTCGTGGGGGATAAAAAGTGTGAAAATAGCGAAAAAGTATGAACGCCAGACAACAAACAGCAGTCACTTTTGACAGAACACTGTTTTCAAAGGTCCCATAGAGTAATTTGAAAACATATTTCCAACCAAACTACAGTTCGGGGTGGACCTGGACCTGGATCTCAACCAACATGCCTCTCCAGCTAGCACTAAATCTCGCCAGCTTCCTCCAATTGTGCACTCTAAGTTGGTTAAGGTCCTTCTTCACTTGTGTGCGCAATTACAACTTAGGCCGTCCTCTGTTTCGTTTTCCCAAAGACTCGGATTTGAAGACTTTTCGGTCCGGAGCAGTGGTGTCCACACGCTCTACATGACATAGTCATTTTAAGGGCTGTACCCTAAGACGCTTGATCAGGTGCATGTTGCCGTACAGCCTATTAAGTTCGTCGTTGAATCTTTTCAAAGAGGACCTAAAATCGCACGCAGAACTTTTGTCTCTTAAAGAAAGAAAGGGCTTCAAGTAGCATTCAAGTTTCTTCGCCGTAATTGAGAATTGGAATGATCAACCTGGGGTACAAAGTACGCAGCTTGGACGTCGGTGTTGTATGTCCTTTCTCGATGACGGCATATACTTGCCCTCATTTATCGCCAAACCCATTTTCGCCGCTTTCGCTTCAATGCCGACCACCAAATTCTGATGACCTCTCGGAAATGTATAACTGTCATGAGTGCTTTCTTTTGGGTGAAATTGTCATTTTTGAGCGCACACGAACAAGACTTGGGAGTACTTGAAGTGTTCATGGACTGTTTTTTGGGTTCGCAAACAAACAAACAACAAACTTCAATGAATTCTCTTTTAACGGACAATAGTTAAAAGTTAAATTTATTGCATTGTCTCTGCGTGGAGTGATTTTCCTTATGTATATTGTCCCCTGTCCTTAGCGGTCGATCCAATTTAACATACATAGACATCATGTTCGCATGTTTCTTTACGTCACAATTGATTTTTTTGCATTTCTGAACCTCGGCATATATTTATGTATTTGTTTAGAAATTAACGAAGTCAAATCATTACTGCTCCTGTGCAGTATACATGCATACAATTGTGTGTAAGTATATTTACACGCTCGTCTGCCGTTTAAAAACAAACGAATGGACAATGACTTTGTGCATGTTTTTGTAAACATTTGGGCAAGTTTCTCTATATTCAAGACTTTATAATTTTTACACTTGTGAAACAGCTGAGATTTTATGCCTTACTTAGGGATATACTGTATATTAGGCGCTCTCAAAGATATTGATTGAAGAATGACAGTTCTTCATTCCTGCAGTTAGAAATGTATCATATAAGAATCGAAGGAACTTTTTTTAAACCGCCAGCAGCTTAGAATATAGTTTCTCCAGAAACGATGAAAAACTGTCTCGATTTATCTATTCTGAAACTGTATGCTCACCACGATAGGTAGGCTGAGGTTGCTGATAAAATACTTTGTTCAGTACGGACGTTAGTACTGCTACAATGGAGAAGTCTGAATATGTAATTGTTTAGATAGTTTCAAACCATAGTGGGGTGGTATCTTCTAAGTCCCTCCAGCTATGTTAGCGACCAGTTGGTTTTGTCGCGCGGGTAATTACGTCGAGCGCATTTGTGCGTATAAGACGGTAACGGATCTTATCCAAGAAGACGAGTTTCCGTTTGTTTGGAGTGCTTGAATTCGACGTTGAGCTGTGTTTCTTTTGCTACTTGACAAAGCTTGACGGTCCCCCACAAATTATGTTTCAAACAAGATTTACTTTGTGTTCACTCAGCGAGATTTCATAAATGAGTCTTGAGTGCCTTTTGACATTTCCAGACACCGCTGGAGCTGAATTTTAACCTGCTTAGGGTGTAGGTCTGCTAAATACATAGAAAGATGATATCAAACATTTTTATTCTGTAATAGCAGAATATGCCTATAACATGAATCATTTTCAGTGCTATCATATAATGCACATATAAGAACCCACTTTTCCCCAAAGCGCAAAAACTCCGATTCAGTTTAAATCTTATTTTAAAGCATGGCCATCCGTCATTCTATTAAAAAGTTCACATAGACATTATGAACCTTAGTTTTGATAATATTGTGAGACCTAACTTTTGGCCAGCCATGAGTCCCATTTGTCTTGTAACCAAGGCGATTTTGTAACAGATCAATTCTAAATCCTTTCGTCATGTTAGACATCCCAATACATCCCCCCAGACTGGGTAGAAACCATTTATCACCTCCTTTACGATTGCCAAGCCCCTCCGAATCATCTAAGAAACTACTCCCTTAATGACCTTGGTTAACATACCGGCATTGAAGTGGGACACCTAAAATACTACATAGAAAGCTTACAATGACTTTAAACGAAAGTAAGGAAAATGTACTTCGAATCTGAGCTATTGGGACAACGCAACAGAGGACGGCCTGTGTTGCGCACACAAGTGGAGAAGGACCTAAACCAACTTGGAGTGCGCAACTGGAGGCAGCTGGCGAAAGATCGTGCTGGTTGGAGAGGCATGTTGGTTGAGGCCCGGGTCCACCCCGAACGGTAGCACCACAAGAAAAAGAAGAAGAAGTATGCGCGGCGTCACAATGTACCTGGATGGTAGCCTGAATGTGGTGAACTGGAAACTGCTTCGAATCACTTGGTGCTATATTCCGACTTTAAGGCTTCTTACCAGGCTCCTACAGATTCTTTATTGGCTTAAGCTGGCCGCTTGTTTCCTTCAGATGGTCTATTTGTTGAAAGTACAATTCTGATTTTAATGTCTTAAATTGGGTGACGGTAAAAACCACGAGGAACTAAGATCTACATTCTACAACAACTACATGGGTTATGAGTGCTATCACAAGCAGAGGATGAAGCTCTTTTTGCAGAAAAGCTTTTCATAACAATGAGTACTGTTTTTAGCATTTCAAAAGGGTTGGTGCCGTAAAAAATTCAAAATGTCTCGGAATCGAAACTGGCACCTTCACAAGTCGATGCACTTACCCACTACGCTAGGGCGACCACGATTTTTTTCATAGCAGACAATTGTCCATTAATCCCACCAAATCGACATACATTATTAAAATTACAGTGGTGATGACTTGCTCTTACGGCCTTATACCACGAGGTTAATTTTCCTACCAGTCATAGATAGCGCAAGACTAGACGTCTGGATTCAACCTTGATGGACGTTAACTCCACTCTGGTGGGAAGTGAGATCTTTCTAACACCTCTGGCGTTCTATGAGTGACAGCTAATGATTGCAGCGCAACACTATACTAGACCGGGGAAATTCCGCCTACCCGCCTGTGTCATAAGTGTAAATAAAACTACTTCAGACGACTGGGGCACTAAACTCGGAACCGCCCGCGATTTTGGGTATAAAACTACAAATATTACAATACCCAGAGTTCCTGACCTCCCGTGATACAAGGCTCTGGTCAAGCTGTCACTAACAGTTAAGTTTCCTCAGTTCCAAATTGTCTCAGTTTTACGGTTGTGATTTTGAATCGTATGATTCATAAGTTCAGCCACATCATCTACAGGCAAATACCCAGCATAACTTTCCTGGCCGTCAATTCTCACTTGGCGAATATTTCCGCGGACTCATCTCAATAAGAACAAGAGCATTATCGCTGAATGCTGTCGTTGTTTTGACGGAGTTTCCAGTTATTGAAAATTAATCCCCATTCTGACAGATGCTTTTTCTAATGCCTAGAGATTGGAAATCGGTCTAGTTTTACCTGGGTTGGGTGGTTAGAAGTGGTCTGAAGTAAATGATAGCCTCTTTTTAATTTGTTAGGATTACTTAAAACATCATTGTCATTCATTGTAATTGAACACACCCTAACTCCTCTCCTTAATAGCTGTCCACCATCGATGGCGGGTGTCGTATTTGCCATAGATTCTGATTAATGGTTCTTACAAACAAATTTACCTTTACTTTAAATGTCTTATTCGTCTATTCGCAGGAACAATTAGCAACATTCACAGAGGATCATCCAGTTTTGTTAACAGAGGCTCCCCTCAATCCTCGTAGAAACCGCGAAAAGGCTGCAGAATTCTTCTTTGAAGGCATCAATGCGCCAGCCCTTTTCGTGTCTATGCAGGCAGTTCTTAGTTTGTACGTGCTTCAAGTAGAAGAGAAAGGATTTCCCTCTAATGAGATTATTTTGTTATAGGTACGCAACAGGACGAGTTACAGGGGTTGTGCTAGACTCAGGGGATGGTGTCACACACGCTGTGCCCATTTACGAAGGTTTCGCAATGCCCCACAGTATTATGCGTGTAGATATCGCTGGACGAGATGTAACACGGTACCTCAGGACTCTAATACGCAAAGAAGGCTTTAATTTCCGTTCAACAGCAGAATTCGAAATCGTACGTTCAATTAAAGAGAAGGTCTGCTACCTCGCGAGCAATCCGCAAAAGGAGGAGAACATCGAAACCGAGAAGGCTGCTTACACATTACCCGACGGAAAGACACTCGAAGTAAGAATAAATCCCGTTGTCCTCTCACACCCTCACTTATAAACGCATGCAACTTTGCAGATTGGTCCAGCACGATTTAGGGCACCAGAGGTGCTCTTCAGACCCGACCTATTGGGCGAGGAGTATGAAGGAATTCAGGATGTACTTATGTATTCTATAGAAAAATCCGACATGGACTTGCGGAAGATGCTGTACCAAAACATCGTTCTGTCCGGTGGGTCGACTTTGTTCAAGGGATTCGGTGATAGGCTGTTATCGGAAATGAAGAAGCATACAGCGAAGGATTTGAAAATTCGCGTAAGTATTTACACTTCACCCTAAGAGCAGTTTTTAAGAAAATTGATTTTTTTTTAGATTGCTGCTCCACAGGAGCGACTCTATTCCACATGGATGGGTGGTTCAATTTTGGCATCTCTGGATACATTCAAGAAAATGTGGATCTCAAAACGAGAGTACGAGGAAGAGGGCCAACGGGCTGTGCACAGAAAGACTTTTTAGTTCGTTAATCATTTTTTTTTACATACGATCGCTACTACTGCTTAATTCCTCCTCTTTTGTCATTTATATAACATTGCTACACGAACATGTGGGGCATTGTTTAGTATTCGGTTACCGCAAAAGTTAACTTAAGATGTAAAATTAATAATGACATGTAGGTGTTTAAAAAATCATTTACAACAAGAGAAATATTAAAAGTAACAAGTATATCAAACGGCGGCTTTCCTTTAAGTGAACTTCATGTGGCACACACATTTATTACGGATCAAGGCTAAATTCATTAAACTGTCTTATTTCTTTTTTATTTCAATACATTTTTTGCAAAATAAAATCAACATTAAATCAAACAACACAACATTCGCATTTAAAGTATTCTAGTATGCAGACCGCACAAACAACAGATTTCCTTTTTTTGTTCATAAATATATCAGACATGTGAATATGTCGAGAGCATTGGAGTAATACTCATGCATACGCTACGCTTGAAATCAAACAGTCTAGTAGTTCAGTTTAAGAGTGGCGAAATGTTTTATTTATTTATTGAAATTTATAATTTATACTTGAAGTTCTGTGCGTATTTTATTTTTAATCGAACAAAAAGACGAATTTCAAATAAACAGTTATTTATTCATTGGAACTGTGTACTATTTTCTTTTTTCTTGTTTAATATAAATCAGGGACTTAATGCGGAATATACAGATTAAGTTGTTGGTTGGTGTGAGTGCCAAAATCAACAAATAACACACAAAGAAAAGTCTACAGCAATCGCCTGAGGGAGAATCCAGGAATCCAATTCTGTCGAATCAGAGCCCCTTGCATCTTCTTATTTGAGTGGCATTTCAGTCCGGGATGTATCTTCGTTTCAACCAATGTGTCCCTCCAGTTGGCACAGTCTATCGTCAGATGCCCGAAATTTCGCACCCCAATTTGTTTGAATAACCTCTTCATTTGTGTGCAATGTACAAGACGTGGTCGTTGTTGCATTGTTCCAATGGCTCGGATGCAAAAAACCTGGGGCCGTAGTAGTGTTATCCACCTGCAACTACATGGCCTAACGCAAATATGACCCAAACTAGTGAGTAGAACTTTCCACTCGAAAAAAAACCAAGTGTTTCCTCATTCGCTTTTAAGCCGAAGAAGGTACAATTCATAGTAGAATCAATAATCATAAAAGTGTTCTGACCATCGATATGCTGATAAAAATCTTATATAAGGTGATTCAGCATGAGGTTTCATTTGATTAATAACGTCAAGTAAAACTCATAAATTTTAATGTAAAATGATAATTTTTACTATCGGTTTAAAGCACAATTCATGGCATTAACTTTTTTAAAACGACACAACTACGTTTCAGAGGTTGTCCCTTTGAAAACTCAAATTTTGGGTGATACGTTCAAGTAAAGCTGCTGGTATCTTTCGGTTAAGGCGAGTAATGATGGATTCCAAGCGTCAATCAAAGTTTGCTTGTTCTTGAAAACCTAAGCCTAAACATATCTACAGAGAGAATAGTCCAAAGGTGTGATATGGAACCATCTACGCTGCCAATATACCGCGGCGAAACCTTAAGTTCAGTGCTCACCAAAATGATTTCTCAATAAGACGTAGCTCGCACCGCCGTCTTGTTGAAACCAGAGCTTACCGAGGCCATATGCCTGAACTTCAGAAAGCAAATAGTCCGTTAAAGTGGTGCGGTAATGCTTACCATTGACAGAAACATTCTAATTTGCCTTATTTTTGAGTAAATATAAAGCAGTGATTTCGCCGCCCATAAACCACACCATACCGTTGTTTTCAATGGAGGTGGTGGTAGCTCTTGGTACTCTTCGGGTTACTCATAATCTCCGATGATGACAATTTTGTTTATAAACGTGCCCATATAGCCAAGAAAAAAATTCATTACTAAACAAAATTTCAGGATTAAACTCTGGTCTTTCATTAAATTTTTTTAAAGAGCACGTTCACTGAGAATATGACTTCAATTCAAGCCTGGCTTCTATTTTTGAACGAGCTGAGTTTTGTACGATTTTAGGCCGAGATCTTCACGCAAAATTCGTCAAGCTGTCGAATACGCCAAGCTGCTGAGGACAACGACGAATTGATTCGTCACGGCTACCGCTACAACTGCTGGATGTGGTCTTAACGGTCGAGTATCATCCACTAATGCAAATTTGGGAACAAAATTGGCCAATTGTTTTTTTACTTCTTCTTTTGCGAATGGTATTGGCAATAGTGGTGGTCATCACCGTGGCGTAGTGGGTAAGTGCGTTGACTCACACGCCAAGGTCCCCAGTTCGATTCCCGGACGGAACATGTCACATTTTTCACGGACTTTCTGCGTGGCGGTCGTCGCACTTACCACCACGCCACGGCGACCAGCTTATGGCGGAGTTGCTGATGTTAAGTCCTTTGACAGTGTCACGCCTCCATCTGAAATAACATTTGGGAGTCGTTTGTCTCTCAATAAGATGGCTGTGTTAGGCTCGAGGTGGCGACTGAGCATCATAAATACTGCAGCAGTCTGTACTGGAATGCCAAGAAAAAACCTATAAATCAACATTTGAGTTGATTTCTCTTATAAGGAGGCTTGTAAAGGGATTTTTTTAAAAGCTATGGGAAAGTTAAAGAAAAAAGAACACACATAAAATTCAGAAAAATGCATGAAATCTTTATTTGAATCAATAGTACGGTCTGCGCCTCAAATGGTCTATCCGTTAGTCCAATTTTGGCATACTCTTTCCAACATTTCGGCCGGTATCTCACAAATAAATGCTTCAATTTTGTCTTCCAATCCGTCAATTAAAGTGGGCTTGTCTGTATAGACATGAGCTTTAACAAATCCTCACAAAAAATAGTCTAAAGGCCTTAAATCGCACGATCTAGGCGGCCAATTGATTGGTCCCCAATAAAATGTTCACCGAACTCGCCTCTCAATAAGCCCATTGTTGCGCGTGCTGTGACATGTGGCATCGTCTTGTTGAAACCAAGCTCTTGCATTTTTGGCAAAAAAAAGTTCCCAGTTACGTTACGATTCCCATCATCTTTGAAGAAGTACGGTCCAATGATGCCACAAGCCCATAAGCCGCACCAAACTTGTAATGCCGATATTCACTCCAAAATCGACAATTCTGCTTATTTACGTACCCATTAAGCCAAAATTAAACTGACCATAAAATGGAAGAAGCGCGCGATGAACTTTCTTAACAGAGCACGCATTTTGATAATAAAATTCAATAATTTACAAGCGTTGTTATTATTATATCATTATTATTGTTACGCGCTAAAGATGTTTTATACTCTACAGTCAGTTTGAATACCGGAATGATGTTCTCCAAATTAAGCCAGTATATCGTGTAATTAAATATGATTATGTGTGAGTTTTAAATTGTTTCGTCTCTAAAAACATGTAAAAGACAACATAGAAGACATCAAAGTTGACTAACATTTACTTCTTCTGTAAAAAAATACATATTCATGAGACATGCGTTCGAATTTAAATTCCTAAGAGCTTTGATATGAGTATAACGGTACCTATCCAGTTTTATACAGACACATCTAATAAGTCCTAAAATTATGGTTTCTATGACGTACGGAAACAACTGTCAACCCAAGCATCTGAGGTTATACACAGAAATCATAGGCTGAGGTTAATATGATCAATACGATGGCTTTCGTTAAGTCTTATTTGGCTTCGTTTATTAATCTTCACTAAGGTGGGAGAAAGTTACATTACTCTTGCATCACATCTCAGGGCACATCCATGGATAGAACGAAGGTGAGAGTGAATTCGACTACTTGGAAACGATAACCCCGGTGAGCGCCATCAGAATTACTCTATTTGGGCTTTTCTGTCTCAATGGGACATTGCCGGTTACTCCGGGAGGCGTCAATTTAACAAAGCGTTAGGCTCCTCAAGTGCTTAAAAAGCAATTGGTAAATACAACAAATAGCAGTATACCTAAATCTTATTCGGGTACGCTTAAAAAAAGTCAATATCTCGAAGAATATTAAGTATTGACATGAGTCATTCATTTCTCGAGACAATCAGGGAGCTGGTCTTAGAGGTTTAAAATAAAATTTAAACAATGGGTGTTTTTTTAGACGTATGGAACTTTAATTTGGCAACACTATTTAAACTGGCAGCCATTTCGTTAGCTGTCAAGTGATTTATTTTAGCTTGGTTTTGCGTTTGAACATGAATAGACTCACGTTTGAACAACGCTTCCAAGTTGTGGAACTTTGGCCCACAACGAGATTGCCGTTGATCCCAATTTTCATAAACGAATTTAATTTAGCGATGGAGCTCAGTTTTGGTTGCATGGACACCTCAGAAAACTGTCGTATTTGGAGTTATGATAAGAATCAAATGTATGTTGAGACACCGTTACATCCACAAAAACGTATTCTTTGGTGTGCTTTATGGGTTGGTGGAATAGTTGATCGGAACTTCTTTAAAAAAGATTTTGGTGAGAACTATACAGTAAACCGCTATAGAGCAGTGGTTACTAACTTTTTTGTATCATTTGTACAAGCATGATGTGCAGGATCTGTGGTTTCAATTAGACAGCCCAACATGGCACACAGCTTCCACCACATTTGATTTATTAAAGGAAACGTTTGCTAAGCGCATAGTTTCATGTTACGGACCTGCGAATCGCCCTTCAAGATGGAGCGATTTAAAGCCGCTTGACTATATGCAGATTCACTAGTTCACGGCGATAAGCCCAAAACCAGTTGACCACTTGTAGGATACTGCCACAAATGTCGTACAAAGTCATCGAAAATCGGACAGTTGGATTAAACTACATCCGAATGGCGGTCATATAACAGAAATCACATTTAAATTATATTGCCAGAAGATTATCTTCAGAATAGCGTAAATTTCACGTCATCTTTAAAGTAATCATCTTCTTTTAATTAAATTCCAAACGTCTATACCTCTAAAAAGAAACAATTCTTATTTGTTGCAAACAAAAACAAAAACTACTATTAAAAACATTCATATAGTGGAGGAAAACTTTTGGCCACCACTACATGAATAGAAGGCGAATATTTGTCGATAGCATCATGTTTCACATTGCAATAGAGAAACGACATCTCACATATCGCAAACTAAGCTGCCTTCCGCGCACAGGTTCAATGCATGAACAAATACACGAACGATTAGAACCTTAACAAAGAATGCCTTTTACGGCGCTCCTTTCTTCTATTTCCCCAACACAAAGGTCATCGATGCATAGGTAAAAATACTTACTTACTAGCAATCCGTCGCGGATGAGTTGTTCTGCATAGATGTTGAAAATCCGCCAATCGCACACATTTGTGGGTGCTCGCAGCTATGCCCCTCAGTTCCACCGTCTGACTCACAGCCGAGCTAGCTTCTGTCTGAAATTTTAATCAATAAAAAGCATGACGGAGTTCGCCGCCTAAAACAGACTTCATCAACGAAAATTACGCGGACTCTTGTCGTGCCCCACCAACCCCCCGCCAAATTGTACACGCATGTAACCGATGTTGTAGATACTCTAGCGCTGCTCCGTAGCGACAGTTGTGTTCGGCGTGTTTAATCGTTGAGTTGTGTTGCTTGGGAACTGAAGAGTGCAAGCGGTTGCAGGAGGATTGTATCACACAAATGTGAATAAAGTGCAACAGTGCAGTGCTGGGCTGGATTATAATGAAAAAATCTGCTGCGTGATATCATTAAAAACAAGAAAAGAAACCGAAATCTCAACATTTGACCGGAGCCGAAAGTGAAGTGGAATTGACCAACTGCAATGGCAGCTGCAATCGGAAATATGCTGAACAATGAGACCGAGGTACGAAAGGAGTCTTTGTCTGTTCAATCGATAAAATATTAGGATTGTGTGGCTTGGCTTCATAGGCGAATGCCTGGAAAAGTGAGAAGTGGGAAATTTTCATAAATTACCTAGAAACATGAGAAAACGACATTTGGAATTAAAGGATTAAAATAGAATCCAACTGCGGAAGTTCAGACTTGTGTAAATGACATCAATTATTCACGCGAGCGACGACCAATTGTCTGGAGAGTGCTATAACAAAGGACGGGTACAATTTCAAGTTGCTGTGGCTGTGTTTGGGGATGTTTTGCGACATCGTCTGAAGTGAATTTCCGGCTAGCTAGAATACCTTAAGTTTAATTAAAATTAAATTCAGTTTCATTGTTCCCAAAACGTCGATTACAGATTGAAATCGCAGTTTAAAGGCCGCCTTTCTCCCAGCGTCCACTTGCAAGCAATTTCTCCAATTGAAATCACTTTCAATCCATGCGTGGATATTCATGTGTGATGACGGATTACATGTGTACATAAACAAAACAATAATTACTTAATAGTGAAAGTTATCATAGATCTTATTTGCATCTTCGCATAAGACGAACTTGTTTCTTTTGGAAGCGAAGACGTTGATGGTGGCTGTTGAGACTTGTTTTGGTTGTTTCTGCGCATAATTTAGGAAGTTATATTACCACACTTGGCAAGAATAAATTAGATCTGGGGAAGGATTAAAACAAAATAAATATTTTTGCATCATGTAGGCATGTTAACAGTGTCTGTAACAAGTCAAGAAACATCAGAAACTTCTTAACAAAGTCGACTGTGGAATACACTTGCCTATATATTTCTATATGCTTGTCTTGCTTACTTACTCTTGCGTATACATATTATATATTTACATAGAGCGCTGGTATGGTATTTTGGATATTTTCTTATTCCGTATTCAAATATCTCTACGTGGTGCTATAACGGGGAAAAAATTCGATATGTCTTTTTTTAGAATCTAATATACTCGTATAGTGCCGTTGGGAAAAATGTTGGTTGTCAAATGGTCAAACTTTTCTGTTCACCCTTTTTGCAATAACTACAGATTTTAAATGAGGATTTGTTCTCTTAAGAATTTCGAAAATAATTTGTTTGAATCAAAAATTGTTTTCTCAAGTATCCAAATTTTAAAGATATTACAGAAAAAATGATTAATTTGTTACTTAGAAACATTCTGTAGTTATAACTTTACTGGACCTCCTCTTGCTTTAATTACAGCGGTCTTCAATGGATTTTGTACGCTTCTTCACAACCTAAATCAATATTGATTAGATATTCTCAATCGCACAGCTGGACTGTAGGAACACTATTCGAAGTACTTTACCAAAAAAAATTTAAAATAAAACATGCAGCTTAAATTTTAATTCATCGGAAAAAAGTAAGAGTGGTCCACCTGTCTTGAATCCAATTAAGATATTCTTGAGTCCAAAGCAATAGTTTTTCATGGACTCCTGTGAGTGTTCTAGGTCTATATTTCGTGGTCGCCGTGGCGTATTGGGTAAGTGCGTCGACCCATACGCAGAAGGTTGATTTCCGGAAGGGACACCTCGCATTTTTCCACGGCACCATCTCTTTCGAGTTGCTGACAACACTCAAAGAGTATCAATTGTCTATGAAAAGCTTCTCAAATCTTGCCATTCGGAGTCGGCACAAAACTGTAGGTCCCTTCCACTCGTGAGAGAACAGTAGCACGCACAACACGAGTAGTTGTTGAAGAAGTTAGGCCCTGGTCCCTTGTGGGCTGTAGTGCTACTCAATTATTATTGTTATTAGGTCTATATTTAAAAGGTTTTTTTTCACTGAAATTATGAATTTCAAAATTAAGAGCAAACAGACACAAAATATTAGATTTGCCTTCCCAACTAATTTTCCTACATTTTATCTACTAAACAACTTAATTTTGTTTGGCACTGTAATTACGAGGTGAACACACCCCTTTTTCATAAAAACATTGACTTTTGTGCATGAACGACTTTTTGCTACTAGGAATAGAAAATGTTTGACAATTTCGAACAGCACTGTACTGAGTTTGATTTGTAAAGAAAAAAGGACGAATTTGAAACGTTTGTTCAACTTCTAAAGCTGTTCTAGGGCAACCGGACGATTCGTTTGCTCCAAAGTAACATAAACTGCAAGTTTTATTACACCCATTTTGTGGTCAGTTTCTTGCTCTTTGTATTGCGAAAAGCGAGTCAAGTGTGTGATGAAACCTAAACGCTCATTTTACCTCGTCACAACGACCAGTACAATCTGTTTGAAACCAGTAGACAATTTTGGCATGTATACAATGATTTATCTAAAAGTTCGGCGACGTTGTAAGAATTTGGCGCCAGAAGGATCTGAAAGAAAAAAAGTGATTCAGGTGAATGTTCAAAGGTGTATCGCCATTTTGCTTTTCTGTTACAATATATTACAGAATGGTAAGAAAACAAAACTTATTTGAAAGAGACAGAAAAAAATGTGTACTTAAGCAATGAATTCGGTCCCTTTAAAATTCCACTGTTAATTGTCTATGCATATGGCACCAAATTTTTTCCAGGAGCCTGTGGCGATGACAATAAAAAGCTATTCACGAAAAAATGCAATTTTAAACAAGTTTTGTAATAACATCAGATGCTATTAATATTGCCAGAGGTATAATATTTCAGACCCAACTGACAACAATTTGCGACGTTTTTTCGATCCACGTACTTCAATGCAGTCCAAAATTGAAGCAGGTAATTGAAAGGAAGCGGCGAACTTTTTTTGTGAATGATTCAGTGATTTTAAATGAATCATTCAATATGACATTTTTGGCTATTTGTATATTTAAACGCTCTTTTGGGACGTTTTTCTACTAAGAGAATACAATGAAAGCACACACATGTACTAATTTGAGGACAGACGGTGTCTCAAAAGTTTCATGCGGTACACAAGACACAAGACAATTACAGCCATTTAGTGTATAATGGCTGAAATTCCACCCCGTACAGATGACCTTTCACTTTAACTTCAGTTTCTTTCACTTTTCAAGTCACTGACCCAGAAAATATTTTTCTTTTGTGAGTTTCCCTAATGGGAGTGGACAGTGGACATTTTAAATCACCTTTGCTTGTGGCAAAACCTGAACACGCACAACAGGAGTGGTCGCAGCGGATGTTCTACCCTGACTATCCGCATTGGAAAACAAAGCAATTATTGTTCGAAATGTGTGTCCTTTTTCCTATTTCTTTCCTTTTATGAATGTATAGCAACATTCATATGAGTGAATAATAAACTAGAATGCGATGCGTGTTCCTGGTTACATTATTGATTCTTTGGTTTTTGATTAACTTATCATTGAAAGATATATATAAACATCAAGGTTAAACTTGTTAAATTAACCGTTGGACAAAGTTTCATAATACAAAGTCATTGTTTTGGTTGTGAGTTACACGAAAATGCATTCACCTGAGACGAAACAAAAACCGGAACAAATTTGCTTCTACCGTGTCTACTGGTTGCTTTTGGAAGGCGATAAATTTGCTTCAACCGCGCGTAATTTGCGCGGTTTGATTGTGAAATACTTCGAATTGAATCACTTGATTCAGAAATTCACCAAGTGAGGATAGCCAGTATTGCTTTCACTTGAATTTCTTGAAACTATGGAAGAAAACATTATTTTAAATTGAGGAAATACATACAATGTAAACTAAGGTGGCGCACACAAGTGGAGAAGGACCTCAACCAACTTGGAGTGCGCAACTGGTGGCAGCTGGCGAAAGATCGTGCTAGCTGGAGAGGCATGTTGGTTGAGGCCCAGGTCCACCCCGGACTGTAGCGCCACAAGAAGAAGAAGAAGTGCAAGGTGTGCAATAGTACAATATATTCAGAGTTATGTGCAAAAAAGTACATATTTATTTAGGAAAACAATTTTCCAGCGAATTTGCGGAAGATATCACCCCTGCAACAATCAGTTACAAGTGAGGAAAAGCGTATACACTCCGCAATCCATTTTAATTTGAACTTTTAATGCATATCCGTATATTTTCATTCTCCTTTCCATATATAGAAATTCTTGCGTTGAAGCACGCTGTAATAAGGGTTAATGGACGGGTAACATAGTTTTTCGTAAAAAGACCTACACAAAGCAAGTATATAACACAAAAAGACACTGTAGTTTAACTGTTCAAAATATAATAAATATTGGAGAAAAATATGTTAAGGAAATATTTTGCATATTGCTTTCGAATATGCTTTTCGAATATATATAAAGCGATCATTTGCTATAAATTAAAGTTTAAAGCTGTTCCCTCCTTATCAGTTTTGTCACCATTTACTTTGTCAACATATGATACATCAGAAAAAGATAAACGACATGAACAAAGTTTTAATTATGATAAAAGAAGCATGTGAAAGGAAAACTATGTTCGACAAATTTGCAATCTCAAGCCAAGCCTTATTGTTTGGGCTGTTATGTCAAATATGAGTTTAATAATTTTATGTTCTCTCTCGCTCCCTACTCAGATTTTAATTTCAGTTGAATGTGGAAAGTATTACGACTTCCGGGGCGTGCCTTAGATGCAACTCCATCAGGTGGTTGGATCAAGTCTATAAAATCGCCTGGTTGTGCTTAGCTCGTGATGAGTTAGAGTCGATGGCGGAGGATCGAATGACCTGGAGGTTTCTCATCCATGCATTGCCCCCGCGACTCCTTTAGTGGAAAATGCGGGTGAAGAAAATGATGATGATGATGGTGGAAAGTATAACACACAACATATTTCCTAACTCGAAGATAAGTTCGTAGTATTTTAGTGAATTTCTTGTATCAACTCAAAATGAAACATTTCGTGTTCAGGAGTAACTCGAACTTGTCCAGGCGACCTATCGCGTAACTCGATTCTACAAAATTACAGTTGTACGAGCAGCTGAAATAATGCTAGGATTGTTTTATTTCGATTTTCACATATCTCGTACAACATAATTTGAAAGTTAATGTCGAAACGAATCAAATTCGTAAGCAGCCGGTCGATATCAAAGGTGTTGTCGAACACGACGAGTTGATCATTATCAATTGATGCGAATTTGAGTTTGTAAGAATCACATCAAATTCTTGACCCAATAAATCCGTGAAAAATGAAACGATGGTCATTTGAATTTTGTAGGATAACCGGCATTCGATTTCATTTTCATACAAATCGCCAAAGGAGTGTAGAATCCGAAACATTTTTCGTATCGCATCTAAAGTAGAAACGAAGAAATTTATTTTTCACCTTATGTGTATGGGAAAAAATGCGACAATTGACTTTATTTCAATAATAAGGTAGAAGTGACATTAATAAAGAAGAAACGGATATATACTTGAAACAGAAATTACAGCATCTGATAAACGATGATGCACATTGGTGAGCGGGTCTTTTGTGCGTTGCACATTCGTGCTTGAAGTCATAAATAATTGACACGCTGGCAAGTATTCATAACGACTGGAATTAATCTTAATCGATTACTTACATACATATACACAATCTTGCCACAGAGATGACATAGATGACAGCATCAGTTACTATATTTGGAATTGAAATTCATTATTAAGACTGCTTGTTAAGGTTTACATACGTTCGGTAAATTCCAACCTCGAATTGCTATGACAGGACAGTGCACAAACTGCTATGACGGGACAGTGCACAAAGAACAAGAGAGTCCACAATACACGTAGTCAACAACTTCCACTCATAACAACGTAAATGTTACGTTCTTAAGCATATTCTGGTCTATTTCGAACAGGGAGTGCACCAGTAAACCGAAAAAATGACTCTAGCTGCTACGGATATCCGAATATTGTCGTCGCACGTTCTACTGCTAAGTAGTGTAATCTAACCATACTTTTCATTTCATCTCATTGAAGAGTTGTTTCTTCATTTTAACTACTTTAGTACTTCCTATATTTTTTCGTATTCTTTTAAAATTGGAGTCTGGGGTGGACCTGGGCCTGAACTATCAAGCCATGATTGTTCTTGCGCTTCTTAAATTATGTACACCATCTTAGATGAGGACGTCCGCTATTTCGTTTGCGAAATAGCTCGGATTCAAACACCGTCTGGGTTGGAGTTATGTTGTTTATACGTTCTAAATGGCTTAGCCTCTCTAACTGTAGTATATTTAGACACTTACTATGCTGCCGTACAGCCAAAAGAGTTTGCTGTTCTTTCTTCAAACAAAAACCATTCTTTTGTCTCGAAAATACTAAATGCTTCCTAACCCGCTTTTTAATACGTTCAGAGCGGGGTAAGGATCATTAAGGTGTTATAAAAAGTCAGCTTGTTTATTCGAGAGAGCGTTCCATTACTCATTTGCCCCATGAGTCCAAAGAAAAAACCATAACCATAACCATTTTTCCTGCTCCTGTTTTTGTCCCTGTTTACTTTGATGCCGAGGTGGACAAAGTCCTTGACCAACGTTTTGTCCGACACTTCGATGTTCCGCGTCCTTTCTTGATGACAGCATAAGGTTTGTCTTATCCTCCTTTTTATGACCGAGAAACTTCAGCCGCTTTTGTTACAATTGTAGAAGACGCTCCATTGATGGCTTGCTCCGTTCATTCAATCTGCGTAAGTTAAGTAGTAGTTGAATGGATATTTGGAATTCGCGTTGTTTCATACAGGTAGAGGGAACTTACAAATAGAAGGGGATACCGCAAATAGAAAACATGATTCTGACATCTCTTGTTTGTTTAATCAGATTGCCAAGGTTTATATTTATGCCAAGCCTTTAGATTTAAAGAGTTACTGCGGTTTTCCAAATTAAAGAAAGAAAGCGTCTCTTGTAATTAAAATAAACTGAATGATTTCAGTGCAAAAGAGGTTACATGTTTTAGCAGTGTGTAATCTCAAGTAGCCTGGCTCAAATGTACATAAACTTTTGAACTTTGTCTCTAGAAGTTATGACTCAAGCAAATCTTTACTCTTGTAAGCCTAAACCATTAATTTTCCATGTAAAATGAACTTTGCCCAAGTGCCCTAACTCGTCGAATATAAACGGATTGAAAGACGTACCTTATGAAAGAAAATTAGGGTGATTTTTTTCCTATTTAAACGACAGCTGTTTTTTGATGTTTGAACTACACTAACGGTATCATCCTTTGTTACAGCAGAGGCTCGGTATGGGAATTTTTTTTCATCAAGATTTAATTCGAAAATAATTGATTTTATGTTTCCAAAATTGGCATTGTGCAAACTGGGCTCAAATTTGGTTACAGCTGAATATGCACCCCTGTTATCGTAGGGTTGAAGCAGTTAGATGCTTCGAAACATGTCAACAACAGAAATTAAACCCAAGAAAGAAACATTTAAGCCGTGTAAGAAAACAAACCAAATTGCTGCTTACAAAAACTTAAATCCGGAACAAGTCAGTCAAAAGTTGCTTAAAAACAAATACAAATTAAGAACTATATATATTCAAAAAGACCAATTTTTCTACCAGTTTCAAATGTCAAGAGAAATGTAATAAAAAATGAATCGGTAAGTGCAACAATCTCTATCTGTGGAAGTGCCTGAATCTCCATCAGTTGTGCCAAAGAAGTTGTACTTTACAATGGAGAAAAAAAAAAATAAATTTAAAAATATTCTCTTCTTTGATGAGAGAAATGAGATGTCCTGACACCATAAAACTAAAAATGTAATGTACTTCTTATCATTTCATTTCAGATGAAGTCAATGGATGCGAATCGTTATGCGACAAAAAAGACTATCGCACAGGGCATGCTCGACATCGCTCTCCTAACAGCAAATGCGTCCCAACTGAAATACATTCTTCAAGTCGGCGAACAGCATCAATTCTACAAGCTGATGCTGATATTAATTAGCCTTTCCATTTTCCTTCAGGTAAGCCATATTGAGATCTAACTCCATGAATAAACAGATTCCCGAATGAAACCTGTGCACACGACAATTTTTTCTTCACAGCGTTGCTGCTTTTAAATTCTTCCACGAATTTCACACAACAATGCATTTTGAATGCAAAAACAACGCTGTAGAGAAAGAATGTCCATGTGCACTGAGTTTAAAAAAAAAACACCTCAATTTACGATATTCATCAACGTATTTTAATGTTTTCTTCATGGATAGATTATTTCTGGTGTTCTCAGTCTGTCGTTAAGTTTCCTACGTGACTGTCGCCTTCACAAGCCCGAATTCCATGCATCTGCGAATCTTATGAATCACATTCGTACAGCATTCGCATTCATAACAGCAATGCTGAATCTGTTTATATCGGCCTTTGACTCACGTATACCACCCTCGCAAGGCGACTATTTAAATATTTAAGAAGCTACACCGTAATTTGTTTTTATTCACTCACCTCTTTTCGAATTGTATCACTTTAAGTGTGAGATTAATAAATATTCTTGCAAAACGTGTGGCTGTCTTTTATTTGAACACTTGGAATTCAAAGGTTTTCCACATGGAACGAACATTATTTCCTCTGAGGCCTTAAAGGTACTTGCATCGAAATTTGGCTTAAACTCGTTTTATAATTTTAGCGAAGATCGAAGATCGAGTATGGCGAAGTGTTCTTCTAAGTTAGTCCTCCCTAGTTTTCAAAAATAAAGTTAAAAAAGTTCGATGTTCTGTCGCCAAATGTATTAATAACTAACAGTGAACGTTTTAAGGACGTACGATTTTGAAGTAAATGGGCAGCAAAGAAAAGAAAGCAAATTATAATGTTCCGAATTCCAGAATTTCTTAATATCAGATGTCAATTTGCAAAGTTAGTTTAATGCCGTTTCTGAAAGGCAAAACTTAAGAGACTGTATCATAGAAAAGACAATAAGTAGTCTCCGTCAGTGTTGTCAGTGAAACATCTATGATGCAATTCAGAGTGGAATGCGCTTATCCAATATCCTACAAGGGCAACATGATAATCGTTTTTAACCAAATACTACTTTATTGCTGCGTTTTCAAAGAGCTTGGAAACATTTTCTGGGTTTTGGCTACAAGATTTCTACTTTTCGTTAGTCTTTATACTAGGTTTCCACTTCCCTATTTCAAACGTCTAAAAGTATTGAGCTCTTTGAAAAGGGTTAGCGACAAAATCCCGAAATCCAAAATCCCTTAAAGATTAAACTCCCACCATTTCAGAAAGAAACTATAGAGGCATAAAGCCACCATTCCAAGCCCCTGCCTGGGTTGAATTGGTCATGGAAAAAAGCTTCCACTGTAATAATTTCTCCGAAATTTGTAAATTTTTGGATTTTCCGAAATTTGGGCATATCTGGCGTCTTTGCGTCCGCATTGCGCAATTGAATGAAAACTATGCTGTTGCTGACAGACTGAAACACGCTTTTTGCTAGTCAGACATATTTTTCACTGTGTTATTATCTGGCAGCGGTATTTCATTTCTTTGTTTTTTAATCATCGACACTACTTCTTTTTATTTTAGAACATAACACATCACTCAATAAGTCCCGGGACATAGATAGGGCGCCGCTAACAAGAAATTAATATTAAATGAATAATTTTTGTTAGTGGCGTCCCCTAAATGTACCGGAACTTATTTAGTGATCTGTTCATGGTTAACAAATATTTCATGCAATTTCAAAATAAAGTTCATATCTATTCTGCACATTATATAATTTCCAGCTTTTGGTTGGGATTTTTTTTGTCATCATTGGAAGTTTGAACCTGAATAAGAAACAAGACCAAACGGCTTCGATTATACTGAATGACGTTATCCTAGTGACCATATTTGTCATATCAATAGTCAATGTGATCATATCCGGTTTTGGCATTGAATACTCTTCTCACCCCTTAAAACTTATAAATCACGATAAAAGTTCTTAGTTCAATGATACCTGTAAAAAAACTTATTGCAATATATTTATAAGAAAATAAAATAAAGTGTGTTTTCACAAATATCTGACACGTGTGTTTAATTGTTCTTAGGTGGCAACTGGAGTCCTACTTGTCATTCAGTCTTTATCCAGTTTGCATAAGGCTGGAAGTCAACGGAAGCGGGCAGAAACGCTCAATCATTTGGTGATTGCTGTTACCTTTCTAACGGTCTTTTGTGATGTTGTGAAAATGAATTTCGGATTAGATCCTGCAGTTGCAACGGCAGTGTCTTCATCTGTACCATAAAATTTTTTGTAGTTGTAATATTTAATTGTAACACTTTGGTCAAAGAAATAAAGACGTATTTGTTTTTACATACAGGGGGAAAATATGTACGATATATGTATGCTTACAAAATATATGTAAGTATACCAAATTTTATAAAGTGCTGGGGTACGTAGACAGAAAATTATCACAATTCCTGCAAAATTTGAATTGAAGTGAGAGCGATACTGACTTCTTTTGTTGACTGCCTATGTTGAAATTCTGAATCCCGACCTCCAGTTCGGGGTATTCCACACTCGGGACATCGAATGGTTTTTAGACACGAGTTGCGTAGGCAGGATCGTGTGAAAGCACGCAATTGTAGACAGTTTTGAACTAAACGTGGAAGTCGTATTCACCAGAGGAAACTTGAAAATAGGCAGTCAACATTCTTGTCTCTTATTTTGACAGCGTTTTTTAATTTAATCATTTTAGGCAAAAAAACTGAGAAATAGCTGATTTTTGTTTGTGCGGAGTGTTAGCGTGGTTGGTCTTTATCAGGCTTTGGAACGGGTTTAACCATCTTACGGGGAAACACAGAAAGTTGCGGGTCAATATAAAGTTTTTTTTAAATCAGAATAACACTTATTATCAGTGTCATTTCTTGAATTACAGTCTCCTTTAGAAAAATTTGCAATGACCTTTTTGCGTAAATGCTGAGGCATTTTATTAATGCAGGGTCCAATTTCCTCTTTTAAGGCCTGAGTCGTCGTCGGCTTATTCGCATAAACCATCGACTTTAAAAAACCCCAAAGAAAAAAGACCAATGGTGTTAAATCGCTCAATCTAGGCGGAAAATTCTGGTCTCAAAACGCGAAATAATACGACTGGGAAATGACTGATGCAGCAATTGAATTGTTTCTCTGGCTGTATGAGATGTGGTGCCGTCTTGTTGAAAGCACATCCCCTCCACATTCATTTCTTCAATTCTAGGCACGAAAAAATTGGTTATCATTTCACGATACTGAACATTCTCATTTTCATAAAAAAAGGTCCAATGATTCCTTTTGCCCAAAATCCACACCACACAGTGAAACGTTGAGGATGCATTTGCTTCTTTTTCCTCGCCCCAAATGCGACAATTCTGTCTATTGACGAAGCCATCAAGATGGAAATGAGCCTCGTCACTAAAGATGATTTTATCGACATAATCAGCATTTTCATGTTGTCTCTCCAATACCTAATTAACGAACTCCCTTCCCTGTGCATGGTCAGCTGGCTTCAGTTCCTGAGTCAATTCAACTTTGTATGCATGAAGGTGCAAATCTTTCGTCAAAATTCGCTGCATAGTGGATTTGGAAACACCAATTTGATGAGCTTGGTGTCGACTTGAGGTGGGTTGGGAGTGGGAGTTTAAACGACGATCGACCAGGTCGAAGGCGTGTTGTTGTCTTTACATGAGTTACAGACTCAGTCTCAGCAAATTTTCCATTAATCGCTTTACAATTTTCGGAGCATTATTGTAACGCCAAATTTATCGCAATTTGCGAACTGTAGTTGCAAAACTTTCACCATTTTGGTAAAACAATTTCACAATGAGAATGGGTTGCTCATTCGTGTAGCGCTCCATTTTTATTAACTTCTTATATCTTCTACTAACAAACAATAACAATTGTTCAAATGTCAAACAATCACCGCCAAATTTAAATCTTGCGTTCTTGTTGGGACACCGTTTATTAATCGCCCAAACAGATCACAAAAAATTTAGCTCTACATATATAATTCTAAGCCGTCAAAAGCTGAAAGTGAGTAGGGAGTAACTCTACTCAAACCTAGTTCACAGATCACGCTTACGAGCCTACAAAATGACAGTGCGCGAATCCAAATATGCCTTTTCATACGTTGTAGTTTACATGTCAAAGCGCAAACGCGAACGCATCTATTAAAATTGATCACTTTGGCTGCTGATTTGTATGAAATTTTATAATGGAACATGGTATTAGATGTCCGGAAAGCACTTAAAAAATTATGTATTTCAAAGTTGAATAATAGTTGAGTAGCACAAGCACTGTGACTCAATTAAAAAGCAACGAAAACCAGTAAATAGTTAGTGTCTTGCACTTGTGCCCCAATTTTTGTACTGGTGAACAACAGCCCCAACTGGATAAAATAAAGAGTTTCTTGCATCGAGGTGTGTTCGTTGGTGAAATAAGATTCATTGCGATACTCCCAAGTGCCCAGAATCTATTCAATTACTCTGGTCATTCATGAAAATCGATGCAAAAGATGACATTTTACAATATCAAGCTTGTACTCTGCATTTTGATCGGTAAATTCTGAAAAACTTTTAAATATTGATAGTTGATGACGCCGATGTAGTAAAAGCAACGTCTGTCAAGTTAGCTGTCCTGAATTCAGTCTGTTTTGGCAAAGATAGATCAAGAGCGAGGTTGCCGTGGCGTAGTGGGTAAGTGCATCAACCGCCGCGCAGAAAGTCTAGGTTCGATTCCCGGACGGGACACATCGCATTTTTTCACGGCACCACCTCTTTCGAGGGTTGTCAGACTTAAAGAGCATCAATTGTCTATGAAAAGCTTTTCAAATATCGCCGTTCGGAGTTGGCAAAAAACTGTAGGTCCCTTCTACTAGTGAGAGAACATTAGCACGCACAACAGGAGTAGTTGTTGTAGAAGCTAGGCCCTGGTCCTTTATGGGCTGTAGTGCCACTCAATTATTATTATTATTATTATTAGATCAAGAGTATTTTAATATCCAACATCCGGAATGTCCAACATATTAAATATAATGGGAATAAGTTAAAATTACACACTTACTCCATATTCAATTACGTTAAAATGATGTGTTCCGGATTTTTTCCTGCAGTTTCGAGGTCATGGGCTTAGCAATCTTTGAAAAACTACAATAGATAGATACAGCGTTCAGCAGCAAGTGTAATTTAACCCATATTTTCTTCTACCATATGGCCGCCGAGATCATGCGATTTGACCCTGTTGAAACTTATCTTGTAAATAAGCCACAAATCGCAGCGATGCTTGAAGCAAAGTGGTAACTGAAACATACTTGCTGGATTGAGCATTGAAAAATGTGATAATATAACTAATAAAAACTTTTTAATGATTAATGAGGATGAACTCAATGAAAGATCCTCTATAATCTGCTAAGACTGGGTGCACCTTTTAAAGGACCAAGCAACCGAACTTAACTCAACTCATCTTAACTCGTAAGAATAACGGTCAAAAATTAGTTCAAAAGTAACTTTCCAATATGTCAACTGTCGTTGAAGTTCCAGGAACTCCTTTCCCAACATATGATGGGTGGGACCCAGATGTTATATCCTTCCTATTCAAATTGTTTTTTTTATCGATTATGCATGTCTCGAAGAGTTAAGGCAACTGCAAGATTAAGCGCGCACTTAAAAATTTGATAGATGATGTTTCACCTAAGGTTATATGTGCACTGAATACCGATACGCATAAAACGTGCATCAGAGACCATTCCTTATTGGTTTCTGACGTGCATATTATAAAATTGCATCGGGTCAGCGTCAAAAACTTCTCCAACTAGCACGATTTCTCGTTCACCGTCTGCATCTTGGTCTTCAGTTAGAAGTTAAATATTGAATATGTTATACCTGATAAATGTCAAGGCTTTAGAGGAATGTGTAAAATGAAGCATACTTGAAAATAATATTTTCTCACTGAAAGATAAATTGGTTGCTTAATTTATATTTCGTTTAATCTCTTATTTCTAGTATAGAATGAGCAGTCTTCCTAGAAGCCAAATATGACAAACTCTTTCGATATTCCACAGGAATGAAGAACTAGGGTAAGCTGTCAAATTTGGTTAAGATTCCTTAATACTGGCAATGCTGAACGATTTCTGAGAAATTCATACCTAAATTTGGTTTATTTCCCAAAACATGGTGTGTGTATTCGATAAGCACTGCCAGCATATTAACTTCATAATACCTCAGAGAGTATTGCTGGTTATTTCTCTGAAAGAGGTACAGCCTTGTGAAGTTCAACTAATGTGTACAATATTCCACGCTTTCCTATCGCATAAAACTTATTATATTCTTTATAATTTATCCACAACGATTACCAACATTGATAAACAATATTGTGTCACAACCTTAACACAATTGTTTTGAGCACAAAAATTTCATAAAACAACCTCCACCCAAATATGAAACGCAGCCAACTTCATCGAAATAAAATTCTTCAGAAAAAAAACTGACATAACCTCAAAGTGCAACACACTCAAAACGAAAAAACGAAAAAAGACAATTTTTAATGTGTCGCGTTTGTGTGATTTTTCCGTGAATTTATTTCGAATTTCCTCAATTCATTGCACTTAAAATTGATGAAACATTAAAACGAAACATCAATCAATACGCATCCCAATCAAATACCGAATGCATATCTCAATAAAACGTCCAAACTAACACAAACAACAAGAATATACCTGCGTCCGTGAACGTGAAATGCAATGAGAGAATCAAAAAAAGAAGGAACACAATCCGTGAACCGTGAACCGTAAACCGTGCAAGTGTGGTTTAATTTAATAATCGAAAACTTAATTAATTTCATTATTTACAAATGCAAGTGAAAAACAATTGTCTGTGCACCCCCCACAAAGTGATATGATTTGAGAGTGCTTCATTTTCATTCCCTTTGGTTTGTTCGTCGTCGTCTCTTCTCACCTCCCTCGCACGGCTGGTGCTGCTGCTAGTGCTTCGCGATCATTGTCAAAACAAGCATCACTATCGAAAAATATTCAAAAAAAAAAAAACCTGCCAAACACCATCGCCATAGCCGAGAGTCGTCCTTGTTGTCGTCGTCGTTGGCTCCCTATTGTGGTTGTAGCATGTTTTGGGGCTCCTCCATGTCATAGCGACTTGCCAATGACAAGCACTCCTCTAGAGGATACCCAAATTGTTATGGCATTTCGCGGGTTAGCAGTGAATGGAATGGATGTTTATTCGGCTATGAAAAGCAACGATCTGTCGTCCACTAACGAAAGTGCAATGTTGATTACACCCTACGAAGAATCAAAATGAATAATTTATTTATGTTCGCAACCTACCCGTCCGCATTTTATTTTTTCGATTTCATTTCCAACGGAAAATCGTCGAAGAAGCAGCAGCCGCCACAACAAATCGAGAGAAATGTTAAAAAGAAATTGTAATCAAAGGTGAGTGAGAGTTTTCGAAGTGTAGAGCCCTATCATAAATCTGAATCCGAGGCATACACCCACATACCTGATGTTGTGTGTATGTATATGTGTGTGCATTGGAACTGAACTCCTTTATCCTTCAAAGCGGCGTTTTGCATAGCACGGTGTCAGTGCACAGTGTACAGGTATGTGCACGGCACGGGGCAAGGGTTCTCATATAATTTGAACTCGAAATTGACAATTGCGATGATGACACACACCTTAAAACCGTTTGCGCTGCATTCCTTTGCATTCCTTTGACAGCGCCAGTGACGGTTTTACTTTTCTTTAATTTGCATTTATTTCGTCTTCTGCTGCTGCTGCTGTACAGTGCCCCCCCTCTCATTTGATGGAGTCACCGGCATTTGACGTTTATTTCTTTAGAAACAGCATTTTGTTTGTTTGCAGAAGTTTTAATCCAAAGCGAGCGAGAAAATCAATGACAAACCGCGCTTTGTGTACAATTACTTACCGATATGCGGGAGATCAGTTAAAATAACCACTCAAGGTTGTGACTTTGATCTTTGGTGAAGGGATTCGAGCCGAGAATGCTCGGGTGTGAGTGTGTGGGTACGCGAGTTTTTGTGTTTTATTTAAGTTGTATCGCTCTACGCTCTCGGTGTGGATAGTGCTCGGAAATAAAAATTCATAGTTGGAGCTATAAATAAGCGGTGTGCTTGTTTGAATCATCATTTTAAATAGCAAATTTCAAGTGAAAGAATCATAACAATGTGCCACCAGATTAAAATATTCATATTAGGGGCTTCTTCTGAAGCGTACAACTTTTGTAATATGGATTAAGGATTGTCTGTCTAGAACACGATGGATTTTCAAATGAATGATGGATGTACACAGTACACACGCTTGTGTCAGATTTTGTTATGATTGCATTCTGTGCCTCGGGTTTCTGTTTGAAGAAAAATGATGTGAAATTGTTTTTTTTTTAGTTTTTGATAGGATTTCTCTATTCTGGTATTTCCTTTGATGCTTGGAATAGTAAATCTATGGGAGAGAGATGTCCTATATGTGTGAGGCATACTTAACCTAAAAAGTTAAACTTTTGAAGTTCGCAGTAGTTGTTTTATATTGATGCTTACGTCATTGTAGTTGTGGGATTTTGGAGTGCAGTTTGGTATAGTTTTTCCTATTGGAATGGGCGCCTTATTTGTGCATTTTCCCCTGTTGCTGCTTTACAAAAAAAAATTGTAATTTTCAAGACGCTCCTAATTTGTATAACTTTTATAGCATTCGATTTTTGTTCCCCACTATATTAGGAGGAACTTGAGTACACAAATGTATTTTCTTGTCTCAGACTGTGCTATTCTTTACAATGAACCATGGCTCAGATGTTGTCAAACTTCCTTGTGTACCTAAACTGTCACATTCATTCTGCCGTAGCTTACGTCTTTACCTTTGGCGTTGCTCTCAAGGATGGGATATTTGTACATGTTTCAAAGTATTCGGTGTTATTGCTCGATATTGAAAGTGATGATGACTAACAGTTATATTCTCTACTCCTAAAAAAATTATTAGCTTTTTATGACGCTTAACTAGAACAGGTGAGCTCCGTCAATCACCTAAATCAAGACATCTGTTATTCAAAGGCATTCAAAGGAAAACAATTGGCCGCCGTCGAACGCATTACGTTGACTTCTACTTGACATCATCAGGAGTACTAGTATGGAAGCGTTTTTTAGATATCTAGTCAGAATGACTCCTGCCCCTTCTACACCGCGATGTTATGTATGTTCGTAAGGACACTGTTCCTTGCTGTTAATGAACCCAACCGGGATTAACGCACAGAAATGTAGCTGGAACGGAAGCTATATTCTGGTACCACGGGATGTCAGTGCCCTTGGAACATAGTTTTTGCCTAATCGTACAGCGGGTCCACTTTTGGGACGTGGTGGCTTTTAATTAAACCCAAATGGTGGAGGGATCTAGGAGTAGTTAGCGGTATCATCTGATCTGATCAAATATAGTTACATAGGATGTGTAAGGTCATATGGTTGTGGGGAATTAACTTCCAACTGCTTTGCAACCGGGAGCAGTGGCTCACCAAACAAACAAATTTGCTAGCAACGTTTGAGAAGTAGCGATTGTCCTTTAGTTAGCAACAAAATGATTGTTTCGCTCTATTCGTGAGAATACGTATAGTTGTTGAAGATGTCAAAGTTCTTGATCCTTGTAACCGTAGCGTTATCCAATTTAAAGTATATTGTTGCTGGTTAACCAAATCTGTGCGACGGCGAAATGTATTCATCCAGGTGATAGTCAAATTAACGTTTTCTAACTCACGATTATTAAGAAGAATGGTAGCAGAGTTTTTAGTGAGTTTCTGTATTTTTACTGTAAAGAGTCCAGACCCTTTTGCTTTACTTTTAAGTTCAATAATACCGTAATTGACCATAAAGTCAGAAAAGGACGAATTCAATTCATACAAAGAAATTTAAAATGTCCTAGTTATCAATCAAGAAAAATCCGTTAATGTCTAAAACAAGACCCAATAGTATCTTTATAACATTTAATATAAGCATAAAACGGTGATCCAAGTGACTCCAAGTCCCCTTCAGAGTAATCAGGTGTAGGCAAAACAAATGAAAAGTGATGAAAATCTTTTCGACACGACTGTCATATAACGTACTTTGAGTAAATGTTCTGAATGTGAATGTATCGTCATCCGATCGTATGATCTATCCGAAATGTCTCCACTCTAAAGCAAAGAAATGTAACCAACATAAATCACCAGATTGTGCATTATTAAAACAGAGCTAAGACTGAGCGGACGGGTTTCTACTTTTTCTTCAAGTTGTTATATTTTCATTGGTTTTCCACTACACAGGCAAATAATGTTTTGCAAATCTAATCTTCGTTGATGGCATGCAACAAAGTGCCTTTTACACCTTTGAAGGTTTGAATCGACGAGTCATCTTCGTAATTACCAAATCCTGGAAGAAGAAGAAAATGTGATAAAATTAATGGACAGAAAATTGTATCAGTGTTAGACGGCTTAGTACTAACTCTCGCTTATTCGAGGCGCTTATTAGAAGCAAGTGTTGCCTTTCCATTCAACATTCATTCAGTCTGCGAAAAATCAATCAGTATGAAATAAGTCACCTGCTTAAACTAGTGCTAACGATATATTCGTACTGCAGGAAAAAATGTGAAAGTGAACACAAAAGTCAAGTGATAAGCTCAGTACATTCACACATTTGATCGAAAAATAGAAACATTAGTTTTGTACCTTTGTTTCGATCCCCTAAACACCTTAACATCGATTTGGGCTTGAAGTTAGTCCTATTGCTATCCGCCGTTTTCTACTGAGAGGAGAACTCAAGGCGGTATCGTCAAAGAATGCGCTTCTCCTTAATGAAGCACAGGAGGCAAAACGAATCCTTATTGCCAAAGGCATTAGATGTTTGCGATCCATTTAAGGTTATAGCATCATGGAGCGACGAAACCCATGTGTTTTAAAAACAGATGGGAGGACCTACTGGATGTTCATACAGGGGGAAGGAAAACATGTCCTTCGGTTAAATTTTCAGTGGGGTAACGATCCACAATAGAAGTAAATTTCGGACAAAATAGTTAAGGTTTTGGAATGGCCAGCTCAATCTCTGAATACTAAAACAATTGAAAACCTCTGGCTTGAATTAAAAACTTAGGTTCAGATGAGTGGCCCCCAAAATAAGAAAGAAATCGTAAAATACTTTTGATAAAAGGTGCATATGGAAGAAACAGAAAAGGTCTAGAGCACCTTTTGAGCAATCAGATACTAAAATATAACTTAATGATGCCCAACATTACTCATGACTCAATAGGCCACAATAAAAGCTCAATCTTAGTCAGTATTACTTTCGGATAAGATACAGTAGAATATTCGTAGTCATGTATACTCCTTTGTGCGGTCCCTTGTCTTAAGAGAACTGGAGCATCCCTACTGCAGTGAATACCCCGAAGATTTTAAAGAATGACAGTTATTTCCTTATATTCATAGGAATATTTGTATGTGGAGCGTCTGAGCCTGAGCAGCTTATTGTTCTTCATAATCCTTCGCTATCACTTGACCTTGTTGACTTGTGTTAGTTCTCAGCTCCGCGAACTTGCATACCTGGTGAGGTTTGGAGATCCTCGCAACTAATGCATTGTTGTTTAACAGATGTAGCCAAATCCATCTATTTCTTTCCCTATTACAGTTTGTCTTGAAAATTTTTCGTTCGACACCAATAATATATTGTGCGGTCTTTCTTTGCTAATCGTTCATTTCCTGACAGAATTTATAATTTCCCTTTGAATTAAATGATCAACGGAATCACAATAGGCCTCTTTCAGCCTTAATGTATTTATAACTATGCACTCTGCTATTACAACGTAACAAACTTATACAGGGTTTTTTATTAAGAGCGCTTCAACATTTTGTTCCAGACCTTTGCTTGGCAATTATGTATGAAATTCAAAATCTTTTGCATGACCACCACAAGCACGTTCGCAGGAATCCGATCATTGAGTTCAATTTTCGACCACTTTCCGCATATATTGGCCGAAATTCCAGCTATTTCACGTTCAATCTTGGCTTTGAGCTCATTTTGTTTGATGAACATGAACGAGGCTTACTTACGGAGCTTCAGTCAATCAATTGTTACATATGATGTGCGGCTTGTGGCAACGTCCTGAGAGAACATATAGGTCAAGTCTTAACTTTGCAACTGAGGCCAAAATAATCACTTACCATGATGCGGTTGCGATTTCCATTCACAGTTATGTATCGAATAGCATCGGCAAACAAAAAAAAATTGGTCCAAAGACACCTACGGAATGTAATCCACACCAAAAGGTGATTTTTTCGGGAGGTTATGCTACCTTGTGGTCGCCGTGGCGTTTTGGGTAAGTGCGTCGACTCACACGCAAAAAGTCTACGTTCGATTCCCGGACGGGACACCTCGCATTTTTTCACGGCACCACCTCTTTCGAGTTGCTGACATCACTCAAAGAGCATCAATTGTCTATGAAAGGCTTCTCAAATCTCGCCGTTTGGAGTCTGCAAAAAACTGTAGGTCCCTTCTAATCTTGAGATAACAGTAGCATGCAACAACGCGAGTAGTTGTTGTAGAAGCTAGGCCCTGATCCCTTGTGGCTTGTATTGCCACTCAATTATTTTTTTTTTATTTTTAACGTTTACGGTTCTTATCAAAATAAAGTTTGAAAGTCCCTATTGAAAAATTCCTTATACGTTTAGGCGGTCAAAAATTAGCTACAGACTTCCGTTTAAATCAATGCAACACAACACGATCTATGCCACATTTTATTCTCCAGGAGACAAGATGTGTGCTCTCTAGTTAGAAGTAGTGTCTAATGTCAACACAAGTAAGAATTGGTCACGAACATACTCTTATCATAATCGGCATTGCCCTGGCCACTTAATCACAGTTTCGTTTTTTTTCCCTTCCTTTCGTTTATTTGTTTACAAGCCCGACGATCGGCACTTGATCGCAGAGATCAAATGAAAATTCCGTAGATATCGACCGCGAGTGAATCAGCGTTTTGGGATTTTGCAAATATTTTACGCACACAACGCTGGCCTCACGAGTCGTCGCAATCAGAATTTGTTTGTTTACTTTTTTACGGCTTTTCTTCGCATTTCAGCCCCGAGTCGGATGGTGTGTTAGAGCGTATTTTTATTTTGCTTTTTAGATTGGAGGTCGGATTCGAAGCGACAAAATGCGATCGCTTATGTAAACCATAAATACTGTGGCGTGCCCTAAAAGTTGAACGTTCTTGGGTTCCTGCTATTTATTTGGAATAATTAAATATTTTTTTCAATGCGTACAGACGAGTTTTTCCTTACGGATCCAATCACAGTCGTTGTGCGGAATGTGCTAAGTACTTGTGAAAACTAATTCAAAGTGATTCTGAAATGAGCGGAATATATTCATTATGATAAATATTGTGAAGTATGTGAGTCGCAAATGACGTAACTTGTTTTGTTTGAATGATTAATTCTGGATTAGTACTGGGATTAGATTTGGAAATGGACTTGAACCAATAAGTTTCTCCAATCAGTGTAAGAAGGACGTCTTCTCTGCTTTCTTGATCTCTTGAGCCCTCTTGAGCCTTCTTGATTATAGATCTGAAGTAGATTAATACTATTGTAACTGCGTGCTCCTGTTCTGTCAATTGTGCCAATATCGAGATGACAGCATATACTTCTTTTTTCTCTTTCACCGCCAGAACCATTGTGGACCGGTGCCATAATGAATAAATCTCTCTAGCAAGCACGGTCTTTTGCCAACTGATACCAGTTGAGCATCCCAAGTTGGTGCTCTCCACTTGTATGCTACATCCACTTGTGTGTCGTCTGTTGCATCGTGACGCTTGTTTGGACTTCAGAAGTGTTTGTCCACAAACAGTTGCGTCTAACCAGGACTTAGACAGATTAAGTGTTTTATTCGAAGGAGCTTAACTAGGCAACGGACCACCTCCAAGTTTTTGCCGCTCTTTACCACGTACTGTCTCAGACCTGGTTGTTGACCTGGTCCTGCAGTATGAGTTTTGTTCGCGTGAGTCTAGACGGATTTTTGAAAGATCGTTGGTTTAGGGTTGATTTATTAGTTTCGTTCGATCTTCGCAAGAATGATGTACAAAAATATGATGACACAGCATATAACTTAAGCTTAAACATTTTCTGTCATCGAATGTCTCGGCGAGTTACGGACACTGATGGAAGGCTGAGTGAGAGAATTCTATCGACTTTCTACAAAACCCAAGGAGTTTGGTAGGAATGTTCCAACTGCTGTGTAAAAATCTGAAGAAACGTTAACGTACCTTACTAGTAATTGTACTGTTTTAAATTGGACTGTTTCAAGCGTTAACACAAAACGGCAGAAAAAAACTTATGTATGCTATCTTAAGGACACGGATCTATCAGCTGTTAATACCGCCCAAGAATCAAAATGACACTGACTCATTGGACATGTTTTTCTCGAGTATATCCGACGAGTTAGTGCAAACACCCAACAAAATCATTCCCAGTTACAGTCTCACAGAGAATTCGCCTCATTCCGGTCCATCAGCATTCTCTGCTTTCGGACTGGTTGATGCAATCATTCATTTTGAGTATGGATCGTTTGTTTGAGAGAAACGTTACCCTGGGTGAACAAGCCTTTTGTTTTGTGGCGGGATTTTAGAAAAAAATGTAAAAAGTACAATATCGGTCGGTGAAGCCCGTTATGTTTTTGGAAGAGAAATTGCGTAGGGAAATCAAAAAACGTCTTGATATTGTGACCCTTCACTTTCGATAACGACAGTCAAAAATTGGTATAACACCACCAGATACTCCGAAGGTGACAATAATCCCCGATCTTGTATTGGCAGACGGCCGATTGAAGATTGCGCGAAAGGTGGTGACCATCCATCCATGAAACATGGATCCATACACCAAATATCAGTCCCAACGGCCGGAAAGCACATAAATACCATTTTCTTGGATTCACAAGGTATATATCACAACACATATGAGTGACTATTGATCTCTAACAAGAAAACGTCCCGTTTTACACTTCCTCTGTCGCCACGCAATAAATGGTCGAATTAGATTTAGAACAGCATTCATATTGACCCTATTTTCTAGGTTTGACTCCATGCAGCTTTTTTTCAGTTTCTCAACTTAAAAAAAACGTATTTTTTTAAATGGGTTACAGAATTTGAAGCAAAAAGAATGCTGTTTTATAAAACTATGTAAATCCCTATTTTTCAATAATTGTTGGTTTTCTTCTGTTGGCTCAGTACAACATAATCAGTTGAACGTACACGAATTTTTGGGTTTTCTTCCCCGAAATGGTTATGAAGAAAAACCCGTCAAATATTGAAAAATTATAGGTGTTAAACTATGTCCTTCTAGGTGCTTGGTTTTTACAATAGCACATACACATCGCAACTTTCAAAGTCTTATATCGCAAATGTCACTTCGTCCCGTCGCGAGAGTTTTAGAATTATTCCACTGCATTTCTTAGCGTGGATTCTTGCGGTTATTGTGTTCACTCTTAAACATTTCCTCTTATTTGACAGCTTAGCCGATAATCGTTGGCAATTATGTCGCGCATTCTGGGGGCATTGAGTGGTTTCCGTTTCTACAATCCTAAGACGGATGATTTGATAATCATCAAAATGTTGGCGGTGTGTGACAGACAATTTTCGAAATAGAATATTATTTGAATGTATCCATAGATACAGTTGCCTTTAAATGGTTTCCTTACAAAAAACTGTTCAATTACTTGTGCTTATGCACAAAATACTGACAAATTTTGAGACTTATTATGCACTTTTTCTGAATGAAATCTTTCGAATAAATTAAGGCAGGTTCCATTTACTTGTGAGGAAACAAATGCCACTGTATACCCAGGTGATATATATGTAAATCGACTTTTAGTTATAAAAGACTTGTTTTATCTTAAACCTCTTAGTCACAAAACATTATTTAGAAAACAACGAAACCATATATGTGTGAGTATAACTCATACTTCTCTAGTTTGTTGATAATGTAAGAACACCCTCTCCTGATTATAAATTTATGTAGAAAATATCGCATGCGAAATATTGATTAAATTTACACCAAAGTTGACTTTAGAACTAAGTTTCCCTCATCGGTGTTAAATTAATTTGGAACAGAAAAAAAACATATAGTAATAAACTCTTGGTGACCGTATTTTTTCGTGAAATCCATTTTAAAGCACTTTTAACCACGATGTTGGTTCATGTAATTGGTTATCCCAATGTCCCCACTTTACTACAATTCTCGGTCCTCTCCAGACATTGTATACTGCTTCAACCACCACCCGCATATTGGACGAAGTTAATAATGCATTATAGGCATTTGATTATACAGTAAGCCACCCTCTAAATATTGCTGTAATACACTCCCTTTACTCGCCCTCAGGGCTTAATAATAGGTTATAAATAACGATGGATGTAATGTCTTAGTTTTAGGTAACTTTGGATGACCTCTAACAATTGTGTCTAAAAACTGTCTGCGTAGGTTGTTCATTAAACTAGGTATGGGAAGTTTGATATAAGGCATTTTTTACGAGAGCAGTGATATTTTTTCACATGACAAGCCCTAAAAATGGCTGAGCGTATTTGAAATACATATGTTTCAATTCAACAGTGTGGTCAGGTGGATAATTAAAAAGTGAAACTTCTCTTAAAGTTTTAGTGTTGATCTAATTTTGATTGTGAGCATGTAACATCATAAGATGTTTTTTTTATGTTTTCGTAAAAGAAGTTTTTCATGAAAGTGAAATTTAAATAAGAAAAAAAAACAATTGTGAAAGCAAAAAATACAAAATTTAATTAACTTGCTTGGTTGAAAGGAGTAGTGCCTTGAGCGCGTGTGTTTTCATTTAACTACGATAAGACTTAAGATTATTGACTTCGAATAATCTATTGAAAGTGGTCCGATAGGAAGCAGAATGCTCTTATTCTCTCGAAGACTTTATATACCTAATAATATGAATTGTCCCAAGAACGTATGCTTAAAAAGCAGGTTAGATTTGCCCCAAAAGTAACAAACCCTTGCCAATTGTAAATCTCTCCAATCTCTCCATATCTTTTTTTCTATCTACATGAAGGGGTGCATTTTTGAGTTATTTTTCGATTTTTGAGTTATTTTTCGATTAAATACTGGAGCATTGATAAACTTAGCACCGCATTTTCTTTGATTTTAGCCCCATGTATGTGCAATCTAAGGGACGGACACTAATAATTCTGACGTGCTCATAAATTCCTCTTTTCTTGTACTAAGGGCTGGCTGTGGTCAGAATCTTTGCCGTGAAAGGACTGTAGTCGAATGTTTTCAAATGACTGCAAGACCAGGAAGTGCCTTGTGATAGGATTTTTGTGGAGGATGACAACATTAAACTTTAAACCTCGTTTTCCAGCGAAAACTTATGCGCCACAAACTGCTGGTATATTCTGATAAACTAGTGAATAGTCAAGCTGTATTTAGTGTCCTGTTCAATTCTTTAACCACTTCCGTCGTCGCCGTTCACCACGGGAAATGAAATCGCCGATGAACTTGCAAGACAAGAGTCTTGCGTATAACATAGTTGTGAATTCTTTTTTAAGGATATGCATTCAAAGTACATCCAAAGCAGTCAACCGTGGTTTAATTTAAGTAACTTTAGTGACCCTAAGGTTTTGTCGAGGAGTTGTTAACGTGTATGCTCACTTCCTACTTTTCGATCGGTATGCTTTTATTTCCGATATCGCGACACAATGTGAGAGTTACACAAACTCCAAAGCAACAACTGCCATTGTCAAGGCTAGAAACAATTAAAACTTTGTCATATTTTCCGTAAAGTAGACGCGATGTAGTAGTTGTTTAATCCTTCTCTTCTTTCAATTTTTATTTTTAATGCTGGACTAAACTTTTGTGTGACAACCAATTTTAAATTTTATGCAAGTCAAAGGGATATCCCAATAGGCAGAAGAAAATATTACGTTTGGTGTGACTGTTCCTTTATTTTTGCTTGGTACTGTTAATAAAAACTTTTTCCTTCATCAAATATTATGTCTGGTTTGGCGCATTACAACACAACTTGTTTACAAAGAAAAAGGTATTTATTTCTTGTTAGATATGGTCTCTATGTTTTTTGACTACAAATAGATTCACCACTTAACCAATCTCCTATTTCTTATGCTCTTGTGCCTACAGACGTGTCTTAAGGTTAAAGGTTTCGTAGGTTTGACTAATTTATGTGACATTGTAAGCGTCTTTAACTGACCTTATCTTTTAAGATGTTCAAACTGCCGTTTTGATTAAATAAAAAGTGTTTTTACATATCTTTTGTACAATTTGATTGTCGATCTTATTCCACGTATTGCGAAATTTGAACAAGTTTTACGATAACTCTTTCATTATAGTCAGGTTCGCCTTTGGTATAAAAAATTCCATATTTTAGGTCGACGAGCACTTGGTCGTTTTAGTTTTTCCACTTTTGACGCATACCTGTCGATTAGCACTAAAGCGTTTTAGTTGAAAGTTTAACCATCCCATGTATTACGTGTTTTTCCAAATTCTAAAATGACTCTCCGGCAATTAAATACAAAGAAGTTAAGGGCAAAATACCTATCAGAACTTCTAGTTTTTATTGTTTGTTTTGTAGACAGGGACTTCCTTTGTAGCGTGGTTAAAATTAGTTGGGATTTAATGACTCTGATCCAGAACAGTATTTCACAAAGGCTTTACTTGACTTAGCTACCTTAAACGTTGTATCCGTGCGGCTCGGCTATGTTTAGACCGAGATGTACTTTCAAGACATGTTACTGCCCCACAGGGAAAAACTGAAATTGCCTATATGTTTAACAATCCAACTTGACCCTCATTTGCTTTTTGAGTCCAAAGAAACAGCGTTGTTCTTTCTATTTACTGCGGAGGCAAGGTTAACAAGGAAGTTTTATCCCATTATGACGTCGATGTGTTGTGTTCTGTTTTGCCGTCATTTATCTGGCTAGTTTGGCGTCTCATTTTAGCCGCACCCGTGATTGTCACTTAATGCAAGATAATATTTGCCGCTTGGGGTAGTTCATGGCTTCTATTATCTATCAATAGTTTTATCTCATTTTGACTCGAAGTAAATTAACACATATAAATCTAAAACCGACTGTCTGGATAAAACAGTTTTCTCATTGTTCACTTTTAAGTCAATTTCACTGGTGCTCATTGCTATTCTTATACATTTTATTGCAAAATATTAATTACATTTAAAATTTTATTTTCAAAAAGAAAAAAAAATGAACTGGAACATGTGTTCCTCACAAACTGCATATTTTCTAATCACAGCGGTGGTCTTCCCCAAAAGCTACTTACCCCTGACACATTATTAGAACACACAGCGTCAATCTTAATTAATTTTATTGTCATTCACATTATCTTGTGAACGCTCCTATGATGCAACGTCATTTCATCTTCAGATGAAAGTGTTCCGAAATACTTTTGATCAAGGATTCTCGAAAAAAAACAGAGAACTGCTGCAAACTGAATTCAGTGGAAAACAAAAAAATGATAATAATTCAGAAAATTTCTTTGATTCCCTACCAATCGCCCAAACTTGAAAGCCCAACATAATTTACATTTAATGTATCGTTAATCGTCACCGCATCTGCCCCATATATCATCATTTCTGTCATCAATGAAACCCACGCCCACACATTAAGTTGTGTTGTGCGCCAAATGTATGGCTTTCCTGTTTAATTTTCCCCCTGTTTTCTTTCTTTCTTTTCAGATTCTCAAAAGATTACATTCAAGAAATTGTTATTGACCACATGAGAAACAACATATCGTGACAACGAATCTACCTTTTGAAATATCAACAACAACAACAACAACAACAGAAATATGTTCTCGTATGAACATTAAAAAAAATACATTTCTTTTAATAACTCATCGAAAAAACAAGCAAACAAAAAAGAAAACAACAGCAGCAAAGCAAAAGAAGAAAGAACAAAGAATGAGGAAAATCACAAAATAAAATACAAAGCATAAACGAAACAGAAAGAAACAGATAAAACAGAAATAGAAAGAAACAGCAAAAACAAAAACCAAAACCAAAAGAAAAAGTAGTAAAAATAAATAAAACAAATAAAAAATGTGTTCTTGTTAATCTATTTAGATCTACATGTATGTATAAAAATAGCTAAAAGTAACAATTTTAAAAAAGGAAAACGCAAAAGTAGTTCATTAATTGTCAACGAATCAAATCTAATTTAAATTTGTTTACTTAATTCCAATTTTTTTTAAAGAAAACACAAAAGTTGAATGTGAATTAGTTTTGTGTAAGTGGTTTTATTTGTTGATTTTTGCATAAATATCGTTGAATTTGTTTGTTATATACACGTACGCGAACGCACGTGCGTCGAGGAAACTCTGATACGTTTACTTAATCAAAAGAAAAAACACATACACACTCAAAAAAAAAAAAAAACGACGAGTAAAACAAGAAGTTACCAGAGTAGAGGAGGATAAGTCGAAAGTTAATTTGTTAAAACCCGTTGTTTTAGTTGTTATAAACTCTCACTTTCGGTCCACACAATTAATACTTGTTTTTTTCTCACGGTGAGTACAACAAAAAAAATTACATATATTTTTACTCTTCTCCTTTATAGATATCCTATTACAAGAACGCACATAATTCAATTATATGGTTGAGTAGGTCCTTTTTTTCGATTCTGAGGAATGCATTTCGTCTGTCTTTTGGGGGATTTGTGTCTGCGTCTTAACCAGACTGAAATTGCAGAGGAAAGAAAGACGAATAAGAAGTGGGTTTTAGGGGGGGGGGGAGAGAAAGGAACTGCTCAAGCGAGAATTATGAAATCGAAGTAAGCATTCTTTTCGTTCGACAGCGTATTGAATTGAAAAGGTCGGCGGTTTTTTTTTACACTGTAAATGTTATTGCCAAACAAAATTAAAGAGCCATTTTACTATTGATGTACCCAGTCGAGACAACGATTTGGTTTCTGTTTATAGATCAATTAGTTTTTGTCTACCTTCTAATCTTTCTCTATCTTTATAGATTTACCTTATTTCTTATTGAATTTCAACTTACGGGTTGGTTAAATTGTAATGTTAATTTCGAACGCAACCTTCACGACCCAAATTTAGTCCACAAATGTTTCGTACATTCGAACTTCGATAACACAAAAAATAAAAAAAAAAAGAAAAAAAACGTCTTGATCTCAAAACTCTGAGTTATTAATAAAATATTTAGTTCGTAGCGAGCACTGGGCCACCACATTCAGACGCTTTTCGGCCCACTGTACCGCCACGCGGATAGTTGCTTATCATCCTTTGAGGCCATTGTGAGCTAGCTGTTGAGGTATTCAACGCTAATGTCGCTGTGTACACAAAGGTTGTCAGAAAATTATTTCCCTGCTCGACAGTGGCAGAGGATTTGAAGGTGGAATTCTACCTCCTTACGATCTCTGCAGCTCCTGCAGAAGTTATTGTAAGGGATGCTCTGCTTAAAGGCGTATATTTCAAATGACGTCAATTACGGTCTGAAGACCGGGCAAGGCATAGGATAACGCTGTGGCCAAATATCTTTGGTTCTTAGTCAACTAGGGCTCTCTGACCACCTTTTGTTCTGCGTCCTCAATGTATGTGTTTTGAGAAAGTGCTATCTGCGGCGAAGAGATTAAAAGGTATGCCACCATCGAGCGAGATCAGTGATTTGGTGCCACACCTGGTAAGGCTTCGCAGTTCCTTTGGATATCATTATGTTCCGGCACCTGTATCATGTGGATGTTTAAGTACTTGACCATCTCGTTGAGAGAGGCGAAATTTGAAGGGGGTGTTTGAAGTTGTGACCTTCAAGAGATTTGATTGCAGCTTTGCTATCTGTACAGACACTATATTCCTTTTGGATATTGACCTCTTTGCCTGGTCGCCGTTACGTCGTGGGTAAGTGCGGTGTTTCAAACACCGAAAGGTCTCAGGTTCGATTTCCGGGATAAACACATCGCATTTTTTGAATTTGTGGTTGCCATGGCGTAGTCGACTCATACACCAAGGTTGCAGGTTCAATTCTTGGGGGGAATACCTCTCATTTTTCGGGCGCTGGTTGAGAAATCTCTCTCGAAAATCATTTAGAGAAGGGCGAGAGCTGTGTTTCATGTGAGGAATTTAAACTGTTTTAGGATACTTGCAAACATACCATATCAGACACCAAGAACGCACAGAAGGAAAAATTTGTTTAAAATAGTCTGTTGTGCAGGATTGAATTGCTTTTTTAAGGTTTCGTTTTCACAACATTTGTATGTAGATTCGGTGCATCCGTCCGTCGTTCATCCTATTAATGAAAAACTTTTCACAAAATTTCGGATGTATTGTACATATATAGATGCACGTCGTCTAAGGATCATTGTATGTATGTGAAAAATATAGTTTATTTTGGGACAAAATTTTGGTTCAAGTTGGGTCAATATTGTAAATTGCATTTACGTCCGTCTAGTGTTGATCAGTGAGTTTCGGACACATGCATCTTAAATGAATGAAAATGGTGTTCCCAACAATTGTGAACCGCTACGATGGATGTTTGTAAAAGGATCTTGACTTTGTACTTTTGAAACGAAAACAACTAAATAAGTACAGAAATCATGAGAATATAAGTTTGCTCTTAAACCTTAGCTAACTATCATATTGAAAAATAATGCACTGACTGTGTCTGGTTTGAGCTAAAAATGTGCAGCTACGTGTGCTGGTCCATTCTTTCCTCTATGAGGTGCAAATTCCCAACTCCAAAAGAACCCATGCAGCCCATCAGCTTTGCCGTTTGCTTAATATGTTTTTGTTTTAAATCGTATAACCCTACGCCAATTATTATTGTAAGACCAATTCTTATTCTTTTTTGGCGTGGCTTAGTCTTACCTTTATGTTCTTCTTTGAAAGGGATTTCTTCTTTTTCTTTTCGATGCTTGCTTGCTATCCTGTTGACCGTTTACCGACTTTCCTTCCGGTATCTCTGTGTAGTACTTTTGCTGCTACAGAACTTGTAGCCATCCTTCTCGAGGTCATACACCTCAACAAACTTCGATTATTCTGATCAATGAGTTTCTTGGGCCCTCCTTGTTTTACACTTTTTGTGTCAATTTTCCTCTTTAGCTTGTCAGTTTCGACTGTTTCGAATATACATAAGTTGCATATGCCACAAGACGTTCACAAAATTCTGGTACAAAAATCAATCATGAGAAAAGTAGCGCCACAATGTACATTAGCACATTACCGTTAAGTAACACATCTGCCGTCAACCAAAATCCGAGTAGTTACATTAGGGTAAAGTTTCATTTCTCCAACTTATATAGAAGAGTACGCACGAAAGTAAGAATCCGACCCATTTTTTTGTCTAACTGTATATAATGTATATATCTGGTATATATCTGGTTTATGGAATGAGGTGCCCTGGCAATTTGAGATTACGACAATGGAAAGTGAATAAAGAAAGATTAATTTCTACAGTAATAGTCATTTCATGCTTCAATATGCTTGATTTATTCAACTGACGAAGCACAGATTAATAGAATGGCAATATTGAATTCATGTTTACAAAGTTCATTAAGTACTTTGTGCTTATTTTTTTTGTTTTTTTCGTTTGCATATTTTTCATAATGGAATTTGTATTCATTATTACCGACAAATTATACAACAATTGAAAACGATTTATATTCGACTGTATAATTTTTGCAAGTGCTGAATGATATTGTTGTAGTTGTTTGGTTATGCGGGATAAGCCTACTCTACTTTCACTTTTATTGCTTACAGAATTTTATAGCATTGCCATGAATACGTTCAATAGAACTCAGCGTGTTTTTAATATTCCTTTGCGTTTTCTTAGGGTTGCGTTGAAGTCAGGACTTGAGCCTAAACCTCTTTAACCGGTTTCAATTTGACACCCCAAGTTGGTTGAGGTCCTTTTCCACTTGTGTGCACCATCTCATACAATGTCGATTTTTTAATGGCTCGGATTCAGAGACCGTTCCTGCCGGAGCAGTGTTTTAATTCTGTTCTGCATGACCTACCCATCTTAAGTATTTACCCCTCAGATTCTTGATAAGGCACGTGTCGCCGCACGGTCTGTAGATTTCAGATGGAAAACTCACACACAAAAATCAAACGAAGAACTTTTCTCCCGAAAAAAAAAACAAAGGATTCCTCAGCCGACTTAAAACGTCCGAACTTCTCGTCGAAAACAAAGTTTCGCACAAATAGCTTTTCAGTTCCATTTCAGACGTTTCGTATTTTGTCAGCTTATTTATGTAAGCCTTCAGTTCGTACACATTGCTGCGTTTAACTCGATGCCTAAAAACATCATTCGATGATGTTTGCATACATACTTGCATATTTGCTTAGTCACAGTCGTTCCTCGAAAGCAATCCTTTTTTTGGTGCTAATTCAGCAAAGTATTGGTAATTTAAGTAAAATTTCTACGTACTAATTGGAAGTATTATAGATTTCCAGCAAGGAAGATCGACAATTTGTATGCTCAATGTACTCCTGTACAATTTTAATACCATTTACCAGACATATCTGTCTGAAGCTATCTTTAAGTAGTCTCTAATTGGGTAAGAGCCCAAGACAAAGAACTTTTCGAGACTAATACCTAAAACTGACGGACAGAGACAAGGTTAACAATAAATGCTTGCTGGCCTCCATACAGGTGTAGACTGCACAGAGGTGGACCAACGTCTCAAATAAATCACCTTGAGGCAAATTACTACGTTAAAGAATGGGTTAGAATGGATCTCAAGAAAGAAAGAAAATCAGCAATTCAAGTTCTACCGATCGTAATTACGTACTCGTTATAAGCATTAAGAGATATTACAGTCCACAACAAGTTATAAAGTTCATTATACGAGTATTTTGAAATGTTGGAAAATAGCGATTCAACATATTAGGCGGCCTAAGGAATTTAGAACAAAAATCAAACCTTGTTGTGTATGCTAGATTCAGGGAAAATTGTTTAAAGCTGTAACTTATGTGTTCATTATAAAGGAGGTTTTGTAAGTTCAAATGGTCTTAGTTCTGTGATGAACGTATTGTTGTTCTATCGCCTTGGCGTAGAAGATAAGTGGTCGAATCGCACGCTGAATATTACAGGTTCCATTCCAGGGCCGAATATCTCGAATTTTTTTTTTCACGACATCACCTCTTTCAAGTAGCTAACAACACATTGTCTATGTAAAGCTTCTCAAATTTCGCCGTTCGGACTCGTTTAAAAACTTTAGGTCCCTTCAATTTGTGGTGCAACAATAGCATAATAAGATTAGTAGTTGAAGGTGTTAGGTTTTGGTTCAATGTGGGCTGTAGTGCCATCCAATTAATTTATCTGCTTAACAAAGTTTTCGAGGGACCTGAAAACCGCTGGGAGCCTTCTCTTGCTAACTTTTCCTTCGTTATGAACTTTTGCACCTCATTTTTATTATTTTCTGTGGATTCAATTGTGATGTAATGTAAATACAGACAACAGTAGAAGTCCAATATAACGAATTATATAATGCACAGCCTCTCTTTAAATCAAACAAAAATCATTAAATCAATCCGCGTTATGTGAAGAATTTTTGAATATGTAGCAGATTATTACTTAATTCCTTAAGAAGCTTAACCTAAGTCTTTAAGATTTTAAAATAATTGCTCTCACTGGAATGCAGAAAGTCCGGATTTTGAATTATTTTTAGAAGTCAATGTCTTTTCGATATTTTTCGACTTTTTATGTCATTCATAGTAAAAATCGAAGATTCCGATAGCTCATTGTATCTCAAAGAAAACTCCTTTTTGCACGTTTCCTATGAAAAGACATTTTAAATTATTTTATAAACACAACACACATGGACATGAACACATATGGATCAAGGTTCGATAAAGACAGTCAGGTGTTTTCTCCCTTAAAACAATTTGAAAAAGTATATTAAAATTTAACAAAAAGTTTGACAGATGGGAGAATTTTTAAGCAAAATGCAACAAATTAAATAATGACAGCATGACAATTTTACTGACCTTTTTTTACGATCAACGTCACACGAAAAACTTTAATTTTTTTTTCGTGTTCGATTCCATGTTAAGTGTCACTTAGAGAGATAGATGGTCCGTTCGTGGAGGAGTCGTAATACGCACATAATCCGATTTTAAAGCCGGGACCAAAAAGAATTGCTCTTAGTGAGGATTGTCCATCTTTCACTGAACTAACTGTGGTTCCAAGGAATTAATTTTTAGTCGCATGCAAATTTAGTAGTAACAGTCCTTAAAATTCTATCTTCTATATACACTTTGAAGTCGCACGACCTCCTTTTGCAAAATTCTCTATTGCAGCAAAATTTGTCTTACATGCCTTGTTTCATTTGCTTAGCGCCAAAGAACACGTATCCCTAAAAAAACCAACGAACTGTAAATCGAAGACCATAAATAACAGCATGCATAACGAAAAAATTTGTGTCATGTTTCTCCTTTTCAATATTCGTACTCATTTCGTTAGATGGAAAAATGTCACTGCTCTATCAAGGTCGGTAACGAAGTGACCATAACCAAAAACGGTTTTGGACACACGCTGTCATGTGACTTCATTGAAACAAGTCTAAGGAAAATCGTCTATAACTCACTAATCAACACCTGAGGTACGGTCTTTTCACAGCCCGTTTAAGAGCTAATTAAGTCAGACGGCATTGACGTGATTGGACCAACACATCGAGCTGTCAATGAAACGTTTACTGGTTAAAATGGCAGATCTGGCCATAAACTTTACACTCGTTTACCGCAGAGTATTTCTATTATGTCATTAAGGACAAACAGACAATATGGACTTTTTCCAACGACCTTGCCTGTCTGGCTCCACAATAAATAGAGGCAACAACTTCATTATGAACAGCAACACTAGAGTCACTCTCGAAAATCGTTGATTCCTTGCGCTCGAGACAATAGAAATCTCTAGAAGCACTAAACTGAAATAGCAGAAAATAAGGTGTTATTAAAAGCGGATGATGAAACTCTTAATATTATCGACATGAAACCTTTGCATGCGTTTTTTGACGAACAAAGAGGAAGGAAGCAAAAGAAATTTTTAAGAAACTATAAGTCATACAGAAGCCATCAGGTATAACAACTACCACCAAGGACACGGGTAAAAGGCTCTAAACTCACATCTTATGATGTCATGCTTTGCACTTACTAAGTACAATTTTCATAAATTGCGAACTGTTGCTGCCAAATTGTTATTACATTTATTCATTCATTTATAATTACCGTCAACTATCACGCAAGTATATTTCGTTGGTGCACTACTTGTCAGTTTGAGTGGCGGGAATGAAAAAAAAACCCTTCGCGAATTTCGGGGCTCCCCTCGGAATAAAATGTTTACAAAAATGAAAACCAGAACTTTAAATGGGTCACTTCAAAAGTGGCAATAAAGCACTTAAAATGTCATCCCCCCTTTTCAACATATCTCTGAATAAAAGAACTTAAATCTTATGGCTCTTTTTGCACTCATTTGTTCACCAATCTTATAATGCGTGCCATTGTTCTCAAATGAATGGGTAACCCCTACAATTTTATGTTAACCTGAAATTGTGTGAGGAGCTTTTTCCCCTCCTCAAAGGATTTCAAGTAGTAGTTGTGGCACTTGGGCAAGAGAAAAAATTAAAACAATTAAACTAATTGTTGGAGCTAAAAATTACCTCAATTTTTGAGAATTGGTTCTTAATTCTTTCTTGAATTTACGCTTTAATTGATGCCAGAACTGATATCCACACATGTGTCCATTAATAATAATTAAATCCGTGTATAGTTGACATTTGACGGGTATGCTCAGTCACTCATTGCTCTGTTTTGAATTAGTTTTGCCTTAGAAAAGTCCCATCTGCGAATCAATGTTCATGCAGCAATTTTAATTTCTAGTGAAAGAATGTTGTCCATGTCCCATTAATCATGATTTCACTTAATTTAAATATTTTATTCCTATTTAAAAAAATATGCACTCAGAAGGATGAACAGAACATTCAAGAAACTGACATCAACACTGTACAACATGATTGCCTTGAAGGAATATTTTGCTTTGTAAGGATAGATATCTATGAAATACAATTATTCTCACATCACTGACAACACTCAAAGGGTACTAATTGTTTACAAAAAGCTTCACCAATTGGAGTCGCTACTAAACTGTAGGTCCCTTCTATTCCAGAATTAACAATAACACGTCCCGAGTAGTTACATGAAGAAGCTAGGCCCCGGTTCTAGGTGAACTGTAGAGCAAACTTATTTATTTTTTTAATTATGCCGCACATAATAGAAACGCAAATGTTTCTATCAGCAAAAAAATATTTAAAAACTTATCCGTTGACGCAGCATAAATAAGTTATGAAAATGTCTTCGAAAGCAAAGTCTATCAAGCTGCTCGAATATCTTCGAAAAATTTCATTAATAATTAATAAATAAAGTAAAGTATCATTTTATTTCGTTTGCACACGTGTCAGAAATTAACCTTTTTAAATAGAAAATATGCTTTATCTTACAGTTTTTCTTCAATAAAGGAAAAATTGCAAGTCAAGTAAAAATATGAATTGTGTTTTTGTTCTGACACTGTAACAGCCAACAATACACAATTTTTGTTTTTTCGGTTCCATTCTGATAATTTCAAGGTAAAAATTAGCCACGATCTGAAAGGTCAATTGCCCAAACAGTTGATAAAATTATGAAAAATCGTTGAAGCCGACCGTCATGCAAGCACTGTTTCGTTGCAATTGAATAAGGCCGGATACGAAAACACACCACACGAGTTATACAAAAAAATCTCCTCGACCGAATTTCTATCAGTGAATCGTTACCAAATCGTAACAAAATGGATCCATTTGGGTGATTGCTGGTGTTGAAAAGCGGATTATTTACAACAACTTCAAGCGATGCTGGTCGTCAAAATTGACCGACAACAAGGTTCTACTCTGTGTTTGATAAGATTGGCAGGGAATCATTTACTTTCATTACGGGCAAACTCTTTTTTTTTATCTTGATTTTTGACCAACTATTTCGAGTTGCTGACAACACTTAAAGAGTATCAATTGTCTATGAAAAGCTTCTCAAATTTGCCCGTTCGGAGTCGGCAAAAAAACTGTATAGGTCCTGGTCCGTTATGGGCTGCAGTGCCACTCAATTATTATTATTATATTTCGCTCCAAAAATGGTTCGACTTTGTTCCGTTTTGGCAATATAGAATAGAAACTTAATAATAATAATAATAATAATTGAGTGGCACTACAGCCCATAACGGACCAGGGCCTAGCTTCTACAACAACTACTCGTGTTGTGCATGCTATTGTTCTTCACGAGTAGAAGGGACCTACAGTTTTTTTTGCCGATTCCGAACGGCGAGACTTGAGAAGCTTTCCATAGACAATTAATACTCTTTGAGTGTTGTCAGCAACTCGAAAGAGGTGGTGCCGTGAAAAAAATGCTAGGTGTCCCGTCCGGGAATCGAAACCCAGACTTTCTGCGCCGCAGTCGATGCACTTACCACTGCGCCACGGCGACCACAGAATAGAAACTTAGTCCCTTTAAATTGAGTGACCTTACAGCTCACACGGGACTTAGGTTTTATCAAACAAATGAAAGCCCTGGTGTTTTGAAAAAATTCGATGTGTTCCGAGCGGAAATCGAACCTGATACCTTCGAGCCACGTGCCCAATATACCACGGTGGTCGTTTTCAATTCATCTAGCACCAAAAAAATGTACGTTTTTTTGTATCGATATTTCTTCAAATTATTGATAACTGATTGGCAATGAATGTTGTTTATGTATTGGATCTATAACCTAATTCGTGCGGTTTGCTAAGAGATGGCGTAACTTGTATTATATCAGCTGCTTTTAAACGTTTTGAAATGGCTGCGTGAGTGGTACCCGAAAATTCTGCGAGCTCTTCTTGTGTTTGACAACAATCTTCATAGAGTAATGTTTCCAATTGTTCATCTTCAAACTTGCCCAGGACGTTCATCGTCCTGCAAACCAAAATCACCACTTGTAAACCCGTTTTGGGACGTTCCCTCAGCTAACGCATGTTCGCCATAAATTTCCACCAAAATACGATTACTTCTGGCAGCAGATTACTTGATATTAAAGTAATAAAGAAAAACCCCTCGCAAAAACACTTTCAGGCACAAAATTCGACATATTTGAGTGAAAAAAAATTTTATTCAGGCTTCAAATGAATAACATATACTGAAAATGACGTACAATGACGGTAGTTTTCCAACGCATGTTCCAATAAAATAATAACAATGGAATAAAACAAGTCACGCCATCTCTAAGCAAATCGCACGAATTAAGTTAAAGACGTAATAGCAGGCTTGTTCTTTTCTTTCAACCACTTCGTTATTGTTTTTCTTACAGTATCGTCTCCCTTCTTAGAGTATTCTCTCCTCTCTTACAGCATAATCCTCAATCTGCAGCCTGTGAGGCTGTTAAACTTTTCTTTAATAATGTAGGAAGGCAAAGTTTGATGATAGCATTCCAAATGGTCACTCATTTTAAAATGTTCATAACTGTTTAGATGACATCTTTCAAACAAGCTGTAGCATAGCCAGATGCAATTAAAATTACCTGAGATATTACATTCCAAACTGTCTGACGATAATTTTTTGATGAATTTTCGAAATACTAATAAAAGTCACTGTTTATTTATTTAATTCCATAAAAAGCTTTCTTTGAACGCATTTACTGAGAGCAGTTGTGCAATATCCTCATAATCATAACATATAAAACATATCTGCTTGTTGCCTGCTCTTTTTAATTGAAAATCCTTTTTTAAAACTCTCACTCTCAAAAAATTCACATGCAAGTATACAAAATGAACTCATAAAGTTCACATGAATCTCATGACGAACACATCAAGCAAACATTCCTAATGTTACGTGTGCACAACTGTGGAATGCGAAAAAAAACCTCAATCCACTTAATTCCTCTCAGAGGTTATGCGGAGTGTCGAAATTGTACCCCAGAGTCAGAGTAACAAAGTCAAAACCACTTGTTTTCAAGTCCCTCGTCAATTTGTCTCGACATACCTATTAACTTTCTTCCCTACATCCAATGCAACAGCAGCAGCAGCAGTGGCAGCCTCTATTTGAAAAAAAAGTTTAAAACAAAACATTCCACTATCCAGAGGTCAAGTTTATTCCACCGACTAGACGGACTTAATTTTTTTCAAACCGCAAACTACCACAACGTGTGTAGGTACTGAACTGAGTTTTCACTTCACCCCATTTAGTTTGTTTAATTTGTTTTTTTCTAATGAGCCAGGGGTGAAGCTAGGAGAGCTAGAAAAACAAAGTCACAATATAACAAATGCATTTATGATGAAGATCGTGTACATGTGCCAGTGTATACACACTTAGCACGGGTGTGATGATGGTGGCATGAACTGGTTCTCATTTTGTCTAAGTGTTGTTCATTAATGAGAAGAACAATGGCCAACGAATGGGGAAATGGGGAGGGGATAGACAGAATCAAATGGGGAGACGCAAAGGAGAGCGAGAGGGAAGAAGGGAGAGGCGCAAAGGACCAACCCATAAAATAGAGTCCACAAAGCATTCTTCCCTAACAACCGTAGCCATTAGTGTAATTCAAATCCCATTAAATCAACAGGACATGCAAAATGGCGCCGCACAATCACCAAACGAGTAGTACTTCAAAGCGAAACCCAAATCACTCCTTTCTATTTCGTTTTCTAGTTTTTTTTCTCCTTTGCTCCTTGCCAGCAGCCATTCCTCCTCATATAACATCAAACGACGACGACAACGACGATGAAAGCCACCACCATTCAACCACCCCAAAAAGCTGCTGCCGGCTTTCTACATAAAAAAAAAATGAAAGGAGAAAAAAAACCCAAGTCCTGAGGACAACAGAAGCGGCAGCGAAGTAGTCGTCCATATCCTTTCATCGCCCTCATGAAATTAACTCTCTATATAGCTTTACATAGCGTGCAGAGCTAGGGGATGGTTATTCGGCAGATACATAGGCAGGCGGCGACGGCTCCTGCCGGTGTGTGCAAACGTACACACAGCTCACCGAATTATTTGTGCATTTGTGAAAGTGCACTTGCGCTGTTTGATCCTAAAACGTTCCGGTAATGAGAGCGTCTGTCTCGCTCGCCCCACAAAGGACTCGCTAACATCAAAATACCGGCTGCTGCAGGGGAGGAGAGGTCTTCTTTCGCAAGTATTCGAATCTTGTGCCGACGATAATTGTGTCCTTTCCTTTTTCGTATCTGCGAATATTTGATTCCGCCAAACGAAAAGGATAAATACAGATATCCCATCGCCGCCGCCGCCGTCGCCGTTGTGACTGCACGTGACAGCAACAACAACTGAACCACACCGCCTCAGCCGCGATGCCGCCATCACCACTATCGCCACCAGACAGAATGGGAGAGGATCTGACTTTCCAGCTTTGTGATATGTGTCACCAAATCCGCATTCGTTGTTTGTCATTTGCGATTGTCGGTACTCGCACTGAGGAGTCCTTAGAAGCCTCTGCGGCGAAACACACGATTACGGCAGGATCAACAGAAGCATCGGGTATCGCCCAGGTAGCACTGCACAATAGACAAAGTGGTGACGCGTCGTTCCCAATCGTCGTCGGGTAGCTTCGTATCGCAAGTATACGCTCGTGCTCGCGTACATTGTCGGTGCGTTCGGTGGCGCGTTCGTCTCGTCAACAAGAACTTCTTGCTGCTGCTCGCTTACTTCTCATTAATTTGTCACCATAAGTATTGTGTGTAGATGGCGCACGGTCGAGGAGGCGTGTGCTGAGAAGATGAGTACTCTGCCGGTTAATCGTATTCAGGTGAGACTCACGTGTTGCTGAATGTCTGTGCCTGTGCACTTTTTAATATTGCCATGCACCGTTGACTGGCTTGACTGACTGTGACTTTTATGTGGGAACACTCACTCAGAGCGGAGCGAGTTCGTGGTTAAGTGCTTTATGAGATACAAATTGTTGCTACACCGAGAGCGGAGCGTGGAGAAGAGGGCCAATTACCTTTGCCTCCTTCCTATTTTCCAATTAAGACCATGCTAGAGATTATAGGTGTATTGTTATTGGCACACTTGAGAGGTAATCTGTAGGAGAACCTAGTGCCGGGGTAATTTTCGTTGGCGGTGCATTTTTCTTTTCCTCTTTTCCCCTCTTTATATAGTGTCTGCGTGTGTGTGTGTGTGAGGTGGTTAATTGGGTTCATTTTTTTCGGTAGAAGCCTGCTATCAATCATCTGCCGAAAATATTATTTTTCAATTGCATTGTTTTGTGTTTTTTTTTCTTTGGCTGTCTGTACGTCTGGCGTCCATCATATCATAATTCTATTGTGAAAGGATATCAATTGAAGCGTAAGACATTGATGGGATACAACGGTAAGACCCTCTGGATAAATGCAATATTGAGTTATTATTTGTTTTGCGGATATTCGTAATTTTTTTTAATGTCTGCTTTAATTGAAATGAGAGATATATGTACAAATATAGGGCGGATCAGTTTTTTTCTCCTTCTTTGAAATGTGGCTTGGAATAAAATAATTGATTGAAACCATGGGGTTTACAAATTTCTCTGACCGTTTTCAATGTTTTTGTTTTTTGTAGCTTGGGCATTTCGCTCTGGCTATAATTTAATGATGACTGCATTTTTAATTTATTCAAATTTATGATCGGTTCAATTAAATATTTATACCATTATATTCTGTTTGTGCTGAATAGGCTGAATAGTTCATCCAAACAAATACAAATATTAGAATTAATACTAGTTCAATGTCAAATGCTTTCTAAGAAAAGATACATTCTGAATGGTCTACTTTAGTAATGTGAATCTACATTGGTTCACAATTATAACAAACTCAATTTCACATGAAATCGAAAGAGGTTTTCTTTATCTAATTTTAATATCGCTAAAATAAGCAATTCTCTTCTTTCAAAATGATAATCACTGAAATTTCCAACTTTCTGCACCAATCCATTGAAAACAGAATTTATGTCAATGGAAAATGCAGTCATTAAAAAAATGCAATATTCACAATAACTTATTAGTTTTTTAAATTGTGTTACTGAATATCTCCGGAAACGTTGGAACATTTTTGTGGTTGAATATCTATTTGCGATAAATTTGTATTTAACAAATCAAGTTCAACAGTGTTTATGGTAGCATAAGAATAAATTCTACACTACGATGTCACGATAGAAAATGCCATCTCTTCCCTAAATCATACTTTGTCGTTTCCCATTAAGTCTGTCTTCCCTTTGAAGTTTGTTTTAAATGTATGACACGTTTTGTGGAACACAGGTTTGTTTTTCTGTTTTTCTTAAATAAAGTTAAAATAGTGTACACTTAAATATATTGTTCTTCATCCCGACTTCACTGTCTTTTTTCGTTATTTCATATATTTTTACATATTGACCCAATATTAGAATGTATTATATATTATAGTGTAATGAGAAAAGTATAACATTTATTTTTATTTGGTAGACAAGATAACGAACATCAAATCCAGTGTATTTTTCAAAATGTATTTTCCACTGCGTCAGTAATGGAAAATGGCGCCACTATAATTTTGTTTACAGAAATGAATTTAATTGTTTCCAAAAATGTAATCCGTCAGTCATTAGGGTCAGCGCTGCGCCAACGTAATATCGTTTATTTTTTTCGCTATGGAAAGTTCAAATTTCTGAAGTTATTTTTGTTTCTGTCAGAAATTTGTAAATATATGTACATACTACTAATCTATGTCAAAGAAAATGTTTGGTGGTGTTAATGTAAGTCTGTTACAGATTTGTTTATTTGTTTACTATGCATGTTTGTAATCCTTTTAATGTTTCAATAAAAAAAAGATGCCCTTATAAAGCCAGCAATCCCTTCCGACACATTAATATAATATCGTTTCATTGAAACTCAACAGTGAACAGAAATCCGACGATGAAAGAAAAGTTCATTTTTTTTTAAACTCAATTTCTGCATACATAAAAACAAAGAGCGATCCTCTCAATGGTACAAATAATTTACTCCAAAAACGTTTGTTCCTATTCACTTTAGGTAAATTGTATATTAAGCATATAAACAGTTGTTCCCCAGACAAACATATAAAACCATGTCGTTTGATTAAAGCAGAAGGGTTTCTGAAACCAGTTTTACGTAAGAATTAATTTACTAATTTATCAAAATAATGCGTCGAAGTGTATCGAGAGATGTAAGAAAATCGCAAATGTAACTTGGTAGTACAGCGTATTTTGAAATATAAAGTATATTTAAATTAAAAATAATCACATTTATTTTCTCTTCACTCTTACATTTCATTTTTTATTTTTTGTTGAATTTATTCAACATACAATTAATTTTCAAAAATGAATGAATATTTCTAAAACATTGTGCGGTATTACAGTCCACAGGGACCAGGGCCTGGATTCTTTAACTACTCGTATTGTGCTTGCTACTTTTGACGAGTAAATGATTTATTGCCAACACTGAAAAATGAGTACTCTTTGAGCGTTGTTAGTTGCTCAAAAAAGGGGGTGCAGAGCAGAAATTCATGGGTCTTAGGCATCCAAATCACTTACTCACTACGCCACGGCGGCTACACTTCATTTTAAATTTAAAAAAAAAAAAAAACATACAATTCTATATTTTTAATCAATAAGATGTCTGTATTTCCTTCTGTTAAGCTAAGCCGTAAGTTCCTCAATTTCCTTTCCGCCGTAAGTGAATAATTTTTTTTTTCTTAAATTAAAGCAAGCCAGATCTTACATTTGAATAAAAGTCAAAAGAAATCGTTTAATTATAATAATTATGAAAATCTCTAAAGTCAGTGTGTTTTTATGAGCTTGTTCGTTTGAAGGTACTGTTTCCACTATGACCTATTATACATACACGTGTAGAAAATCATAATCTCGCTATATGCACCTAAGAATAGTGGAATTGTATGTTAGGGGTTAAAACACACATTTTTGAATAATGAGTTGAACTAAGGTCAATCTCTCGGCGGTAATGTGTAACCTTTTAGAATGTGTAAAGTAAGCCAAAAGATTTGTTTGTGAAATATGGTTTTAATATTCCCACAAATGAAAATATTGTCTAAATATTCAGATTTGAATTTGTAATGGAGAATGATTTGAGGGATGACCGCACTCGTTCATAAAAGACTTATTCCAATAATAAAAATGTTCTTGACATATTTAAATCAATCTTGTATTTTACTTTTTAATTAGAAGTTTTGAAAATTGATTGATCGCGGAAGTTCCGCATTCGATTCATGAACCCAAAGTTTATTACTTATTTCGTCTACGGGACGAAGTCACCTATAAACTATAAGCTTCCTCTTCTCGTTAGAAAAGACGTACAAAATGAGTAAGGCGCTAAGAAGGTAAGCTCTGGTCCTTCGTGGAGCTTAGCGCCACCCAAATTATTTTCTTAAAGGTGGAAATGTGTCATTTAATTGTGCACAAATAAAAGGATGATTTTTTTCGCATTAAAAATATTGCAACTTCCTACAAAAGTGGTAATTCAACCTAAGCCGCTTATTGCGCGTTACGCGATGACAATGGCTGTCAAAATCGATGGATTACGCAAGGCATCGGTAAAATGATAATAAAAAGTGAAGATTGCGGCTGTAATTACAAGTGTTGCCGATGATCCGAATTTAATTATTTCCATACATTCACAGTAGTTGTAGGTATCGTGTACCTCACTGTAGACATGCAACTTCATCCTTATAAAGTTGAAACTGTGCAACAATTGAAAACTGCTGACCATCCACAAAATGACTAAGTTATTTAGAAGGTATGAAAACACAACTCCAGTCTTCGAACCAGTGCAATAGAGGACTTCCGCGGAACCTTTTGCACACAGAAGTGGAAAGGATTTAACGAAATTCGGGGCTGCTGCCCGATTTCAATCAACAAACCTCGTGCCAGAGTACGCGAAATTTCATGTTTTGGCGAATTGGCCACCAAAATCATGCGTTCGATTTTTTCTGTGGGGCTACGCTAAATATCTTATAAACGTTAAGTTAGCTTAAGTTATGGTTGAAATAGCGCTCGAAATATGCAAACATATTGGTTAAAAGCTATTTTAATGAAACTTCTGCTGTGAATCTTCTTGATGCGGACATTTGAATGATATTGTTTTCCAAACTCAATGGCAAAATTCAAACTTTGTACAATATTAAAATGTTCCTTAAAAGTGTTTCGGTTTGTGTGCTTTTGTATGTTTTTCTTTCGAAACCACGAAATGAATATTTGAATATAGATAATAGAAATAAAATAATATTAGAAACTAAGACGGCAATTTAAGACAATTTAGTGTCACACAACAAGGGGTCTGATATAAGCATTCTCACAAAACGAATTTGACTCTATTTACTCCTAGAACAGAGGTTTTTTTTTTAACAACGTCCAGTATCGATTCTGCCGTTGGCGTCATTGATCTAGTCTTGACCAACCCACTTCAGGAGAAGTTAAATATTCAAAAAAATTTAAACTCCACAAACATGAAGGAAACAGATTAAGAAGAGAGAATGCGCGAAAATAACGGTTTTTGTGACCATGAACGTCATGCATACAAGTTTCCAAACAAAGTCTTCATCACCAACTAGCATCAGTTAATGTTTTGTGGTTTCTGAACGTGATATCGACGCTGAAAGGTGACGCCGTCAAGAACAGGTAAATCAACACCACACGCCTTTTTCAGTTAATGTCTCTGAAAGTGTTCCCATGATTGATGACATACAGCAACATCGACACCTGGCAGATATTGTATTCCATTACCAACCGCAAATCTTTACATTGTTGCAAATTCTTATCGATTCAAGAAAACAGCTAATTAATGAATCATTACGTCTTTCTGACGTCCTTTTATTTAAACCTTTGACAAAAGATTTCTTTGTCATTGTTGTTTATAATTCTCTTTCATCTTTTGTCCCACGACTTAACAATATTTGCAGTCGTACAACTATCGTAAATCCCTGACATTTAGTCAAACAAAGTTCCTCCTCAAAAGTTTGTTCATTCCCCGTCAGTTCTTTACCAATCTAGGTCAATTTGCTGTGCCATACTTTCGGACTGTGAAAAATCAAAGAAAATGTTAAATTTTCTCTATTTAGAACGTTTGCGACAATCTCGTTCTTTATGGCTTTCAAAAGGGCATTCGTTTGTTGTTGTAGCACTTCCTGGAAATCGGGCATCAGTAAATGTACAAAAAGTGCCTTTGCATACACACATTTAATAAACTCTCCGATTCATTGTGAAATGAAAACTCCGCCCCAGGAATTTTCCCGAACACTGTGACAAACAACATTCTCTTTGTCCAACATATTGCATAATGTATGAATGCATTCATCTGCATCTCACTCAATGTCTTCAAAGCGAAAACCACCACAAAGCTTTTATCTTGAGACATCAACAGGAAAAAAGAAACTGTTAACATAAATAGAGAAAAAATACAGAGCACGCAAAGAGAGAAAATCACAACGCTATCACTTACCGCCAGCCGAACAACTAAACAATGGCGTAGTTCCTTTCTAAATTGGAGAACGTAATGGCTCTAGCTTCAAAAGCATCCTCCCATCTGTTGGATACACCCCCAACCCACTACATGTCCGACTCCCGGCTTCACAGCCTCCTAGCCGCCTTTGTATGCAATTTTCCAAGGCTTAGCCTTGTGCTGTCCTGTCCCTTTGGTGTAATCCTTCAGAGAAGCATTTGTTTTTATGATTATACCTTAAAACACACTTTTTATCTATTGTACTCGAACAATGGTCGCTCGTCGTTTATTTCGTCAAAACATACACACAGTAGTCGGAGGCACAAAATGATATCCTCTCTCCTCATCAAGGAGCATCACAAACTCGCCTGTATTCTATCCCTTTTGTGTGCAAAAGACGCGCCCTCTCTTGAATTTTGTTCGTCAACGTCATAATCATTCCTGCTGTTGTCATCACATCACATACAGAGTGTGTGTATGTGTTGGTTTGTGTGAGCGCTTTGGGTTGTTTTCTGTTCCTTTTTTTTCATTTCCCGACAACCACACCGCCAGTCCGTTTCTCCCACCCTTCGTCTTTCACTTCAAGCCTGTGCTGTTGAATGTTTGTTGCTTGCTGCGTCCCTTAGCTTGTTGGTTTTGTGAGAATATTCCCTTTTTGTGTGTGCACACAAAATGGAGCATTGTCCTTCTTTACTACTATGTACAGGATATCACATTGGTCGATTTCATCAACCAATCAAAAGCCATCTCAAAATGGCCGCGATTCGATTTCTTATTTGCGCATTGTTATGTTTCGTTTGTGTGCCGCCGATGTTGCCGATTTCTTTCATTAATATTTTAATTATCCTTTTTTCAACTTTTCCTGTTTTTTGTTCGTGTGTTCATAGTGCACTAGTTTGCCTGAACAATTATAATTTATTTTTTGTTCTAATTGTGATGAATCTTTTTGACTTACTGTGTCTGGATTAGAAAAATTAAATGGAGTTTATTTTGTTTTGCATTCGTTTATGGCGAATCATAGAGGAAGGAAACTATCCTTATCTTCCCCCCGATCAAACAAGCATTGATGTATTAAAACTATTCCATGGGGCATTTGTCTGCAAATTGATTGAATTTCATTGATGTACATAGGGAAGTATCGAGTTGCGAAACTTTGCACTCATTTGAGAAAGAAACAAGTGAGTTGCTGACGAGTGAACCGCTGTACAAAAAATGCTCGTCGTTAAATAGAATTAAGTGGCTTATACACTTATTGTGCCCTTTAGAAGGAAAACAATGATTAGGCTAAGAAAAAGGATGCATTTTCAGTGGAAAATAAGTAATCGAAAGAGAAAAGACAGCTTTCTTGTTTAATAATTTAATTTGCTAAATTCTGTAACTTGCTATCGGCTTTGCTTATTTATTGGGATATTTTTATTCACTAGTTAAATTCAACCAATTCGTTGCAAAATAAAAAAAACTGGGTATACGTTAGATGTGTTAAAATTATAATAACTTCTTGACAGAGAGCATCAACCGCCTTCAAGGCTGCAGAGTGCACAAATCGATTGTGGACTCATATCCCACCCAAGTTCCCAAAACTTGAAGTCGCAAGTCTCCAATTTTAAACATCATGTGGGTAATAAGGCAACAAGTTATTAAGTGGTTATAAATCCACAATTTAAATATGCATACAGTGTTGGACAAAACAATATTTTGCCCAAAAAAACTGTCTAAAAGTAAATCAATTTAAATTAATTTTATTTATGTTAAATACAAATTATGCAACTTCAACACTTAAAAAAATATAATAAAAAATAAAAAAATTTAACAAAATCAAACGCGACAAGACTAAAGCACTTATTTCAATTTTCTTCTAAACATCTTTTTTTTATTAATATTTTGTAGAAACCCATTATTTTTAATAATTGCTTCACATCTACGGGGCATTGACTCAATTAAATTATTTATGATATCTGCGGGGATATTCTTCCAAGCAATTTCAGCTTGATCAAAAAGCGAATCCTTGCCGTTACACCTTTCCCGATGAATTCTTTGGTTAACAATTTCCCATAAGTTCTCTATGGGGTTAAGATCTGGGGACTGCGCTGGTCACTTCAAAACATTGATTTTATTATCGGAAAGCCATTTTTTACACAATTTTCGCGGTGTGCTTCGGATCGTTATCATGTTGGAATATCCATCTCAAGGGCGTCTCTTCTTCAGCATATGGAAACATTACGTTTTGAAACATACTTCATTCCATCTAAATCCTTCAGGTTGAACTTGCTGATGTGTCCTTAGCAAGCAAGCCTCGCTTTTCGATTTTTCGGCGAAATGAATGTTTTTTTTACAGCACGTTAAGAAAGGAAACCAGCTTCTACCATCCTTCGCTGGATGGATCTGTTGGAGATAGCCAAGTCTTATTCCTTTTCTATTGCCCTTGCAGACATGAACGGGTCCTATTCCATGATCATAGCGTATGCTGGTTTTTCTAGGCGTTCCACCACGATGTTTAGTTTCTAGGCTACCAAAATTATGAAACCGGCTTATAATACGAGGAACGACGGAATGGTGTGTCCTATATCAATAATTTTTTCTTTGAATTCGGTGGAATACTTATTACGCGCCATTTTAAAAAACGTTTTTGCTCTCAAAATTCCTTTTGCTCAGTATCACTTATAACTTCCAAATGAACGTTATTTGTAGCATAGCACGATCGCAGGAAATGTAACAGTTAATTTACTCTAATATAGAAATAAATAAATGAAAAAAAATCAGGGGAATAATCGAATGTAGCTTGCGCAATATGTTCGTGCTTTAGTTTTGTCGCGTTTGATTTTGTTGAATTTCTTTATTTTTTATTAAATTTTTTTAAGTGTTGAAGTTTCATAGTTTGCTTTTTAATATTTTAAGATCTGTTGTTAACCTAAGTAGCATAAATAAAATTCATTTAAATTGATTTACTTTTAGACAGTTTTTTGGGCAAAAAATTGTGAGTTGTAATTCGGTGCTATTGTTTTGTCCGACACTGTATGTACATACGATTAAATAAAAATAAAAACAGCATAAGGAAAAGGTCATATGTACGTTTACGAAAACCCCTGAAGTAGATGCAATGATTGCTGTATAGCCTGTTTCCTTAACTTGTTATTTGAAATGGGATAAAGGAATGATGATGCCGAAAAGCTCATAAACCGCACCAAAAAGTCGCTCTTTATGCATGCATCAGCTTTTCAACAATCACACTTAGATTCAAATTTGCCCAAATGCGGCAATTCTTCGCACAATTCTACCGATGGTGGACAGATTTGGTCGATTTTGCTGACCAAAACTATCACGAAGTGCACGAATTTTGTTTTGATTTGAACGTCCAATTTTGTAAAAGGTTTCAGGAATTTTAACGCGCTTCTCAATTGGTACCTGTCCATTGCTGAATTTGTCAAATACTGAATCGAAGAAATGTCAAATTAAGTTGGACAAAAAAACTTGACGTGAAATTGTGACTCACAAGTAACACTGTTTCGTGCGGTTGGATCACCTTTAATTTAGGAATGTTTGCTTTCATGGCCTTGAAAATATTGCAGAAAACCTTCCATGAGCAAGCTACATTTATCGAAAACAAAAGTTTATGTGTTACAAAATGTTGAAAGAGGTTCTATGAAGTGTTGAAGGCCAGGACGACTATCGATATCCACTGATAACGAAGAAGGAATTGGAAGAATAATATTGATAATATTGAATTGGAAGAAATGTTGGTGCAGTTCTCGGTGTTTTTATTCATGCAATCACTTCAAAACATTAATCACAACATCATTTTGAGAAATTTACTCGGAATAAGTTATTGAAAAAGCAGAAATTCATTATTACATCACACTTCTGATTGCCAGAAGAAAGGATGAGTCGATGGCCGCAACACTCATCACAAGCTGTCAAGAATTGATCAATTAAGGAGAAAATAATAACGATTTGTAGTTACCGAAATGTTAAATTGTACAGCGTCTCTTACAAGCCCAGGTCCACCCCGGACTGTAGCGCCACAAGAGGAAGAAGAAGCGTCTCTTACACCACCTCACGAAAATATGGACTATAAAGTGTTCCTTCCTTATTCAATTATGCAATCAGATAAATTTGAAACAATTTTCCTTTAGACTGCAAATTTTGTTATATCACATTATATACTACTAGTACTTTTTTATGTACAACACACCTTACTTTCACCTCTTAGCGTATTTATAACCCTGTTGCATATAATCAGAAATCAAATATTATAGGGGCGAAAAACGCCTTTCAAACCCTTAAAAAATCCATACTCATATGTATTCAGCTAAGTTGCAGTGTGTGTACAAAATGGAAAAAAAACGTTGAGGAAATTTTGTTTTTTTGTATTTTACATATCCCTTTCGAGTTACTTGTAAATGTATTTAATAAGAATCAACAATTAATTCAAAGGGGTGAACGAGAGTATGAATTGACATAGAAATAGTGGGGAGAACCCCGCTTTGTTAACAGTCAGGCTTACATGTGTCAGTGACCATGACTTCTTGGTTAGAATCCCCACATGGCCTGTGGCTCTTTGTACTCTGAATGATGCTTGACTGTTATGAGAATTTAATTTTATGGGGAATATGGTATAATTCCATTTCGTATTATTTTCCAAGAAATGGCAATGTAGGCTGGGATATATTAGAAAGGGATTTTGTTTCTTCTTCAAATTGAATGAAATAAAAGCGGAGGGTTATGCGGAAACAGTGCTGGCAACAAGTAATGGGGCTTTGAATCTTTGCAACAAAATTGATTTAAGCTTGCCACGATGTTTCAAAACAAACTCTTAACATTACCTCTCAATAAGTATTCTTTATTATAGTAATTTTTAAGAAGATAAAATTCGGTAGATTCTCTTTAGTAGTTCAGCATACATCTGCTGCGTAAAGAGATACTTAGAATTAACACAGAGAGAACGTAGTGTTCTGTATGCTCTGTGATGGATGTATGTAAAAAACAAGATACTAAATGGGGGAAGAGAATCCAATAATAATATTGTAATAACAATAAAAAAAGTTTCAGAAGAGTGCAATGAGATGGTGAATTTCACTGCACATACGAGAAAGCTTATCCGTTTACAGAAATATCGTCAGAACTTTCTTGCATATGAAACTAATCAGAAGATGGCACACGTATATAGGTTACGGCTTGTTAAAAACAACCAAAGGTATTGTTTAAATTATTACTAAAAAATGAATTATTTACACGAAAACTGTTGGTAATCTTGTGTCATCAGACGGCTCTAAAATATAATACCTCTTGAAATATAGCATCAATTGCATCTGGAAATACTAAAGCTTGTTTGAAATAGGACGCAAGCGCTTTTCTTGTAAAAATGTATTTTGTTACTTTTAGAATGAGTAAAAATTTGAAATATAGCTATCAAATATTGTTTTTTTTTATAATTTTGAACGAAATGTAAGAAAGCGTCGCATGCTGGACAAATTTGTAAAAATGTCCACTATAATTGCCATGCATCACTGGATCCAACTTAATCAAAATAAACAATGTATGATGGTGAAAATTGTGATCTAGCCAAGCCAGTGACATTGCTATGAGTGTCAATGGCGAACGAATCGGTTTCTTGTGGTCTGAGCTGACTGATATGGATATCGATGACATACGGTTCCAATAAAACAGCTTTTCATACCAGACTGTGCACATTACGAAGAATATTCTGCACGAATGATTTGAGGGCAGAATGCAGTAGGTGGATGCAGTGGTATGAAATAGTGACAAAGTCTGTACATTTAAAGGCATTTAAGCGACGGCGCTCTTAAATCAAAGTTCTCTGTAAAAAGAAATACGGTTGCTGTGGTGTGTCATAGTTAGTTAAAGTGGTGTGTTGAAAATTATTAGTTTTGTTTTTTTTTTTAAACAAACACAATTCGAAACATTTTTAGGTTACGCATAGATTTATTTATTTTTAAATGTGTGAAACTATTCCTAAAACTTCTATGCGAGTATTTTAACAACACTTATTTAACGAAAAGAAATTGAAAGAGATATATTTTAAGTGAATAATTTTGTAGTACATTAAAGTAGTTTTTCCTAACTCCAGTTAAGACACAAGTTTTTGATTACAACACCTTCGTAGAATGAATATATTATTCGCTGGAAGTAACGCTAACATTTTCAAGGAAAATCAACAGATTGCCTTAAGGAGGATTGGTTTGATACTCCTCTGTAAACCCTTTATGTACATTTTCAAAGTGAGTGCTTAAACTTGAGTTCAACTGAATGTGAATTTGAGTTTTGTTCGAAAGTTTACCTTGTACGAGATTCATAGTGCAACCTTTTAAAAATAACTAAGTGAAGATGAGTAACATATTTTCGAAAACATACAAGAAGTTTGTAGATAACTGACGCTGCAAATGGAAAAAAGGTTTAAAATAAAAGGCTTACAATAAAACAACCTTGATTCCTGATAGACATTTCGGGCCATAGTGTTAAAATGAAGATCTCATATATAATAAGTTATATAAAAAGACTTGGCAGATTTTTATCATTAGAAAGATTTGGTGTCATACACTTCTGGAAACGCTTATCTAATTTTGTCAAACGAACGTGCGTTTGAAAGGTTACATGTCAGAGTAAATCCTTTGTAAAACCAGCAGTGTTAAAAATAGATATTGTGTTGAATATGATTGAAATTTTTGAAGAAACCGCTGCAAAAACCGTGCCGATTACGTTTCAGAAATTTCGATGTAAAATATGTATCTTGCACTAGTCAACCTGACACTGGAAAAATGAGTGAAATGCAACTAAGAATAAGCTCGGAACGGATGCCGTGAAAAACCAGCAAAGGACTAAAAATCGTGTGACAGTTTGGAATCATCTAAAACGAGCAGGCTACTCGAAGAAGCTCGAATCTTGGGTGTCACATGAATTAACGCAAAGAAATTTGATTGGAAGAATAACCATCTGAACAACGTGCGAAATTTAAAAAATGAAAGTGAAATGATATGAGAATATGAGAAACCCCAAAGCAAGCGATCATGGCCAAAGTCCGAGCAAAGACGACTTCAAAACCTGGATTGATGGAAAACAAGGCTAAATTCAGAATTTGATGGGATTCAATGGGTGTTGTCTCCTAATAGATCGTGGCAAAACGTTTAATCCTTTGCCGTCCACATTATGCCAGTCTGAAAGAAGCAGTCAAGAAAGAGCGGCCAGAATTGGGCAACAGAAAGGGAGTTGCTTGCAGTCATGACTATTCTTGATAACACATCCTGAAGTTTTGATACAACCACCATTATCTGCAACCACTGATTACTATTTGTTATCTGCAAAACTTTTCTTATAAAATTTACCAAGACCCGGAAACTGACATACAGATCATTAAAATTGATTATGTAGCAACAAAACACCTATTTAAAAATATATCAAAAAACCGCGGAGACTTACGGATATGACCTGATAGAGTGCATGGCGAATTTTACACAAATTTCGTGACCTGTACTTTGATGAGCACATACCGTCGGAGAAAAACGTGTCGTGAAAACTGATAAAGGCATCGACAGAAAATTGTTAAATAGAGTTTCTGGAGGTGTATGTACAAAGTTAAACGGTTCTTATATTTATTTTTGCGACATTAATTTTTAGAAGTGTCTGTTTACAAGGTGGGCATGATGTTTTCTTCATGAAGGTAGGAAAGACGCAAAGTGAGTTCTGTAAAGACAGATGTTTAGCGTACTGCCAAAATGCGATTGTACAAGCTTGTACAAATTTTGAAAATGTAAAGTGTAAGGCAGAGTTATAAAAAAACTGCACTCTTTTGTAATGCAGTCCCTGAATTCTTGGAAAGCATTCACTTGTAATCACTTGTAATTTAATTGAATTTACTTGATATTCTGGAATCGAACAATGAAGTCTTGATTCTAACAATCCTTGCGACCAGTCATTTGATTTGAAATCAATTGAATGAAAGTCTTTTAACTGACAGTGCGTTCATCGAAGGCTACAACTGAACGCAGGTGACTTTAAGGCGAATGGTAAAGACTTCACAGTAACTTCGGGGATTGCGCTGTCAGTCGAAAGACTTGCATTCAATGAATTTTAAATCAAAAGACTGGCAGTAGAGATTGCTTCAATCAAGACTTCAAATGATGATTGGCGGTCATATCTGTTGATCAAATCATAGTTTTTAAGGTTTTACTACCCTAGAAAAACACATCAAAAATCGTCGAGTTGTCAGTGGTGCATGTGAAGGGAATTTTCATTTTTATATAGCATTATTAATTGGAAGAAGATATGCTACAAGTACTTTTGTTTTCAACGATAATATGAAAACCAGTCTAGTCTAAAACTAGTTCAATTAAATGATTTTTGATTAAACTGAGCGTTTTCAGGATGGAGTTAATATACGGAAATCTTGTTTGTGTTCAGAAGAAGCAACTAAAAAATTAAGTATCTTTCATATATAATTTCTTGAAGTACATTCTAGAAAGTGCTGCTAATGGCGTCGTCAATAACTGGTTTATCAACGTTTGTCCTACTGACCAATTTTTGCACAAAATATAGTAGTTTTCATCGATTATCGAGATGGTAACAAAGGAAAACAAATAATTATATGCACTGTTGGCACACGTTTAATTGCACATTCCTTGTAACAGTTCTTTAGTTCTACATGCGCTGAGCAGATGGTATGTTTACGCCTTCGGCAACATTTTGTTCTGCATACTGCAGCTATGACTTCAGTTTATATATCTGTCTGCAGTATTGCTTGTAAAATGTGTTGTTTTTTCGAATTCCCCAATATAGGGACTTCCGACTTTATTTCTTCGAAGTTGTTACGTTCGCTATAACCAATGGAAAGGAAGATATCAAATCATAAATCATCCAAATCAAAGCAAAACTCTCTTTTGTTTCTCGTTTTCTGAACTATATTCATGACGTACACAGAAAATAATTAGAAACCTCCATCCTTCTTAAATGTGGAATTGTACCAAAGCTGTCATTGAACAAAGATTATATCCGTTTTTCATCGTGTGCAGGTGTATTTGTCTTTAGAAATGGATTTTTTTGTTCTCCCCGACGGCCTTGTGGAACGAATTACATGCGAAGGTCCCATGTTGGATTCCTGGACTGTTTATTCATTCATTTTCCTTGTCATCACCCCTTTTAAGTTGCTGACAACACTCAAAGAGTACTCGAATCTTGAAAAAAATCAATTTCGTTTGCAACTGATAAATTATAGAACTGATTTATTTTAGTTGATACGAGACGAATTGTGAAAAGAAATTTAAATGATGACTTTTCAAATTTTATGAGAAATTGATTGTTTAACGGCATCCTAAACTTATAAAATTTGGCATTTCGTTTTATTTGTAAAAAAGAAGATTATAATTCAATAGCCACAAATTATCCCTACCGTGGCGTAGTACAAAATCATTTGTAAAGATTTTATTTGAATGTTTGCCAATTATGATAACAGGTCGCACTACAAGTCGGACAAATCGTTGAAGAATATTAAAACTTACTACAAAAGCGACGATTCAAATGTAGACACGTTTAGATTTCAGATTTCAATGCATTTTTATTTTAAAACTCAATTTCTTAAATGCTAGACAAAAATACTTAAAGCTAGGTTACCAATATAGTCTAGTGATCTTAATTCTAACTGACTCTTCACGAGTACTCTAAGCTAATCTAGGATTTTTTTTCTTTATGCCTTTGGGGCTCTTATATCTTTTTAAATTCATGGCTCAAAACTAATTATATATTTTTTTTTATTACTTCAAGAAAATAAATGTAGACCCGTTACGCGTTGATTATGGTCATGATAATCGACCGACTACGCAAGCAACTCGTAAAATTGTTGGGGATTTTGAAGAGAGTGCAAGCCAAACTAATTTGTAAGGCCTGTACGAAATCCACGGTCTGTCGAAAATATTGCTGCTGTAAGTGATAGTCTTGTTGATTGCTCAATTTTATCGATTTCTCGACGATCACATTATTTGGTATTTTACATTTGCATCTTGATCCTGGTATAGTTCAACTTACGGAACAATTGAAGCCTGTTGATCACCTAAAAGGCCGCAGATACGTATCTTGAGCGTTAGATCTGACAATAATCGTTGAATTCCCGAATACCAGTTTCTTCGGTGCTGAGGCACATTTCTCACGCAGTGGGGATTTAAGTAAACAAACTTGCCGCATATTGGGTCAGAAAAAATACAAGCGAAGAGGCGCCGTTGCATCCAGACAAGTTGACAGTTTGATGTACTCATTCGTTCCTATTTATTTGAAGTTGACAATGTTCAAAGGGCTACGACCAATTCGGAGCAATATGGTTGAATGAGCATGGACTTTTTTTTTGAGGCGAAGGGAGATTATGAGTGCGGTTTTAATAAGACGTGGACAAAAAGCCACACAACACGATCAGTTATGGTTTTCTTGCGTAAAGTTCCTATTTGCGCATTTTGACGACGTCAGTTGCACACCAAGGTTCTAAAATTCGGCAACGGCAAAGTGTTAACGTGAAAAACTCGCTCTATACACTTCTTCTTCTTGTGGCGCTACAGTCCGGGGTGGACCTGGGTCTCAACCAACATGTCTCTCCAGCCAGCACGATGTTTCGCCAGCAGCCGCTAGTTGCCCACTACAAGTTGGCTGAGGTCATTCTCCACTTGTGTGCGCCACCTTATCCTAGGCTGTCCTCTGTTGCGTTGTCGGAATGGTTCAGATTCGAAGACTGAGCCATAAACTCTAGACGCATTAAATACCAACATAACTTAAGCAATGGTCGAATTTTATGTTATCTCAAACGAACTGCAGGCAGAAGAGAATGGAAAACTTCTGGGGGAGGGCATTTGAATGATATTCTTATTCAAACTTAATGGCAAAGTCCTATCTTTGTACAGAATTAAAATATTTATCAAAAATGTACCGCTGTGTGTGTTTTATTGGGCTTTACTTTTAACACCAGATGTCTCTTTTTCTAATTTATACTTTAACATTTCCCATATATTACGTTTTTTGAAATTAAAAATATTGATATTCAATTTGTAAAAATTAATAATATTTTTCTTATTTTTTGTTTTTTCTTTTCAGGCCTTGTCTGAATGCCTTCCAAAATAAAATATATATATTTGATAAAATCTTCCACGTCCAAGAATTTTTAAAATTTTTGGCAACATTTTTTTATTGTAATTTAATTATTGTGAATTTATAAAGAAGAAAAAAAAAAATAAACGTTGCTACTATTTGTTAATATAAAAGTCCAAGCAAAAACGATAAATAAAGTAGACCGTTATAATTTGCTTTTAAGCCAAGTAAATAATCGCATAACTAATAATTTAAAGGCTAAAGCCATAGACGATACAAAACAAATCATCGTACATTTTGCAGTTGCAAAGCAAACCCATTGGAATTAGTTAAATGCAATCCTTAAATATTTAGCAACTATCATGTGGCGAGTAGACAAATGCATTTCATAGAGTAGCCTATAATATTCAAATATTCGTCGGTCACGGGCATCGCGTGTAAACGAAACCTATCAGCAATTATCTAGCAGAAAACAAACAAACAATAAATTTCATTCAAAAACAAAACAAATACAAAATCTCTTAAACGAATAATTTATTTGAACATCCGAATCGAAGCCGGCTGTGTGTGTGAAGCTTGAAGTCTACTCAACTAGAATTTGGCATGAGCCATACGCCAGGTTTGAAGAAATATGAAGATAATGAGTGTAGTGGGCCAAGACCACCTGTTCCCGGAGAAGAAAGTCGCGTTAGAAAGGTTTGTTTGTCCCCTCCCCCTTTTTTTTTTGATTGCATACTTATCTGATGTCTATGAATGATGTTTAGATGACCGAAGGGGTCTCGGAAAGCTCGAAAAATTCCCCGCCATCATATTTGAACTGGGCACTGCGACTGTCGTATCTGCTCGAAGACAGAGATGGAGTTGAACTGTTCAAGAAGTACGTGGAAGAGGAGGCTCCTATTTATAATGATCATTTGAATTTTTACTTTGCCTGCGAGGGTCTGAAACAGCAAACAGACCCCGAAAAAGTAAAGCAAATCATTGGAGCCATATACAGGTAACAACCACTCCCCAAAATGCTCACTATTCAGACTAATTTGCTCTCTTCTAGATTTCTTCGCAAAAGTCAACTCTCAATATCGGAAGACTTACGGCGCACCATAAAGGCTGGCTTAAAAAATGAAATTCCACTTAGTCCCAAGATCTACGATCCCATGCAGCAGGATGTCGAGAAGACAATCAATGAACGTATCTATCCCACGTTTCTCGGTTCGGATATGTACATTGAGTATATTCAGCAAATGTCTGCGGTGCAAGAGCGCTTCAGTGGTGCCACATCGACCAGCGGGAGTAGTAGTAGTGCCAGTGGGATAGGGGGAAATGGTGGGAACGGTGGTGCTATGGGAGGCGTTCCGAAGAATCCTACACTCATCCCATTGTCTGCCTTAGCGCCAGGCACAAGTACCGGTGCACCGGCTGGCACATGTAGTGCCAGCGGTAGTGTATATGGCCCATCCACATCGGCTAGTTCAAGTGGGTCTGTTAGTGCGACTGATACCCTTCCGCGCAGCTCAACTCTTCCGACGTTACACGAGGACTCGGAATTATCGATATGTGATGATTTTGAGAAATTACGTGTCGAAGGTGGACGATCGTCGGCCGATATGCCGTTGCGCTTAACTAGAGACCTTTTGTTGGCTACACAGAAAAGAAGGCTGGAAATTCGACCTCCTGGGTGAGTGCCTGTAAAATTTATTTCAACTTTAGGTATTCCATTTTTTTTCTAGGATGTATTGTAAATATTTATATTTGCTTATACCTGTGTAATCACATATACCTATATATTGTGCTAAGTTATGTTTATTTCAATATTATTTCGAATTGCGTGTATTTGTTAACAGTTAATGTGCATCAATTAGCTTGTAAACAATTTCCTTCTTATTAAAGTCTCGAATTCCTTTTGTTATCAATCCTGAGAGCCCCTTCGGATGTTACGAACAAACACAGAAAACATATTTTTTGCTCCTACTGACATAAAGACAGAGTCGATAAGGGTATGACCGGATTCATTTGATGAATCTATCGTCTAGAGTAACTTGAAACTTTTATGAGAAATCAACATCGCAGATGTAAAAGTTGTCACTATATTACGTTTTACTATTTGATAATGTTTTACTGTTTTACTTTAATTTTTTTTTTTACTCAATTTCTAAGAGATAGGATTTAATGAAACTATTGCGTTAAGCTCATTTTGGCTTTTTTTTGGCTCATTTTTGGCAACAAACGGATTCAGCATCAACATTAACCGTCCCAGGATTTTTAAGATCGCGCTTCAAAAATCAAAACTCTGTTGATAATGATATCTCTGTTCTTATTCTTCCATGTTTCTGTTAGTAATGTTCCATTGTTGCCTTGGTATTTTTTGAGTTGTTTCTTAAGCGTTCAATTTCTGCCAATCTCTTGGTTCCGGGTTATTCCACATTGATCCTCGCTTTTCCAGAGAATCCGTTTTCATTGCCTAGAGACTCCAAAGTACCCTCTTTTATTTAAAATGTTTTCTCGACATGCAAATTAATTTAATTAATTTAATTAATTAATTTGCATGTGTGGGTAAATGCGTCGATTTCTACGTGAGAATCTTAGCTTCAAGTCTCGAATTGAATTTCAGTAAATATTGATGAAAAGTGTCTCGAATATCGCAGTTGTAGTCGACATTAGACTATAGGATCTCCTCACTCGAGAGTGATATTGCTATTGCGCCCTGCACGGGATGCAATTTAGGAAGCTAAGCCCTTGGCCCTTGTACATGAACTGTAGTGCTTGGGTTCTTCATAAGCAAACCATTTACAAAAAGGCGTTCATCAAGGACGGGAACAGGTCAGAATTATTTCGTGCTTCCTCTGGAACCTAAGGTGAATTCACAAGTACCTCCAAATCCTCCTTCCTGGTGCTTCTGGCGAGATTCATTAGATGTGCAAGGCTGGCATTGTTCTGAAACACAATTGCTCGCCTATTGGCAATCTTTTTCTGAGCGATTGTTTCATTCATTTTTTGCCGACAATACAGATTCAAATTAAGAGTTTTGCCATAGAAAAGTAGGCTTAGTAGAAGAACCACATCCAATCCTAATTAGCACACAGCAAGACATATCTAATCGTCGAACCCGGCTAGGCCAGAATTTGCATCGATGTGTGTCGTAAGTGATGCAGCTCAAAAATAGGCCGATATTCTTGCGATTCTACAGAGTTTGTTAATGCAAATACGGCTCATAATGTTCCTTAGCGATAACACACGTGGTGACTTTACTTCGGTCTTGCTCTTGTATCCAACCGTCTTCCAACGGTTATTTGTGCAATGGTTATCTCCTACACAAACTAGTTAGTGCTTAAAAGGCGGACATGCCCGTTGATAAAAATTCAGTAAGCTCTTGCCTTCAAAAGGAACCATGACGCGGCTTCTTTAGAAAGTACTCCTATGGTGTAAAGGGGACCTACAGTTTATTGCCAACTCGGAATGGCGAAATTTAAGAAGATTTTCGTAGTCCATTGAGTGTTGCCATGGAAAATTTAAGAGAAACATTTGGTCGAGGTATCGAACCTTAAGGATTCACTTGATTTTATCGACAATATTTGAAATATTGCCCCAGGCAGAGAGTGGAACATATGTACTCACAATTACCGAAATAGAACCGGCAGAACCGCATAATTTTTTTTAAGCGGCCCATTAGCACAACTTTTTTGTCCCCACTTTGGTCGAAGCAGCGGTGGTGGTTTTCGCCACAATCATGATAAAAATTCGAGACACGGCAGTTCTTAAACATTCCTTTATGACGGATATGGAACGAATTTTGAAATGACGGATGGAGAGCGAAGTTTGAAATGATGTTGGTTGGCTACACAATATTCTGTGAAGGTGGAGATATGCGCACTGCCCACACCAAGAAATCGGCTTGTAAACTAGCCTATTTCCACAACAGGTTACACCGACCAAAGTTTCGTTACAAGTGTTCTGGTTATGGGCCGCCTTTTAGGTGATTGTTTAAATATCCGACTAGCTTACATCTATGCCTACGCTGTGTCTATTTTAAACCCGCGCTCCAAAAAAGCTGAGTGTTAAGTATCTGTTTGTTACATTGATTTTCTTATAGGATTCATTTTGACTCGGTCGCCATTACTAAAGCAAATAATGTCAACGGACATCACTCATGCCTTCTGATGTTACTATTCGCCACTCGATGTTTATGTTTCTCTTATCTGAACAAATAAACCGAAATTCGCGTCGAAAATTAATCGTATTTTTTTTGTTTTACCGGTTTTTTCACGACACGTTTTGCTAATGTCGCTCAAAAAGTATTAATTGTCTATCAAAAGCTTTCCCCTCTGTTATAGGACAACAGCAAGCACAACACGAGTAGTTGCTGAAGAAGCTAAGTCTTGATCCATTTTTATTTTATAATTGACGAGCGCTAAAGTGATTATTTAGTATAGAGGAAGAGATGGAAAGGAGGTACCGGTGCACATTGGTTTTAAATGCCATTGTGCACTACCAAACTTTTGTTCCGCCACACACTACGTACATTCTATATTTCACGTGCAATTTTCCACCCAGCCAAGAACAAGGAGACTTTTGAAAAGAACACAACAAAGCTGCTATCTCTCTCTCTGACTGACTTACACAACATTCAAGATCATCATCTACAATAGTTTTTAATTTTATGTTAAAAATGTTTCCTTCCCAAATTTTGTTTATATCTACTCTTTAATAATTTTATTTATTTTTAATTTTTATAAATATTTTTTTTCTCTTTCCTTTTTATGTTCCTTTTTTATGTCTGTACACAAACAAAACAAAAATAAATACAAATGCATTTGCATTGCATACTCAACAATTGCATCTGCACAACATTCACATGACATCACGTCTGACCATATTGTATTGAATTGAATGCAATTTATCGTGTGTTACTGTTTTCTGTGTGCCAATTTTGAATAATCAATAAACTCTTTGGAAATGCATGGACAAATTCATCCACTCATTCAAATCACAAAACACAAAAAAAAAAAATATCCCGATTATGAAAAAAAAAAAAAATTCCTGCATGTAGAGCCCATGGTTATGTGTATACAGCAAATCCAAGCACCTCATATATGCCTAACTCAAGGGTCGACTCGGAAAGAGCAAGTGTAAGTTCCGGTGGACGAACCGATTCCGATACGATGTCGCTTTCAAGTTGCTCGATGTAAGTATTTGCACACACCTCTTACTTTGTTCTAATCTTACCGTATCTTATCGTAGACGTTTGTATTTGTTTCGATGGCTATAAGCAGTGTGTAATTATCTTGGAATACATTTAACTGATTTTTTGTTTATTTTCTCTTTTCCGTTTTGAAGGGATGGTCGTCCTTACATTCAGAGGAGACATAACTCCTCGGAAAGCAAGGCAATACGGCAAAGCGCTTTAGCAAATAAGGAAACCAACACTTTTCAAGTATGATGAATGCTGTAGCCAGTTATGAGGCGAATAATACATGAGTGATTGTTGTTCTTTAGGTTATACCGCGAACTCAGCGACTGCATTCGAACGAACATCGTCCACTGAAGACGTCGGAGTTGGTTGCGTTATTAATTCCAAAATTAGAGGAGGTTAAACGAAAACAAGACTTGGAAGATCGAGCAAGACTTGAGGTGAGATATATTTTTCAAATGTTCCATTAAATTTACGAAACATAAGAGAAACAAGCTTATGGCCTTGTGAAATTGATCAACATTGGGGGAGCGATGAGCCGGCGTACCTTAGCCGTAGCCGACCAATATTAACCGCCTCTCTTCCTCACATATGCAAAAAGATTCTTAATCCCATCATTTCTAATTTTTTTTAGCGTTTTTCGGACGAATCCATTCCATCGAGTGACAGGCTTGCCAGTGATCGTGCATTTGCGCAAGCAATATGCGAAAAATTCGCCCTTGACGAGGACAATGATCAGGATATTCTCGATCAGCATGTTTCACGTGTCTGGAAAGATCAAACTCCGCATCGGTCCCCAGGTACAATGTCACCATGTCCTCCACTACCAACAAGAAGGCGCATGACACACGAGTCAGAAATGTTAAGCGATGGTCCCATTAGTATAAGTATGTCATCTGTGCTAATTTTATGATCTGTTGTTCTATTGTAGAACTGTTTACTTTTCAGGTGGACACTCAATGAAACATTCAAAGTCAATGCCCGATCATAGTTCCTCCTCAAGGAAGCTAACCAATAAATGGCCTTCCATATACACTGATAGTGGAATTAGTCTAATCTCAGCCGATACTCTTATGAAGTACAAAGACTCCAGGTAAGTTCAGAATCTTTTGTTTGTTTGCTTAAATTTACTGAATTGGGGTTTTCTTTGTGTTTAGCGTGCGATCTGGTTCAAGTACCGCCTCACAATTAGAGGAGGCAAAAAGAAGACTGGAAGATGAGACCCGTCGGTCTCGTCGTTACTCACAACAACATCCTTTGCCACCTATGCAGGCTCAATCAATGAGCAGTAGTAGCAGTGGTAGTAGTAGTATACATCATCCACCACCGTTGCCGGCTAAACCACAGGAAACAACAACAGTTGTTTTCTCATTCTGTGATGAGGAATATCCATATCGAACTAAAATTCCTGGTACTCAGCCAACGTTGAAACAGTTTAAGGATTATCTGCCAAAAAAGGGAAACTTTAGGTATGTCCTCAATTTTCCACTTTCAAATTTTCCATCTAACGGTGATTCTTTATGAGTAGATTCTTCTTTAAAACCCATTGCGAGGATCCCGATAGTCCAGTGATCCAGGAGGAGATAGTTAATGACTCTGATATATTGCCCTTGTTCGAGGGCAAAGTAATGGGTCAGGTCAAGCCATCCGATTAGATATTAAGTTTCTTTTAGTCAGTTTTCTACACATAACATTAAAAGAAATCTAATCTACCAAGAGAAACATAAAAACAAAAAACAAACAGAACACAAATTAATTTAACAGCAAACAATATGCAATTTATAGATTAAAGCAAAAACAAAATAAAACACAAACAAAAAATCGCAATTAACAAACGTTTAAAATAACAACAAAATCAATAAAATAATATTTAGTGATAAATTGTAATGTGAAGAATTGTAAAAAGTTGTATTTTTTAAATTTTATAACAAAAGAAAAACGAGAAAACAAAGTCACAAATATAACAAAACAAAAAAAAAACAGAAAACAAAAAAGAGACGAAGAAAAATCAAAAACAAAAAAAAAAATACTAAACATTTTATATTTCATAAGATGCAGATTAACAGTATACACGAAGTAAAGGCAAAAAAGGAAGGAAGAAAAACACACACACACACACTCACACGAAAATATTGCAAATATTTTTGCAAACGACAAACGAACACACGCAAACAAAGTATGTAACTTATTTTTTCATTGTTTTGGTGCAAACTCATACCTAAATTGTCATAGAGAAATAGAGCAAGAAAAACACAGAAAAACAAAATGAATTAGCGAATGAAAACAAAAAACAAAAACAACTAACTCAGTAGTAGTAATGCATACATTAACCATCCATCGGGAGGGGAGTTCGGATCGGAACAATAGTCCCTTTGTCTAGATTTATTCTTTTTATTTAATTAACCTTTCAACGTTATTCAGTCACGTTGTTCAGTGAAGAAAAGATCCTGTTTTTTTTTTTTCTTCTCTGCTTACCCAAAGACAAAGCCTAACCCCTACAAAGTGTAGTGACGAAGAGGACCCTCACAGTGTTTTTAAATCAAATTCGCTCTATTTGTAAAAGTTTACAGCGGAGGTAGTAAAGTGCCCATGAATATTATAAATGCATATTCGCCGAAGACAATGTTGGGGGCTAAGTAAACTCTCTAGACCATGCGTTGCACATAGAACCAAGAAATTAACACCAATTCGTTATTATCCTACATGTCTACGTTAAAAGTGAATAAAAGAAAGGTTTTATAATTTAACTCTCCCAAGTAGACAAGGAAATTCCTCAATACAGAAGAACATGAAATCAATCTGACCAACTTTAAGTACGTCAGCACGCCGGAAGTAAAAACTGTAAAACCCTTTTTTAACGAAGCACCCAACGCCACCTGACGTGTAATTTTCGTTTGAATTAGCAATACAAACTTACTACAGTCTTATTGTATTGGCTTGTAGCAGAAAATAAAAACCTCCGTACGTACGCAGATGGTCAAAGAGATAGGGGTGAACGAGGTTTCTTCCTTCTGTTTATTTTCTTTGTTGAGTGTGGATTGTATTCTTTCTCTTTTGACTATCAAAAATGTTGACTGGGTGGTCACCGTGGTGTACACACTCCAAGGTTTCATGTTCGATTCCCGGACGGAACGCCTCGCATTTCTTCACGACACTGAATAGTTTGAGTTTCTGAGACCACTCAAAGAGTGCTAAGTGTCTATGAAAAGCTTCTCAAATATCCCCGTTTGAAGTCGGAAAATACTGTAGGTCCTTTCAACTCGTGAGAGAACAGTAACACGCGCAACATGGGTAGTTGTAGAAGATAGACCCTGGTCCCTTGAAAGCTGTAGTACCACTCAATTATTATTATTTGAATTTTGACCCTTAAATTGAGAAATTTAAGTCTGAAAGAAATAAAACATATGAATCAATATTTTGCTGGTCCTCCTTTTGATTCGGCTCAGTCTGTTACCCACTTGGCACTGATGAAACGCGTCTTAGGTACTTGATTCATTATAAAGCAATCACTCTTTGATTATTCGCGCTATAAGTTCGAAGTCGTTATTCGTCTTAGATTATCCAATTCGACCAGAAGTCTAACTTACTCACCGATTGGTGTAGGTTTGCCTTTAGGAATCCAAGATAAATGAGCTGCTTTATCTTTAAGCACCAGATGCCATGCATCCCCAAAGAAGAACATTTTTTCCTCTGTGTTTCAGCGTGCTTCGCAAATTCTTTCGATGCATGTCTGTTCCTCTTTTTCTTTATACTTTGGAGGTCGAAACTATCGAATGTAAAAATTGTCTTTTCCGATAAATGTTGGGCGCATGGGTGCAAATGGTCTTGTTCCAAAAAACATAATGAGCCAAGTCAAACTCTCTTCGTTTAACCCTGTTTGCATCACCAAAAGGTGCTTATTTTTCGGGCAGTTCTGAAGAAATGAGCGTTCCACTTCAGCATCCTTTAAATTGTGCATTAACTGACCCATTTTTTCATATTTGTTTGAAACTTTTTCAACAATGTTTAGCTGCTGGTTTTCGGAAATGTACGAACAGAACTACTCGTTCTTTTCTCTCATTTGAGGCACGCAGTTGGGTAGATCTTTTGGAATAATCCTCATTTCCTGTACTATTATGCAGGTTGATTCAACGTGAGGTTTGATGATAACCTAAGAGATTACATATCCCCAGAGAAAATTGTCCAAAGATGTGATCCACGCTTCCATAGCAATAAGTGAAATCAGGTGCTTAAAATGATTTCGCAACAAGTTCGTTATTCCGCGCGTTGTATGGCTCATAGTGCCCCATTGTTGAAACCAGAGTTCACTTCAAAGAACGTTCTCGGTGGACCTCACACGTTGCTTGAAAACACAAGTGGGATGACTTAAAGAGCGGCATACCTTGTAGGTGTAACTCTAAAATTGACAAACTTCTACTTTCTTAGTTCTTTCTTAGTCCCCCCCTTTGATTTGTCTGTCATGAAATGCAACATTCAACTTGCATGCCTAAATCGCAACAATGTGATCATGCGCTGGCCATGACACCTTCAATAGAAAATATGGATGTGTTTCTATACGCATATAGATAAATGAAAATCTGTTCGCGTCTGCCAAAATGCATGTACAATGTCAAATGAGCGTGCTCACGAGAGAATACAAAATTTTCCCACACACGTGCTTTGCAAAACAGCCAAAAAACGAATTTAAGGTTGGCCACCACCATAGAGGTAGGCGCAATTGATCAACTAGAATAAAAACAGAAAATATGAGCACCTAGTTTTGCTTAAGTGTACATCTGCATGCAGTTCAAAAATTTCCTAATTTGTCATCTAACCTTCATGCGAGAACTCGTTCCTCCACAAAAACTATAGCAAACCCGAAAGGGGTCATTGTTCTTCCTGCCCATTGGCTCATACCGTCAAAGGCAAATCTCTCTTCTTCATACCTCGTAAATCCGCAACTTCCCGTTGATCCACAACCCGGAGAACACTCTTCCCGATGGCTTAAACATTAAACAAATTGAATATAAAACAAATTAACAGTGAATATAGAATTCTTTTGGTTTGTTAACATTTTTTTTTTACATCTGATTATTTTTGCTTTATTTTGTAACGTGGTCTCTTATGTATTATTATTTTTGTACTTCTGTTTTGTTATTGTATACTTTCTATTACATTATTATAGTATTTATGAATAAGACGGACTGCCTGCAATAAGTTTTGTTAATAATATTGAAGTCCAATAATGTTAACAAAATGATATTCATTTTGAGAAATAATCAAAACGTAAATATAATTAAAATAAAACAATGAAATAATAAATAAACAAAACAAAAACAACAAAAAAATATTCATGTTATTTTTTTACAATTAACAGTTTAAATTAATTTTTAATTTTTAACCGAAACAATGTGTAATTAATATATAATTATTAAACTACTATAATTAACACATAAATAAAAATATATATTATATACATGAAACTGTGTCGTAAGGAGACAGGACGAAGCAAGATGGAAGAAATGAAATAAAAATACATCTTTTTATTTATTTATATATACATTGATATTTTTTTAAGTCAAAGAAAACAAAACAAAAAAAAAACGAAAACAAAATGCAAAAAAAAAAACAAAAAATGGGAAAAAAAACTTAAATATTATATATACAATTTTATTATTTTTAATTCAAAAAACAAATAGAATTAATGAAAAGTAATTTGAGGATTTGTTTTTAATTCGGTTTTATTTTCTTTACTGGCCTGCACGTAGTTAAGGATTTCCCATAAGGGGAAATTGAACGCCGGCCCGATGGCCAGCCGAACGGTTCACTTTCCTTCAAAGGACTCTCACGTCAACTTCTTGATTCGATTTATTACGTGTTTAAGTTACAAACGACTCAATCTCATTGTCCCACCTTACTGGCGACCGTTGCCTCTTGGCTTCAATCACTCAAGCCAGCATCGTAACTTACAATTTGCATTATCGGTTAAAAGAACAATTCACGGTATCTACTTTTTGAAATGCAAATGTTGGCTATGACTACGTCTTAAGCGGCCCATTCGGAAGCTTAAATTTTGGGGAAGTCGATCGAGCATAGGGACTAGGATCTCACGCTGGTAGGAATAACCTAAAGAAGAAAGTCTAAAGTTGTCATATCGCACGATGTAGGCCGCCAGTTAACCATAGCAAATCGTGAAAATTAGTGCGCACCAAAATGATTTCTCAACAAGTCTATTGTTTCACGCGTGTAGTGCCCTGTTGTTGAAACCACGGAGACCATGGAATTGAATTCCAGGACGCACATAATCCGTTTATGTGGTCAAGATACTGAGAGCCAAGAAGAATCGATTCCTCACGGTCTGCAAAAAAAAAAAACAAAAAATGGGAAAAAAACTTAAATATTATATATACAATTTTATTATTTTTAATTCAAAAAACAAATAGAATTAATGAAAAGTAATTTGAGGATTTGTTTTTAATTCGGTTTTATTTTCTTTACTGGCCTGCACGTAGTTAAGGATTTCCCATAAGGGGAAATTGAACGCCGGCCCGAAGACCAGCCGAACGGTTCACTTCCCTTCAAAGGACTCTCACGACAACTTATTGATTCGATTTATCACATGTTTAAGTTACAAACGACTCAATCTCATTGTCCCACCTTACTGGCGACCGTTGCCTCTTGGCTTCAATCACTCAAGCCAGCATCGTAACTTACAATTTGCATTATCGGTTAAAAGAACAATTCACGGTATCTACTTTTTGAAATGCAAATGTTGGCTATGACTACGTCTTAAGCGGCCCATTCGGAAGCTTAAATTTTGGGGAAGTCGATCGAGCATAGGGACTAGGATCTCACGCTGGTAGGAATAACCTAAAGAAGAAAGTCTAAAGTTGTCATATCGCACGATGTAGGCCGCCAGTTAACCATAGCAAATCGTGAAAATTAGTGCGCACCAAAATGATTTCTCAACAAGTCTATTGTTTCACGCGTGTAGTGCCCTGTTGTTGAAACCACGGAGACCATGGAATTGAATTCCAGGACGCACATAATCCGTTTATGTGGTCAAGATACTGAGAGCCAAGAAGAATCGATTCCTCACGGTCTGCGCGTACATTCTCAGCTTCAACTCCTATAGTCTTTTTACTACGTGCTAAATGTGGTTTAAACGAATGAGTATCATCCACTTATGTAAACTTAGACTCAAATTTGCTAATGGTGTTGGCAATAGTGGCTTCATTACCAGTCTATAAAATCCTCCCTGTCGTTATATGTGATGGACTTCTGACCCGGAAAGTTGACCAGATTTTCACACTGCGGCAGTTCCCGGAAAAGACCTGAAATACAAATCAACACAAACCGCCTATTTGTCGATTTTAAAGTAGCATGTGACAGCTTGCGATGTTACTAAAAGCGGATGAGGAAGCGAGGAAGACTTGTCTTTCGAGCGAAAAGTTTTTCGTGCAATTTTTTGTCCAGTTTGCGTTGACGGTGTCTGGAGGAGAAGAATCAAAGACGAACTCTATAGGCTGTACGGCAACATGCGCCGTTAGGTCTTGTAGAGATTGTGGAAACCACCGCTCCAGTTAGAAAAGACATCGAATCCAAGCCATTGGGACAACACAACAGCCTAGGTTGAGATGGCGCACACGAGTGAAGAAGGACCCCAACTAATTTGGAGTGGGCAATTAGAGGCAGCTGGCGAGATATCGTGCCAGCTGGAGAGGCATGTTGGTTGAAGTCTAGGTCCACCCCGGACTGTAGCGCCATGGAAAGAAGAAGATGATATGACAGCATGCTTAGCAACGAGCTATAATTTGCCATATCTAAACTTTGTGTTTCTACCTTTTCTACTTGTCAGATTGTGTAGGATGGTGATGGAGAACTCCCCTTCAAGGTTGGTAATGAACTCACCGAGACTCTCGATGTCCAACAAAATTTTTCAACAAGGCGTCGCGCTGTGATTCTTTCGAGACCATCCTTGAGGAGATCGTTCAACATTCAAAAATCAATAAATAAATCAATAACCAAATCGAACGATCTTCCAAAAGTTCGTTCAGCTACTAACGCGGATTACATTGACGTGATAGGACGAACACCGCGACATGAGCCGTTTGCTTGGATTGAAACGGAAACGAGTAAAATGGGTATGGCGGTGAACGAGGAAAAAACATAGTATATGCTTTCATTAAGGACGCACAACGTCGATTTCGGGGACAGAGCGTCACTGGCTGTAGTAGCCAAGCACTTCGTCTACCTCAGCTCTGCGTAAAAAAGAGACAACAACATCAGTGTCAAAATCAAACGTAGAATCAATCTTTCCAACCGCTGTTTCATTGGGCTTAAGAGACAATTGAGCACTCTCTCGAAAGAGATTTGGCTTTGTTTAACAGATTGATCGTCTATGTACTGGTTATGGTGAAAAAACTTGGACATCATTAAAAGCGCATGAGGAAGCCCATGGTATCTTCGAAAGGTAAGATTTTTGTTCCGTCTTTGTCGATGGTATTTAGAGCAGAAAATTCAACGACGAACTCTATAGACTGTACGGCGACGTGCGTCTAGTCCTGCGTCTGAGACTAAAAGTCTTAACATGGCTCGGCCGTATAGAGGACGAAGACATATGTAAATATTTAAGTGTTTGAATAAGAGCTCCTGGGACTCCGCAAAACCGCTTGACTTCGATTGAAGTATTACACTAAACAACTGATGAAAGGCTGCAGAGACGTGTTTGTTGAGACCAAGGACCACCCACTTAGAAATTATCAATTTCTTTCTTTTTCTCTCTCTCTCTCTCTCTCTCTCTCTCTCTCTCTCTCTATAGTGTACTATGCATACGGTCCGCATTGCTGTATCGTCCAATGAACGAAAGCACATAACAAACTATTAACAATGGTTAGACGGATAGACGAAATCCTTGCCTCGAGTAAATATTTGAAGAACATTTTATAAATTCATTGGTTCCTTCCCAAAAAATCTTGGTAATTAATCCGGGAACGGGAACATCTAATAATTGAGTAACACCCACCCCCAAGGGACCAGGGCCTAGCTTCTTCAACTACTGCGCGTCGTGCATGATACTGTTCTCTCACGACTAGAAGGGACCTTTAGTTTTTTGCCGACTCCGGAGGCGAGTTTTAAGAAGCTTTTCATAGACAATTAGTACTCTTTGAATGTTGTCAGCGACTCGGAAGAGGTGGTGCCGTCAAAAATGCTAGGTGTTCCGGGAACAGCTGCTATGTTTTATTTGTTCTCTGCGTAAATGGTAGCAGCAATTGTTTTCTCATTGTGTTGTTGGGTCTATGAGGAGAAGGACATCTGTCGAAGGAACTGTGATCTATGATCCTCCGGCAGATGTAAAACATAGACCGATACATACATACAAAAGACCGAATATCTACCTGCACAGATGCATTGTTTACCTTTGACCATTAAAACAAAAACACAACCAGGTATAGCTTTGGTCATTTTATTAATATAGTGTTCATATGTATATTTATACACAAATATATATATATATATAAATATTGCATACCTATTGTAAATTTATATATGTTAAAAATCGCTGCGACATTATGTACAAAAAAAACTCATTTCCTAATCTTACAATTAATCTCTGTGGGTGTATGCTCACATTTGAACTTGTTAACTGCCTTCCGAATGTACCTGTTCGGTATAAGTGACTCTGGATCAATGTCCCCCTCCAAGCACTCTGGACACTCGTTATTTGTTGACTCTATGATTTTATTTCGAATGCAATTGTCGCAAAATGTCCCCCCACAGCAGGAAATCATAACTGCATCCACAAACACCTCGTAACATATCGGACATAGTAAGTCACTTGGAGCCTCGGACCAGTTTTGATCAACATGTTGCCTCACGGGAAATGTGTTCTCCTTATTCTGCTGAGAGTCCGTGCTCAGGAATGATTTTGGTATACCGGCTTTACCTCTTGGCTGTTTCGGTACCTTTATCGTCACAACCGGGCAATCCTTTATCCAATGTCCTGAGAGATGACATTTATTACACCGGTAATTTGTTGGCGCCTTAAGCGATGTCTTGCTGTATTTGGATGGACTGTAAACAGATGTACTCTGCTTCATCATAACTTCGATTTTCTTCTCCTCGCTTATATTTAACTTTGACAAGTCGAAAATTGTTTTGGCAATTCCATCTTCGGTCTTAGATTTGCTGCTGGTGATGCAGTTTGTTTTAGAGGTCAGCACTCCTTTGGTAACATTTGTCTTTTTAGATTTTGGTGTCCTCGGCACTCTGGATATTACTACTGTGGTGTTTTTGGGGATTTGGTCGTCTAGTTTTTTATATTCTTGTTTTGTTTCAGCGACCACCACCTTCAAATCGTCCTCAGTAGTTAGATGTTTCTGTTTGAATACTTCTCTTTTAAAGTCTCCCAGAGAAATCGAGTTCCCGGTGAAAGTAATTGTGTCGTAGTTTATTGTGTTTTTGAATTGGTATCTAACTGACATTTTTTATTTTGAATTTTTAAAAGAAAACTGAACAAAAAGAAGCTTCCGGAAATGTTCGCTCTCCAACCGACCGAAATCAAATGCAATTAACGAAGATTTTCGAATGGCAAGCGTCAAATGTCATCAGCTGTTTTATCTAACGTAACCAATACGAGTTGCCGCCGTTCACGTTTTTGGTACTTCTATTTATTATAACAAGTTAAATACCAGGAAATAATTGTTTTTAGAGTTTTCTTGCTACCACTGTTAATAGAAATGTTTTTCTGCCCGATAAATTCATTTTTTTTACGTGGTGGAGGTTTGGTGCAATTACTTCTCCTTAAATCTATAAAGCGCAGCCGTCGAAGCCCGAACGCGCTATTGCCAATTGGATACAGCATTACCAATTGATACAGCATTGTCAGTGCAGGCATTCCTTGAGGTTCAAATCAAACTTGCAAGTTTTATAGGAAACAAATACAAATGTAAAATTGCACATTATTGTAGCTTTAATGTATTATATAAGATATTTACCATATATATGTACACTTTTCATGTGGCCCGATTACGTGCAAAAATATCAAATCCCCGCTATTAAAAATGTAAGCTTACCTTTTCACTCAGTAGTAGTAGTACAATAAGGAACGTATCTGTCACCGTAATTTTAAATCTAGTACAATATCAAAATGCTAAAATCAGCTGTCGGCGTTTTCATCCGTCATCGGCCAATTTTATACAATTCCGGTGAACAAAATTTATTTTTACTTTAAAGTCAAAAATTACGAAGCTCAACGAATTAAAATTCTCTCTACCACTCTGCAGCATTTCCAATTCGACAAAAAATGTCCGATGCCCGTTTAGAAGCTGTCCCACTGGTTGACATTGATGAGGGCATCTTCAAATACGTCCTCATAAAGGTATACGGCAAAGAGCAGAACGATGGAACAGAGCCAAGTAAATTAATTGTCCGCGGATATTCGGATGCCGAGTGGCACTGTAAGTAATCAAAACAACTTCACGCACTTCTTCTTCATCAATATAAATTTATTCAGATAGAGTCTCTGCATAAAAAAAAGGTATTGCAGCCCCCTAAGTTGTACAAGTGATTTACTGCTTAAGACAGTCTTATAAGTTCGAAAATAATTAACAGAAGAATACAATTTGACCTAGTTAACTTATTGGCTAGTTTTCCCTGTGTATGTCCACCTTGACGGAGGTGGAATATGGTTTCTGTGCAGCCTCCGCAACCTCCTCTGCCTTGTGAGAATTCGATGCACTAACACTGTTGTCGATGGACGCTACATCGTTACTACTGACTTTTGAATTTTTCCTACTCGCTGATGAAACCTTTGACAGGAACTCTTCGAATATCTTATCAGAATTCCGTCTCTTCTCTTGGGAATTGAACTCCTCACCCACATAGCCGAGTATGAAGGGTAACTTTAATGATATATCACCACCTAGTGCGCTTAATGTTAATTTAATCTTAATGTAGTATGTTACATAAATGGCGAAGACGTTTCGCTCCTTGGCCGCCGAATCCTGGAGCGTACTGGACGCGAGTTTGTAGTTGTTGATTGCCGTTGAGTCTGCCACTGAGTGCGCGTGAGGAAATTTTGACTCTACTGCAATCCAGTTTTTTGTTGATCCTAGAAAGAAGACGAAGTTTAAGGGTTCTTCGTTTGGGAACACAGAGCGGACTCACCTATGGTTGGAGTGATTTTGTATGTGCTGCAGAAAGTGTCATTCGCCTTGACATGGTTGTTGTCGATTATTTCCCCAACGATATTCTTAAACTTTCCATTACTAAACATACACACGTCTACATGTTGCACTGCAAATATCTGAAAAAATAGACCGGCCACCATTAGGCAGTAGGAAAGGAGGAAGTTCTTCAAAATATTACCTTAATCTTGCGAACTACTTTTCGGCTACTATTTCGTATTTGTACTTTGACGCTCAGAGCCTCCCCGTGCTTGTAAGCACTCTTGTCTAACGACGATTTCAAACTCACATTCCCTTCCGTCCACAAAAAGGGCTTCTCGATAAAACTCTCTGGACCCTGCAGAAGCAAGATAAAAGAAGAGATTAACATTTTCTACTTTACATTTCAGCGGACATTTACGAAAGAGTGAGTTCATCTTGCAAGGGCTTGGGTCTGGAAACAGAATGCTTGGGCGGTGGCCGTCTAGAACATAATCCTTCAGCTAAACTTATCAAGGTCTATGGATACTCACAGGTATGTGCATTTTTTAATGATTTTGAGTTTGTGAATAAATTCGATTTATGGACAGGGATATGGCAAAGCTGATCACGCGGAATCGAGGAACATCTTGAAAACTAAGTACAAGGATTATGATATTGAAATTTCTGATGAAGGGTATTGAAGAAATAAATTCTATTTGTTAAGCACATTCAACTGGTTTTGTTTTTCTATTTTAATTTTGAATATTAGTTAAGTTAACGGCAGTAAGGAAGACCAAGCTTGGTGGTTGTTTCAACTCTCACCTATTGTCATGAAATTTGGCTGCCGAGATGAGATTTCTCCGTGCCATTGCAGAGGTTACTCGCCGGGATAGGCTGAGAAGCGCGACATTTCGGCGGAAACTCAATGTTGAGCAGATACTTCTTCGGACGAAAAGGGCTTTATTTCGTTTTTTTAACTACGTGGTACGGCTATCCGCTTCATCACTAGACCGCTCGGCATGCCCAGGGCGAGGTGGTTGAATCAAGTCCATAAACCCGGCTGGTTGCGTTTGCGAATAGCTTCTCATGAGTTAGAGTCGATGGTGGAAGATCCAGCGGCTAGGAGGTCTTGCGTACGTGTATTGCTCTCGCGATCCCTTTAGTGGAAAATGCGGGTAAAGAAGACGATGTTGATTCTACTTCTTTTTAAAAATGATGTTAATTGTGTTGGAACTCATACACATATTTTAATGAGGATTTGTTTCCTTTTGTGGTTTCAATCGTTTGATGATGCATTCAAAATTTTTAAACTTTTCATATGCCATCACCGGAGCAGAAAATTATTTGGCCGAAAATATGTTTTATTCACGCATCTGTTTTATTTTAAGGAATTAAAGGAACTTCTCTACTCGTGTACGATTTTTTCGTATTTCTTATATCGAATTGGTAATTTGTGGACCTCCTCTTTTATTTCAGCTGCACATCGGACAGACACTAACTCAGGTAGGGTCTTCGACGTGGAAGCAGGAATGGTGTTCTAGGTCCGGTTAAGTACATTTTTTAGGACTTCAATTGATTGTGCATGTTTCTTCGCAATTGTAAATTTCATTATTTACCAGATATTTTGAATTGAATTGGGGTTTTGGTTCTAAGGAAGCCAACTTAGTCCATCGACACTCCTTTCTTCATAGTCTTCATTCACAAGAATGTATTAAAAAAGAACAAGTTCGTACTTATACTGTAATTCTGACAATATGTCATTGTCCCGTTGTAAAGGTAATCTGTCACTAACAGACTTCAGTGCAGAGGGCTCTAATGTATTTCCCAGAACAGGAATGTAAATTAATGTAATAAGATCCGATTCTGGAAACCCCATTCTACCTTTTTCATCTCCACAGAAGCATCCCTAGACTACGAGACCTTCAGTTTTTGGGGGCATGCATTCAGAGCTGCTTTGTTCCTTTGATTCTCTTGGGTCAAAAATCGTCCTATCTTCAACATGCAGTTAAAACTACGATTCGTCGGACAATGCAACATTGTTCCACATGTCCTGAGTCCAAAAGAATGTAACCCTTTTAAATTTGTTTTAAGTGCCCTCAGACCTGCTTTTGCGAACCTTTCTTCACTGCGATTGACTGAATTCATTTTCCGGCAGCAGAAGCCCTATCTATATATAAATCCACAACCATCAGGTTGGAAAATTTGTGATCTGCTCAGACAGCTTGTTTACAATCAATGCGTTAGGGTACCCCAAACAAGACAGCAATCATCTCGGACATTCGCAATTGCATCGCTAAGTGCCTACATAAAGCTAAAATAATGTGGGTTCCAAGCCTCGTAGGGATTAAGGAAAATGAATTAGCGGACCTTGAAGCAGAACTAGCTCATCGTGCTCCTGCACGATGCTTAAATCTCCAACCCATCAAATCATTTTCGCAAATCTAGCCTTGGCAGCTAGAGCTCTTTATTTATATTTATTTTCAAGCAGCTCGACAGAGGTCGAGTCTTGAACGATGACGATCCATCCATCCATTTTAAACACTGTATAAACCGCGAAAGTTTTACCAAAAGGTGAAACAGCTATCCATTGGATATAGGGTTCCGACCGAAGCCTGTCGGGACCAAAACGGAAACCTTGTATGAGAGTCGCAATCGATGCTGAGAATCTGCATATCTGCAGACTTTTAAACGGCGAAGTTCCGCTGTTAGGCAGAATGTTCCTCTTAATTTGGACGATGATAGGCAAGAATTCCGTCCCCCGACTTAGACGAGGTCAAGATAGCAATATCGATACTGAAATCGTACAAAGCTGCTGAAGCGGATGGACTGTCTGCAGAACTGTTTAAAGCAGCTGGAGATGACCTGGTTGGGCACATGCACCAACTCATCTGTAAGATATAATCGGAGGAAAGCATGCCCGATGAGTGGAATCTCAGCGTTGTCTGTCCGGTCTACAATAAAGGAGACTCCTTCGACTGCGCTAACTATCGAAAGATTTGTTTCCTTTACATCGCGTTGTGTGAACGCCTGAAACCGATCGTCAACAACCTGATAGGTTTCAGTGTGGTTTCAGGCCAGGGAAGTCCACCATCGACCAAATCTTCACACAACAGCAGATCCTGGAAAAGATCCAAGAATCGAACCCGGACCTTCGGCGTGGGAGTTGACGCACTTACTCACTACGCTGCGGCGACCACTAGAACGTTGGGAAATACCAAAGAAGTCAAAAAGTAATTCAACTCTTGCCTCGATCATAACTCAACAGTCTGGTCCAATTAATTTTTATCAATCATCATAGTGGACAGAATCCAACAGATTCCATAAAAATTCTCGTCAATTTAAATTTCACACACAGGGACTATGCGGCTAGAAGTAACACAAGGCTGCCATCACTGCTGGAACATGCCAATGCAGACATCGCTTTCTCCAAGGAACCTTCGGAGCCACTTGCCGCAGAAACTACAACTGTACAGTATGCGGTGATCACGCAAATATGAAGATTAATAAATAAGAAGGAAAGATTACACACTTGTTCATTTCTAGCCGTATTGCGAAAGGGCGACACAACGACCCTGTTGTCAAATCATAAGGCTTCTTTAACAATTTTGAGAAAAAATTTAATTTGTAACTAACCTCTTCAGAATTCTTGAACGGATTCAATTTGACTCGTTCATCCAACGTCTCTGCGTTGCCGGTCAGTACGGACTCCGCATTTATTGCCGGTGTGCTTTTGCTCTTTTCCTCTTGCTGCTTGCTTCGATTTTGCAGTCTGCAGTGCTTGGGCGAGAACTTTGTTCGTAAGCTGGGCTTTGGCATTGATATGCAGCTAAGACTGGACTGTTGAATTGCTTGGAAGTTGGATGGAATTTTGTATATGACCCGTACACCCAATTTGACCGTTGTTCTCCCCTGTAACTTGTCATCGTTTGCATCAGCTAAAGAGTGATTAGAATGAGACATGTAACTCTGCTATAGAGAGGCACTTACTCATGAAGATTCGAATGTCATAACTTGTCCCAATGGGATCTCCGCTGTATTTCTTTGCGGGTAACAACTGAACACTTGGTGCTGCAACACTCCCCACTTCAATTTGAAATGGGTACGCTCCTGGTCCTAGTCTATCAACTAACGCTTGCTTAAAAGAAACATTTCCATCATTCAATAATCCGAACAGCAGTCCAAGGTAGTTTGTCTCACCTGCAGCAATGTCATCTCTCCGTCGTAGTTCATTCTCGGCCAGAGTTGCTTCAGCGCCACCACTACTTCGTTGCAAAATTTTAGACCCATCACCTCTTCATCTTCTCGCCCATATCTGAAATGTTGAATTTGCATAAGGACACATGATTTGGGTTGGAGTTTGAGGTGGCTACCGAAATGTAAGAGTTAGTTGTCCGTAAATTTTTTGACTGCAAAGATACTTGGGGTCAACCACTAAGACTCCTCTCAGTGGATCCACTACTCCATCACTGGATATCAAGTCTCTGCTTCCCATGTACAGAGTAAGGGCAGAGTTGGACGATGTCTTTTTGTAGACTCTGCAAATAAATTGAAATATAAAAAATGAAGCAAAAATCTTTCGAAGAATTTAACAATTTCAGTAAAAACATAAAACTGTAAGTAAATGTAAGTCATAAGTAAGAGGAATAAAGCCCAAGACAACACACAGTATGCTGTCGTTATTCATGTACCTTGTCATCATCTTCAAGTAGAAGTAAAAAAGGGTCTGTCAATTACTGGTTTCAAGTTCGTAGCGCTTATATGCCAAACGCAGCTTTCATTTCAAGTGCCACAACACTAGTTGAATATTTGCCATTTACGGTAATGGATGGCATAAGAATCGAAAATCGCGTTTAAATTATTAAAATTTACTAGAAAAGTGGTCATACGTACGTAGCCGTATTTGGCACATTACGATATAATTTTGAAGGGAGTGAAAGCTTTACTGATGTCGCAAGTGCTGTACATCATCGGAATAAACGGTCAGCGGAAAATATTGCCGCTGTAAGTGCTCTTGTTGCTGATAATCCGAATTTATCGATTTCCAGACGGCCATAGCAATGTTTAACCTCACTTGGGGATGGATTTGCATCTCCATCCTTATAAAGCATAACAATTGAAACTGTTTGAACAACAGACAATGAGCATTGATTTTTCGAACAACATTTTCTTCAAACAAACAAAATTGTCCCACAACTAATCGAAGAGGTGTAACATACATGTCAAGTAATTGTTTGTTGTACTCTTTGATCGAAAAGTGTCATTTGTCTGTTTTCCTTTGAAGGTGCCAATTGGCGGACGGCCGGTGGTTATAGATTATGAATTGCACGATATGTGATAAATTGTCGTGGTGAAAAAAGACTTTATGCTGCCTCTTTTGATATTTTGCCTTAGAATCGGTTTAGCTCCTCTAGAATTTACTGATCCCAATCGGGGGCTAATGTCATTCAGTTTGTCATCCCTGAGCTTCGTGCGCCTTGTATACTCCATTATTCCAACACAAACTGGGCAGGACCCCACTGAATTCCTTCATAAAATATGCCACCGAGCAGTCTTCTCTTCCCTCATGCAAGCTAAGTCTCCAGTCCAATCCACCAGAATTCTTCGAGCTTAATTTTTTTATCACATCAGCTTCCAGGAAGAATTATTGTACAATTCATGGTAATAGCGTCTCCGGAATCGCCCTTCCTCATGTAAGGACCCACAATTCTCTAAAAAACGTTCCTCTCGAAAGCGGCTAAGAGCTTGTAGTTTTTTTTACTAAGCACCAAAGCCTTGGAACCACTCATGGGTACTGGCAATACTCGTAGTCTCATGCAGTAGTAGCTTAGAAATTATTGTAAGGTTTCTAGATTTGAAGAACCTTCACAGAGTGTAGTACGCCTTGTTGGTTTTGAGCCGCCACCTGCGTGTTTCTTCACCGATGTTGTAATCGGCTGAATCCATTGACTTTAGTTGAAAAATTGTTATTTCAAGTTTATGGTGTTCTACCCAGACTGTTAGACAAACTTTCTGTCGTCGGCTAGCAGCAACGTTAGAATGTACTTAGTCTTTGCTTTATTACGTTCGGCTCCACCTAGTCTGTGAAGGATTCTATTACAGCTTAATCGGATAAGATCGGATCTTTCGATGATATCTATGTCATCTGAGTCAATATCTGGCTGGACTAGACAATGGTGATCCCTCTTGTATATTTGCCAGAGACTGTAATAGCTCTGTCCAATGTCAAGTTAAAGAGAAGTAAGGGCATGTGACATCCGCCTTTCTTATATTTGGGACAGATGTTGCCTTAACACCAGTCTTCTGGCCAACGTGCACTATTAACCCTATTTGATCACGATCATTGGTGTACCGTTGGCTCCAGGGTCCACTTTGTTATTCGTTGCCCGTTTAGTAGTTTAGGAAGGTGTTTTTCGTTGTCGTGTAAACATATAACTTTGCAAATAACATGGAACCGTCTCGAGTTAGAAATTCTGTTCGCATGCCGCTCGAGTTAAAACTACTGCCCAATCTTTTCGTAAAAAAATTGATTGAAAGTGCAAAGACCATAAACTTCGACAGCAGATAGGCGTTTGTTATTGTTGTCGGTTAGACGAGGCGCTAAAGGAAGATGAGGTCAACTCTCGTGACCCCAACTTCACAGGAAGAACAAACATTTAAAACCCTATGGCGCAGTCTTATTTTCTGTCATTCCTGGCTTTCCGTGTTATCTGTTTCGTTAGAAAACACTTGCATACTTTGTCCTGATCAGAAAGACTGAAAAAGGCGGAACCTTATGCTAGTTTCAACCCTACCCACAGAACAGAAATTCAATAAAGTTTGACGGGCAAATACAATAGTCACATATCACCGAATACTTGCTCACGTTAACTCGCTCTTGCTTTAATTTTAGTTTCCATCATTAAAACTGAAACAATTCCCAATTTATCAATTAGAAGCCAGAAGAACGGGTTTTGTTAAAGAAAACCCCGGCTCTCAAATGGCTCAGAGTTGCCTATCTCCTGCGCCTTAATTTCTGATCCAGATACATTGACTACCTTTCCGAATTTAGGCAACTTGCGTGCGGATTGTTCATGAACAATCACCATTCACTCTGGTCGCTTGATTAGCACCATTTAAGCAATTTCTTGTGTTTCTTCCTCGTTCTGCAACTCCATTTGGCATTGCATAGGTTCATATCTGCTATAAAACCCGTATACCAATAAGAAACGACTGTAAATGTGAACGACTAAATTCACTGACTCAGCACATGTGTGTGACGAGCAAGTGACTATAAAACCGATGATGAGATGTCTTTGATTTAAATATGGTGTGATGCGACGGGAGAAGCGAGTCACTTTAAAGAACTCTTCGCATAAATGATTATGAACTTTCGTGTCCTTTATGGCCGTAAGCCAAATGAACCATAAAGCCATTTTATTTTTGCAAATACTGATGCCACTGCTAAAGATATAGTTTCATTGCGGATCCATTGAAAGGACATGAAAACAACGTAAAATGAAGATACATTTAGACAGAAAGTTTTTACAATGTCATCACTGTAAAAACAAATCATTAAAGAGATGCCGAGCAATTAAAGAGATTTCTCAACAGTAAAGTGTCCTTAAATGGCCGGGAATGTAAGGCGGAGTGAACGTGAACGGCAGTATATTTGACCGTGAAGTTAACGTTCAAAAGGTCAAAAGAAAATAAATTGAAGGAGAGTTGTGCAAAATAACAAAACCTGTGGCGGTAAGCATTTTTGTGCAGTGAAGATATTTTATTAGTAACTCGTTGGCAACATTGTACCACAGAGAACACGGTTTACTTTCGTAATTTGAATTCGTACTCATGGTGTTGTGGGTTTGTGCATCGGGGTAGGGCTGCACTATGCTTATGATTATCGGTTTTCCTTTGTTTACAGCGATCCTTGCAGATATGAGATGTAATCAACTTTAATGGTTTCATGAGGTGAGGATATTTTATGCGGTTCCGGTAAAGTGTATATTTCTTTGTTTTGCTTTTCTTTCCTCTTTTTAACAGATTAATAATTACTAGGATTTTTTTTGTAAGACAATATCTTATTGTAATGCACGTGGCCCCTGTGGGGTTGTGGGCAAGTGTGTTGGTTAAGGTTTGATACTATGACTGTAACCTCGCATTTACGACAGCACCTCATTCGACTTGTTGACAGCACTCGAAGGGTATTTATTGTCTGTGAGAAGCTTCTCAAATTTAGTTATTCGGAGTTGGCATTAAACTGTGGATCCCCTATATTCGCATAGCACACACAACACGACTAACTGAAGATGTCCCTCATCCCTTATGGACTGTACTGTCACTGACTTTATTTATTTATTTATGTTAAAGCACACTATTCAATTTCAAATATACTCGTGTCATTCTTAGGCTAATTTGCTGAATTTAGTGATCTTAGAATTGTTACCTTAAGTGTAAGTGTGTAAGTCGTTTAAGAGCGTCTATTTTCTTACTAGCCACATCATTCTAAAGATAATATACGCATCCCATTTATCAAGCGTAGTCAATCCCACGAAGTGCTCAAACAAATTGATTCGTTGACGTTTATCACATTAAAATGGCTCAACCACACACAATTAATTTTTTGCAAAGTCCTCCAGAAAAATAAATAAAGCAAAGCGGATTTTTTGCAATTAGGAACTGAGTTGACAAATCTTTTCGTTCAATTTAATAATGCTTCCTTTTTCCAATAGAACTCTGTCTTCTGATTTCGATCTTAAATTTGTTTGAACATATGTTCGATAATGTACAAATCTGATGAATTTAACGTCGTTTTGATCACTCTCAGGCAATTATACAAAACCCATTGCCGTACTGTCAATTCATAATGTTTTGGGTCATTATCTTGATAAAAATGTTCAAGCACAAAAAGTTCAAGCACTGAAATTTGTTGATATGACCGTCAATGCTGTGCAAGGAACCAACAGGGACAGATACAAAGACTACAAAAACTTCAAAATAAAGGCATGAGGACGATACTAAAGTGCAACAGAATGACGCCGATAACTTATATGCTCGACTGACTATTTAACAGACTATTACAACTATTAGGGTAGGTGATCCTCAACCTTACCAACTACGCAATGCAAACAATTACAGGGTGGAAAGAACAAGCACCACAAAATCTCAAAACACCCTAATGATAAAGGGACTAAAACTTTTTAATAAGCTTCCAAACGAGCTAAAGAATGATCGCGTCTTATTGAAAAGAAAATGTATTGAATTAATCAAACTAACTAACTTGTGAACTGTATATTTTTATTGTTAAGTTACAATTTCCTGAATTTTGTTATGTAAAAGTATCTGAAATACTAATAAATAATATAAAAAAAAAATCACCAGGTGCTAAGCATGAACTCCATCATTGATCACCGTGATGTTTGAATCTGCGTACTAAATGTTTTGGATAGCTTTTGGTTTGGTTTTCTTGATCCTACAATCTGACCCAAATATATTAATTTTGCTTTTATCCCCATATTACAAAACGAAGAGTCTTTCATTGCGTAGGTGGGAGTAAACTGCAACTGAACCTTTTTGCTCTCTTTGCTAAGAAATGGATTCTTGCAACTCTCTAATAAAAAACAGTTCTGCGCTAAATTCTTGGAATTGCTTCGGAATTGCAATTAATTTTTAATTATTTGGCTATCAAAGCCTCACTAAGGCACTAAGCCTTGAATCCTTCATCGATTATTTCTTGAAGTAATTACTGATTCATGGCTTGTACAATACTCGTTTTTCACATTTTTTAACCTTGTAATTATATTTATCACTGACTCACGTGTGCGGTTTTGAGCTGTAAGTCAGTGTTTTATATACATATTGTATACATACATTAGGGATATTATTTTTTTTTTGCCGATTTCATAAATACGAGGGTCTAAAAACTAAACTAAAAGGTCTCTCATTTTTAAATGTTTACACCTAAACCAAACAAGCAACAAGTGAAGTGCATCTAGTTGAGAGACTTTAAAAAGAGGGAAGAACGTTGTAAATCCATCCAAAGGTAATTCAAAAATGCGCATTAGTCGATAGATCGATAATTGGTAACGAATGTTTTTAATTGTCTGTCAGTAATAATATCAAAAAATATGTATTCCTTCGGAAGCAATACAATTAACCAACGTGTTTTTTTAATTTAAAAAATAATCTGTAAGATCCTGTGTTGTTAAAAAATAGAGCATTGTTAAACGACAACAATAGCATTCCTTTTAGCAATTTACAAAAAGACGCTTCATGCTTCAAACACTAATGTGTATTTTGGCGTGAAATATAGCAGAAACGTCACAGATAGTAGTACCAATATTTTAACGTTTCCATTCTGTCTAAGAAAAATTACATTAAATATCACCTCACACTTGACATATATTTATTTCAAAGAAAAATTACATGATGAATATGAATGTTTGTCAAAGGCAGACAAGAAGCGGGTCTACATTTGTGAAAATTTATGAAGCAGCTGGAAGTAATCCCGAATCGTAAGAGGATGACAAATATTTGAAGTACACAAAAACATGATTTCATCTTTGAATTCACTTTCTTTCGGTTTGAAGTTCAGAGGAAGGGTTTCATCCACGCAATTGTTCCCATTATTGATTTTTTTTTTTGCGATATTTACTCGCCTCAAGAGGAAGGTATTTCGTTCACATTCTGTCGTAAGTAGGTGTCTTAGAAGATTGATATCATTCTCCAATCACTTTAGAGCAGTTGTTTGCGTGAAGTGGAGGAAAAATGTCAGTGTAGACTGAGATTGATCGTTGTATTCACATCTGTGTTAGGAGATATACAATATTGATGCGTCAATGGATTAGATCTGGTCTTTACTATCTATCTGTATGATTATCGTTGACTATATATAGATACATTGGTTCGTGTGGTTTCAAACCGTCAAAGTTGCAAAAGGTACTGTATTTCAATCTCTTAAACTCTCCACTAATTGGTGATGAACTTTAATGCTATAAGATTTTTTTGTTCAACATCAAGTTCGCCACTAATAATATAATAATAATCCACAAATGTGAGCAATGAACAGAGCAGACGTTTGACCTTTCGTTCTGTATGATGTGAACGTACTTAAGTGGCCTGTGGAGAGTTGGTAACACCTTGTCGGCATCGAATAACCTATGCATGTCGCTTACGATGAAACGATTTATGTTATGCAATGACCGAACTAAGAATCCATAAATCCTAGATTTCAAAATTAAAATTTGAACCTAAATTGGGTGTTGTTTGGCAGAAGAAATATTTATTTGGTATATTGTTGTTTTGATAATGTCATTCGACACAGTAAATGTCATCTCAGTGGCTGTACAAACTTATCTGTTCAAAGAGCAAAACATAAGCATTTAACCTTGCCTCAAATTAACATTTTTTTCCCTTCTACGAACACCCTAAATGGAATTTCCATTTTGTGCGAAAAAATGCCAATTCCCATGTGTTGAGTTATTTTCGCCCGACATTGTATGATAAAGACCCCATTCATCTGGCAGACAAGAAAAGTCCCAGCAAATGATATAAAATCGATTTCCTTGCTCCTCAATCCACCGTGAATAGTGACAACTTTGACAGGGGAATAATGGCAGAGAGATTGGGTTAACTCGATAACATTTGGACGCGTTTTACAGGTATTCCAGGGGATTCCGTGTCGCAGATCAACCCCAAAAAGGGGAAGAACTCGATTCGATATATCTGAAATTTAGGCGCAACGCTCCTTCCCGCAGCGTGCGTTTGTTGATTCATGCCCCTATATTAGGGATGCTCTGTGCAGTGAGTGATGGGAATTCGAAAAAGACGAAATAACTCCGTAAACAAGCATAAAATTGTTTGGAAGCCATCAATGATAATTTTATGCTGAGGGACTTTTACACTTTGCCGATGGCTTTATGAAAAATTTTGCAACGCAAACAGACTTATCCAATTTATGCCCATCAATTTGAAATTTTCACTTCAACTTTTACGCGCCAGCAAAGACTTTAAGTCTCGACTGTGCGTGGGTGCGTGAGTTAAAGTTTTCAAAACATTTTATGGCTTCTTAATGTGCTAGAGTGTTCGCTTTAAGTCACTTTGCAGAAATTTTGCGTTTTTTTGTTAACACTCAGAGCAATTTCTTTGCTCACTTGGAGTTATTTGGAATTCTGGTCCCGGGGGAAATTTTGCACACGTGCTCTGGGCCCAGTTGAGGGCGAAAATAATAGATTGAAGCATCATGTTGTGTCGGGAGAGAGGAACTTGACTCTTTGAAAAACTGATAACAATTGGGTATTCGTTTTTGAATTCAAAAATACCGTAAACATTAAGTTGGTGAAATTGATTAAGCAACAGGAGTAATTTATTGTGACTGAAATTGATGAATATTTGAAAAATGTGCTTAACTCAACAATAGATCGATAAAAATTCATGAACCGTGAATAATTTTGTTTTCAAGAGGAAGGCGTTGGGCGGAGGGAGGAGTGTGACGAATTTCGTTAGGTATGCAAATATGAGCGCCACGCTCCTGGCTCTGAGTGATGATTAATGAGAGCAAGGCACAGGTATCCTGTTACTTCAAACGCAAATGCAGTTTAGGTTAAGACCATTTGTTATAAGAACATAAAATGTCACCGAATTAATTAAATAAATGAAATAAAGAAGTAGCAAGTAATTAAGGAAAAACGTGTGTAGGTTCTCGTGGGAAATTTGTGCCCCACAGTGAGGCACAAGCGACAAAACCGCCGAAAGAAGAAACAAGCCGAAATTTCTATAAGTCAATCACTTAAGTTTGTTTACCTCTAATGAAAAAATTGCATCAAGACTGATTTTAAAATGTTATTTCTCTTCGATACTCGAAAATCGTGAGGCCGCCATGGTTAAGTAGGAAAGTGTCAGAAGCTAAAGTATCAGATTCGGATTTAACATTTTTCTTTTTATAAAACCACCTCTTTCGAGTTGTTGAGAGCACTCAAAACGTATTGGGAGTACAAATTAAGCCGTTTTTGTGTTCAATGCTTTTTTTTTTTGAAAAAATATAATATACAGCACTGAAAGTATTGTTCGTCGAAAGCGGTTACTTTTACCCATCTCTCTGGTAATTTTTTTAAAAAATTAACCTGCTTTGGCATTCATCCAATCGTTGACCCATTTTTTCATTTCCTCAAAAGACCCGAACCGCTGATCACCGAAATCGGCACTGAAAAATCTAATAGTCGGAAGGAGGAAGGTCCGAAGAAAGCGAAGCGTCGGGTAAGACCTCTCTTCTCAGCGTTTCCAGATAGTTGTTGACCTTTACCGCAACGTGGGACCATGTTACAGTTCCAAGGTGAAAAGTAGTCTTTCGACATCTGTCGGTTTCAAATTGTACTGCACCCGATTTTATTGTTTTTCAAACTTTTTTAACCGAACGGAAATTTTTTGCTGAGTCACTCTTAAGGATTCTGCGTGCTTACTTTGTCTTTGGCATGAATCTTGATGCAATCAATGCCGTTGTCTGTATGATTTTTCGGTTGGAGCAGTTTCAGTATAAAGATCTACAAGCATTCGATGGGCTACAGCTGCATTTTTCTTCAAATTTAAAAAGAAAATCAAAATTTCACACAAATTCAGTATATTTATGGACATTTTCGAAGAAGCAAAAAAAAATGTTGTTGTCGAAAACAGATGCTGTTGCTGATGCTTACCAATAAAGTAGGTTATCACATGCAAGAGCAGTCACAACTTGGAGGTGTCGCCATCTTTTGAAAACGCACCGAATTAATTTGAACCCGCATATTAATTGTCTATGTGAAACTAGTTTCAACTCTTCTTTCCTCCCTTATCCCTCTTTCTCAATCTTTGTTTTGCAATTTCTGCATACTTGACCTGCTTTTTTTACTTAGAGGCTAATTGATATTTCGAGGTTAAACGCTTGTTTTTTTGAAAGTATTTGTAACGGGTGTTGTTTTAGAGGTACCCAACTTAAAGTTGGCAACATTATTTTGAACATGAACATGATTTGGTTCGGCACGAATAGATTGACGCCTGATCAATGCATCCAAATTGGACAAATATGGCCCAAAACTGTTGATCCCAATTTGATAAGAGAATTTTATTTAGCGATGAAGCTCAGCCCCCAAGTGATGAGAACCTAGCTTTTTCTGCAATTGCTCGTGCTTCGCGTGCTGTTTTTCTCTCCTGAGTTAAGAGGACCTACCAACCCCGAACGCCACAATCCTCAAGTGTATGTAGAAACCGTAACATAAGCAAAGACTGACTGCTTGCTGTGATTTATGGGTTGGTGGAATAAAAATGATGCTGTCCGAACCTATGGTGATCGCTATAGAGCCATGATTACTGGCTTTTTTGTTGTTCAATGGAGAACCTTGATATGCAGGAGGTGTGATTTCAAAAAGACGGTAAAACATGAAACACAGCTCGTGCCACAACTGATTTATTGAAGAAAACGTATGGTAACCGCATAGTTTCACTTTACGAACCCGTGAATTGGCCCCCAACAGTCTATGCTATTAAGGACGAAACGATTGACCACTTGAAGGACAATCGTTTCGTCTCGTCATAGCCGATATATAATTGGCAACAAATGTTGGAAAAAGTAATCGAAAATTAGACCTCCAAATTAGCTACGTCCAAGCCACCCGTAGCAGTCATATGCCACAAATCATGCAATACTTAAATTCTAATTCCCGCAGATTATCATTGGAATTCATAGCAATTTAAGGAAATCATCTTTGTTTGGGCTCCGTTTTTTTGACACCTTGTGTTACTGTTAGATAAGAACTGAGACCTATGTATGTACCAAATTTCATCGACAGCGAGGCCAATGCATGCACGAGAGACCTTCAGGCAGCTCGATCCTCAGCCATCGGCTCTAACTCATCAGAAGCTACTCCCAAGCGCAACCAGGCTAGTTTATGGACTGTGAAGCGGCTGCCTTCCTAAGGCACGCCTCGGAAGTCGTGATGAAGGGGACATCCAAACCACGTGGCCAAACAACGAAATAAAACCCTTTCCTTCCAAAGAAGGAGTGGGTGAGTTCCCTCTGCACCGTTTCTCAGCCTATTCTCGCACAGCATAATCCAATTTTGGCTGTAATATGTATTTGCGGTCGTATTCCGGATTAATCAAGAGAATGTTAAATTTCTGTGGGATAATTCATGCTGTCCACTGATTTGAATATCAATTAAGGAAATGTTGATAAAGCCCCGTTGACATCATCGACATCTTTGTCCTTTTTATTCAGTTTTGCACGCTCACTTACAAGCTATGGGTTGATACTGTTGTGCTTTGTACAGGCTACGAATCAGTTCTTTCTCATAAAGAAACAAAAAAAAAAAAACAAAACTTACCCTTAACAACATTTACAACTTCTCGAAATTTTGTTTAAAATTAAAATTTTCATTTGAACATTGTTACACCACAATAAAGTAAGGTATCTTAAAATATTTACTTTTGAACTTCAATGACGCTTAAATAAATGACTTTGTTCATTTGAACCTAAACAATAAGACTTTAAGAAACTTCCGCCCATTGCATGGATTTAATGAATTGGCAACAAATAACTTCCAACAAATTTATTCTTGATACAGGTGAACTTTATGATATTTTCTGATGGAATTTAATTCCCCCAGATACGAAACTAGAATCCACAGAGGCTTTTCTCCTTGCGGACACTTGACAGGTTGGGAATTAGCAAACAAGCCACTTAAAGAGTTGAAACCCAGTGTTACGAAGGACTTTTATCCAACCATAATCACATTCAAGTTTGTGGAGAAGACGTTTCCTGTGTATAAATTAGAAAACTTTGGGGTTTCGCCTGTGATTTTGATGAGATACTGTTTTTGGTTTGCAAATGTATGCAAAACAGGGTTCATCGTACTTACGTTCGAATTTGCTATAAGAGTATGCTGAGGTATTCATTTTTTTTGGAGTTTGGTAGCAATTGTTTTTACAACTGTACCAAATGTTATTTCAATCTTAAACGTTAGTTTACGAATTTATTTTATCGAAATATTGTGCTTTCTCGAATTTAATGTGAATGATGTCAATCATTTTACAGCCAGATAGTAATCACAAATTTATGAAACCAACTCCGTTTGTGGCGTTATTTGTTTTTTTTTCGTAATTTCGTTTAGGTATTTTATAATTACTGTGTGTCTGTTACTCACTATGTGTATCTCACAGCTTTAGGAATCGAATTGAACGAAATTTTGAAGCTGGATACATTATAACAAACAGTAAATGAACATTTTGAATTTGGGAAAATATTGGGATTCCATACATATGTGTAAAGGCGGGTCAAAAACGCAAACTTTGTCGTAAACAAACATAGAATATGATTATCGATAGGGACAAGAAAATGGTTGGCGTTGCTTTTCAAAATTCTGTTTGAACAACAACAGAGAAAACGACAGTATTCCGAAATGGCCAAAATACAGAAAAGTCTAAATATTAATATTATAAGATTTGAAAAACCCGTAAACAAATTATTGCAATCGTCAACCAGATAAACAACGTTACAATCGACGTCAGACGCTCCTCCAACATCCTCGATGACTGAACTTTCCGAGGGACACCTCTTTGTTGTACCCAAGGTAAGAACGTCGACATCAAAAGAGAAATGGTGTCGAGACAGGACATCTAAGTTTGACGTGAGAAATGTTCACACAATCAAGATTGCTACAAGCAACCAAGCCTCCCTGAAACACTCCGAAAGTTTGACACTGTCTGCACTTATAATAGAGGAGAAATGGGTACGAGAGCAAGAAGCTATCAAGGATACTGCCACTAATGTGCTAGGTTTTATTAGATATGCATGAGTCTACACTCAAGGCATGATCTTACAAAAGTCCGTTCAAATATATACGAGTACTTACTTACTTATGCGGGTGATATTAGCGTGACTTGACAAAGACAGCGAACTGGCCTTTTCTCGGATTGGTATGAAAGTGGCTAACATTGGTCTGGGGGGAAACGAGAGCAAACCAAAGTGTCATCAAAGAAGAACACATTATAGACGCCTAAAATATATCTTCACAATGTGCAAGAAAAACCTCAAGGTAGTCAAGGGCTTCGTCTATTTCGGTTCCTTAGTAAACAAAAACTACAACATCAGTTCCGAAATAAGGCGTAAATTCATTCTTGGCAATCGCTTTTTCTTTGGGTTGTAGAAGCAATTGAGTTACAAAGATTTCTTACGTAAAATCAAGCTGGCTTTGTATAAAATATAACCTTGATGCTGATGCCTGATTGCTTTACGGCGCAGAAATTTGTTTTTTTTTTTTTTAGTTTAAAATGTATTTTTTTATTTTGTATTTCATTTGTCCGCAGAAATTTGGTCTTTTCAAAGGAAAAGTTCTGCGTTAGATTTTTGGTGTTGTTTACGATGATGTTATCTGGGCGAGAAGATTCAACCACGAACTGTATAGGCTGCAAGACGGCATGCGCCTAGTCAAGTGTTTACGGATACATCGTTTTATATGGCTAGGTTATGTAGAGCGTATGAATAACACTGCTCCGTCTTCAAGAGTCTTTGAATCCGAACAATTTTTATAGCACAATAGAGGATGAGGTCATCTGAGATGGCACGTACAAGCGGAGTAGAACCTGAATTAACGCGAAGTGCGAAATTGAACGCAGGAGTTTCAGGTCTACCCCGGACTGTAATGCAAAACAAAGAAAATAAATTATACTCTTGTTTTCCGAAAATAACTCTGCGATGCTTATTTCTGGGAAGCCATAAATTGGCCACAAAAATTCATAAGAACAACATTTTATCGCTTTTCTGCATTAACCCCTTAACATTCGCCCCTTAAACTCTTTACTTTGAGCTAAGTTCGGCTTTAAAACTTATCAAAACATAGTTTGCATAAGATCGGGTTCTTACGCACTGCCACGCAAATTTCCCATCTGCATTTCTCACGTGAGCTCTACCAATAGAAAAGAATAAAAGAAAGTGCATAAAGCGAAAGTTGCGTACAAACTATGAAACCATATGTATGGCTACAATAGATTTCGCTACACATCTGTAGGAGATTCAGTTACTTTTGTTCTGGCGCTTAGAGGTGCGGTAGGAGCATCCGGTGTGTTACTAAAGAAAGCAGCAGAAAGCAGCACTGCTCGTTTTTTGTCTTTTGTTAGGTTCCTTCTGATGATTACTTCGATTTCATGAAAGGACCGCTCTCTTTCCATGTGCGGAAACAGGAAAAGCAAATAGACCTTTTATATCGATGAAACCCGCTCACCTGTTGGCTATGTGTGTTTGTCTAAATGTGCACTAAGCAAATATTGATATTCTGGTTGTGGTTGAGATTTTTGCCTTTTTGTTTTCATTTGTGGCATTCAATGGAAGGAACCCACCATACAGTGCTAGGACCAGTAGAAAAAAAGCACAATACTGAATATTTGTCAAAAAATTATTTTGGGATTCAGATAATTTCTATTAATCTTCATCATTGGACTGATCTGGCTTCAAATTTCCGAAAAAAAAGGTTTTTCCCCTTCCCGACAATACACTGGGTCACACCTCCGCCTAACTATAGTATAATTCTACGAACTTGTGCCCCATCCATTATATTTCATCATGTTTTCGAAAGGCTCAGGTATTTTCGATTCCTTTCTGAAAAATATGGCAATATATTTTCCTTTTCCTTGTAGTAGTCCCTCCTCTGCCTATCTGATGTTTTTAACAAATTCATGTTTTCAAACATTTATTCCATATTCGTAAAAGCCGCTTACGCTGGCACCCTCTCATATGACTTGGGGCACGTTGAAATTTGCTTCGTTATCAATATCCATTAAATGAAGTATTCAAAACAAATTAATATTAACATAACAATGTTCGGGAATATACTGAAAAGAAAATGAATTTCGGTGGGTAATTGCTTGTATTTTACGCTAAAACGTGCTCATATGACACACTTCCCACGCGAGCATGAATAGCGGTACACGCAGGCACTTTCATTTGCATAAACTTATGGAACCTTTATCCAATTATGGGGGAGAACACACGTTTTCTGATGACTACTCCAGTGCGACCTTCACGACGGTGGCAGCACATTTGTTTATTCTCACAATACGAGTCCATGCATCACGTCTTACCGGATGTCAAGCAAGATGTGCGAGAAAAATCGGTCCATTTATCACCTTTAACGACCGTCAAATCTGTGCCTCAAATACTACCAGGAAACTAAATTTACATACCGGCGTCCATGTGATTGGTCAATTGACCGTATTCCCTTGCAGGGTTTACACAAATGTGGAGTTTTATTCCGATTTAAGCATGCTTCCACTCGCACAAGGGCGATGATTGAATGTGCATAGGTGGGGAAAGGTGGGGGAATTTTATTGTGTTTTAATGTCTCTGCAGATTTTCGTCCCTCAAATTTTTGCCTACTGAGAGTTGCTTTAATAAGGTTTAAGGCATTAAATTTTGTAAGTAACTGAACTCTCCTGGCATGTAATAAAAGCTAGTGACTACTATTTTATAGCCGTTTGCGTAACGGGACATTCATTTTTGGCAGTCAATTCATTTTGAATTTTATGTGTCATTATTGTAAAGTGTAAGTAGTTGAGAATGAATTTCGAAATCAATTAACTTCTCCAGAGCTGTGGTGACTCGCCCCTTCAAAAACTGTGGAAAATAACTTTAAAAAATATTGATATGGATATTATGACCAAAATTGGGACAACGACAACAGAACCGAAAGCAAACGCAGAATCAGTCTTGTCAATCGTGCTTCTCTGGGCTAGAGCGGCAATTAAGTAAAAGAGTCCTCTCTCGAAGGACTTAATAGCTTGGTCCTTTACGGCGTAGAAACTTGGACGTTACTAAAAGCAGATGAGGAACCCCTAGCTAGCAATTTTTAGTACTGTTTGCGTTGAATGAGAGTGGATTATCATATTCAACGACAAACCTAATAGGCAGTACGGTTGCATGTGCTTGCTAAGGGGTCTTCAGATAGAACGCTTAAGATGTGTAGGTCATGTAGAGTGTGTGGACACCATCGCTGCCGTCAGAAAAGTCTTCGAATCCGAGCCAACGCAACAGAGGAAGGTCTAGGTTGAAATGGCCCACACAAGTGGAGAAGGACATCAGCCAACTTAAAGTGCGCAATTGCAGGAAACTGGCAAGAACGTGCTACCTGGAGAGGCATGTTGATTGAGGTCCAGGTCCACCCCGGACTGTAAGAATAATAATTGACTGGCACTACAGCCCATAACGGACCAGGGCCTAGCTTCTGCAACAACTACTCGTGTTGTGCATGCTGCTGTTCTTCACGAGTAAAAGGTACATACAGTTCCTGCCAAAACCATTAAAGAATTGGCAGAACTTATAAAGGTATTTCCAACAAGAACTTTACAACTTCGAATTTAATTTTTGAATGCACTCTCTCACTAATCAAATTATGTCACTGTCAATTTATTCATTAAAGTCAACATTTTTTTCATGATAAAATACACAAGCGAGCAACGTGTAAAAAATGTGTCAAAACCTTTATTTGAAAATCGTTTTTTACAAATAGTGGACGACTACAGGGTCATTCTATGCGTGGTTTCAAGTGGGTAGCGCAAGTGTTTGACACCTGTCAAACTCAGCTGTCAATTGATGTATCACAATATTTGCTGATTGCTTGTCTTGCTCTTGAAGTCTTGCTGCTGTATGTAAGTGTTGTTCATCGATTTTCCTGCAATCGCAGCAATTTATGTACACCTCACTAAAAATTTTCAACTTCATCCATATAATCAAAGAAAACCTGCGCAACTATTAAGGACTGCAAGCAATTCACAAGATGCCTAAGTCATTTAGAGCGTTTGAAGAAAACAGCTACAGCCCGCAGAGTTTTCCATTCCGAACAGTGGGACAACGTAATAGAGAACGCCGATGGTACCGATGGCGCACACAAGTGGAAGGGACATCAACCAACTTGGCGAAATTGGAGGCCTCTGGTTAAAGATAATGCCAGCTAGAGTAGTCCAGGTCGACCCCAGACTGTGGTGCTACGAGAAGAACTAAAGAAGACTTTTCACAACGCCGTTGATATTCTTCTTGAATGTTCGAACATCAAATAATACGTGGGTTCTTTGATGAACTTTCTCTTCTCTGGTGAGGCATACTCCTCAATCGGTTGGTGTATAAACTAACAAAATAAAATTGCCCCAAATGGGCTTAGAACACATCTTCAACCAGAAATCCACAAGTGATTGAAGATGTGCCGTTGCATCCAGTCAAAGTGACTGTTTGTTGTGCTCTCTGATCAAAAGGTGTCATTGCTCCGAATTTCTTTAAAGATGTCAATGAGTAAACTGTTACAGTGAAATTGGAGCGATATGGTCAAATGATTGCCGATATTTTTGGCCGGCGACTCAAAATTATGACTTGAACGATATGTGGTTTCAACAAGACGGGGCAACAATTCACACAACGTGTGGAACTATGTTCTTACTGCGTGAGAAGTTTCCTGGTTGGCCACCAAGATCTTGCGATTTGACATCGTTCAAATTTGTTTGCTGTAGTCTTACGCAAAAGACCGCGTTTACGTAAATAATCCCCGCTCATTTTATTGTTTGTCTTCTTAAGATTTTCTTTCGAAACCAAAAAATGGAAGCACCTAATATGTACAATTGTTTGTTGTAAGTTGGATCTACGACAATACCTTCTACCGAAGGGTTATATTGCGCAACAATGTAAAGGGCAACGAAATAAATACAAATCTCCATCTTAAATGTATGCGCCTTGTCAAAAACGTACACTCAACTTTTCAGTTCAATGACCACAGTCGTTCTTCGAATAACGAATTTTTGTTCGCATTTTTTTTATAAATAGAAAAACCATCACGCATCAAGTTGCCACTAAAATACATTTCAAATTATATTTATTCACATGACAGATTGAACTTCCGGTTCATTGCTCACGCAGGAAGACCCCTTCCCGCTGAATACAAATGAGGGCACATCTCTGCCGCCACCATCTCTCGGCCGGCGTTCACAATCACACAATCCAAGTGGAATTTCCCGATTTCCTGTAATCATCCCTTAAACCCAGAGTAATGCTGTCTGTGGCAAAAATAACCGACTGTCTGTCCATTGCAGCAACACTCAAATGACAGGCGTTTGTCAACACGAACAACGGAAGTGAACTCTAATTTAACCCGCCCATCACAGCTCACAAATCCCTCTCCGGATAGGGTCAACAGACTAATGACAAGGCAATTTCTCCGTCTGCAATGTTTATGTGTGTGTACATTTCAACCGAGTACACGACCCAAAAACAACCAACATTATCCGGACACTTATCGACTCACTGGCTCACTTACTTTGCGTTAGCAATTTGATCCATTTTAATGACATCCCAATTTTCTCGGTCAACTTGGCTCACAGCTGCAAGGACGACCTGTGAATAGATGCTGTACCCACTTAAAATTTTCAAGTGATTTACATAATTACAATTCGCTGAGGCACATTTCTTTCAGTTTATCCACCCCCACTCCTGGGTGGCGTGTAAGGAGACCCTTTTCGCCCGGAAGTTCAAGTTTTTCTGCTCTCTCTTTCTCTCCCTCTGCCGGCAGACAAAAGCTGAAGACCGTTGGACGACTGTCACTTGAAGATGAAGCGTGTCCTTGCACGTAATTTGATTGAGCCCTCACGCAAGGATTCTGTTTATTTGATGTGGCCCCAGCTTACGTAGTGTAAGTCGGCTGCGGGGCGAACTCAGCTCCTTTGATTTTATTTAATTTGTCAACGGCAGTGTCTGTGCCCCGGGAAAGCTGTTTGATGTTCAGGTTAGACGGCACGATTACACCATTTCACTCCCACCTGAAACGAATTGTACGTGTGTTTGCGTTAGAAATATATAATGACTCATTCAATTTAAAAGGAAAGTTTGCCAAATTGTGTGCGTTTATAATAATATCAAATCTTTTCACTTTGTGAGAGTTGGCTGTGGACAAGGAAGTAAACAATATTAGATTATGGTTGTGGTAAGTGAAAGTTAACAAACCACTTTACGAAAATGATAGGGTGCTCCTGGTTATGAAATGTGTCTAACAGTGAAGGGAAATCATTACCCAATGGACTTGTTGTATTTTGATTAAATTACTGAACTAAGGGGTTTTCTGTAACTCAAGTAAGAACTTAGGCTGCCTTTCAGTGCTTGATAGTTGAAAGTAAGTAGTTTCCGGTCATCATAATCAAGTTGTCTCTTTACAGACTAAACTGAGTTTTTCTCATACAGGGTACACCATTTTGTGTTGCATTGACGTAATCAAAATGACATAATATGGTATATCAAAAATGTCTTCATACGACTGGACTTTTCTTAATATACGCTCACGGAGGAAAGTATTGCCACAGTAACTGTAACATGTCTAAAAAACACTTTCTACTAAAGTCGCAATTTTGCAAAAAAATTTGAAATGGAATTTTATCCAGAAATCGATGAAAAATATATGATCTTTCTTTATCCATAATTTAAACCAATCTCTCCTGTTGAAATGTTTGAAATTTAGTATCTGCAAAATGTTAGGAACGAGCTACGGTGATTCTCCTTGTTATCATGAATGTCTTTAGATGTTTGAAAACAGGCTATTCTTAACAAAAGGGTGATTTTTTAAAAGCTATAGGAAAGTTTTTCAAAAAAAAAAAAAAAAAAACACGTAAAATTCAGAAAAATGCATGAAATCTTTATTTAAATCGATAGTACGGTCCATTTAATTTAATGTTTGAAGATTATTTCATGCAAATGTTGATCTTGACTGCGCCTCAAATGGTCCATCCGCTTAGTCCAATTTTGGCATACTGTTTCCAACATTTCGGCCCCTATCGCACGAATAAATGCTTCAATATTGTCTTCCAATGCGTCAATTGAAGCGGGCTTGTCTGTATAGACATGAGCTTTAACAAAGCCCCACAAAAAATAGTCTAAAGGCGTTAAATCACACGATCTAGGCGGCCAATTTACCGTTCCCGAATATGAAATAAATGTTCACCGAACTTGCCTCTCAATAAGTCTATTGTTGCGGGTGCTGCGTGGCATGTGGCACCGTCTTCTTGAAAGCACATGTCATGCAAGTCAAGCTCTCAAGTTGAATACCATCTCACGGTAGCGCTCACCATTCACAGTTACGTTACGATTCGCATCATCTTTGAAGAAGTACGGTCCAATGATGCCACCAGCCCATAAACCGCACTAAACTGTGACTTTTTCGGGATGCAGTGGTAGCTCTTGCAATGCTTCTGGCTCAAATTTACTCCAAAATCGATAATTCTGCTTATTTACGTACCTATTGAGCCAAAAATGAGCTTCGTCGCTGAGCACAATGATACCCGCGATGAACAGAGCACGCATTTTCATAATAAAATTCAATAATTTGCAAGCGTTGTTCATTTGTGAGACGATTCATGGTAAAATTATAGACCAAACTGAAAATGTTTGACAGTGAAACCACGAAACGTGCGTCAGCTGTTTAAACCAGTGTTGCCAAAAAGATAATAGCTAAAAAATCACGGTTTATTAGCAAAAGATACAAAAGTGTGCTATTCTCTCAGAAGAATAAATGTTTAAAAAAAATTAAAATAAAGAGTGGTCCAACTATACTGTACGATGTTGGGTGTTAATCACACCTTTACGTCAAGCTGTTTTCTCCAACTTGATTTGAAATTTGCTTTGTTTCAGTGTATGACGAACTCTACCATGGAGAGTTAAAGGCTTTTACGAAAATGGAAGTTCAAATGAAAATGAATTTCGTGCACTTCGTGATATTCTTGGTCACCATAAATGACCAAATGTGTCTGCCATCGGCAGAATTGTGCTCAAATTTCAATAAACCGGGGTTTGTAGAAAATGTGAAAACACCTGTGCATCCTCGTGGAGTTCGTTTGTTTGTGAAACTGTGGCAGAAGAGCCGCCAACCTCGAAGTCGTGCCCGTAGATTGAAAATCTCATGAACATCACTGATGCAAAAATTGAAAAAAGATTTGAATGTATGTATGTAGGGTCTTCAATACGCCAAAGGCCTGATTGAGCATACAGAAGTGCATGGTGGCTTGACAAAGAAAATCCTTCTCTGTGACAAGCACACTTTAACACCAGTAAACTCGTTAGCAAGCAGAATTGCCGCATTTGGGCAAATAAGAGTCCCCGAGCGTTTGTTGAAGAGCCGATGCATCCATGTAGACTAACTGTTCGGTGCGATTTATGGGCTGGCGGCGCCATCGAGCGGCACTTCTTTGGAGCAGTTACCGTGAATGATGTCCGTGAGATGATAACGGACTTTTTGTGGCTAGAAATTAAGGATATGGACATGAACGAGATATGGTGCCACTTGACACACAGCCAAAGAGAATGTTGCTCATTTGATTTATATATACTCAACATCTTTATTTAGCTGGAGGTTGCGATACACTGCATTGGTCCATTGTACTACCTTCATTTCCTGAAGATTCTTGGTTTTCCGAAGAAAAATCAGGAGATGCTTCTGTGGTAAAGAGCTAAAGTTATTCAGCTCTAACCACGTCAGCGCTAAACGGCCACCACCTGATACGAGCAAAGACGGGACATTGCCAGAGAAAGTGCTCTCAGGTGTATTCAGCTTCTCCACAGGCGTTGCGTAGGGTGCCATCACTAAGCCAAAGTAGACTCAAGTGCTTAGCGAAGGTGAAAGGTCCCGTTCATACGCCGACAAGTTATCAGCACCCTTTTCTGACTAGAGATAACAAAAAAGTCGAGGATTTCTTGCTGACGTGGAGAGTCATGCCATCTATGGTTATGCTGATGGGACCCCCCCATCGACGAATACCCTAACTAAGGAAGTGGGTAGTCCCAAGGTGGGTTCGGACCTTACGAATGCCTCTTTTGAACCTTGCCTCGCTAATTCATCGGAAATAATGGAATACCAGCATGTGAATATAAATCTATTGCAAAATAATCTGCGACAGTAAGCAGATTTTAATATTGTTCAGTTATGTAATTTTCAAAACTCATTGCAAATTTATGTTTGCAGTGGGGTCATATCCTTAAATTATTTGTTAAGAAAAACAATAGGACCTGAGTCCAAGTCTCTGGTGCACCTGCCCTCGATGTAAACATAATATTTCTCCACTTTACAATCGTAGTAATTACAAGTTTCCTACTAACGCCAAGGGTGGCCATGCACGAAAGCATGGCATGATCGAGAAAGAAACTAAATATGAACCATGAACCACTGTAAACACACATCCATACTTACAAAGGACATTCTGCTATAAATACCTTTTATGTAATAACTTCCTGAATTTTAAAATGTTATCTCTGTCAGTGTAGCGAATTGTTTACCTAAATTGGCCAGCTTTTAGGTTATTCTTTGCGACAGCAACACATCGCCCCTGGACTAAAACAGAGCTCCGGGGAGCATAGGTAAATGCGATTTTATCCTACTGCACCATGACAACGATGACAAAAATAGTCATCTGTTCATAAAAATGTGAACTTGTATCTCTTAACATACCTTAACGCACATCTTCCTCTCATCCCCGTCTTTCTATTTTCCTTTTAAGTGAACTGTATCTACATATGTCCCCAAATTCACCCAGTGTCGCATGTATTGTACTTGCTGCCTTAAAATAGTCCAAAAAAAAAAAAAATACACTCTTTGTGTGACATGCCAGTCAAGGAAGTCAAGCACGACATTGGGCACGTGAATGATATTACGTATCGTAAAAATTGTTATCTGTTTCTGGAATCAGGATTTGGGATTTGCGATTTGAAAATGTTAAAGGTTAGAGGTTAGGTGCTTCCAGCACCACCACACATCTACGATGATTGAATTTCAAACGAACAAAAACTTTAAACTTTGTCACTCTTTTATTAGCTTGAGATAGTTCACGACATTCCATTCAAAGTAAAATGGATATATTCACACACGAGAGATTTTCGGTTTTTTGTGAGTACAACGGAACATTTTTATTTTTGTGATAAATGTGTATATCTTTGGCATAAAATTAATTTTATTAGATAATTTTTTTTTTTTGTGCAAGAGAAGACAAATTTTATTTGTAGAACTTAAGACTTAAGTTTGATTACACTATCTTTGCAGTGAGCCTTAGAATTGCTTGCATGTTTACAAATGTAACAAAGACAAAATAATTCTTCTGTCAAAAACGAATGTTTTTATTAGAAAACACATATAAATAAAATTAATCTTCACTATTGATGAAAATCATACTTAATTAGAGAGAGCATACTTCAAAAAATTATAGAAAAATCAAACCACGAAAAGTGTCATTTGATTAATTTTCTGAGCTTATCAAAGTATTCATACCTTGTTTAAACTCCCTTTGCGACCTTCCTTTAAGACTCTTTCAACATTCATGGGCATTCATCGTCATTATCATCTTCGTTAAACCGCATATTGCACCAAATGGATGGTGTTTCAGTCATTAGAAGTTCTCATTTTCAAGCGCAATGAGGCGAATATATGGACTTGGACCCTGCTTCTGCCGTGCAGTCGCCTGCCTGAAGCAATTGCATCCAAGACACGCCTAGGAAGTCGTAATGAAGGGGACATCCGTATCACGTGGACAATCTTTCGAAACATAGCCCTTTCCGTCTAAAAAAATAGCTGCTCAACATTGAGTTAATACCGCACTGTCGCATAACTCTCGCAACAGAACCGAAAAATCCCATTTCGGCACCGATCTTATTCTTTCGGCCATTATCAACATTTCATTACCCCGGGTGACAGTTGGAGTTGAAAAGCGATAACCTGGCTTTGACACCAAGTTTGGCCTTTATTATTGCTGATCTACCAAGCTGTTTCAAAATTGATCCAATTTGGTCAAGACTAGAATGAATTTCAGTGCTACTTCTCCCCTCACTCGTGAAGAAGACCCCGAGACCCTTAAACTTATCCACCTGTTTCAATAGAACTTCACTAATATGAAGAGTACATTAGACAGGCGTTTTGGAAAAAAACCATTACTTCGGACTTGTCTCCTTCATTTCTGCATCAGCACCCACGACCACAAACCTATCTAGCATGCTCCGTCTGGATGGATGTACAGGAAACTTAATCATCTGTGAAATAGAGATGACTTACGCTCAAATCTCTCAATGTGAACCATTCATCGCCTCTGCTGCGCTGCAAAATTCACTCCATATATATAATGAAAGGAGGTGACAAGATGCACCCTTGGTAAAGCTCAAAGTCCACTGTGAATGGTATTGATTTCCTACAGTTTAGCGGAACATAGCTGCTGCAGTTGTGTGAAGAGATTAAAGGGAACTCAACAACAGGGACCATCAATCTCATACTTCTGTAGAACACTCAAGAGCTCACCTTTTTCAAATCTAGTGTACAAAGCAACCGTAGATCAATTTACCATACGCATGTTAAATACGCTACGCTTCTAGTGAAACGTTGTTCCATTCCCGTTGAACGATTGGCCCCAATTCGTCCAGTTTTTTAACCGCAACATTGATCAATTGTTTTTTTTTTTTTGTCGCCAAAAGTGTTTTATTATTTTAGGTTCGGCATTTCAAATCCAGTGGTCGCCGTAGCGCAGTGGTAAGTGCATCGACTGCGGCGCAGAAAAGTCTGGGTTCGATTCCCGGACGGGACACCTAGCATTTTTTCACGGCACCACCTCTTTCGAGTTGCTGACAACACTCAAGGAGTATTAATTGTCTATGGAAAGCTTCACAAATCTCGCCGTTCGGAATCGGCAAAAAACTGTAGGTCCCTTCTACTCGTGAAGAACAATAGCATGCACAACACGAGTAGTTGTTGTAGAAGCTAGGCCCTGGTCCGTTATGGGCTGTAGTGCCACTCAATTATTATTATTATTATTTCAAATCCAGTACATCGCAGCCAATATTTTTCCACTTCTTCTATGTGTATGGGCCATTGTAATGTTGGAAGTAACATCCGAAATCGATATATCTTTTTTCTTGCAGGCTGGGCTCCAGAGAATTCTTTAGAATATTCACGTATATCGGAGCAGTTATTTGCCCATTAATCCTCTTGCATATGCCCACCATACGAGTATCCGTTTGTTGACAAGTCTCTGTGACAGTTGATGTCTTTTCTTTTTTTATACTCACCCGCGACCAGCTGACCAAATAATCTCCGACCAGTCTTCTTGGCGAACGCTTTATGAAGAGGGTCTTGTGAAAAAAGCATACAAATTTAAAATACTCGTATGTGATCTGGATACACAAAAGCAGAAAATATTACTGAAACCAATCAGACAAATTTTCGAAAACGATTGTACAGACGCTCCTTAAAGGAACGCAGTGAATTTAAGATTCAGATCCAACCATCAAATATAAGCTGCTTACGTTACAGGTTCAAGTCCATACTGTTTTTATTAATTTACAAAAAAACGCAGTAAACGTTCTAGAAGGGCCATAACCGTTGTTTCACTACGTTCTACAAAACACTCAACATAATTTTCTTTGCCGTCAATCTAGGCTTTTTATGTGCTTTCTTGTCAGCCTTGCACCACGATCGCTTGCGTTGAATATTCTCGTAGTTAAGTTAGTTAACTTTTCATCGTCCATGATGATTCCCTTTAGAAATAGTCTCATTTTCGTTACCTTTTAGCAGAGTTCCACTGATGGTTGCTTGGTCAATCAAAGTTCTTTGCGTGCCACACAAACATCGCTCTTTTTTTAGGAAATGATTTAAAGCTGTTATTCTGTTGATGTTTAGTGCCTGTACTATCTCCTGATCTCCTCCGTGCCTATCTTACTCAATCAGTTACAAAAATACCTTCGATCTATACAGTGACAGGCCGTTCATGGCCAGGTGCAACTTTTAATCGAAATTTCCGGAATCTAATCAAACAAACCACTCTTTGGTTCGGCGTTTTAACGTGAACCACCGTTAACTGCGCACATGTTCTTGCAGCATTTCTCTCCGTTTGTAATAGAGAGGTACCTCATGGAGTGCTTCTTAACATATTCCACTCATTTCCAAATCTGCACACCTTCCAAAACCAGCAGCTATTTACACAGTTCCCTGACATGCCACATTTCAGACACACATTTGGTTGACAGTTTGGTGTCTGCATTTGTACCCATCATGTAGGCAGAGGATATTCATTGTAAATACCTCTTACTTTGTCAGACATACACACTGCGTCGCTGGCGACCATCGGTGTTTAAAACAGTGAATTCTATGTTTTCCTACAAAACAGGAAACAATGCATACAAATATTAAAGCTTCAGCTTTAAGTTAGTCACTGCTCCCATCACGAAAATGGAGTCACTATAATTAGCTTTAAAGAACGAACAAAAGCCGGCAGCAAAACAACGCTCCGCCCGCACATGTACCTCACAATGTCATTATTCATTCTGTCCTGCATTCCGTTTGTAATGTTTCTGACTTCAACAATGCACACGCAGATTTCCTTTTTTGCCACAATTCTTCTTTTTCTCATAACAATCAGCATTGATATCAGTTCGATGTTTGGACTAATTGCATTATTGCGGCTAATTTCTCAAATCCTTCCAATAACGTATTTTTTGCTTTGAAGAATCTGTGCGAAATACTTGAAGCGGTAGCGATGAAATCTGTATTTACTGTCTTTGCGTAGTCAGGAGCCCATCAATTCAAACCTAAGCTGGAAAGGGCTTTCTTGCCGTCGTTGTCATTGTCGGCTTCCCTTTGTATGAGTTGCAAGAATCGTTAAAATTGACTTCTGTTCCCTTGACGTACTTCTCTGTTCTAAGTGACTAAGTGATTTGTCCTTTGGAAGAAAGTTTTCAGTTTCCTCCTAGCGACCGAGGGGTTATTTTCAAAAACCAAAGCATTCTTTGCAGTAGCGTAGTGCATATTTCGAATTCTTCTTTGCAAATCGTAGTGACAATACAAAACGTGCACAACTTTTTAAATATTCACATTTGACATTCCTTTTGCTGAAGCAATGAAAACAATTGCAATAGCATGTGAATCCTTGTGGTTTCCTACGAACATGCAGAAGTTAACAGATGTCTGTCCACAGGATGTAATTGCAATGAACGAATGTGGTACATGCGGTTAATGAAAACATGAATTTGCGGCTTTCCTGTAAATGTCTTCACATTGTGCGATGACAGTGCTTCAACAGAAATATATGCACAAATTCCATCACATCGCCGGAAGTTTATAGTGAAACCTTTGGACAATTCCTTGTAGAACCGTAAATTTTTGAAAATAATTTCTTAAGAAGCTGATCGGGTACAGATCAACATTAATATTCAACCAAACCAAACTATTTAATTAACAATCATCAGATGCAATTCGTATATACAGTTGCATCTCGGCGAGACATTGTGTGGAATGTGGAAGAAGAAATGGTTCTCCAGGTTCAGATAAGTGCTTTTCTTCAATTAATACTTATTTTCTTCAAAATAATTTTTAACGCAGGAAAAATAAATAGATACAAGGTCTGTTCCGAAAACAGGGCGAATTTCAAATTTATCGGGCTACGTATATTCGATTATCGATTTATATTTTGTTATGTTGGTACACTCGTCTCGAACATATGTTTGTGAGAGGAATACAGGTTAGACGTGTTTTGGGTGTTCGATGATTTCCTGCTGTCCAAAACAGTGGATCAACAATTTGCATTAAATTTTGTGTGAAAAATGTGGCATACGGTGAGTGTTTTCTGAGTCAAAAAATCTTTACAAATAGTACAAACTTTTCAAAGAAGATCGAAAAGATGTGAATGATGGCGTTCGTCATTGACGACCCAGAGCATCAACAACCGATGAAATGTTGAGAAATTAAAGAAAATCGTTATAGAGAATCGACGAATCACTATTGGAGAAGTTGCTGAAGATGACGGCATGTGGGTTGGCTCATGCCATGCAATTTTTTCGGAAATTTTGGTCATGAAGTATGTTATATGGTATATAACAAAAAGTATATAACAAAAAAGACATATCGGTACTGCTTCGAGGATTGGGACAGAATGGAAATTGATGAGAAAAATGAGAATTCACCTTTTATTTTGAACAAACCTTGAATAACCGTAATTCATAAATATTCTTGATTATTCAAAGGAAAAAACTATTGACCTGTTAAAAGGTAAGTCTGCGAGTCTAAGCAGAATGTTGCAGTGCAGAAGGCTCAAATGCAATTTCCATTAAACATATGCAATGAAATCAATATGCGCCCTATCTGAGAGCTTCGAATAGATATGTTTATTTTCTTAGTGAACTGTATCGATACTCCAATATTCTCTTTAGCTTCACGGTTTGTGTGCTTTGACTTTGACTTGATTTGCAACTAAGTTACAAAATATTTGCAACTAAGTTACAAAATATAGATCACAACGACTCTTGACTATTGTGAAAACATTTAATTCAGTGAGCGTAGAACTTCTCGAGTCCTTGAAGAGGGTTAAAATCAAATTACCATCTTTGTTTCCGCAAATCAAACACCCTCGTGACTGCAAATCAGATTACAATTCCAAATAAAAAAAAAACACTTTGACAGGAATTCAATTTTCAAATTTAATGATCAATCTCCTTATTTAATTAATTCAACAAATTTATTAAATTCTTCAATCCTTAAACACAAATCCTTTGCCATAAGCTAATTATGGATTATGTGAGTAAGTAGGAAATGTACGTTCGTATATTTGTATTTGAGGGATTCCAAAAGCAGGACTAATCCCAGGAAGTACAACCTTCTCTTTATCTCATCAATTTCCTCATACCTATGCATTTCAGTTAATTCATGAAATACGACAATCATGCACATGTCTACAGTTGTATAAGCGTAAGTCCAAATCGTTTACTTTTATGTAAGTCTGTCACATCAAACGAGTTTACGAGAGGGATTAGGCATCTTACTGATGTTCATTTTATGTTGAGTGAAGTTGTATACTTCCTGGCAATGCTCTTGAAATAAGATAGGTAATGAAGGATGTTAGCATATATATACGAGTGTACATATTACATCAGATGCTATATATTGAAAAGAGAAAAACATTTTTTTTGGCACACTTCACATTTGACAAGAGCTCCCCTTGAAGAGGGGAGTTTGAAGTGAGGAAACACCGAGTAGGAAAAACCTTTAATTTCACGGACAACATTTCAATCTCAAGGACTAGACCTCTCGGAGTAAACTTTAATTTCAGTAATCGTCGACTAGTTGGGATTTTCTCAAAGACAGTTTTAAACGAAGTGAATTTGATTTTCAATAAAAGCTGAAGTTATTTTCTATATTACCTCATATAGGGTGAGTCATCTAATGTGTATCTTAAACTTATTTGGCACTGACAGCTACTCGAAATCTAGCTGAAAATTTAGTATCATACCTACACGGAACGAAATTATTTCCTTTGCGCTTAAAAACCCTTGGGAATTATTGAAATCCTATTCGTGAAAGTGAGTTTTGTGTTTTCGTTAAAACGTGTTTTGGACGAAGTGAAACACCCACTGTGGCTGCTGTAGTCAGTCCGCATTACTGTGGACGACAATTATGGAATATGAATCTGTTGTGGCGCGAGTGTGAGAAACGATTCACTAATATCAACTCGACATCGATCTCAATATCTCAACATTTCACAAATTAGCCTGAGAACAATGCTGCACACAGATCTCGGGTCATTCAAATAAAATATCAAATTGACCTTGAAGCTATGGAGTTATCCACTGTGTTGTCGCTTCATAGATTGGACGTTAGGTCTGCTTGAATCGGGCGAAAAGTCATCTTGATAGCAGAATTGCCACAACTGTGGCTCTAAGAACCAGCTCGTGTATGTGGAGGAGTTAATGTACTCATAGAGATTAACAGTTTGGTGCAATTTGTGGAGTAAGTGCTTCATTGAACCATTCTTCTTCGAAAATAAGGCTGGAAGTGATGTTGTTGTCAACGGTTGGTGTTACAGAACACTGTCAACTGACCCTTATTTTTGGAAAATAGGGATATGGATGCATGACTTCCCACACAGCTCATGCCAAAATCATGTCTACGAATTTTCGAAATTGTGAATTTGATTGTCTGAATTCTTCGCCATAGTTCAGGACAGGGATGACCAAAGTATTATATAATGTTAGCTTGGTCCTTGGCTAAGGGTTTCTACATGTCAATTGACCCTTTAAATCCAAAAAAAAGTGATTGGCAAGATCTATTCCTCGTTTAATCTCAGTACTGAGGTTCACGATCTCCTTGACTACCTCAAAGTTATTAGCTGCCAATGGTGAAGTTCTGGCTGAGTTGTGCGTTCCTTCTCGATGACAGCATTTACTTCGTCTTGTCCTTATCATTGTTACGACCGCCTCCGCTACTATATCAACAAACGCGTCACTAACGCCTGGCTGTGTTCAAACAATCACGTCAATAACATCAGAGTCCAACAGTAGATATGATTTTTGAAAGATCGTGTATTTTGTGTGGACTTGTGAGTTATGCATGGTCTTCTTAAGAATGATATTGAAAAAGTCACAAGTCACGCCGCATCTAAACTAACTGAAGGTCTCGGTGAGTTCTGCATTGTCATCATGTCCCAAATGACGAGTTCGGGACGAATGTCAAAACTATATATGGCGTGGTAAGGCTTGTCTCCATGCACGCTGTCATATGAGGCCTTGAAATCGACAATTAGATGATGAGTGTAACTCTTGGATCTTTTTATGATCTGCCGTAGTGTGATGATTTCGTCAACGGTGAACTTCTCAGGTTTGAAACCGCATAACTGACAATGTTTGGAGTGAACCTTCTGCCTGGCACAGGTATTTGTGTCCTCATCGTCGTTCAGCAGTCTGCAGAAATGGCTTCTCCAAATTCTCAGTATCGACTGCGACTGTAATACGAGTTGTCCCTGTTGGTCCTGAAAGGCTTCTATCTGGAGCTTATGCCTACTTATTGCCAACAGTTCGTAAAACTTTCGGACATTATTTCTGCCCTAACAGCACTTCCTTTTCACAACAGAGGGCTTCTCATGATTTTCATTTTGAGTAGCAGTAGCTCTTCACTTCTTTATATTTCGTAGAACTCAGAAAGTCCTTCCAACTAGTACGGCCTTATAAGTTGTTAGATTCGCTGAATGCTTGCACTCGTGTCAAGACAGGTTATTTTCAGTGTGATGTTTTGAAACCCAGCACATCAGAGGTGACGGTCAGCCAAGGATTAATTAAGGTAGCCTAAGAGTGCATTTTGTCCTGCCAGGATCCTTATGCCCCCACTTAAGTCGAGTAGCCTGCCTTTGAATGATTAAATAACGTAGAGCGAATGGAATATCAACGGTCTCACCATAAATGGTTTGTCACCTAAAAGCCACATAAAACAGAATACCACTTGCACAGAAAACAAAAAAATTCCAATCACAGAAGATTCCTGAAACGAATCTCCACAATTACGAACGCTTTTATATCCTTCATTAGAATTTTAAAAACAAAGTCATGAAAAAACACTGTAATGAGTCTTTTTCCTTTTCTTGTTTATTTTCCTTTAAAGTACCCATTCGCCTTATTTGATTTGAAACTGCGCCAATAGAAGAAATAAACAAATTTGTTATTCCCCATCAGACTTACATTCACAGGGGATTTCATTGGAAATAACAGATGCTGGAATCATTGTTGTTGTCACCTTCATTTTGAGCCCTACAAAGAAACACTTTCAATTAGCTGAGTCTCGTGATGGTCCAATGTGGATTTGATTGTGCAACGTGTCTGGCGAATAACTTGAAGCTGATTTTAAGATGAATTGATATAATTTGATTTGATTGCTTTGAATATTGAAAGCGAATTGATTGAAACTAGAAAGTCTCCGAAGAAAAAAATTATTCTCCTTCAGGAAAAACATGTACCTCAACTATGTGGGTGCAAGTGAGTTGAAGAACAGTGGGTTGTGCCATAAGAAATCAGTAGCACCTCAAAAGTCTATTGTGCAACCTTCGTTTGTTCTAGAATTTGATCGCTGCTTTCATGAATTTAATAACATCCCTTGTTGGAATTTTTTGAAAGTCTTTTCCGGTTTTAATTGCGTGATTAACATTTTGAATTTTTCTCTAGCAAGGCGTGGGCAATTCAAATCAACGATACAATGATGCAAGCCACGAGAGCGCATATTGAATGATGTTGCCAGGTATTTTGACAATCCTGGACATCGTTTTCACGAAAATTAAAAAACAGAATTTGATAAGATGTCTGAACGGCTAAAAACATGTCTTTGATGGGCATTCTCAGTTTCACGCATTATACGCGTGTACTCGAAACTTCGCTCAATAATATTAAGGCAGCAAGCACTAGTTTTAAGAAGGCATGTATCGGAAAAATAGCAAAAATTTGTCAAACGAGAAACCTTCCATACGGCACCCTTTAGCCCAAGGGAAAAATATATGGTCTCCCTTAAATGCTATCTGAATCACTTTCAAAGAAGGTTTAGATAGCGCAACAGTTTTGCCGAGAAAACATATTTTATAAGTGTGCAAGCCCGTAGGTAGTAGGAAAACGACCAGATCTTCACTTAACCACACATTCTGGAAATGCCCGAGAAGTGCAAATCGACACTCTTCACCTATTCGTCGATTTTAAATCCCCTTATGATAATTTCCATAGAAATGAGCTATACAGTGCCTTATCTAGTTTTGACATTCTTAACAAACTAGTCAGACTGTGATCCTACACACAATGGAGAACTCTCGCTGCTCCATCAAGGTCGTTTACACACTCACCGAGACCCTCAATTCTAAAAAAGGCGACGCGTTGTCATGTGGCTTCTTCAACATCATTGCTGAAAAGATCGTGCGTAACACGCAAGTCAACACCAGAGAGATGTTCTTCCAAAAGTCCGTTCAGCTGCTAGCTTACGCCGACGACATTGACGTGATTGGAGGAACACAGCGAGGTGTGTGTTGGTATTGAAGCGGAAGCGACTTAAATGGGTTGGCAAGACAAAGAATATGCTATCATCAGGGAAGGACACACAACATCGACGTCTCGGACGGGGCGTACCTCTAGAAGAAACTTCGAGGTGGTCAAGAACTTCGTCTACCGCGGCTTCGAGGTTAATAGTAATAACCACATCAGTATAGAAATCAAATGTAGTACCACCCTTGCCCATCGCTGCTTCTTTGAGCTCGAGCGGAAATAAAGTAATAAAGCAATAAAGCACTCTCTCGAAGGATGCACAGCTTGATCATCCCAGTCCTCCTTTATGGGCCCCGAAACTGGGACTTTACTAAAAGTGGATAAGCACTTAATCTTTCCGGAAAAAAAATTCTGGGTGCGAGTTTTGGTTTTCGTTGATGGCGTCTGGAGGAAAAGATTCAGCAGCCGTTCAAATAATACTGTCTTTTACACTTAAAGGCAAAACCTATTCTTTGTAATAAACCATTCCCTTGATCCAAAATGTATCGCTGTGTATGCTTTGTTAAGCTTTATAGGACAATGAATAAACCTAATTTCCGATATATCATTGTCATAATTCATTCTTCTTACATTTCACGTCTGAATGAAATCAAAATTTGCATGCACACGAATATGCACACGCTTCTGTGTGTAGGCATTGTACTTCTGTCATGAATGTTTGACAAACACGTCCCACAGTGAATTACTACGAATTAAATTCTTACAATTTCCTACCGCAAAAATTCCTTTTTTAATTAAATCTCCTAGTGTCTACAATTCGTTGCACTAACTAAGAATACAATACACAAACATTAGATATGCCAATTGGTACATCTTAGCGTGAAACAAGCCCAATTCTAATTGTAGCAAAAATTTGCAAATAAAGGTTTCAGTCACTGTGTTTCTGAATCATCATCCAAGCAATAAAACCAAATCAATCGCTGTCCCTTTTGCTTTTGTAATTAAGTGGAGTGACCATCAGTCTCTCAGAAAACCATCATCATCCTGCTGTACCACATCATCATTTCTTCATTATCTTAATCGTGTTGTGTGGTCAGAAGTGGCTTGCCCGTTCAATGGTGACAGGGGATAATTTCCTACATGAAAGGGAAAAAAAGAAAACACCTCCTTATTCACTGTCCCTGGATCAAACCAGTTTTCAGATAATCTCTCATCAAAAAAAATCGGATTATGATGAGAAGTGAGTGGTAGGAATGATTGGCTCATATTGTGGGGGATTTTTGGAATTTAATCCTACTGGGCAGGCATCATTGTGATTGAGTAATTTGGTTATGCCCCTAAAACGTTGAGCGGAATGTGGTAGAGAAAAAAAGACGAATGGCTGCAGTACATGGGGTTAGAAGCTGTACAGCTTACGTTTCTTAAGTCAAATTCAAATCGTCTGTCGTAGCATCTTCAAATTCATCCAAATCATGACTCCATAGCTGTAACCACTGACTGTAACCTTCTTGACAGCATCGGTTTAAAGATGGAAGGACTTCATCAGATGGTATGACAGTCCTTTTTTGTGAATGTAACGGTGTCTCAACAATGCAATTGCAACAAATCTTGGGGATTATCATCACTCCAAATACGGCAGTTTTGTTATTTTACGAGTACGTACGTGGTGCTGCTTTGGTACGTTATAAAATGTGATTCATTGTGAGGTTTTTAATTTCCAATAGACTCTTTTTTACAAATCATGCTTTAATCCAATCAATTTACTATATTATTTTTGTTAATTTTCGTTTGGCAACTCAGCCCATGTGGATGAAATCCATCTTAAGGCCTGGAGAGAGTCTTGTGACTCTTTCGTGTTATTAAGGTAACCTGGGAATGAGGCGAGCGACTTGGCGATTGGTAGACTGGACTGATTGTTCCTCTTTTCAAAAAGGGGAACAAAAGAGTCAATTCCAATTACAGGGACATCGGGCATATTTCTTTTAAGTCACTCCGGTAAAGTATAAGCTAAAATGATGGAGGTCCGCCCTAAACTTGTGGTTCAGTCCAGGTTCAGGGATGAATAGTGTGGCTTTCGTCCCGGCAGAAGAACAACCGACCATCTTTTCACTCAAAAAACCTTCAGAAGGCTTGGGAGTATACTAAATTTGTCTACATTTGTTTTGTAGATTTAAAAAAGGCATACGACCGAGTCCATCGAGGTAAACTCTGGTTTGTTTTACAGGAGTATGAGATTGATTGTAACGTGTTGATTGCCACTCAATCTCTTTACACCAACTGTAGTAAATCAATACCTTGCACTGTGGGCAAGTCAAGCCTTGTCACCTTTCCTTTTCATTATATATATAGACTGGATGTTGCAGCGCCACAGACGTGAGGAATGGTTAAGAGTGGGCTATCTTCTTTACGCAGATGACTTATTTGCCCCCAGATGCTCCCAGATGGAACTCCAGCGCGTGCTAGGTAGGCCGTATGTACTGATGCTGGAATGAAGGTGAACGTGATCAATTCTGAAACACCTGTCCAATGCATTCTACGTGTTAGTGGAGTCCCACTGAAGCAGGTGGAGAATTTTAAGTATCTCGGGGTCTTATTCACGAATGATGAAAGGACAGATTTCTTCTACGATCGACCAAATTGGACCAATTTTGAAGTAGCTTGGTTGATCAGTAATACAAAGCTCGAGCTTGATATCAAATCCAAATTATTGGATTTTGCTCAAACTGCCACCCAGGGTTATTACATTTTTGTAATGACCGCTAAGATAAAATAACTTTGAGGTGATTTGTCTTAGATGCAGATTCATCAGGCAGGTGACCTCTCGGCAGACCCAGGACGAGGTGGTTGGATCAAATATATAAACTCGCCTGGTTGCGCTGGGGAATAGTTCCTGATGAGCTTGAGCTGATGGCGGAGGATTGAGCGGCCTAGACGTCTCTTGTAAGTGCATTTTCCCCGTGACTCTTTTGATAGTCGCGTGGAACATGCGAGTTAAGGAAGAAAAGGTTCAAAATGATGATGAAGTTATCATAAAAACAAATTTTCAGCTGTGTTATGAAAACAAGCGTTCAAAAGAAATGCTTTTTGTTCGATTCTAGTACACGTAATCGATCTGCTGAAACCACTATTGCCAATGCCATTCGCAAAGTCCCAATTTATTTACTGAATGATACTGGACCGGTTGGACCTCATCAAAGATGTAGTGGAAAGACTATAACATCCGCAGTGGTGCATGCGAGGAAATCATGAAATTTGCTGAAACATGCCCTCTTAATAGTCCTTTCCACATTTCCAGGTAATTTTTCCCACAGTCATTTACGTCCGAACCCACAAATTTCGGCAGTTAGAATTAATTGTAGTGTTACAACACTTCCTAATCCAAGAATTACGCAACGGGTATTGTTGCCACTTGCGGACAACAAAATTACAATACAGTTGTATAAACAACACCTGCCATTTCACGAATTGGCCATTGTACGCATTCAAAGGTGTCATTATCTGAAATTATACCCAACACCTTGATTTCATGGCTCCGAGGATGACGGGTCAGAAGTTATTGTTCAGGCTTTTCAATTTGGACAGCATTTCATTAGAAAAGCTCAAGTCATCGCAGACATGACACGCGCCTTGGAATCGTGCAGGATTAAGCAGGATTCCCCTATTCACGTTTCTCCTCTTTGGTGTTGAGCATTCATAACAGTCAAACCAGCAGCGAATTTGTTGTCACTAATCCGAGTTAATCTTTTAATTTTACCATGAAGTGAGCTAAGTACCCTCACAATTCAACCTCGGAATAGTCCGATTGTTTCGTTAACAGTGGTGTAATTCTATTTTCAATTTCACTGGGAATCACGGTTTTTCCCGCAGCATGTTTGCTTTGCTTCGTGTTGCTTTCATTTGAAACACCTCCTGAATAGTAAACGTCGATTTTCCCGACTCCCCCTCGCTTTGTAACCGTTATTGTATCCGGTGAGTTCTACACACATCTGTGGAGTTCTGTTCTGCTCTGATTGAACAAATAGAGTATTGCTTGATTGTGAGACTCCTTGAAAACATTAGTGTCGCTTACTGACCAAATTGTACGTGCTGTGAATCGGTTTCTGCATTGTTTCAGCCTCGTCCTTGGTGGAAGCAGTTTTATTCACTTTCCTGCCGATTTTCTCACATTCAATTAAGTTGTGTGAAGATGAAGATGTGGTCACGTAGAAATCATTTACTGCACCAGATTACTGCTGGCTATAAGTGTTGTGATCTACTCAAGGACTTACACTCACTGAAACGTCATAGATTTGAGTCTATTTATCTGTTTCGAGAAAATCCTGGGGCTGTCGGAATTCGAGAAAGACTGAAAAGACGACGATGAAGAATTATTTGACGGCAGGCAATAAAGAAAATTCCTCCCATGACACAATTGAGATCCACAGTTTCAACCACTTATCGCTCCTTCAACGTCACATCCCGTTTGAACAGCACTTGACAAATCATTTTGGAAGCTTATCACTGGCGTCTAATCATTTCTGTCTAGGTGGCTGTGTCCCACACGACGAGGTCACTGAACACGCTTAACGCCCATTTCCACTTACAATCACTACATGGCGTGTTCAACACGCAGTGTTTTACGAATTCTTATCAGGACATGTATAACATGGGATACAGATAAGTCCAGCATAGAGTCATATATCTGTTGTCTGTTAAAACAATCGGAGAAGATATCGTCCACAGCACTCAACGCACTTAAGCAGCAGGTGCTGGTGAACTCTGCGTCGCCAAAAATTGATTTATGTCTGCCTGTCCTCTTCATATCCAGTGTTCCAGAAAAATCCGCGTGAGGCGATAACATGCTGACCTATTGATTTAAGGCCAAAATATCCGCCTCAACCTTCAATATACGCAGTTAGGGAATGGGGCTATGATGGTCTAATGACATTCAGCAACTTAAGGGTAAGGTTGCTTGAAAGGGAAAGCATTGGAGATGAAGTTTAGAGCCTGGCATTTCGAACAGCTGTAAGATTGGTCCATAAGAAACTACTGGAAACTGACTTCATTCCATTAGCCATTCAACCAGGGCGAACAATCGTCAGGCAAAAAAGTTTGAATATTGAAAACTCTGGGCATCGTGCTGGGACGATTGCCAGAGTCTGCTAAACGAGACTCTCCATGTTTACATGTGTGTCAAGAGGAAAGTCTTAATACCCGTCCCAAATAGTCAAATTATATCAAATACCCAAGGTGACCAAAATTCATAAAAGACCAACATCCCGAAATGATAAGACTAAACAAAAATTAATATGGCCCAAATTTAGATTTTTCGAATGCGGCATCTACAAGTCGGCGTCTTGCAAGTCTTAAAGCGTCTTCAAGCATGTGCCAATAATTTGAACCCGGAATTTTGCATATTTTTGCATTTTGGGCATTTCAGGATTTTAGAGATTTTAGAATTTTGGTTATTTCGTGCAGTCAGTCTATCATTTTAGGACTGTGTCCCCAACCCACGTCAATAACAATGTTACCAACAACCGTGCTGTGCCGTTACACAATCCGTGTAAGCAGAAGACATTGGCATGCGCAAGGCTGTATAGAGCAAAAGCTGCGATGATTGGAAACCCATTAAATTTTTATACAAGAATGTAAGGAAGAGTCAAATTTTGACAAATGACAGATAATTTCATTGTTTACAAACTTCTTAAACGATTTGTATTTCAGTTGTGCCGAAAAATTCTTGTCCGCGATGGAATTCAGAGGTGATAGTGTGATTGCTTTACATTTCGTTGGAAAACCATTTTGAACCTTCTGCATCTCAGCATGAATAAATCCTTTGTGTCTAGAACCATAGCTCGTGGTACTGGCAGCGATGCAAAACGCCATTGCGGAGGTCATAAAACAACAGCAGAAATGGTTCGAAAAGTGAAGGTTCAAATTGAGCGAAGTCCACGTGAAAAAAGATGGAAAATTGCTTGTGATCGCTCAGCATCTCTTTGGAATAGATGCAACACATACTGAAAAATGTTCTTGGGTTGAAGCCATCGAAGTTCGAACTCTGCTGAAAGTCCATTAAACAGGTCTTATGTAAGACAAACTTTTATCGATTTTAAGGCTACATATATTAGAATTCGGTAATTTATCCATGCTCCCATGATTTATGTACCAAGTTCTTTTCTAAGCGCCCGCTAGAGGGACTTTTTGGTACCCTTAACTGATCTGAACTAAGTTGCAGCACGAGGCGAAGTTATAGAGGAAAAGAGGGAAAGGAGGCACCGCCGCCCAATGGCCTTAAATGCCGGTAGATTGTAATGAGGTGCGGCTGAAGAACGAGTCTCTAAAGTACGCCCGAAAGAATACGTCCGAAAGAGTGCTTAAGGGTGAACTCATGATTCTTCCTAGCGGTGCGCGTATTGTGGGTAAATTCTTGAAAGACAGGCATGTAGCTGCCTTATTTATTTCATTTGGAAGTTGAATGTATTTACTATCGCACGTAGCCCAAATCTAAGTTGTGGTCAATTAGAGGACTTGCAGGAGGATAGTTTATATGGCAAATACCTGATTTATTAATTACTCCCACACTGTTGACTAGTAAGAAAGTAAGGAAAATTGAAATTTTCAAAAACCCATAATAACTCAATGACTCTTTTGTTAAGTAACGTGCAATCTTAACCAAAACGTAGTCTTATGTCTACCCTCGGAATTCCAGGGTCATTCATTTTGTATGTTCAAGTTGGTGGTGCTGGCACCTGTCATTTGAGAAAATAGCTGTCATTTGAAGTGACACAATATTAGCTAAATGTTCGCCGTTGACGATAATGTGGCGCTTATCAATTGAGGAACACGTTAAAAATATTGAAACTTACTACAAAAATGTTGATAACGTAGCCAGTTTTTGACGCTCTACGCGACGGTCATAATACGTCGCCTGCGCAAGCAATCGATTCAATTGTAAAGAAATTCGAAGGGAGTACTTGTGAATCATGGTCGCCGTGGCGTAGTGGTAAGTGCGTCGACCGCCGCGCAGAAAGTCTGTGTTCTATTCCCGGACGGAACACCTAGCATTTTCTCACGGCCCCACCTCTTTCGAGTTGCTGACAATACTCAAAGAGTATCAATTGTCTATGAAAAGCTTCTCAAATCACGCCCTTCGGAGTCGGCAAAAAACTGTAGGTGAAGAACGGTGGCATTCACAATACGAGTAGTTGTTGTAGAAGTTAGGCCCTGGTCCGTTGTGGGCTGTAGTGCCACTCAATTATTATTATTATTTCTTGTGAATCATCGTAATGCACGGCCAGCCAAAACTGTTGATGCTGTAAGTGCAAGTGGTGCTGACTATCACAATTTACTGATATCCCAGCGTCCGCAACTCAACGTTTTATGCGTCACCTCACTATGCATCTCCATCCTTAAAAAGTTCAACTTACGCAACAATTGAAGCCGGTTTATCATTCACAGGACAATTTTGGGACAACAGTGATAAGGTACATATCATTTCATTGATTAACGTTGCCGCTTAAGCGCTCTGACAACCCACAAGTGACTGTTTTAAGTGTTCTATAGTCGAAAGGTGTCAGTGCTAAGTATTTCTTTAAAAATGCCAATGAGGCCAACAGCAGCTCCGAGCGGCATGGTCGAATAATAACCGATTCTTTTAACCGGTTGTTGAAGGTTAAGTAGACGTAATGCAGTTCAAACAAGCCATATAAGATGATATTGAGTGAAAAGATTCCTGCTCGTGTAATTTTACATTTAGACGAATCAAGCGGCTACAAGGATAGTTTAACACCGTTAGGTATTTGAGCTACGCAAAAGACCGTGCTTACGTGAATAAGCCTTCCAACTCTGGACACAGTAAAAATCAACAACATCTCTTAAGTTACCTCCCGAAATGTGCCAAAAAGTCTATAAAAACCACATCAACAGATTCGCGTGCTATGAATCTTCCCGAGGCGGACATTTGACTGATTTTATCTTTCCCACTTAATGCCAAGGTCCAAGCTTGATAAAGAATTAAATTTTTCATCAAAAATGTATCACTGCATGTGTTTATTAAGCTCTACTTTTGAAACCGAAAAATTACTGACTTTATATCATTAGACAATGTGGTATGTCATAGTCACCTCGCTACACTGCCTGTCAGTTGCACAAAGAAATGGAAAGATTCATAGCACAGGTTAGGAGGTACATTGTAATTTTCAAATTTACGCAAAGTCTTTTATTCGAATCTGCTTATTCCAACATGAAATAATTTAAGCATCAATGTAAGTCACATGATTCCTTAGTCAAAGTTTCCCTCAGATCGATATCCTCTTGCTGAAGTAAATCGATAAACTTCATTTGCCAATTCAAAGTGCGCGTGCATGAGTGCGTATATCCCTGGAGCCCACCTCACTCCTGGTTACCTGTTGAGTTATATACCTCTAATTAGCAATATTTGCTTTGTTCGGTTCGACGGTGATAAGTTAATTGCACGAATCTCTCTTTCTTTGAGGTCTATCCGCAGACAATTTGACGTGGCGTGGTACGAGTTTAATTTACCGCCTCAAACCCGAAAGAATTAATTAGTCCGCACTTGGATACAGCTGGGACTGCTCAAAGACGGCGTGTGTACGCTTTGAATCACAAACAAAGAAAAGTTGACCCTCTCACCAATACGTGCGTGTAGGCAAACATCTGAATCGTTCCTGGACCAAAGAAAATCAGCCCGCAACACACCGAACAGCTGAGTTTTGCTGCCCACGTTTAAGGTTCCACTCCCAGACACAGAAATAGGATTACAAAACTCTGACTAATACCGTCCATTGTACGCCTCGAATGGAGAGGACGTCCTTCAAGGAATTATCTTATCTGCTCAAAACTACCGAACAATTAAATGATTTCACTGGAATTTAAATTGTGCTAATTGAGTGAGAGGGTGGCGGACGGCGGCAGCAGCTTGGCTGCGCGGGATCCCTCTTAATTGGTTCTAGTGAAAGTTGGAAAACAGAGCGTGTGCGTGGAGAAGTTTTAACCGAACTGCTTGTGACGGAAGGAAAAGGTTAAATGTTTGCGGAAGAAAAGAGTGGTTAAGTTTTCCAATTGATGGAGAGTGAGAATAAATCATGAGCACTACTGTGCGGTAAGAAGTGTCCTTTTTGCGTGAAATGGGGGGAAATGGAACGTCGACTGTAATCGGACGGTTAAAACGTGGTTAAGTGATGGAGGGAAGTTGTTAAATGTTGTGCGCAAACTAGAGGAAACTAGGTCGGTGAGAAGTTCGTTGTCAAGAAGGCTGCTGTCGGATGTCAAAGAGCATGAACAAGCGATTGTGCTGGGTAATGAGACTTGTTTGTATCTCGACGACACTGGAGTCGGGTCAAAAGGTAAGGCAATTTGTTGTTTGCCTTAAAGTTCCAAATGAATTTAAAAGATGTAACAACTTTAAAAGAATTAGCTCCATGAATCTATTATGTGTACAAGGAAAATGCTGAAAGGAAATTAAAACCACTTGCATAATTTTCTTTTTGAAAAGTAATAGAACAGTATGATGAAGTGTTCCTCTAAACAGGCGAAACAATTGATTAAGATTTTTCATCTACCCTACTGATTAGGGTTCTTCCAAAGTAAGTGGGAGACACTGATGCAAACGAGTCGAAGAATTTTACGCCCACTCTATCCACAGGGAAACCCATAGCTATAGTGTTTTGGGAACCAAAGGGAACATTCTTGATTGAGTTTAAAAAAAAAAGATGAAACTAAAGTGTGATTCAATGTGAGGTTTGATTTATAATTTGAAATAAAAGACATACATTTGAAAGGGAACTCAAAGTTTTTATCATTTCCTAAAGGAACAATTCATGGCATTTATTTTTCAATTATATTATATCATACAAATTTTATCATACAAATGTTGGTCACGACTACGTGTAAAGTAGTCCATTCCGTAGGTCCAGTTTTGGCGACTATTATTTCGTGGATAATAAGAGTAATGTTGGCATCCAAGGCATCAATCGTAGACTTATTTCTAACTTGACTTTATGTACCCCAGGAGAATATTGTCCAAAATTATGATATCAAACAATTTAGACGGCCAATTAACTGTAGCAAAATGTGGAATCAGGCCCTCACCATAATTATTTCTAAATAAGTCCATTACAATTAATAGCGCCCTATTCTTGAAACCAGAGCTCACGTAGACCATGTACTTGCATTTCTGGAAGCATATAATCCGTAGAAATGGTACGATAACGGGTTTCATTGACGTTAACATTCTAATTTGCCTCATTTTTGAAGAATTATTGATCAATGATTCCACCAGCGCATAAACCAAACACTTCATCTCTGAACTATGTGTTCGTGACACAAAACACAAGTCGCCTTACATTAATTCCTGCACAAATTTAATTCTGGTCGTAAAGTACGCCAAATCAAGCTGGTTAGAACGACTATGACTCAATTCGTCACGGTGCCTGTCAGCAAAAGGGGCAGTAGTCCCTTCACTACGTGCTGGATATGGTCTTACCGACCGAGTGTCATAAACTAATGTAAGGTGGGACTCAAATTTCGGGTATGGCATTGAGCGGTTTCAGTAGATCGATTCAGAGCAGCGTACGTTCCTCAAATCGCACAGAAAACATTTTTCACAGGGCTTTGATTATGATTTATAATATAGCTGAACAAGTGCGAGTGTCCACTCGGTTGTGATGTAAGTCTTTTTATGGTGACTTGCCAAACGATACTGAATAAAAATAACAAGGCAGCTTGATAGGAGTCACGCGGGTTCTTCCACAAAAACCCTTTTGAAAATCAAATATCACAATGAATTACATAAACGTGACATCATACACATCTACTTTGCATAATTTACTGAAGAAAATTAAGAAAATTGGACGGAGTAGACTGACAAGAGGGTTTTGTTTATACAGAATAGCATTTCCGTTCACATGGCACGATTTTCTAAGGCCGCTCTGCGAGATGGTTGCTTCGAAGAAATCCTCCATCCACCCTATGGTCCAAACTGTGTTCCTGTTAATAATAATAATTGAGTGGAACTACAGCCCACAAGGGACGAGGGCCTAGCTTCTAAAACAACTACTATTAATCTGCGTGCTACTGTTCTCTCACGAGTAGAAGTGACCTACAGTTTTTTGCCGACTCCGAACGGCGAGATTTGGGAAGCTTTTCATAGTCAATGGATACTCTTTGAGTGTTGTCAGCAACTCAAAAGAGGTGCTGGTGTGAAAAAAATGCGAGGTGTCCCGTCCGGGAATCGAACCTGGACTTTCTGCGCGGCGGTCGACGCACTTACCCACTACACCACGGCGACCACCTGTCTTCTGTTACCTGATCTGGAAAAATGAACTCTTCGTGGAAAGCGATTTGCTGATGATGAAAAAAAAAATGGTTTTTGAGGCATCGCTCTATACCTGTGACCAGTGACTTCATATAATTACTTTCTTTTCGGTCCGTCAACCCTTGTACGGTAAAAGCCTGAGCTTTTGCTGCCTTCAATCTTTGATGATTCCGGGCACGTTATTTTTAGTCATCATCACTTGGTCTCCATACCGGAGGTTCGGTTCTTCCCCTCTTCCCCCCTTGAAGTTGGGGTTTTAAGAACCTCTTAGCTGGAGATTTGTTGCGCATTCGCATGATGTGGCCAAGCCAGTGTAGTTGACGGTATTTTGCTTCCTGGACTATGTCCACATCTCGATATAGAAGAAAGAGTTCTCGGTTGCGTCTTCTTCTCCATTCGGCCTCCTCACAAAGACGACCGTATATCTGCCGTATAATTCTTCACTCAAAGGCCCCAAGCCTAAAGACGGATCTCTGCCAAGATGTCGTTTGCAGAGTTTACCCACGCCCGAGGTAGATGAACTCCTTAACTACCTCAAAATTATAGCTGTCTACAGTGACGTCTTGTCTGAGATGGTGTATGATGGCTGCATTTTTGCTCGACAGCACACATTTGCTCTTATCCTCATTGACTTTGAGATCAACTCGCTCCGTCTGTTCATCAATTGCCGTGAATTCCTCTATGACTGTCCTCTAAGAAAGTGCGACGATGTCGCTGTCATCAGCGAAGCCCAGCAGTTGTGCTGATTTGAAGAAGATAGTGTCTTCCGTGTTGGCACCTGTCTTCTGCGTGATCCTACTAATGAATGAGTGACACTACAGCTTACAAGTGACCAGGGCCCAGCCTCTTTATCAATTATTCGTGTTGTTACCTGGACCTGGATGTTTAACGTGTGGATCAACGCACTAACCCACTACGCCACGCGGCAACCGCGCGCTGTCTCACTTTTTTTCATTGAAATCACATGACAGTGCATCTCCTGGACGAAACCCGGTGTGGGTTCCAAAGCGTACCGAAGTTCTTGAACCAATCCGCATGGTGCATCGCGAATATTTAGCGTTGTGGAATACATATACAATGGATAAGTTTTTTCTGGCATCCCAAGTTTGGCCTTATTCTTAAAGTCAATAAAAATTTGAAACTCGCTGGCCTTTTCCTTAATTTGCTGTAGTGTGAAAATTTGGTTTATTTTTGGTTTGGCGGCCCGTAGGCCTCACTGGCACTTTCCGATTAGTGTGGAGCTAATCGGTTTTAGACGTTCCTGTCCAGCTTGATCTTATAGCCGACGTTCAGCATTTCAGCAGAAAATAATAAAAATACTCAGTTTTCGTTAATACAACGATGCTTTGCCGAACATTTGTGGATTGTGTTCAATCAAAAAACTCACAACATTCAGAACATTTTTGAAGTTTCTGACTGAAGCCCAGAATATTGAACAAGTTCGCCAAGCAATCAAGAAATTAAATTCCTGAGACAGAAATTTCCAACTCTCAGCCAACACGTGTAACCACAGACGACTTTAAAGCCGACACAAAGTCTTTCAGATTATTTAATAAAGTCACCCTAGGAAATTGCGGGTCAAGTCAAAATGGAAACATGCCAAAGACCCGACTTCCATGCGTTGGTCAATCACAAACTTTTCTCCGTCGCTCTGACCCACGCGCCCACGACTTTGCGGCAGTAAAAAAAAGGAACATAAAAACAAGTTCACTCCGCCGTTTTCTTTTTATTTCTGCCCTTCGCCCGCCTTCAGCTAAAATTATAATGTTTATTTTTTCCTTCTGCATTTTATTGTGCTTAAATAATGAAACATCTTTTTTATGAGGGGGATGTTCTAGCGGAAATATTTCTGCGCTGCGGGAGTTGCACGGTCAATATTGATGAAAAATGCTTAGGATGCCTTAAATGCTTTGACTTCGTCATGTGTGGAGATATAAGGAAATTTTCCGAAGACGGATAGGTAAGATCACACACAGAAAGATTTCAAAAGAATCCAAACAAAACTCTTTGAAGCCAACCGAAGGATACAACTTTCAATAACCCTCCCCGCCCCCTATACACTCTCGCCCGAGAAAGCCGTAATAATTTGAGAAAAGAAAATTAATTAAGTTTCGCTGATTAATTTTTGTTTTCCATGTTTCATTAGATGTAAATGAAATTTGCACCGAATACCTCATTTGCGCGGTCCCAGATGATATTAAATCTTCGGATGGAGCCAGGTACCTTAATCTCTTTTGGGTGAATTCTGCTATATTAAATTTCTTCGAATTTCTTTTTCGCGCTTTTATATTTCTTTTCGGTTCTGTTTTTTTCTGCACCCCTCGACGGTGACTTGGGGGTACGTGTTTGACTTCGAGCGATAATTGTACGTATACAGTAGAGTATGGGAATTCAAATGAAAGCCCACCTCTTCACATCAAATGGCATTTTTGAGGGCCATTGGAAGTCATTGCTATGTCGAAGTAATGATGTATGTCTGTAATGATTTTTTTTAAGAATTCCGAAATACTTTTCATGAACATGTATTTGTGGGAAAAATCAATTATTTGAACGCAAGAAAACGATTTTAGGAGGCAATCTCAATTCTTTGCGTTCAATTAAAGTTGGTGTGGAACTTCTTTTTTTTTATCTCTCCCGCAATCATTTCTAAGGCTTCGTGGCAGATAATGATTTCATTTCGGTGTCTGTCGTCATGCCGGTTTGAACAAAAAAAAAATCCGTTGACTACATTTTATTTAAAACTTCAAAAGACGCCGCTGATTTTCAAGCTTAAAGTCACACAGTTATTACTGAAGTGTTCAAAATGCACCCTTGAGTTGATAAATCGTTTCTTCCCATTTTCCGTTAGCACCACAAGATTGCTTTTGGTATTTTGAACATTATCTGATGATCACGAAGAGACACATTAACTTTTTAAAGCAAATTGACAAACCTTTAGCTCTTAACTGGCTTGTTTCAATCATACTAAGTCACCACTTAATGATGTCAATTCAAATGTTGACCTGATCTCCGTGAAGCAGTCATAAAGACTTTTTTTTTAAACTCGCTTAGACTTGTCTGGGTCCCGAGACACCACTGGATTACGGGAAACGAAATTGCCGGTGAACTTACTAGGCAAGGATCAAAAGAGGCATTCGTAGGGCCCGAACACACCTTGGGACTATCCGCGTCCTTGTTTAGGGCTTCCGTCGACGATCGTTGGCGTGCAAACGGGAAACTTCACCTTCGCTAAGCTAAGCGATCGCACCCAATGTGACAATTGTAGAGAAGGTGAAGGCACTGCAAAGTACTTTCTCTGTCAATGTCCCGTCTTTGCTCGGATCAAGGAGCAGCTGTTTGGCGCAGATGTGGTGGAAGCTGAAAACCTAAGCTCTCTATCACAGAAACGCTTGCTGGTTTTCCTTCGGAAGACCAAGAAATCCCATTAAATGTAGGTTACTGCTGGTTGTGCAACGGACCAGTGTTCGAGTCTGAGCGCCGTTTTGATATTATTCAAGCTGATGGCAAACTAGAGTAAGTTACCGGATTGCAAAGAAAAGGAACTTTGAAAAGTCGACTAAACATCAATATGCAAGGCCTACAGTTCTAAGAATCAAATTTTTCGAACTGGTGCTGAAATAACCGATTTACCAACTTAACATTTAGACCGGAGGAAGAAAAAGGTCGAGCCAACTATTGCAACAGACATGGGATTTGGTTTAATGTGATCACCTGCCTTAAGGGCTTATATCAGGGGATCCATTTTCCCAAGAGTCGTACGTTACGCAACACTAGACGCCTTTGTTAACCAAGTACCAAATAAGATCATGCTTGAGGGACAATCACCCCACCTTGATATGGAGCCGAGGCCTTACTAAGACCTCTGTCGCTCTCTCGGTCGCATCACCCGCCTGAGAATGCAACTCCACACTGAGTCGGGAAAGTCCCCTGCCATGAATCAGTAGTGTGAACAATTTGATTCAGATCAGTCAGCACGGTAGACTAACCTCGACTTTGTCCGCGATATTGGGTTTTAAACCACAGCCACCACAAGGCGGCCTACCGCACGGTGGGGCTAAAACCGAAATTTCAGGGGCTCCTGACCTCCCGTGGCACCAGTATATAGCCTCTGGTTAAGCTGTCACTAACAGTCAGTTTCCCTCAACACCTGGCTGTGGCAGCCACCATCTTGCTACAGAATTGACTTTGGTTCCATCGGTGATTCCGTTGACACTAATAATAGTGTCAACCACTGCAACAATGAAAAGTGATTCACAGACAATGACCAAAAATAATATCAAAGAGCTAGAAGCAGTTGCCATAGCCACTACTAATTAAATTTTCCCACATCTAACCACCCCCTCCCTCCACCACCATTTCAAAGCATTCACCTCAGTATCACCATCAAAATAAAACTTGAGCCGTTAATAAATTATAATTTAACGTCTTGGTAGGCAACATGCTTCCATCATCAATCAAGTGTGGTAAATTGAGTGCAGAGACGGGAACAAAACAGCGCAGTCATGCGACAAGACAGCAATGGGACGCAAGTTGGTACATGTGGTGCGGGAGAGTTCATTGCATGGCGGCCCGGCTCTCTATAAATATCACTTTTTCATCTGCCTGAATGCGCGCTTTAATATTCCATTAATTATTCATCGGCTGTTTTTTCGCAGTTGGAGTTAGAAACTTTCTTTTTCAATTCCTGTTTGTCATGTAAGTGAATTATTTAATTCGAATTTACGTTAATCTTCGTCAGCATTTTTCGGAAACGTGTCTATGGGATTGTAAGGTCACTTGTTGGTTGGCTGTTGTCAGTTGCTGTGAATGTTTCCATAAGAAGGGGATATAATATAGATCAAACTAAACGTATTAGGTTGAGTAATAATTCCCTTAAGTACAATTGCAACAGTTTTCCCCGAACTTGAGTAAATTGGCGTACAAGGTTTGAAAAATAAAAAAAATCAGATAGATTTCTTAATTGATAAATACGTTTAGTGGTTCTACAGTTCAAAAGGGATCAGGGCCTAGTTTCTTCAACAATTACGCGTGTTATACCATTCTCTCACGAGTGGGGGGATCTACACTCTTTTGCCGACCCTGGAGGGCAAAATTAATTTCTTGTCCAGCGAAAAGTTCTGTGTGCGATTTTTGAATGGCGTCGGAAGGAGAAGGTTCAACAACGAACTTTACAGGCTGTCGCCTGCATGCGCCTGCTCAAAGGATCTTAGGATACAACGCTTAAGGTGGCTAGGTCATACAGATCGTATGGACACCACCGCTCCAGCCAGAAAAGTCTTCGAATCCGAGCCATTGGAACAACATAATAGAGGACAAGTGGAGAAGGACCTCAACTAACTTGGTGTGCGCAACTGAAGGCAGCTGGCATCGTGCCAAGGGCAAGGTCAAGGTCCACTTCGGACTATATCTGTATACTTAACTGAAGGAGAGTGTAATAAAAATGGAATAACAAGTCAACTTTTTCCTACTTAAAAGGTTATTAATTGTGAGGTTTGATTTATAATGTAAAATAAAGCACTTTAATTTGAAAGTGAAATTGAAATGTTTATTATCGACTGATTGAACAAATTATGGTATTTACTTTGTATAAATAAAATCATGTAAATATTGGCCACGACTACATCAGAAGTTGTTCATTGGGAGACCCAATTTTGAGCTGCACGTTCGAACATAGCGACTGGTATTTAGTAAAACACGAATAATGTTGACTTCAAAAGTGCCAATCGTGGCTGGCATATTCCTAAAGACCTGAGACCTTACATATCGCGAACAAAAATATGCGAAAGTTGTGAAATCGCATGATCTAAGCGTTTTTCTTTCTTAACAAATCCATTGTTTCATTCGCTGTATGACACGTAGCGCCGTTTTGTTGAAACCAGAGCTTACTGAAACCATGTGTTTGAGTTATAGGAAGCATATAGTCCATAAACATTGCGCCATAACGGTTTCCATATACGAAACCGTTCTGATTTGCCTTATTTTTGAAGTAATATTGGCCAATGATGGCTGATGCCAGTGCATTAACCACACCATACTGTTGTTTTTATGGATGTAATGGAAGGTCTTGATTTTCTTCGACTTTCTCATTAGCTCAAATATAAATCGTTGGGCCTATACGATACACTGATTCAAAAATGAGCCTCATCATTGCACAACATTTAACGATAAAACGCAAGTCGACTTGCATCAATTCTTTCACAAGTTGAGTACGATTTTAAGCAACAAATTAAGCCAAGCCAAGCTGCTGCGAACGACAACGACTAAATTCGTTACGGTCATCGCGAACACTTTCAATTACAGATGATATTGCCTATCCACTATGTGCTAGATGTGGTCTAACTGGTCAAGTTTCATCCACTAATGTGAGTTGGAACTCAAATTTGAGAACGTGGTCGCCGTGCCGTAGTGGGTAAGTTCGTCGACCCCCACGCAAAAGGTCAAGGTCCGATTGCCGGACAGGACACCTTACATTTTTTCACGATACCACCTCTTTCGAGTTGCTGATAGCAATTGTATATAAAACAGCTTCTTAAATCTCGCCGTTCGGAATCGGTAAGAAACTGTAGATCCATTCTACTCATGAGAGAACAGTAGCACACACAACACGAGTAGTTGTTGAAGAAGCTAGACCTTGATCCCTTGTAGGCTGCAGTGCCACTTAAATGCCACAATTATTTTTATTATTTATTCAGAAATATTTAAATCTTTTTAGTTTTTTTGTTTAAATGACAGTGACCTGTGTATTGGAGTAATTAACGTTTCTCTAAAGTTGATATGTTTTATTATAAAGGGTGTCCCAAACAGAACGAAAGACTTACATTTTAAATAAAAAAAAAATTGTGAATGGAGTGTTTTGGTTTTTTCAATGTACATAACCATCGATCGATTACCAGGACAGGACATTTATCGTCTTCCCAGACAAGCTGTCATGCCTCATCCACATTTGGGTTCTTATGTCAAGACGCCACATCTTATAATTCGTAAAAGCAAATTTCTGTTTGTAACAACTTCGAAAACAAAGGAAAGGATATAAAAAGAAATTATTGTTCAAAAAACGATATGAAATCATTCTTGGTATTTCTGCCTTTTACAGTGGAAATATAATCCACCGTGAATGTGGGGCTTAACCAACATGCCTTCTCAGCTAAAACGATTCTTCGCAAGCTGTCGTCAATTGTGCACAGCAAGTTGGTTAATGTCCTTCTTCACTTTTCTGCGTCATTTCAGACAAGGAGATTTTTTTTTTTTGCTTTTGGCTAATGTCTCGAATTTGAAGTCTCATCGGGTGGAAGGTCAATGTGCTATCCTAACACAGATAGCAGTAGATATTTAACCGTAGCGGTGTCCTGTTAAGGGTTTTAGTCGGAAACCTGATTTGGAAAAAAAAAATAAATAGAGAATATAAACCAAAACTTCTCTTTTTATCCATCACATTTTCACAGGTAAGATAGTTTCTTTGAGTAATTTTTCTAGGGAAACGTCTCAAGTGCTGCGTCAGATAAGTCCCGGGACATAAAGATGCGCCATAAACAAAAAAAAAAGTAATATTAAATGAGTCATTTTCGTTAGCGGCGCTCCTTGCCCGCCACCACGTTCTGGGACTTATTGAGTGATCTGTTACTTACGTTTGAGGGAGAAGCGCCCTTATCAACTCCGATAGGTTAACCAGATGTAGAAGAAAAATTTGAAAAGAGTAAAGAAACGAACTGGACTTGGGGTTTCGGTATATTGACATTTTGGGTCCCTATTACCAGACATCACATCGTCTGTCGAATATCATTTTGGTAAAACGGTCTTTTCTTTTCTTTCCTCGTAAAATTGAGTCATAAAATATTCTGGAATTTCCCGGAAAACACATTCTAACCGTTTGGTTTCAACGAATTTCGGGAAACGCGAAACTTTTACCACCGGAAGTGCATACTTAATTTGTCAATTCGGGCCAGAGGGTAACTGTTACTGGCGGCATCTAATTAATTTATTACACCCCCCGTTGAGTGGGCGGACAGATGTCATGACTTCATCGCTTCACTATGGAGATATTAACACCTGTCTATTGGGCGCCCTGAGCTGGAATACATTTTCATTTGTGTCATGCAACCAGCCCGTCAGCCATCCTTCTGGCATTGAGCTAAATAAATCTTATTGGCCCGGGGGGAGGAATGGTAATTAACCCTCGTTTGTTTGGGGCATTCCTATTTAACAAGCTGTCACTTCACAACTTAAGCGCCTGACTAGTTTGTTGTTCCGCTTGCTGGCGTAGACAAAATTCATATTCATGCAGACAGGAGTACCCACGGAATTATAACATTTCGTTGGAATTCATTTGTTGAGCGTGAGTTGCCATCACTTGCATGCGGAATTTTATATGATTCAATGACAGGTGCGTGGAAATTTGGTGACGTGACAAAAGGCAAATGAACTTCCAGGAAATAAATATTTAATTTGTATACACAAGGTAAGCCTCACAGAGAGTTTTTCGAAAATTGATTAATGGAAGTTGGTTTGCTGCATATGTGTGATGTTCAAAGGATCTCCAAAAAAGTCTTAATTGCAAGTAGAATGCTTAATATTTGACGAAAGATATGAGGTTGTTGTTATATCTTTTTAAACTTCTTGTTTTCGCTGTGGTGTGTTGAGTAAGCGGGTCCATTCACACGCACGGTCCCAAGTTCAAATCCGGGACAATTCGTAGTTTTCCACTATCTGACATCACTCAAGTGGAATAATATACTGTTTAGGAACATTTTTTTTTAATTTCGTCATTCGGAGTCGGAATAGTTGACTCCGAATGGAGAAATTAATTGAATATTGAATAGTTGTTGAAGTTGCTGATTTTTTCACATCCTATTGTTTATTGCCGACTCTGAATGGCGAAATATGAATTTACGTTCTTTAAGTACTGTCAGCAACCCCAAAGAGGAGTTGCCCTGACAAATGGGAGATATTTAGTTCAGGGGTTGAATCTAAGGCCTTTTTCCGTGTCTTTTGTGGAAGCAGTTTCCCAACACGTCACGGCGCGGCGGCATAGATAATGCATTTTAATATATAATATTACAGAATCAACGGAGACTTCTATGAGATCTACATCAGAGCATGGGATTTAAGATGAATAAGGTTTTGGTCAGGTTAGTGGTCAGTCCTGCTATATAGCGCGGAGGCATCGACTTTGTCAAAAGCGGATGAAGCTGCTCTTGGTTCCTTCCAGAGAAAAATTCTTCGTGTAATATTCGGTCCCGTCTTCATAGATGGTGAGTCTCCAAACATTGAGATGGCTAGGTCATGTAAAGCGGATGGAAATCAATGCTCCGGCCCGAAAAATCTTTCAATCCACCTCCGAGGGACGGCGCAGTAGCGGAAGACCGCGACTCAGGTGGCGCACGCAAGTGGAAAGGGACCGCAACCAACTATGCGTACGAAACTGGAGACAGCTAAAGATCGCTTGTTGATTGAGGCCCAGATCCACCCCGGACTGTAGCGCCACCTTAAGTAAATAAGTAAGTAAGGTCTTGGTCAACAACTTAAAGCCTAAAACTTAAAAAAGGACTTTAGTTACGAGTATGAGAAAGGAATTAACTTCAAAGATGTATGCCTTATCTTGACACGTTCAATATACGCGCATCAAATGCTTCAAATGGAAATGCAACGATCGCGTGTTGGCATTTCTCATATAATAGTATTGCAAGTCCGGCCTAAATTTGTTTTCTTGTTGGAGGTTGGGAAGCTTTGCACTAGAGCGCTCAGACTCAAAAACTGGTCCTATGTATTACCAGGTAGTAACCTACATGTAATGTTATTTCTTGTTCTTCCGGAGGAAAACCAGCAGGTGCTTCTGTGATAGAGAACCTAGGTTTTCAGATCCCACTACGTCAGCGCCGAACAGTCGCCACCTCATTCGACCAAGGACGGGCTATTGACAGAGACGTTTGGGAGCATGCAGTTGGTCAGCCTGCATCCTGGAGAGTCATGCCATCTCTAGTTGTGCTGTCGGGTGACCCAACCATCAACGGGTGGGTTCAGGAGAGAGAGTTTTATTCCGATTTGACTTCTTCTTCTGTCTGTCAAAACCTAATAGAACGAACGCGCCATTACGGTTTGGGCTTTAAAGTAAAACTTGAGTTGCGCAAAGGTTTCTCCAGGATGCCATGAGACAACCGGTGGGGGCACAGAGTGTATACAAACGCACGTACATTTTGAACAAAAATAACCTCAGAGAAAACTATCTACATAGTCAGCCTAATGTTAGTCCAAGAATGGAAAAGCAGAAGTCTTTTGCGCTTCGAAAATCAAAAATACTTTCTGTTTTCTGGGCACATGTGTATATTTCGGTATTTTGAATTTTTTGAACATACATATGTATAAATCTTTAAACACAAATTCAGTAAGCAAAGCAAATATTTTTCAAAACAATGCACTTTAGCGTCAAAAAAGGTTTGGTCCTCAAGAGGCAAGGAATGCCATTGTCAAGTTAATTGAAGGAAACATGTTTCTCTCTCGTATTCAATTCATAAGTTCCACAGTCTCATTTCAATTAAAAAGTGTACAATGTGATACAATTATGTCAAATCGATAAGACTAATCTGCATCCTTACAAGTGGCAACAATATTCAGGTTAAACAGAAACTTTAAAATCATTTTCTAAGATTCCTAGTAAAGAGTGAAACTCTGAAGCTTTTTCTCGGATTCAACCTCTTGTAAAATTTTCCTTATTTCCATCCACAAAGTTTAATAGACACTCCATTTCTCAGAAACATGGTTTTTAATCTTCTCAAGGAAAGTTTTACTTGTTGCTTCTATGTACACATCCGCCTATTGTTTGCTTCTTCATTTGCGCCTCCCGTCAATTCCCAGAATCGAATAGATTACATTTTCTTAGCTTGTCATACTTCCTTAAGCTTTACAAATTTCCTGGAAGCTCTTTAAATGTGGTTTGCGTTAAGGCATCCAGTGCTCTCGGTAGCAGATGAAATTCCTTTAGTTGGATTCATTGGCAGCTTCAAAGTAGTTCTCTTGAATATGAGATGTGTCAAAACATTCTGTTTTCATACCAACGATACCTTTATCATAGTTGATCGTCCTTGTCATTTTCGTTTCATTGAAGCAGCACACACCATATTTTGTCAGCTGAAATCCTGTAATCTTTGATGTGAAATTTCGTCTGCTGGGAACACATTTGTTCTTGACAGGATAACCGATTCAGCTACGTAACATACTTTCGGGGAAACGATTAAAGACTTTCAAAGACGTGCTACTGGGAAGGAGTTATTGCCACATATAGATGAATTTCAATTTGCACACATGTGTTCGTTGGCGAAATATCCGAAGTGTGGGATATGAATGCTTTGATGAAGTGGGGCTTAAAGATTTCATTTTGGATTTAGTTTGGTCGTTGAGAAGTGTTGATGAGTTCATGTGAGTACACATATGTAGTTCTACTTACATTTGATACAAACAATTCAAGTATTTACTGTTATGTAATCTGAATATGGTGCGTTATGATTCACATGTTGGAATGTTTACAGTATACAATTGGGTTGGAAAAAAATACGCAAACGTCCACTCCTCGAGATATGAAATCCTCATGCATAAGCCCTTATTTTCATTCCCAAGCTATTAGGTTGGTATTGGGGTACATAATGCCCCCGCTCTAAACCCCTGTTTGCCCACAGATAGGATTTGGAGTATGTGCGGGGTAGATGTATCAAACATTACTTATCCATGTGTCGACTGGGAATGTTTTGGAGATTTTTTAAAACACGTTTATTTTGTACCTATCGTCAGATGTGTCTCCGCGGCAACATAAGACGCAGCAACGACGCTTTTGACACAGGTTTTGTTTTCTGTCAAAATCCACGCTCATAAGTGATTAAGTGGAAAAGTATTTATAAGAGTTTCTGCTGTGATGTTCGACGGCATTAAATTCTTGTTTTCATTTAAAGAAAGCTGTGGCTGGATTACGACGACTATTTTATAAAGTTTATGGTAAAAGTGCGCCGTCATGCAAACTCTAGTTTCAATTGTTTGTAAATGACTGCTTGTATGTTTCAGACAAGGAGTGTGGTAAATATGGCCTGCTTAGTAATTCGCCAAAAAAGGGAAGATCTTTATTAACGCAAAATTTGAATAAAATGTATCAAGAAAGATGGAACGTAGTATGAACAAGAGCACTTGTAATCATTTTACCGAAACAGGCATGTTTTTTTTTTACGAAAACCAAATACGCATTTCTCTTGTGTTCGCCGTGGCGTAGTGTGTAAGTGGGTGAGTCTACGCCAAGGTCCCAGGTTTGATTCCCGGACAGAACACCTCGCTATTTTCACGACACTACCTCTTTTTGTCTATGCGAAGCTTCTCCAATCTTGGCGTTCGAAAGCAAGAACAGGAGAATGTAGTTCCTAAAGAAGCTACATCCTGATCCCTGTTGGAATGTAGTGTCCCTTAATTATTATTATTATTAAATACGCATTTTATAATTGTACACCTGTTGCCTATTTTACCTAAATAGAAGTTACAAATTCCTAACTAAAGGGTGGTACAACCGCAATACACGTTCCTAATTCTCAATCGAATTTTATCCCTTTTACGAAAATGGGCATTTAAATCAAATAGCATTTCATGCACTTTGTGATTCTTTTGGTCAACATAATCGACCAAATGCGTCCCTCTTTTTCTTCTTCTTGTGGCGCTACAGTCAGGGGTGGACCTGGGCCTCAGCCATCATGCCTCTCCAGCCAGCACGATCTTTCGCTAGCGGCCGACATTGCTATCTTGACTTCGTCTAAGTCGGGGTGACGGAATTCTTGCCTATTATCGTCCAAATTGAGTGGAACATTCGACCTTACAGCAGGATTTGGGCCGTCAACACCATTTAAAAGTCTTCAAAAAAGATCTATCCATATTCTCAGCATCGATTGCAACTCTACTACTAGGTCTCCGTTTTGGTCCCAGCAGGCTTTGGTCCGAACCCTATATCCACCGGATGGCTGTTTTACCTTTCGATGAAACTTTCGGACTTCATTCCTGCAATAACACCTCTCCATCTCTTCGATCGCGCGCTTCTCATCTTCTCTCTTTTTCCTTCTGAGAAGCCGGTTCTCTTCCCTTCTTTTCTGTTCGTAGAGCTCACGAACAGCTCTCGTTGTCCGATGCAGCGTTGCTTGGTAGGCCTCCTGTTTAGCTGCATGTGCCTGCCTGCACTCGTCGTCAAACTATGGGTTCCTTCTGTGTGGTGGCGTGAAACCTAGCACATCAACGGCAGCTTTTTGTTGGCTTCTTGACAACGTTTCCATTCTTCTTCTATTGTCAGTGCAGGCAACGTCGAACTTAGTGAGAGTTTTAGGGAGACTCGGCCGGCAAAGAACCCGGAGATCTGTTGCGATTGTATCTTTCCGGGTTCTTACCTTAGCTACAACAAGGTGATCATCAAATGCGTCCACCATCGGTAAAATTGTGCACAAATTTTGGTTTTGCAGACAATTTGAAAACACTTGTACATGTTAACCCAGTTCGTTCTGCGGAAAACATGGCTGTTGTTCGCCATAGTGTGGCAAAAAAATTGGAAACTTAGACTCGTCGTCGTGCCCAATTATTGAACATATCAAAAACATCGCTGATAAGTATTTCGAATACAGATTTTAATTTACACGCTTACAAACTTCAATTTACTTAAGAGCTGAAACCTACTGACCATATCAAGCGTCTTTAATAAGGCGAAGGAGCATACAGAAGTGAATAATGACCTAATTAACTGTAAACGAAAAAGTGTACGTCAATAACCCAAGAATAATTTAAGAGCTAAAGAATGAGAAAATTCCTTTCTTTAACGTCTTTGAGCTACAATTATGTCTGAGCGTCATTGAAAATATGGACCACCGGATAGAGGTATGCCATCGAAGCCGTCACGAGCATATAGCCGATATTTTGTTTTACACTTAACTGCCTTAGACTCTTCTATCATAATTTAAAAGTTAAAGATAATTCTCTGAAAACCTTTTGTTTCATTTAAAATTATCATCGTCCGATTTCGTTGGACATCTTTTACAATATTGTAGCATTGATTTTTTGCTTCATTAACTACATTTCGGCTCCGACAATTTAAAATGGTATCCTACCTTGTCTAAAATGACGGCACAATGATCCAAGAAAGGACTAAATGCATAGCCCATTCACCATAACTTAGAATTAAAACTAATTAACTGTAATATGCTGGAATTTGTAAGGATGAAGTTGAAATACACTCCACAACTTCATCTAGGAATTCCTTACTGAGCTCTAGTTGAAGCCAACAAAGTCAAAAGTTGTTGCCATTACTCCACGGGTATGTGTAGGGAATAATTCTATTAAGTCACCCCTTTGACATGACTGACATTTTTCACAACTTTTGCAAGAGAATTTCCATGCCATGAAGTTTTACGAAATGTTTTCTGCGAAAAAGAATTAAACACAACCTATAAGTGAACTGTAGAACAGCTAGCACACATGCTTTGTTTCATCATTCATGCGAACACCTTAGCGCCTATTTTAAAACTGCAATGCCTCAATATAGCATACATATGTATTTCACTCTATCTGGGGACATGTGCAAAGATTTATGCCTTATGGTAGCTTGGCAGCAAATTTTTTTGGAATTTTTTTCTCTCAGGGATCATCAAGGATGCAAGAATTTATTAATTACCACAATATAAAGCAGTCCTTTCATTGAAGGTCATTTGCATTGTGAGAATTTTTGACATAATTAAGTTAGGAAAAGGTTAACGTTGCGCATCTCACCTCATTAGTCCATCGAAAAGAGATTTAAAACGAGCTCTTAACTTGCCATTGACCCCCGACATTCACGTCTATTGGGTCAATTAGTAAGAACAGAAAGGAACCCTAGTGGAACGGGTCCTTTTTCCAGAGCTAAGTGGTGAATGAGAATGAAAAGAAAAAGATAATGATTTAATGTACATTTGCTTTGAAGTTCGGGTTTTTTCTTAAATCGTGAACAACTCAATCATTATCGTTGTCAGCAGCGGATTACGGACGGATTATGTTTGTTTCTTTATCAGGCCTGCGACTCATGAAGGACTTGAGCGTGAACTATAGCTGCCTTCCATTCTTGACGGTCCCGGGTAGGCTGCTTCCAGTTGTCAAGACCAAGCTCCCTAACGTCCACAATCTATATACCAGAGGTCCAGCCTCCCTCTTCTCTAACCCGGAGGCTGGGATTCGAAGATCCTCTTAGCAGTAGCGATGTTGTGCATTCGCTCTATGTGGGCGAGCCACTGTAGTCGAACTAACATACATCCACATCTTGGTACAGCACAAAGAGTTCGCAGTTGTGTCTTCTCCTCCATTCGCCTTCCTCGCAGACGCGAGCAGAATTTTTCTTTGAAAGGAACTAAGAATCTGCTCTGCTGTTTTGCTTATCGTGCAGCACTTGGCTCCGTATAAGAGTCAGCAGCAAATCCCAGCAAATGCACTAATTTTTAGAAGAAAATTAATTCCGATTTTACATGTGCCCTCCAGCAGAATATTGAAGAACTCACACAACAGTGCATCTCCTTGCCGAAATCCGGTGCTGTTTTGGAATGGTACAGAGGTTCTCAGACCAAACTGCATACTGCATCGAGTTTGTGTTAGCGTATTGCGATACAACCGGATCAGTTTTTCTGGGATCCCGGATACGGCCATCGCCTCAAAAAGTTCTTTGCGACGGACGGATTATGTGCTTCCTGAAACTTAAACTCGGCGAACTTTGGTTTGAATTAGACGGCGCTACGAGCCATAAAGTGCGTGAAACAGCGGACTTCTGAAACAATAAATTTGTATCCTAGATCGTTGGGTATCACGCGTTTTTATTATTTTCTCTGTCGACACGTGTAAGTCGCAGGTCTTCATGAATAACCCAGATACACTTAACGCTTTGGAAGCCAAAAACTCTTGTTAACAACTAGTCGCTATGCTAGAACAACGTGATTCGCCTTGCAGAAATTCTAGGTTCGATTCAAGGATGGGACACCTCGCATTTTTCCACGGCACCACCTCTTTCGAGTAGCTGACAACACTCAAAGAGTATCAATTGTCTATGAAAAGCTTCTCAAATTTCGCCATTCGGAGCCGGCAAAAAAACTGTAGGTCCCTTCTACTCGTGAGAGAACAGTAGCATGCACAACACGTTGTTGTAGAAGCTGGGCCCTAGTCAAGTTATTTTCTTGAATTTTAAGTTCTTTGGATATGTTTGATGATAGAATAGCGATGTCATCTGCAAATGAAGCAAGCTACATTTGGAATTAATTGGCATAAGGCCTTAGTCCTATAACACTTTCTTTGGGAACACCTAAATATGAATCGATCCAATGTTCACATAGGACTTTGCTTTACCTATTTTTCCGATCAAGTACGTAAAGGGTTTCCCTATAGGAACTCTTTCACTTATAACTCTTTCACTTGTCATCAAACTGTCACTGTCAATTTCATTTAGAACACGAACAAGCAGCGTTTGCAAGTTATAAACGTTTTCTACCTAAATTTGGAGTCAGTAATCGTAAATGTGAGTGCGTTAACTCCAATTTAGTATCAAAACGGATGGATTGAGTTTCCAGGTACAACAAACTGCACTTCTCCTATCTCTTCATAATCTCTCGCTCTCACAACTCGAACACCGACACTAGCATAAGCGCAACATCAGACACTTGGAAATTTGCTTAAGAAGTCAGAATGTAGAGGTAAAGAGGAGCGTTACATTTCTGCGTAATTTTGGGCCATATAATCGTATTTGCAAACATAGGTTTCTTGTTAAAAAGAAATCAAAGCTAAAGCTAGATGTCAAGAATGGCTCTGTCACTAAAGACCGAAGCTGTTTTGTTATACAACTGAGTCTACCACTCTTTTAACTCAGGTACAAGTAGATAATCTTAGCTAATTTAAGGGTTCCATATATTTCCATATATTCATATTTATATTTCTCCAGTTATAGACAATGTTTCGAAAATATAAGTTATCCACTAAAAAACTTTAGAGCTTTAGCACGTTCTTCAGAACTTTAGCACGTTCTTCAGAACTTTAGCACGTTCTTCAGAACTTTAGCACGTTCTACAAATGCATATGGAAACCCAAAATATTTTATTCAAAAGCAATCGTGACATTCTATTCATCCAATCCCTTGGGACAATCACATCAATCTTAATCAGCCCCTAGATGCATGAACCGGCGTAATAAAAGATTAAGGCCTTTCACACCTATTTCCTTTTACGATACCTGCCAATAGGCCAAATGGCCCACTTAACTATTTTGGGCTTAGGTTGCACATAAACCTCGGCACTAAAGCACGCCCGAGCAATAAATTCGCCAAGCAAGGGGAAAAAGCGTAAAAATCTTGAAAATTGTACTTACAAAACGAGAACACACATTCAACTTATTTATTTTGCATTCTAAACCAAACCGAAATGCAAGTACACATGTTTTGCGGAGGTTGAAAAAATACGAGCACGTTACTTAGCAGAAGTACCCTCAGGTACACGTGTAGTTGCTCATCGGGTACGCGTCGTTAAATGTGTGGCGCGGTCGGGGTGCGCAAGAGGCTGAGACTTGCTTTCAAGCCATTAATTTAGCCCAGAGATGACATCTTTTTACGATATCACTGTTAGACATTAATGCTTTACAAGCGCACAAGGACGCCTAATATTAATATGAGTTTTACAAATGCGCGTTCTATGTCTGGGACATGCATCGTGAAAAGATATATTGCCCGCGGGCGGGCATCCACTCTTGGGTGGCGCACGTCTTGAGACCCCATTTGGCTTTATACCCGTTTTATTGTTAATTAACTCGCAACCCTTGTCGCGCTGTGTTTGCTGTTGGTTGTGATGGCTCATCCGAAGTGGTGCAAAAAAGGTAACGCACGAAGTCCCACGCACTCGCCCCCGGGAATGCGTAATCTCTTGAGGAGACATTTTATGAAGAGAAATCAAAAGTTCTCCACCACTCGAAATCGAAATGAAATTGTGGTGAATCCCCGCCTTCTGCCTCCCACTTTCCACCTCCTGCACCTCGAATTCGTATCAGCCTTCAAATGTGGTCCATAAACCCCCCAAAAAAAACAAGTTGTAAAGCTCAGTGCAAAATCTATTTCATGGGTCCGTGGGCTTTAACAGAATTATGGACGGCTTATAACACCTTTATAGGGAAAAGGGACTGCGCTTAAAATAACAAAGGAACTCCGGAGTGGAATCGTATTGTTTTCCGGGGCTCCCCGAACCCTTTGACCGGCAACAAAGGCTTCTGCTCTACCCTAAGGTGATTACCGTTCGGAAACAAAGGAAACCCAGGAAAGTGGGTAACTCTGTCAACAGGTTATTTTTTGCTTCCCGTGTCCTCCCATTGTCTCTGATGATTTTAAAGACTTTGGTGGGTAGACTTTGTTATTGAATTGTTCTGATAACATCGCACATCATAAGGCCCTGGGGAACAGGGCTGGGACTGGGATGAAAGCTAAGCGAATGGAAGTGTATTTCTAAATCATTTCAGTTCAGTAGGTGTTACGTGGGAGTGTGTGGGTGTTTTCAACGGCTCGGAATCAAAGGATTTGGAAAACAATCAATTTGGGTGTTGCCTTGATCCAGGCAGCCGGAATAGAAGGAACTTGATGGACTGGAAGATGTATCGGACAAAAGTTAATTATTTTCCTGAATGTGGATTTTGACTTCTGAGTGAAAACTTCTGTTCTCAATATATTCAGTCTGATTTGCTTGCTTCTTTTGAGAGGGGATGTGGTGCACTTTATAACTTTCTCTTCATCCTACTCCATTAGAAGACCACAAAAGAGGGCGTCATCATGGCGCATAATGGCAAAGAGGTCGAGAAGAACCTCCCCCAACTTGATGTATGATATTCTAGGCAGCTGGAAAAGGAACTTGTGAATTGTTGGGCCTTGAGTTCCGTCCTGCAAATCCCGCAGAAGATGACAACATCTAGGCTGATGACGAACAAAGCTACTGGAGGTGACGAAATATGAGGCAACTGGAAATGGTGTGGTTGGGAGCATGCACCAGATCATGCGAAACATACGGTCGGTGGCGTACAAGACCGGCGAGTGTATCCACAAGAAAGGAATCCCCACGCAGGGAATCAGTCTTCTTAAAATCCCCTCTGCCATGACTAAGACCTTTCATAAAAAGTTTTATAGATCCTTGGTAGTGTAATATCAGGCCATGGAAGTTCTTCGTGAACTAGTTTGTTACACTGCGGAGGATCCTGGAAAAGACTTAAGAGGTACAAAATCACTCGCACCGCCTCTTTGGCGATTTTAATGCCGTTTATGACAGCTTGTATAAAAACGAGCAGTGTCCAATTTAGCATTCCTATCAAACTCCTCAGACTATTTACGATGACGATAGAGAACGTTCGCTACTTTGCCATTGTTGGTAAGCAATTCACAGCTTTAATGCGGAAAAGGTTGTAGACTTTTTCCTTCCTGAGCAAAACTAAACACCAGTAGAACGATCTTCAAAAATCCATTCAGTTGCTGGCTAACATGGACGACATTGACGTGATTGAATAAACACAGGGAGCTGTAAATGAGTTTTTCACATTGAAATGTTTGTATGTGTACAACTCCGGGACGAAGAGTCTTTGAACCTGAACCGTTGGGATAACAACAAAGTTGGTTTTCGTGTGAAATGGCGCACGCAATTGGAAAAGAACCTACACGAACTTGATGTTTGAAATTGAGGGCAGCGTTCGAGGGCCCGCAAAATATGTAAATGCACCTTATTTTTCGACGGGATTTCTTATGTATTATAATGTTACACATATTACATACTAGAAAATATTTGGTAACAAATTGTCGAAAGATGACTGCTTCGGAAGCTGGCAATGCTACAGCTTGTCTGAAAGATGACTTCTTATGCTAAATTAAACTGGAAGAGTTAAGTTAAGAGTTATTCACGTTTAAGAATGAATAAAAAAGTTTTATGAACTCAAAGGCTTTGATTGACCATCTTTAACCGACGTGTACATATGTAATTAATAATATTTGAGTGGCACTACAGCCCATAACGGACCAGGGCCTAGCTTCTACAACAACTACTCGTGTTGTGCATGCTATTGTTCTTCACGAGTAGAAGGGACCTACAGTTTTTTGCCGACTCCGAACGGCGAGATTTGAGAAGCTTTCCATAGACAATTAATACTCTTTAAGTGTTGTCAGCAACTCGAAAGAGGTGGTGCCGTGAAAAAATGCTAGGTGTCCTGTCCGGGAATCGAACCCAGACTTTCTGCGCCGCAGTCGATGCACTTACCACTGCGCCACGGCGACCACAATGTACATATGTACATGAAAAAAATCATTTAGACCTTCGGGAAACTATAACAATCAAATTTAACCGACGCTTACCAATCGAAACACTCTCTCACTTAGAAATGAATTATCCTGGTGTAAGCTTCTCTGGCTCACCTCTACTTAGTATCTACCTACAACGAAGTCAGATTTACGTCAAATTAAAAAATGGTCACAACTGATAGTAATCAATTCTCGTTGAATCACTAAAATATAAGCTACAACGAGCGTGTGGCTAGTGCTCAGGTGGGCAGTACAAAACTTTGCGCATAGCAAAGATATGTGAAAACAATTAAAGTTTATTCAAAACTACAAGTGATAATCTTTCTTCCAAAGTGTAATTAAAAAAAACAGAGCAAACATTTTTTAAAGTACAATTTAATATTGTTATCAATTTCAAAACTATTACACGAACAAAAAAAAAAACAAAAGTAAACAAATACCGTATACCAAAGTAAGGCTGAATTTTGTACCTCTCTCAAGTTTTGTATTTAATCAAAAATGCAAGTAAGCTTTTGCGAAGGAAAAGGATAAGTTTGAGTATCAAATTATGGTGGATTTGTTTGTGAAAGGGCCGTGGTGCAGTGGGTCAATGCGTCGACTCTTTCGCTAAATGTCCTAAGTTCAACTCTCAGACTGAATGTCTTTGATTTTTTCATGGCACTGCCTCTTTCAATTGCTGACAAATCTCACAGTAGTTACTACGCAACACGCCAAAAGGTTGGTTGAGCATAAAGAGTGACTGTTTGGTGCCGTTTAAGGCGGCGTCATCAGGGTTTCTTCGGAAATATGGTCCGTCAAGCAGTTACCATGAATAATGTTCGGTATCGGTAGATAAAAACGAATTTGTTGTGGCCAGAAACTGAGGATATGGACCTGAATAATATGTGCTTCCTATTGGAATATGGTGCCACTTGCCACACACGCGACGAAACAATGAGTCTCTTGCGTTGGACGGTCAGTAGTCGTGTTATTTCACGTGATGACGGTGTTGCGAATTTTACACCTTAGGACTTCTCTCTTCGGGAATGGCTTAAAAGAAAAAGTGTATATCATTAAGTCAAGAACAATTCAGGAGCTTAAGGATATTATTTGAAAAGGAATAATTTTAATATATTCGAAATTTAAGCCGAATGAAAGGCTTGAGAAGCGTGAAGCACGGTGGTAGCAGGGTTTGGAACAGATTGTAAATAAAAGTAAGCTGTACAGTGATATCCTCAAAAATACCTTAAATCAACAAATGCTGTGATGATAAAGATATTGACGGAATGTTATCTTATTATCATAGGTAGCAGCCCCAAACGCATTGTATGTACCTATTATTTAATTCTCGTATTCCTTACATGCTTAAAAACCCGATTGTTTCGACCGCAAAAGTCTTTGTTCCCTCTCGTTTAAGCATTGTATAGTCATAGTATATGATATGAAAAATCAGATTTTTCACATAGCCCTAAATTAGAAGATGTCGAGTGAACATTCGTACAACACAGTGATTATTTTATATAAGATAAAATGCTATGTTTGTTCAATGTCTGCAACTTTAAGGGAACGTTGATGTTGACTCTTCAAATCCGTCGTCGTTTTCTTTGCGGGTTCAAACTAGGACATAATGCGTCATTGAAGAAAAAAACCCTCTTACGCCACGCCAAACTGAGCAACTCTTACATTTTTATGCGTTTTCATCTTAAACTGATGAAAGCAACATCTATTTGCACGTATAATTTTCCAACTGTTGCTGAAAACCATGGTTTGCTGAACAGTTTATTACACATCGCTTAGGATGTATGTCTATTGATTTTTTTTTTGTCATGGGAATAACTTATGCGACCGGGTTCAAGCGAATATGTTTATTTTTGGAAAAGAAAGTCAAGCTGGGAAATTTATTCATGACTCAGCCCCCAATCTTGAAAATTTGCAATTCGACAGATTCATTTAAATTCGATGAATTCGAGATGAAAAACTTAAGGTACATATTCTGTGGGCTCTCGGATACCCACAATGTTGTTGTTTGTTTGGGTGAATATGAATATTACACGTCTATTTGTTTTCCTCCGCACCCCAGTTGCGAATGTAACATGAGAATGTAACGTCTTGTTTTTTAAATTCACTTGTTTAATTTTCTCAAAAATGTAACCGCAAACACTGACTTTTAGACAACAACATATGGTCTTGCGGTTGATAGTATTTATTTTCTCCCACGAATAGATATATGAACAGTCAGTCATACCTTGAAAATAAATAATATTGCAGGCACATACATACATACGCAATCTTGTTCTGAATCTTGTACATATGTAAGCAAACGTTTTGAGTTATTCGAGTCCGAGTATAACGAGTCCTTAATGGTGAGATTGAATAATTAAAGGAGATGCTGAGCATTTCAGCAAAGGGTAAGTGTGTTGAGGTGTGAAGGATTTATGGATCAAAATATATTGCGTTTCCTTCCTAAGATATTGAGGAATATGTTTCCAGGACGTTTATTAATTTCAAGAATCTGGGTGGAAGTCTTAGGCAATCCTTGTTGCGAATAAAACGTTAAAAGAAAACAAGCCCAAAGTTATTTCTATTATCACTGCAGCCCACAAGGGAGTGGTCGAACATATTTGTACGTTTTGCTGTACTCTCTGGAATGGGAACAGCAGTTATTATATTATTCAAAACGCTTGTGGCTTGTTTGAGTTGAAGAACCTTTTTGAAATCACCTTTTACCTGTGCTGCGAGTTTAAACGATGTAGTTTTGGGTTTCTTTTTTTGTACTTTTCTAACAATTTAAACCTCTTCTCTTGAAGTTAGTTTTCGTTTCTTGACACATCCATATCATCCATTCACTGCTAGGATTTTTTTTCTTTGAATCTTAAAGGTCTGGTTGAAGCAGCTAGTTGCCAATGGCGAACCAAACTTAGGCCGTCCTTGAATGAATTGTGATATCGCACGAGTACTCTCCATAAGAATATTAAAATATAACACATATTCCACTGACTATAACATAATTCTAAGGCATTCAGGGAATGTCATAGCATACTAAGCACACTGTTAGACAATAACAGACTGAAGCTAATCTGGGTGCCAAGACATACAAACCATCAAAGCAATGGAAAAGTTGACAAAACACATCACTCAATAAGTCCTGGGACCGACATATAGGAGGAGCCACTAACAAAAAAAAATCCATATTATAGGAAGGAAGCATTCAAATGATACGTGTCAAATTTTCATGACAATCTGATTATTAAGTTACAAGTTTCAGTGCTTCATGTGACGCTACTTTTGCGATTATTAAACAATGGAAAAAAAACAGAATTTCATGTGTTGTGTAAACACTGCTTTTTGATGGGAAAAACACCGTGCAAGCTCAGCAATGGCTTAAAAAGTGTAACAGGGACTCTGCTCCATCAAATACAATTATTTGTTGGTGGTATGCTGACTTTAAACGATGCTGAACACTCTGAAAGGCCAATTAAAGTGGTTACACCTGAAAACGTCAAAAAAATAGACAAAGTCGTTTTGGAAAGCCGCATAGTGAAATTGCGTGAGATAGCTGACACCTTAAAGGTATCAGAAGCAGTGTGTATACATTTGTCCATGAGAAAGCTGTTTTCGAAAAGGGTGCTGCGTTTGCTCATAAATGACCAAAACCAATAACGTAACGATGATTCTGGGAGCTGTTGGGAGCTGTGTCGCCAGAAAAAACAGGACTTTTTGCGTCGACATGTCACAATGGATGCAACATGGATTCACCAGCGACTTCTACCTCTTTTCAGAGCTCAAGAAGATGTTCGCCGGAAAACAATATGGCTCGAAGAGGAGGTGATGGCCGAAACTGAAACCTATTTGAGAACAAGGATAAATCGTTCTTTAAAAAAGGAAGTGAAATGTTAGACCGGCGTTGTTGATGAATAAAGTCGAATTTTGTCTAGAAAATGTGCTTATATTGGCCAGTCCCGGGACTTAAACACCCAATTTAATAAACAACTTTAAAAATCTTGTTCAATTGTGTACATCTCCATGATTGAATAAAGTTAAACAAAAAAACTAGACATTAAGGTGTGACTCACATTTAATATCGTGTTTTATGGACAGATCACCCTTTAGAAACGTAAGACCTACGTCACTTTTACGAACAACTTTTTTAACTTTACTAATGTAGTACTAAGTTGATAAGGTATATGAATATATAAAACTTATCCAGGTAAAAGAGGAACTGAATAAGCGCAAAAAATGATCAAAGCTTACTGCTGGACTTCGTATTTCTGGAATACAGTCGATGGTACATTATCCTTTAATTCCGCACAGGATTGTGCCTTATTTGAACCACATAAGAGCGGCGACCTGTCGAAAATTGTATAACCAGGTCGACTCAATGAGTTCCTTTCTGCCGACGACAGTTCACCATCAACACTGAAATGTACATTTCCTGATGAGCCTAGTGGAAAATCTGAACAAGTATACGAGTAGTATGTACAGTCAACAAAGATTATATTTCACCTTTAACACGTTGCTTACACGGATGCTCATCTATACAAAAAACAGATAGAGACTAAAAATTGTTTAAAACTGCCCTTTTAATTTGAAATGACTCTTCTTTGCATCGAGTCTGAAAATTCATTCATTGAAAAAGCTTCTCCTAGTTTATTAAAAAAGAAGTTTGTCCAGAGCTGTGTTAAAATGAAACAGGTTTTTCATCCTTTTCCCTACACTCTGTCCTTCACGTTAAAATAATCTGGTAAACGCACGTGTAGAAGTGCACGACATACATACCTCAGAGTTCCAAAAAAAAGGATAATTATTCCGCCCTTGGCAAGTCCCTGTAAATAATTTACACTGAAAATGTAGTTGAGAGATGTCAAAAGTTTTCCGGGTAACTTTTCTAACATACTTCATGAAATTGCTTTTCGGTTAAGTTGAACAAAATGTGGTTTACCCATAATCATCACTGCGTGGGATGGGAGCACATCCCAGACTCCTGCTAATCTGTGGGCGGCTTTGTACATCCCCTATATGTAGATTCATTGTGTGTTTTTTTAGAGCTTGGCTCATTTGCACATACTCGTTTGGCTACGGAGCCGTTACTTTTCTCTGGAAGAATATAAATCAACAGTTCTGTTGGGAAGGATTCGCAGGGGATTCCTAGAACGCAACAGAAGAATGTGGATAAATTTCCGCTTTGAAGGTAGGTGGGTATCATTACAGAGGATGTGATCATAAATTACAGGTAGGTACCCACTGCCAAGTGAAATTTGATATATCTATAAAAATATTTATTCTCCACTACCTTTGATGTTTCTCAGTATATTGGCGGCGGTGTGAGGCAGCAAATTTGAAACCAATTAGAGTGCGGAGTGTGTTCATAAGAAAAGAAATATGTTTTACATGGACAGGGCTAAGGCGTTTCTGCGTTTTTTTTTTAAGGCAGTGTGGTAGAGGTGTTTTTTAAGGAATCTCATGGTTAGACTACAAACTGCGTTTTTCCTCTTCGATTTCGAAAAGGAAACGTTTTTGGATCTCTGATTGTCACACTTGAAACATATTTCCATCGTGTTAATTTTGTTTGAACCTTGAATGGAAAAAAGTCAAATTTTAAGCTACTGGTTCGAGCATATAGACTGGATAATAATAATAATAATATTGGCTTCCAAAGCGTCACTCGTATCTAGCTTATTCCTGAAGACCTGAGACTTTTTGGAGGATCTTAGCAAAACGTACAATTAAATTCTCACCAAAATGATGTCTAAACAATGTTTAGTCAACGAACCGTTTTACTGACACCAGGGTTCAGAGAACGCAAAATTTTAAGAAGTCCTTATATATGCTCAAGCTTCTGACAACGGCAACGAATCGGTTTGTCACGGCTTTCGCGTAGCTGCAGCTTTTAAAGTGTTTTACTATATGCTGGATGTGGTCCAATCAGTCGAGCATAAGGTAATAATGTAAACTGGGACTCAAATTTGCGAATGGTATTGACATTGTTGGTTGTTAATTGGCCTTTTTAAAGGTGTTTGTTCCATTCTTTCTGCATCTCACATCTTCTCGGCAACTGCTCTGCATTGGCCTCCATAATGAAACAAGCCCCGGGAAAATTGTTCTTGAATAGACTGTCCCAGGTGCACTTCAATCTAAGTCCTATCTACCAGAAAGTTAAATCCTTTTAGGAGTAGCGGATGAACACCGGGTCTGTAGCAACACAGTGGACCCCACTCATTTAAGTGCATTTGGCACCTGCGTGTCGGTGTGTTGACCACTTCACTCCGCAAAACTAATACAACATTTCTGGCTACCATTTCAGGATAAATTTCATGTTGCTATGTAGCAAAACGAAGGACCATTGCAAGTCACGGTAAATTTGGTAATAGCTGGTCCTACAGCATCAACAGCTTAGTACGATGTAGCTATATGAGCAGCCTGGGACACAGAAAAACTGGTCCATATGACGAAGTTTGATTTGCGAACACATTTGTCCCGAAATGTACGATCTGGAACTATTGATGGTCCTCGGTTCAGTAATGCACTCACAGATGCATATGAACTATAAGACTCAGTTGATTTTTAGACATCTGCTCGTTAATACAGTCAATAATGATTTTTATTTCGACATGTGGTTAAATTTTTTTTTTTGACACCGGACTTATTAGCCTTAATTTTCTAGGCCCGAGAAAATAAAATAAAAAGGAAATAGTTAATCGTAGCACTAAATCTAAGCTTGATTTCTTTGCAGATGGTGTTATCCCTATTCCTTCGAAAGTCGATGTTGTGCGCCCTTTCGTAATGAAAGCGTATACTTCCCTTTGACCGTGTTTGAGCCATTTTAACCACGTTTAACTCAATTTTAATGAATATAACCAAAAGTATTGCACACGTCGCTAGTACACCCTCTCTATATATATACAGGTGGGGTGAAAATGAGCGATGGGGTGGGGTCTGGCATTATTCCCTAGAACTTAACCTTTGTCTCAATCTGCCATCATATTGTATACTGTTCAGGCAGAAATTATGAAAATTAAAGAGGCACTAACGTTTGTTTGGAACAATGCTATTTCCAAAAGGAATTCTAAAAGTCATCTGTTTCGATAGCCAGGCTGCAATCCCTTAAAGGCCACAATTTTCATTCAAAAACCTCCCACAGGTGCTGCCCTTCTCTTAACGAGATGGCCATTACAATTCACCTCGTATGGGAAACGCGACATTTTGAAACCCAGGCCCTGTATCAAATTCATAATCTCGCCCTAAGGTTGTTCGCCTTTCATTCCCTTAGCTGGAACAAACGAAAGCTCAGAGAGCTTCACTTGTCTTTTAGCCAAAGCAATTTTGGCACAGCTTAAATCCAAACGCTCCATCTCTCTCCGCCTTATCTGTTTAGACACAAACCGTGTCTGCGGATCATAATGCGTGTCCTAGTGGGCAACTTCGCTAATGGACTTCGTGTTTCCAGGCATGGCATTCCTTACAATGACTTCTGCAGTAGCTACAGGGACGAGGACAACTCCATTTCTCATCTCTTTTGCGATTACTAAGCTCTTGCAAAGAGAAGAAAGAAACGCCTAAGAAGGTACATCTTGGACTACCTAGGTGAACTCAGCGACATTAAAGGTGGCTCTAAAAACACTATCCGGGCAGTTTCACAGAAGGTCTCATGCCGGCTTAAGAGACGTTACCCATTGACAATCAGAAGCTTCAACATAACCTAACAAAGGTATCACATTTAAACGATTTTTTTTTTGACATCTGATATTTCCTTTAAGCTTCATTTCCTTTCAGGCGTGCTCATTTCACCTTCAATTGCAATAAAGCCTTCTTCACCGGTTGCAGCTCGACTGATTTAAAGCATATCATTGCCGGATAAGGTTTCCTTGAACTAAACTGCACACTAGATGGCGCTTGTGTAGGTGGGCTTCAACAAATATTTGTAATTTTTTCAGGGATCACGAATTCAGTCTTCGCATCAAAATGCTCCTTGTAATGAATGATGTCTATGAGTAGATGATGTATGTGGACTTGAAATACTCGTACGTTGGTCTTATCCCGAATTTGCCTGTAAATTTTGTTTATTTAGTCTATAGTTAGTTTCGCATTGGTATGTGTCTTTAAGTACATTGTAAGACGGGTGTTCACACCATTTGCTGGGTAAGTTTTTGTAACTCGCAATTGTATACTTTTGGGAATGATCTCTTTTTTGCATCATAACAATAATATTTAAAATTCTAAGCAGAAGTCATTCGTTTAAAAACAGAATTCATGTGTGTCGAAATCATCAGGAAAATGCATATATTCACAACATAAAACATTCATTTGCAAACAGTTTGGACGTGATATGAAATTTCAATTGAAATTCATTTACGTCAGCACGAGAGTAAAATCCTTTTTTGTTCATATTATAGAATACGAACTGTTTGCTAACCTCATAGTGAACTGGACACCTGCTGTGGACAATTAAATTGGTCTGGTTAAACAAAAGGAGTTCAAGGAAGGGCAGGACACAGTTTGATAACCAATATGTAGCTGGTTGACAGTTTTCATGGTTCACAAACACATTTAACTCTGTAGTCGATTTCACAGAATCCCTTTGTCAGAAGTACATGAATTTAAGCAATTAATTAATGCTCGAATTGAAAACTCAAAATTCAAGGGAAATTACAATTATTTGATGACTTACTCATCTAACTTAATTGCATTCTATGGAGGAACAGTTTTAACAGATTTGCTATTCATAAGACTGCCGTTTCCAACAAACTGATTAATAATTAAGTGGCACTACAGCCCACAAGCAAGGCCGGGCTACTACAACAACTACTCGTGATGTGCGTGCTACTGTTCCCTCACGAATAGAAGGGACCTACAGTTTTTGTCGACTCCGAACGCCGAGATTTGAGAAGCTTTTCATAGACAATTGATACTCTTTGAGAGTTGTCAGCGACTCGAAAGAGCTGGTGCCGTGAAAAAATGCGAGGTGTCCCGTCCGGGAATCGAACCTAGACCTTTGGCGTGTGGGTCGGCGCACTTACCCACTCGCCACGCGACCACAAACTGACTGATAAACTTAAGAAATTCATTGCCATAATTACAAAGCTAACGTCCTTGCAAAGATCAAGTTTGGGCCTGAAGTCTATATCTGGTTAAGTAACTTTGTCTCGGTTTTCCAAGCATAAATTTATGGTACTCTTATGTTTATGAACTGTATCGTGAAAATCAGATGGAAGGGGCAGATTATTTCTGTCTGTTTTAGCAGCCAAACTGCATTACTCAACTTCTAACATATCTGCACTTTAAGGAAGGCAAGTCTTTTCTGAATTTGATCGGTAACCGCTAAGACTTATTTGGGCTTACAGGAAATGAGATCTGCAATGAAATTGCCAGAGAAGAATGAGAGAGAGAGGGACAGTTGGCGTTCTAGAGAAACAGACTTGACAAACCCCTTCACAATAACGTTTGTAAGAAATTCTCGGCATTTTCGTTGTTGACCAAAATACGTACAGATGACTTACTGGCATACGTGTGAGTCACAATTCTTCGCCAATTTCTTAAATTTTCCACGTAAAAGCGGTGGCACCATCTTTGACATCTATGGAGAGAAAATGCTAAAACAAAAGTATATGTGACAGCAGCACGACGCCTTATCAACTTCACTATTGAACACTTCTAACATACATATCTCCTATACAGTTGTCAAATTTGAAAATACGAAGATACGAAAAATTATAGAAATCGTAGAAAGCTACCTGGCGTTAAATTTTTTTACTCTTATAACCTCCGGCAAAAAAGCGTGGTTGCTGTGGTGTAGGAGGTATGTGCGTTGACTCATCGTAGCGTCCACTCTGGCTGACAATAATCAAAGAATGTATACGAATGCTTCTTAAAACTCGCCATTCCGAGTCGGTTAATAAAGTGTAGGTTCTTGCTGCTCGTAAGAGAACAGTAGCACGTACAATACCATTTAAAGTTGAGGAACTCTCGTAAATAAGCTCATTTCAAAAATCCGTTCAATCAGTACACAAGCTTGAATGTTAAGCTTGAACGTCTAAGAAACTTCATTCCTTACGAGCAGCATTGGTTATCGGGATGCAAGTGTACACCAGTTTAGCAGAGGAAATTTTTCAAAAACAAAAAATATGTATAGCGTTCCGTTCCACTCATATTCCTTTTTCAATTCCTATATCTTCTCAAATTCTAGACAATCAAATGTTTTCCAAATCATTCATATTTCTAGGACATGTAAACAAAAAGCACAAAATGATGAATCCTTTTAGAATTACCTCTTCAAAAAGAAGAAAAACAAAAACTTAAATCGTTTCGAGACGTATGTATATTTTTGCATAAATAAATAATTTAGTTATCGACATCAGCCAACACTGGTGGTTGGTTCTGTTGTCAGTTACTGTGTGTGGTACGCATCGATTGAAATTGATTTGATCACTTCAATGGGAGCCATGACTTGTCGCTGCTGGGCTTTTTTATTCATAAATTACCCATACAATCCCTGCTCACAATGATTCAGTTTGGTATTGATTTGGTTCCGACTGTTTTTTCTTTTTGCCCAGCTTCGTTACATTGATTTATACTTCCGCTACATGAAGTCTAAAATTCAGGAATGCTTTATTAATTGTATGGTATGATTTTAGTCAGCTGTATTCATTTATTTAAACATATCGGGACATGTTGCTGTTTATACGACTATATCAGTATATTATATAGCAGGAACATTCCTCGGTGAATTTCAGTTCATAGGAGCAACTGGGACTGCCACTGGTACTGGCGAAATTCATGTTTAACGGAATGGCATTAAGTCCCTTTGCATTGCCTCCTCGAAAGATTTTCCAACTGAGGGTGTGTGCATCCCCAAAAAGGCCATCAATTTTAATTAATTTTGTTCTACTCCAAGGCATAATTATATTTACTTCCAAGTGAAATTATTGATTGAAGCAATATGCAGTTGTCGTTGAAACCGACAATAAGGGACAGAACGTGGTCTTGGGCATCTGAAAAAATTAAAAAACAATTATTTTGAGGCAAATGTGTCAATTTGTGACTGCGGATTTTGGCAGGGAAGGATCATCCTGGACATGTGTATTTATTCCACACTGAGCGTTCTGAAAGAACGGTTCTGGGCACGCTGGTACCAGTTGTCAAGACCAAGCTCTCTTGCGTCCACAATTACTTGGTCTCTATATCGAAGGTTCGGCCTTAATTTTCTTTTCGAACCCGGAGGCTGGGATTCGAAGATCCTCTTAGATGTAGCGTTGTTGTGCATTCTCTCGATGTTGCCTAGCCACTGTGGTGGCTAGTGATTTTTGCCTTTCGAATTATATCCACATCTTGGTACAGCACATTGAGTTCACAGTTGTGTCTTGTCTTCCATTCCCCTTTCCTCGCAGACAGGATCATATATTTGCCCCAGAATTTTTCTTTCAAAGTAAACAAGAGTCTGCTCTGCCGTTTTGCCTGTCGAACAGCACTGGACTCCGAATAAGAGTAGGGGCAAGATTAGCGTCTTGCAGAGAATTACCTTAGTCCTTCGAGTCATTTGTCGTTTTGACGAACCCAAATAACACATGTTGCCAAGAGTGATCCTACGCCGGATCTCTAATAAGGTGTCATATACGGAGTTCACGTTTGCTCCAAAGTGGACAAACTTCTTAACTAGCTTAATGTTGTAGCTGTCAATAGGGACATTTCAACCGAAATGTTGTTCGACGGATTGATTCTTTGTCGACAGCAAATATTTCGTTTTATCCTCGTTCACTCTAAGACCAGCTCGTTCCGCGTGCTCTTCAGTAGCCGTGAATCGTTGTCCTTTTTCACGCCATGTCGTCGTCGTTGTTCCATACGTTTATCAGAGGCAGCTTACCCTCTCCTAACAATTTGGCTGCTACTGCATTCAATTTAAATCAATCAATACATCTCCAATACAAAAGATTAAATTGTGTTAAAGAAATTTTGAAACATTTTCGGGCTCTTTAAGGACAAAAGCAAACTGCGTATATGCCAAACTTTCGCACAATACATCTCCCGTAGTCCCCACCGCTATGTTCACGTTGAAACACTCCGAACATCTGTTGTCTACCAGAATCTCACATTTATCTTGTTGGGATGATTCCCAAAACTCCCATCACTGCCGACAATGCCTCCCCATCCATTAAGGCTTTTTGCGTGTCATGCCCTCATTGTTTCCACGCGTATATGGATTCTTAAGTGTCATTTCCACCTGTAGCTCCAGTGCTTCCATTGCACACCTTTAACATTGTTCATCATTACCCCCGACCCTGCTTTTTCCGGTCTATTGAGGAGATTATTCTCCTACATACACATTTTTATAATGGATTAGGTCTGCTGCAAAAGCAGAGTCTATCCCATACGGACCGACAGTGAACACAAACGCTTTCCGGAACTTGCATAACCATACAGTGAGCGGGCAATGCAATTGCTGCATCAAAAACTTTCCTGCCTTTGATGCACAAAGCAATCGAAATACCTTTTAATCAGATGATTTCATGTGGGAGCACGTGTATAATCCCTTTGCGTGCTCATTAGACAGAGTAGTCTAAGCCTTCCTTAATTCAATAGGAAACCAGATTCCGCTTATTGTCAGTAGGCGTGTATCTATGTGCGAGGTTCGTTCTAATGGCACACTTTCAGTCGGATTATATTTTTTTATTGGTATCTACCAAAAGAGCACGACAGCGAGCAGTCACTTGAGACGTATACCATTTATGAAGATTATCCTTAATTATTAAGGATTTAATTGTCATAGAAGGCAATGTGTGGTTGTGAAGTAGGCAGACGTTTGAGGGCGATTGATATGATCTATCAGGCAATAGGAGCTGTAATTATTACAGGATGACAAGGCAGGAACTACATCCCTCAAGGGACCAAGGTGTAGCTTCTTCAGGAACTAATCGTGTTGCTCGGGCGTTTTCTCCCAAATTGAAGGTACCTACAGCTTATCGCCGACTCCTAACGGTGGAATTTGTGAAGATTTTTGTAGAAATTTAAGACTCTGTGCGCTGTGTTGTCATCAACTCGAAAGAAGTGAAGGTGGTGAACCTTGATTCTTCAGCATCTGATTGAAATGGAGCACTTACCCACTTCGACACGTTGCCGGTCACTTTGATAGGAAAATTCATTATTTTTTCTGAAGAGTTTCTTATATATGAATTAGGGCGGTTAACATGCGATTAGATGCACAAATAAGTTCTTCCAGTTTGTCAATAGAATGCTCTACTATAATTGAACGTTTCTAGCTTGCATGACCTATTGCTAGCTGCAGACGTCAACCTCGACTCATCGTCGGGCCCAATAACTGAGCATCTCACGAACACCACTGATGTGGGTTTTGAACAAAACATGTATTTATTTTACACTATTATTAATTAATTCACACTATTATGAGATTCTATTGACTTAAAAGCTGAAGCCTCCTAACCATCTCAAGTGTCGTCAATACGCCGAATGGTTGGTTGAACATACAGAAGTGAATGGTTACTTTACAAGGCACACTTTCACTCCACTAGTTTCGTTAACAAGCAGAATTACCGCATTCGGCAAGTGTTCTTTGAAAAGCTGATGAATCCACAATGAGTGGCTGTTTGTTCCGGCGTCATCGGGTCGCTAAGCCCTCACCCTGAATGGTCTCCATAATCGTATGATGATAACCGATTTCTTGTGGCCAAAACTTTATTATCCATATCCATAAAGGATATGGCCATCGACGATATGTGCTTCAAGATGATGCTACTTGACACGCAGTCAGTCATCAGAACCATCGGATAAATGCATGTCACCGAAGCACACACATACGAGTAATTGCGATGAAATGGATGCGTACAGAGGGAAGATCATGTATGTGTGAAATGTCTTGCTCTTTATATCGTGTGTCTTTTGTAGGTAAATATGTTTCGATGTATAGTACCCTTCTTTCGGAATTTTCGTACATATAATAATTTTGTTTCCTTACAAATTCACACAACTTGTCTCCCTATTTTGTTATGTGAAGGGGCCAATTCACTCCAGTGTTTGATAGACGGTAAATTACATTTAGTTCGCTCTTTCGAAGGTTGCTGTTTTGTTTATTGAATACCTTCCACAGATGTATTCCATTTTAATCTTTTGACTTCACAAAATTAAAAATTAACTTTGCTTACCAGACTTCAATACAAGACGACCAGTCTCTGGATTTTCTTTCTGATTTGTTCGAAACCTGCTCACATGTTAAAATCCCAAAGACTTCAACGACCATTTCTGAAGGTTCAAGGACTTCAACTGTATACGATGGTGAAGACTTCAAAGTGACAGTGAGTGCAGTCGAAAGATTGATTTCAAATGAAAAGACTGGCCGTAAAGTTAGATCCAATCAAGACTTCAATGCTCAAGTAAAGATAAATAAATAAATTTAATTAAATGAATCACAAGTTAAGAAACACTTTCCAAGAATTCAGGGATTGCATTAAACAGTTTGTACTCCTTTTTAACTATGATAATAACAATAATTGAGTGGCACTACAGGGCTTATCTTCTACAACAACTGCTCGTATTGTGCGTGCTACTGTTCTCCCACGAGTAGAAGGGACCTACAATTTTTTTGCCAACTCCGAACGGTGAAATTTGAGCAATTTTTCATAGAATATTAATACTCTTTGAGTGTTGTCAGCAACTCGAAAGATGTGGTGCCGTGAAAAAATGCGAGGTGTCCTATCCGGGAATCAAACCTAGACTGCCTGGCTGTCGACGTACTTACCACACTTACCATGGTCACGGCGACCACTGTACAAATCTGATAACTTCCCTTAATAATCCGCGTTTGCCTTTAATATTGCATAAATAATCATTTCAAATTCCTCAATGTATTTTCATCCAAAAACTTAGTGTGCATAGCACAAGCAAGAAGCTACAGTAGCGTGTACAACTTTGACTCGTTGATTGCCAAAAAATGTGTTTCTTAAACAGCTAGTAGCTACACCTTTCTCGTGAATATATAGTTGGAGGTCTAGGTTTGATAAGTAAAAAAAAAACAAGTAATTAAATTTTGCGAAAAAAATATGAGTTTCTCTTTTCCAAAGTCTAAGTAGGAATGTCCCATTATACCGCGCAGTGCCGAAAACCAGAATTTATGATTGAGAAGTTTTTACATCAAGGTTCCAAAGATCGCAGTTAAGTTGAGACATTTGCATCTGGAGAGTAAATCATTCTCACCCAAAACGACCTTGTCGTGAATTTTGTAGGCATTATTACGGTTCAAATCTCGTGTTGCTCCACCCTGCCTTAGGTTTTGCACGAATAGCTTAACTTATGGCTTAGATTTTTATCTACTTCTATCTTTCTCTAGCCATAGAGTCTGAGAAACAATTTCTTGAAAACACCAACCTTATAATAAAATCTAAAATTCAATCTTAAAATTTTACAATTTCTGGGGCATAATTGACACAACTTTGAAAAGTGCGTTCATACATTTCTGAATAGTAGAAGCCTGCAATTTTATTTGAAGAGGAACAACTGATTGGGAAACTTTCGAGAATGAGACCAAAGAAACACGTTTAACGTTTCTGCAAATGCGGATTACAATTCGCTTAGACAGAGTACATGACAATTACAAATTTAAAGACGTTAAGCTTGTTGTTTTTTAACAAAGATAAAATGTTCGTTTGTTTAAACTTAAAAATCCTTCCAACAAATATTTTCTGCGCGTCTTAGCCTTATTTAAGGAATCAACAGTTTTGTTTATTTTCCATACACACTGTCGTTCACTTTCCCAGTCTGATAGCTTTCACATTCGCACATTAAAGTAACCATCAGCTTCAAGAAAAAAGAAATCACCTTCTTAAATACAATAACATTCAAATGAATCAATTATTTGTTCTCCCCTGAAAGCCTGTCCAACATATTATAATTCATTCTTTTCATTCGAATATTCATTCCCCCCAAAGAAAAAATCCCAATCTGACGTATACTTCATGACGGAAGCAGGCAAGCTCTTGCCGGTCTGTAACCATCCTTCAGATACATAAATCAGGTACATTTCATCTGCCGTGGGAGAAAAGAAAATTTTTCCCGATACTTTTGGAAACAGCCGAACCGAAATTAATTGATACATTAAATAATCAAACCTTTTTTCGGGCCGTTCTCGTCTTACGTCGATTAAATTTTTGCCCCCCAAAATATCTCCCGCAAATATTCTTATGGAGATGTGTATCTTGACAGGTAGACTCTGCTATAATTTATGATATAGAAGCGTAAGCATTCCGCCCGCCGACTTCGGAGGGAGGAAATGGACGTTTTATGGGGCTTAGGAGGATATTTTTGTGATTGAATCCGCCGCCGCCATAACTATACATGGATTCATATCGTGAATGACAGTTTATCCTATTTCAGGATACAGAACCGAAGCATATACTCGTAATGGTTTTACAAAGCAAATGGAAAATGGAGAAATGGCATGGGATAAAGCACAAAGCATATGATTTAGTTTTGCATCCCACCCCGGATGCCGTGTATTCACGGGAAGAGAGGCAAAAACACCACACTTTTGAAAACGGACGTAAGGTAATTTCCTGGTGCTATTTTTTCAATTTAATAAATTTTTTTATCATATCACACATAACTGAGGTGCTGAGACATGCAAGCACACTGCTTTTAACTGAATTTAAAACTAAAATCGAACATTTTGCATAAATGTCAAAGTGCTCGCAGATGGAGTGACTTTAAATGCCTCAAGAGTGGATACCGTTATATATTGCCGTTTTCCGAAAGTTGACACAAATTTTTTTATGGAAATGATTGATGTATGTAGTTGTTTAGCATATTGTTAGGCTGAGGATGAGAACAACCTCGTTGCTGTGACGTAATTAGATTATTTTTGTGAGGAATGATTTCACACAATAATTGGTGTAAAAATTAGTTCGGGCCCGATTTCGTAAGATGGCAGCACCTGCAAATAGTGGCTGATCCTGGAAGCGATTACTTACTTCATTAGAAATGTGTTACATTTGTCAATGACAATTAGTGTGCACCAGCGTCTAGTTAATTTTCGGATTTCTTCTTCTTCTTCATGTGGCGCTACAGTCCGTGGTGGACCTGGGCCTCAACTAACATGCCTCTCCAGCCAGCACGATCTTTCGCCAGCTGCTGCCAGTTGCGCACTCCAAGTTGGTTGAGGCCTAGGCCGTCCTCTGTTGCGTTGACCCAATGGCTCAGATTCGAAAACTTTTCAAGCCGGAGCAGTGGTGTCCATCCGCTCTACATGGTCTAGCTATCTTAAGCGTTGTATTCGAAGACGCTTGACTAGGCGCATGTCGCAGCTCATAGAGTTCGTCGTTGAATCTTCTTCTCCAAAAAAAGACCAAAACTCGCATGCAAGGACTTCCTCATCCTCATTTTAAGTAGCGCCCAGGTTTTCGCGAAGTAGAGTAGGACTGGGATGATCAAGGTGTTATATAAAGCAAGCTTAGTTCTTCGAGAAAGGGCAAATTCCTCAATTGCCTCTTGAGCCCAAGGAAACAGCCATTGGCAAGAGTGATTCTGCGTGTGATTTCGGTACTAGTGTTATAGTCCCCTAACGCGGAGCTGAGGTAGACGAAGTCCTTGACTATCACGAAATTTTTGCTGAGTAGTGTGACGCTCTGTCCGAGACGGCGTCCTTCTTTGATCACAGCATGTACTTCGTTTTGCCCTCATTAACCACCAGACTCATTTTAGCCGCTTCTGCTTCAATGCCAGCAAACGCGTCATTGACGGCTCGCTGTGTTCGTCCAATCACGTCAATGTCATCGGCGTAAGCTAGCAATTGTACTGACTTTTGGAAAAACATGCCTCTGGTGTTGACTTCTAAGTTACGCACGATCTTCTCAAGGATGATGTTAAAGAAGTCACATGACAGTGCATCGCTTTGTTTACAACCTTTTTTGACATTGAAGGTCTCGGTGAGTTCGTTATCGACCTTGACGGAGCAGCGGGAATTCTCCATCGTTATCCTACACAAATTTGCGGATTTGTCTTAAATAAATACATAAACAGCATTTGCCGGAAGTTTTGAATTTTTTTTATTGAAAAAAGTGTAGTTGAAGCCAATGCTTAAAGATGTTTATGCTGAATCTGCTCTGACCGATAAATCATGCAGATTCGAATATAAAGAGCATCTTGGCGGAATTGGTGACTCTACTGGATTGATTTTTCACCTCGGAACTATTTCGTGAAAGACATCAAAAGAAGGGATTCTTGCACCGAGTCGCGACTGAAGATGAAAAGGTAAGTTGGATGAACCCCTTCTGATCATTGTCTACATCGATGCCAAAGAAAAAAACATTCACAGTTCAAAGGTCATGCTTTGCATATAGTGTGACAAGACGGGTCTGAGCCGTTTATACCACTCAAACTATTCATGGAAAACGTTGTCGACTAGAACTAATGCGTTTGAGCCGTGCCCTGCAAAAAAAACAGCAGAAACGACCGAAAGGAATGACAAGGTGATTTTGCAAAACCGCCTCCGGTAATCATATTTTAATAAAATGTTTTCTTCCGGAAAAAAAAATCTTCCAATAACTTTCAGCAATTTTCACCTAAGGATAAAAATGGAATGATTTTCTTTTCATTTACACTTACTCTGTTCGTTAACTTTATTTGTAGTAGAAAAAGTTAATTTGTTGCACATTCTTTCTTTCAGGAAGTACAACATAAACAAGCACGAATAAAATTAACTTTGAAACTCTATGAAATCAAATGCTCAAACCAATAATCAATAGAAGTGAACAAAAATTCTTGAAAGAAAAAATGTTCTTTATTTCATGGATAAAAACTTCATTAAACTTGTTGATGAAGATACATTTTCCAATCCTTTACTCGGGAAAGGGGCTGACCAAGTGTGCATAGTTTCGGGTTGAGTAATCGGGATAGCTACGAAAAGGGAAATAATGCTTTTTTTTCAAACCCAACAAAGGGCTTATTTATCCGGAAATAGGATTAAGACTTATAAGCAGATTAGGGCGAATGACTGATGTGTCCATTTGGCATTTTGAAGGATACAGACGGATCCATTTAGCAGAAATGCAGTAGATGGAGCAGATGTGGGATGGCATGTAAATTAAGTTTTCCTCTCATCGAAGAATGGTCGATTTTAGAGTCAGTAGCTGGACTGGAATCAGAAAACAGCTTTTCATATAGATTAATAATAATTTCTAATTTTATTTCTACTACTTATCATTCCAGAAGAACCCCTAGTCCGTTAGGTATTTCAAATCTTCTTTATTGATTGCTGATTTGTGAGTCAGATCATATTTATGAGTTCGTGTTGGTAAAAAGTTGCGACAGTTCTTTCGACGTACTTTTAAAATACCGATGTTTGCTAAATAAGAAATACCAATCGACACTTTTTTTGTTTTTTACTGATAACCTTTAGAGAGCTAAAAAGCTGCAAATATGCAAAAACATGTCCTTCTCCTCTTCAGATCCCATAAAAAAAATCACAAAATGTTTGTGTTTTCAGTGGAAAAGGTTTCCGGTATTATTGCTGAAACAGTTTCAAAGCGTAAGCATGGTCTAGGGCACGCTGCTTTCAGTTGCCAAGACCAAGCTCTATAGCGTCCGCCTTCACATAGTCTCTATGCCAGAGTTTCGGACTTGCTCTCCTTCTCGGACGCGAAGGCTTAGATTCGAAGACCGTCTTGGCTGTAGCGTTGTTGTGTATTTGCTCGATGTGACCGAGCCATTGTTGTCGCCGGTTTTTTCACATCTTGGTTCAAAATATAGAGTTCTTGGTTGTGTCTTCTCCTCCATTCGGCTTTCTTGCAGAAAGGACTATATATTCCGAGTAGAAGTTTTTCGAAAGAAAAACTGCAAGGAAAACTGCCAAGAATCTGCTCTTCCATTTTGCTTATCATCGAGCACTAGACTCCGTTTATGAGTAGAAGCAGGATAAGCGACTTTTAGAACATTATACTGGTCCTTCCTGCTTTGACAGACCAAAATGTAAAACACATTTTGTTATTTCATAGTTGGTTTTACTGACCAACTATGAGTCTGTAGTGATTTTTAGTTTCTATCTGTGAGTCAGAGTAAGACTGGAGAAGTAAGGTATCTTTTAATTGTGCTTGTAATTTGGCGTGTGCTAAAGGGAATGCGGGTACGCTAAAGTGATAGAATTCAAATCACAGAATGAGCCAAAAATATAGGGGATGAGAGGATGAAAGGAAGAGGAGACACTTTTAGATTGTAATGGGGGTGAAAAAATTGATTAAGGAAGAGCAACGAATATGGAATTCGAATATGAATTTTTCTAGGATAAACTGATTGGCATTGCAAGCGAGTGACTGACAATCAGTCACTCTATGAGGGTTGTGAGCAATTTGAAACGGGTGGTGTATATGCTGGAAATCAAACTTGGCACCTTCAGTGTTTCAATCGACAAATTTATTTCAGCCATTGAGCAGGAGATGCACTCCTTCGTGGATTGTCAGGTTCAGGTAGCTTGATCCTTGAAACGGAGGCTCGGCCACTACAAGCTAGTATTTAGATGTTATTGATATTGTAAAATATTCTATAGAACGAGTGAAATTGTGATCTACATGCACATGTTTTATAAATATCATATTAGAAAGAAAATTCGTTCCTTCGACTTTAGGTGTCCAAGTTTTTCAGTTCACAGCTCGCAACTCTTACAGTCGTAAGGCACTACTTACAAATGTTAATTTCCTCAGGCTCATTTTTGATAGTTCCTTCCAAATACCGAGCAGAACGAACAAATTCAATGACATAATAAGGTAATATTTTTTTTTTAAATAAATTGCGACGAACATATATTCAAAGAAAATACACATTTCTCTCCTTAAAAATTTCTAAAAGAATCACAAATCAAGGAAATAACTTTCACCTTCCGAACCTTATATTTAACGATAACTCAGATGTGCATGGTTTCGTGTTCACCTTAAAGTATTCTCAGTACAGTATCAGCTCTTAACCATTCAATCACGTTATAAAAAAAAAATGTGCAAAATGTAAACATTTTTTCCAAGAATTTCCGGAACTCATGAACACGCTTTAGCACCCGAGGTAAATATGCACTGCATAGGAAGCCCCTCATTCCACAGGTTCTTAAATTTATCTCCATCTACAAGCATAAAACTCCTTTAGTATTTTCAGCGCGAAGAAAAAAATCATCAGCACAGGAAGAGAACGTTATAAAATGGATTACTTAGTTTCCACTCCATTACCTCCCGCCTGTACGGGTACACGTACAAACATCAAAAATATGTATAAAATTCAATCACTGCTCTGAGGTAAAATATTTTATATCTCTGCATGAAGTAGCAGGGAAATTTTCAAGAAAAAAATGCCTTAAGACCATTTCTCTTTTGAAATTATTTCTATTTGTCTGCTCATCGGTAAGCACATCTGCACTCATAAACGAATTAATTGTGGGACAAATAAGAAGTTTGGCAAACGCCTTCGCATGAGGACATGCTATCATCGAATGGCCAAAGTAATTAATAGACGTTCAATTAAAACGGCAATCGTGTCCTGCCTTAAAGTTATTCATAAAACCGAGTCATAAAGTCGGCACTTCCTTTCATTTGATAATCATCAGTCCTCAGAAAAACTATATTGGTAACGCAGTTAAATATTTATGACAGACTCGTTTCAGTCCTAAACACATCCACGGCCACTTTGGAGTTGTGATCTATTTGTAAATATCTCGCCACACAACTTCACGCAATCTTTCACTTTTTAGGGCAAATTCAAGCGTCGCAAAAGTTAATGGAGACTTTGATATACATTTTGATCGTAAACTGAACGGACACAATAAAAGCGAAATTCTTATTTGCATTGCACACATTTACATGTGTGCCTTTCTGAAGTGCTTCTCGTGCATTTGAATTTTGCACTTCATCGTGGAGGAGTGTGCCAGCCCAGATATCGTGGCAATAACATGTTTACTCAGTGCGATATGGAGAGGCATTTTAGTTTGCATTCTGAGAAGGTGCACTTGACGCCGAATCAAAATGGTGCAAAAAAAATCATCAATGTGCAACATTTCGAATAATAATAGAAGAAGTGCTTAATTCAAGCGAACCCATTCAAAAGTTGTAGTACTACAATTCACACGGACCAGTGACTAACGTCCTTAACAGAAACTTGTTCAAGAGGACCAACCGCAAACGGACAGTGTAAGAATACAAAGTAACAGAGTGTTATTTTTCGTCCGAGTTTAGTAGCTTTCTTATGAACTCAGACATATGGGGCTTGAAATCGTTATCTTTATCGTTTAGATCTATCTATGGTTACAATGAAGCAATCAAGAAAGAGCGACCAGAACAGGCCAACTGAAACATACATTCTTCTCTGATGACCCACAACAAATAGACGGAGCTTGATGCTTTCAGTTCATAGCCCGAACCTTGCAGCCTCTGATTACGATTTGTTTCAGTTTCAGCAAAACTCACATGAATAAAAAAAATTCACCGACTAAAGAGCCGCTAAAAATCACTTGGTCAAGGTAATTGTCAAAACAATACAGAAGTTGTACATCGCTGAAATCATTTAGCTTCCCAGAAAGTGAAAAACAGAACAGATACATTTTTTTTCAAAAGCTGTTCCAAAAAACGACGAAGATTTTTTTATATGTGCTATATGCTTATAGCCATGTCTAGTTTTGGCATTCCTATCAAACTCTTCAGATTATGTAGGACGACGATGGAGAATTCTCGCTGGTCCGTCAAGGTCGGTAACGAACTCACCGAGACCTTTAAAGTCAAAAATCGTTTCAGACAAGGCGACGCACTGTCATGTGACTTCTTCAACATCATACTTGAGAACATCGTGCGTAACTCACAAGTCCACACCAGAGCCACGATTTTCCAAAAGTCAATTCAATAGCTACCTTACGCCAACGACATTGACGTGATTGGACGAAAACAGCGAACCGTCAATTAGGCGTTTGCTGGCATTGAAGCGGAAGCGGCTAAGATAGGTCTGGTGGTGGAAGCGGCTAAGATAGGTCTGGTGGTTAATGAGGGTAAAACGTGGTACGTGCTGCCGTCAAGGAAGGACGTACAACATTGACGCTCGTCTCGGACAGAGCGTCACACTAGGTAGCAGAAACTTCGAGGTAGTCAAGGACTTTGTCTACCTCGGCTCCGCGGTATAATGAACAACAACACCAGTACTGAAATCAAACGCAGAATCAATCTTGCCGATCGCTGTTTCTTTGGGCTCAAGAGGCAATTGAGTAATAAAGCCCTTTTCGAAGAACTAAGCTTGTTTAAGTCCCAGTCCTACTTTATGGCGCGAAAATGCTTACGTTTCTAAAACCGGACGAGGAAGCCCTTTGTCTTTTCGAGAGAAAAGTTTTGCGTGCGATTTTTGGTTTTGTTTGCATTGATGGCATCTGGAGGAGAGGATTTAACGGCGAACTGTATGGGCTGTACAGCGACATGTGCCTAGTCAAGCGTCTTCGGATACAACAACCTGGAGTGTACAACTGGCGGCAGCTGGCGGAAGATCGTTCTGGCTGAAGAGGCATGTTGGTTGAGGCAAAGGTCCACCTCGGACTGTAGCACCACAAGAAAAAGAAGATATGCGAATAGCAGAGGATGAAATGCTCGAAAGCTAATTCAGAGAAGTTGTCAATATGACTGACCCACCGATATCTGGCGCAATGAAAGAACTGGAATAATGACATTCAAAATCCACCCACAGTATTTTCAAGATGCCCGTGAGGCCAGTCATAATAACTCCGTAGGCAAACCATTCATTCCAGCGGCTTAATTTGACTTTAGTTTTGATATTACTTCCTTGACCTTATAAACTAGGCCTTAGTCCCTTGTGAGCACCACCCAATTATTATAATTGTTATTTAATTCTCTACAGAAAAACTGTAAAAATACAAATCTGTCCTTATTCTGGGTTCCGAATGACAGAACACGAAATTTGCTGATAAAGAAGTCAAACCCAGTGTCTCAGACCCGGCAGACACAGACGCCGCTCAAGTTCTTTTTAAAGTTTGATATTTAATAGAACACAAACAATCGCTTAGCGAAATTCATCTGGCAAGATGAAAAGGATGAAATCGTCTCACTATCCAGAGAGCGATGCAGAATGGTAATGCCACAGGGAATTTTTACAAACTCGAACTAATATATACTGACATCTGCGGGATATGTAATGAGGAAAGTGTTTAAGAAACTGTAGAACTGCTAAACTCTTGCCAGAACTATGTAGATACATGAGGCTTGGTAAAAACTTTTACAATTCATTGCAAGACGTTGTAACCTTGCATTGTACATTACCTAAAGCATTTTGCGTCAACAACAACGCTACCACTATTCAGGGGTTCATTCGGTTACGCTGAAATGCAGCCGCCACACCTAACCTAGCCTAACCTCCTACAACATTTCCAATCTGGGTAATAAATTGTTTAATTACGACGAAACGTTAATCAGTAAATGAAAAAATTAGTGCTAAATATATTCTTATTTTAAAATTACTTAAGATATGTTATTTCATTTATTGTTGCTCCTTTTATGATTCTTTAGAACTTGGAGAACGAAGCAAATCAATTAACAAAAGTTTACTCATTCTAATTTTCGTAGCATTCAATTTCAATTTTCAATTTTTCGCCTGCTGTTGCTAAAGTTTAAGTAAGATTTGATATTCTTTCTAATTCAATCAATTGACTTGAAATAAATTCTATTACAATTTGATTGACTGCCAATGCCTCATTGAATGAACATCTGAAGCCATTTACAACATGATGCCAACAAATGACAAATATGTCAGAGTTTAAATTTTGGCTGTAGTCCTCGTTCCCACTTCATTTCCCGAGTTAATTGGCTTTTTAGCTTAATTGATATCTGATGATGGTGGACGGTACTGATAGCTTTGAATAGGATGAAACTTATGACCTTTTCACTAATTTTTCATTAATTTGAAATCAAAGTGATATCAACAAAACTCATCGAATCGGTGATTGATTGGGATATTAAAGCGCTAACGAGTTCATTTGTGTCGGCACTTCACAAACAATATCTTGTTGAAGTAACTGATTGATCTAGGCAATGGGTTGTATTTACTTTTGCGTCTTTGGTACAAATTAATATTGCCAACCCTCCTGTGGGTAGTTGAAAAAAATTTTAAATTATTGCTCATTACATATGTATTGCTATTGAAGAATGCATTTGTTACTTTTTTGAAATAACCCACAACTTACGCGAAACATATCAATTTCTGGAGCCAAAATTTTTGGAAAGTTTCGCCAAAATAAATAATTATTTTATAAAACCAGCTTTAACCCATATAAACGACATTTTATGTGTGCTTTCCAATAAACTATTTTTTTTTTGTGGTTTTGAAACACTTCACTGAAGCAATCAGACTTAAACTTACAGACTTGTCCATTATACTGTCAAACAGTAGTCTATATTAACTGCATTTTCTCGGACTTCAGAAAGAATGTCAGCAAGAGCTTTCGCGACAAGAATCGTGCATTACCAGCTCTCACCATGTTAATGCCAAACTCTACCACCTCTTTCGAGAACAGGCAGGAAATGCTCCGCAGTGTCTTCGCCCTTTTTCAGAGATGTCGTAACGCTTATCCGTAGCACACGGCCTTCTGAAGGTGCAGTAGGCTGTTTGTATGCCGATAAGTCAGCTGGAGTTTTTTTTCTTTTGTAAGAAAGCATGTTTTAATTGGCCCTACAGCCAACACTAGATTAAGACTTTGCTTCTTCTGCAACTATTCGTGCTGTGCGTAGAGTAGAGGAGACCTACAGTTTTTTATTGACTCTGAACGACGAGATTGGAGAAGTTTTTCATAGACAATTAGGAATCTTTGAGTAATGTCAGCAACTCGAAAGAGGTAGTGTCGCGAAAAATGCGTGGTATTCAGTGCGGGAATCGAACATGGGCCTTATACATCTCTGGATCCTTGTGCTTTGAGTTCATACGCTATCTTATTTTCCACAATCCCGCGGTGACTCGAGACCGAAGAGAGTTTTAACAAATAATAAATATTTTGCAGTTAAGATAAGTATTGCATCCTGAACTGTCTGGGAAGTGGTTAAAGGTTTGGGCTCCGCAATTTCCATTTGTTCTCCACAATACAGTCCGTTCAGAAAGGTTTTTGCGTAGATAACCGACACGAAGTTACCTTACAAAACTTTCAGTCTTATGTTGACGTCCTTCATGAAGGCCAACACCCACATTTATTGATGTTGAACTCATCGGTGAAGATTAGACCACAATCCTTACTAGATCAGATTCTGACCAGAATTAGTCCTAAGTGCAGGGAAAATCTAGTTTGTTTGTACGTCACAGCTGGCTTATTGGCTTCTATGTATTAAACGGTCTATCCATGATTTTGGAGTCAAATATCCAAAAGAAGGTGAACCAGGCACCATTTATTTTTAATCTGAATAGCCTCGAGAGTATAGCTCATATGGTGGGATGGTTGGGGATGGAACCAAGTTATGTGCTGCAAAGTCTGACTAGTTTATAAAACCTAATGAATGAAACTATTATTCACGATCGGGTAAATCCAGAATCAACTTTTTTGTGATGATTACACTGGCAGCACCTTCGTAATTTACAAATCAATGTTTTACACCCACAGAAGTTTTCTATCGAAGATGACACCCGAATACAATTTAGCTTCATTGGAAAAGCGTTTGGTGACACTTGTAAGACAAGAACATTGATTGAAATAGAATTACCTGAAAGACTAGTTCACCAATAGTTAATCACGTCTAGAGCGCTTTTAGATAAACATGATATAGCAGACAATAAAGCTACATTTCCGCGAGAGCAATCGTTGAAGTTATTGAAAGTGTCGACCAGTGAGCCGGACAGCATGCATCTCTTTTAACTATAAAATTCCCCAACACCGAAAGGGCTAACCGTATATAACGGCTTAATTTCTCTTCTTGATTTGCTTCACACTCCCTTCATAATAATTTCAGAGACCAAATCTGTCGCAATATGGGTACTTTCAAACCATATCTTAAATTCCTCAATTTTATTTCACTATTTAAAACTGACCGAGACCGCTATGCTTGTATAACTAAATTCCTTTTGAGCAGATACCTGCTCTAGAAGCCATCTTCGATCTAGGAATTCGTGTGTATGGAGTCGTTCATGTGAGAATGAAGACTGCGATAAAAAGAGATTACCTACAAAGTGATATTCAAAACATGCACATTGCTTTTTCCTAGTTCCGCACATCGAGTTTTTTTCCCTTTACGTTCATTTGCATATACTACTGACCTCTAAGCTGTTCACACAATCTATACCTCTGTACATTTTTTTTATTGCAACAACCCAACATGCAGTCTAGGAGAAGATTTTCCATAGTTATTCATCCATCACTCCGTCGTCCTTGTCGGACAGCCTTTCATATCCAAACTAACACGGGAACAATGAAGTTACGTTGGATTAAATTGATTTAAAATTCATTCAGTTTTACATTATTGCATATCTGTAGTCTCTCCTTCAGACAAAAATGAAAACGTAGATATGTAAATATTGAACATTTTCAAAGCATTCGTAGCGCGTCTCATAGCTTCCGACGCAATTGTGAAAAAGTACACGCATAAAAAATGGTTCCTCGATTTTATACCAAGTCCTGCAGGATGAGTTAATTTGCTTCATTTTACAGCCCACGTATCGTCGTGAAAGTGCCACCCTTCTACAGGATCAGATGAATACACTATAAAACGGTCGTAAACAGGCTGCAAACTTGCACAGATTTGAAGTGAAGGGCAAGAGGCTCAATAAAATTCGATAAGCATTTCAGTTCAACAGTCAAGTGGATACACAAAGTATCGGCCGTGGAAGCGTTATCTTGACAGCAACTATTAAACAGAAATATTCATTTTTTTTATTTTATCACTGTCAACTTTATTTTGGTAATTTTAAAAAGTAATAAAAGTTAATTTATATTAATTTCAAAAACACGCTATGCTGTGGAATATGTCAGAATATTATCTTCAAATAGAGAAACCCCTAAGATAATGAAAACAAAAGGAGAGAAAAACTGTCTTGCTGTAGAAACATTATAAGAAGTGTGGAAGTTTCTAAAGGATATTTAAAATTATTTGAAAAACGTTGAAAGATTAAAATATACAGGAACATTAACTTTTTTGTTTCCAGATATAAAGGGCATTTGCCACCTGTCAAATTCAGTTGTCAGTTGCAGTGTCAAAATATTAGATAAGTGCTTGCCATTAACCATAATGGATCGCTTAATATCTGGGAATTGAGTTACACTTTTCGGGCATTACACGAAGATTTCGATAACAAAAAGTTTTGAAGAATCTGGAAGCGTATGATGTCGTAAGGCCTGTGAATCATCAATAGGTGCCCAGATGAAAATATATCAGGTGCTGCTGTTGATTCGATTTTTTTGGATTTTTTCGATCTCTCAGCGTTAGCGGCAATTGAAGTTGTTGTACACCTCACTAAAACGTAATTTGATTTGTATCTACAAGCTTATAATTTTTAACTTATGCAACAATTGAAGTCTGTTAACCATTCACACGCCATTCATACGCTTCTTAGGTGTTGGAGTAAGAGGCAATAAACGCCGATTTTTTGAACAACATTAACTCAATGCCTCATACATTTCTCACTCGGTGGAGTGGTTCATAGGTGGGTCAGAAGACTCACAAATGAGTGAAGAGATATAATCGCATTCAGCAAAAGTGCCCGTTCGGTGTGTTCTACAGTCATTGACCGTATATCTTAGAAGATGGGCCGGCGATATCTGTCAGTTTTGAGCGATATGATCGAATGATTGAACCGATTATGTTTTTGACCGGCGAGTGTGGGTTATAACTACGTCAAAATGTACTTTCAACTAGAACAAGTAAGACTCTATTGCAAAAGAGGTTTCCTGGTCGGGTAATTTCACATTTTGGTGACGCCCACCAAGATCATGTAATTTGACAACGACAGATTTGTTTTAGTGCGGCTGCATAAAAGCCTGTATATACGTACATAATCCCCGATCTCAAGACGCATTTAAAACCAACTTTGCTATGTTATGATCAAGAGCCTGCTTGAAATGTGAAAAAAGTGGTCAAAAATTACCTCAAAAGAGTCGCATATTGCGAATTTTCCCGACGAGGCCATTCTTTTTTAAACTAAATGGCAAAGTTCCAAAACTTGTTAAAAAATTAAAATTTTCATTAAATGTACAACTGCGTGTATTTTATTTAACTTTGCTTTCAAAACTAAAAAATGAATAGCAGTGACACAAGATACAACATATTCATTCCTTCTAACAAGCAATGAAATGAAAATTGAAGGACATTTTTATAGTTTGAAAAATAATTTTTAATTTTCAAAAACAAAAGAATTCCTTGAAACGTACGATATGTAGAAAGGCCCTTGCCTCTTTGCAATATTTGACAGCGTTTGTTTAACAATTTCCCAAGCACGAGAACTGAGAATATGCCATTCTGGGCGGCAGAAGAAATGTTTTTTGTTTCTGCTATTTTATTAAAACCAGCTTGATATCTTTTCAAATCCAAAATCTTCTTATTATGTGACACTATGTAAACTTCTCCAACATATTTGTTAAGGTACTCTCGCAATTTTAATAAGTGCAAAGAAGAGTAAAAAATCGAAAACAAGTGAGCGCAGACAATGGTGGTTTGGCATGAATTGAGTAGGCGTTACACTACATTAAAATAAGGCTCAGTACACACACAATAGATTGGATGGTATGGGGTACAAAAAACCAAATAACAAAATAATATTTTTTTCATTTCAAAGCAATTATTTCCGCTCTTAATAATTCAATCTTGTATAATGGCTCTTCGTCGTGATCGCCCAAGACTTTGAATCACACCTTGCTTTTCTCATACCATGGTTTGTATATCCATCGTAAGCTTTCAAAATGTTTCAATGGGATGCACGTACTGTTAGCTTTAATTTTCATGCTTTATATGTTTTTAATAAATGACTATTTCCATTATTCTGGTAACAAAGTTTGGATACGTTTACATTCTGGAAGTTAATATTCGACAATCCGAAACAAACCGCTGCTATAATGAAAGCTTGATCTGTTTGGAATGCAATAAAAGAGTTGGTAGTGCAGAGAAATACGTCCCCGGGAACGACATTAAGTTCACTAGGAAGTTCCCCACAACAGGATAATTAAATTGACTCTCGTGAGGAAACGCATTACACTCCGAAGAATACAAAAAGGAAACTTAATCCCCAGAATAAGCATTTGACGAAGGACAGTCATTGGTCCCGTATAACACGTTTAATTAGTTCCTTACAAAGATTTACTTATTAGGCAGACATACACACGGAAGCAGTTATGGGAGGGGAATACTGCCCCTGCAAGCTCAGAAAGAATTTTGAGTTTATGCGAGTTAGGGAATAACTAAACAACAATCTCTTCTGGGCTATATTCTTATTTTTACTAGTGCAGGGTCTAATCTGTCATACATACAACATTACCAAACAGTCGACTGGCAAATATAAATTATAAGAGATATATAACCTTTTTATAGAATCTTCTTATTTCAAAGAACTTATAGAAATTGAAACTATAAAAAATATTACGTATACGCCATAGTGCAGTCCGTCTAGCGGTTAAATCTTAATCATTCACTAAGTAAACTCATGTACTGCATCTAGACAGAGCGAAGCGGATGGCTACCGATACCACATGTTAAGTGTATTGCGCTGATTTTGGGAGATTAAGACCTATTTGCAAAAGCTAAATAAAAGATTTTCTTATTTTCTATTTGGCTAAGTTACTTCAAAACTAATATTGAAATATATCAGTTCCATCGACACGCACTGCAATTGCTGTGTGCATAAATATAAGTGGACGTAGAACAAACTGAAAGGAACCAAAATCTAAGTTGGAAAGCAGTCGATTTAATTGTTTATGAATCGGTACTCAAAGATAAGTGGAATAAAGGGTTATTAAGACGCCCTCCAACCGAGCATGATCTCCTCTGTTTCAACAAACAGTGAGGAATAGGTATTTTTCTTATCTCTTGAAGAACTGACCTTTGTTCCTCTCATTGGAAACCCTTTTAAGGATACGTCATGAATGAAGATGTAAGTAGTTAAGAGAAATTGGCTTTAACATCGTTTTTTTTTTTCGTTGCACGTTAAGCTTGTATTGTTTATTTTTTACTTTGACGTGCTTCGGAGTAATTTTAAAAGGATTTCATGCCTTTCCTGCATTCCATTTAAATTAAAATAACTTGAGTGGCACTACAACCCACTAGGGACCATAGTCTAGCTTCCTTCATCAGATATTCGTGTTGTGTCGCCTACGGGTTCTCTCACAAATGGAGAGAATTCCACTTAGCTAATTCAAAAGTCGTCGTGGTTGCCGTGGCGTAGTGGGTAAGTGCGTCGACCTACACGTCGAAGGTCTGGGTTCGATTCCCGGACGGGACACCTCGCATTTCTTCACGGCACCACCTCTTTCAAGTTGCTGACAAGTCTCAGAGTATGAATTCTCTGTGAAAATCTTCTCAAATCTCGCCGTTCGGAGTCGGCAAAAACTGTCTCTTTTACTCCTAAGAGAAGAGTAGCACGCAAAACACTCGACCCTGGGCAGTAGGCCCACAAGGCACCAGGACCACTTCCATATCGGAAGTTTTGGTTATATCTTCATCAACTTTTGGCAACATTTTAAGCAAGGAATCCAAGTACGAACGTTACAAGCACTTTCTGTAGTTCTATTTTAAAAGATCAGACTCGACCGAAAATCATATATGTACGCGTGCACACATCTTACGCAATCTGGCTAAATTCTATAAGTTGTTGACCCAATGGCAAAAAGTAAGTTCCCGGGAAAAAAAACTGGCTGTGTCGCACGCACTCTTGGTTCGACGACCTTAAAAAATATTTGAAACTCACACTAGGCTTCATCGAGAGGATGCATTGTCATATGATTTTTTCAATTTGAAAACGAATGATATCGTGAGGGGACAGCTGGAAACATGGAGAAGTCTATCTTCTTTAGTTCACAACAATTGAGTAATCACGCAGACGATGTCGTTCCTCGTTACCAGTGGGATGTCATAGAAGCATTTACTGCAGTTAATGAACAATCGGAAAGAGATGATCTTAAGTCTAGTAAGGATAAAGTATTTAATACGATATCAAGTAACATCTATACTGTGAAATAATGTGAGATGAGTATTCAGTTCAGTAATCGAACTTAGGACCCTTGTAAGATGACGCACCTCCACTCCTAAACTAATTTGAGTGTATTTGTCAAAACCGTTTATCTTAATTTGTCGATTTGTTTTCGCACAGTGTTAAGTCTGGCCCCAGAATTTTCAAATCTTATTAAATGGAAAAAATAATACCAGCAAGAGCTAAACATTTTTGTTTTTAGATTTATACTTAAGGAAAGCGCATTTAGTGTAAAGTATTGCTAAGCTTTTGACAAACTTCTTTTAAGTGAGTACGAATATTCTTCAACCTTATTATAATGCACATTTATTCACATATTTAAGTTTGTCTGGATTATGTGGAACAAATATAGATATTTTAGAGAATGCGATAATAGGTACATTTCTGTGCTTGGATTGTATACCCGATCAAGTTCTGAAGGTAGAGAACGGCAGTCGTTTCAGAAAATATGGTCGGCGTCCACCATAAAATTCTTGATCTCCGTGTGATTGGAACAGTGTTATATGGAATGCAGATACAAATTTAAAAAATTAAAAATGATCAAGGAACGAAAGAAAATGCGATTATATATGATCACTGCAGACAACCCTGCCCCCAGGCCATTGGAGATAGCGCATGTCCAACTACTCGGCAAGACTGACAGGGAAATAATTTTCAGAGAGAACATTTTCATAGTCTGTCTGGCTGATCGAATAATCTAAAACAGCAAAGGTAGCCCAATCCTTACCCACGATTTATGAGATTGCAACTTACAGAGTCTTCAAGAGCTGTCAACCATAAAAAGGACCCTTAGACGACAATTGATATTACAACTGAGGTGTAAATCCAGTCGACAACGTGTGGTTGAAGACCCCATTTAAACGTTTTTCAAATAGCAATAGACAACACTTAAGGCCCGTTTTGAATGTTCTTAGATGTTAAGTTTCCAACTTAAGTCGCTCTCACTAATGAGTGCCTAGAATTTTCTGCCAGAAGAAGGGCTATATCATACAGTAGGAGAAGGTCGAATGAGGTGATCCTGTGTTTCTTAAAAAAGACTTCAATTTTAATTGTCAGAGGATTAACATTGACCGCAGCAGTGTAGAGATCAAGGCCTTAAGCTTGTAAAAGGCATGCAGTATGATAGCTCTAAGTATAGAAATGAGTCCCTCAGACATTACACTTACTGTTACTGCCTGTAACTGAGGGGAAAAAACAAAGCCCATGTCTTAGTTCGTAATCTACAACATTTTATCAAAATCTGGACTTTTATGTAATCATAGCGGTAGCCGTGGTGTGGGTAACTGCGTTGACTCACATGCCAAGGTTCCAGGATCAATTCCAAGGTAAACGCACAACCCGAGTAGTTGCTGAAGAAGATAGGTCCTGGTCCCATATGGGCTGTAGTGCCACTCAATTATTAATTATTTAAATAGGTCTAGCAGAAGAAACTACAAACAATGCATAAAGCCTATCAATTTTGTTCGTATCAAATGAAATCTTGGAAGTATTTCCAACCAAACGATGCATATCGCAGTATTCACGCGCAATTTGTAGTGCTTTTCACACAAAACCTTGAAACTAAGCACCCTGTAAACGCCAAACTTAATTGTCCTCAACAAAATCTAATTGCCCGGTTCCTTTTCGAAAAATTAAACACCAGAACAATGAGGAGCTAACTTTCAAATAACGTCAAAACTAACACATCATAAAACAGCTAATGGCACCAAAACTTCATCGTCCGTAACGCGACTTACAACAATAGCACCCGGCCACGAGAACCAAAAACAGAAAAAAAAACTTAATTAGTTAAGTAAGCAAAGCACTTAAGTTTTAAAGCAACCTTTAATCCATTAAGTGCTTTTGCGTCTCACTGCATTTTTTGGGCAAAAAAAGAAACCCCGAAATTCCCAATAGGTCCCTCCAGAGAGCAGCATCCAAATTCACTTAACTCTCCTCGCGGTGATATGACGGCGTCTGCTTTTAGATGAAGACGAATTCGTCGCCATGGATTATTTCAATTTATCTCTGTATACGTATAGATGCAGCCGTGAGAGTTAATTTAATTAGGACTTATCAAAAATCCCATTGTGGCCACCACAAAAAAGCCCATCTATCAGCATTAAAGGGAAATTAATTCAAAATTGACTAGACTCGCAGTGACACGCAGTGGTGTTAATGTGATAAAATGAGGCAAATTAATCTGCTCACTTTCAAAGAACACCAACGCTTTCGCATTATTGTCGCACTTGCCGACGATAATGAAATTAACTGTGTGCGAGCATAACTTCGTTGTGAAACTTACCACGGCAGCAGCGCAATTAACTACGCTCACTCCCTCCCCTTTGCACGCGGCACGTATCTCCGTTGGCTTTGATTGAAACGAATTTATCCTTTCCACCCCGGAAGCATTGGCGGGATGGTGGTGATGACGATGACGGTGGAAATGAATGTGTGTCAGAGTGCACTGTTAATGGGTGTCCTTGGCGGGACAAATGATATTTCCGTTTGTCATCGGATAATGTGGATCAGGACCAGAGCACTATTCACGTTTGCAATTCGCACGCACTCTTGTTTATTTGGCGAGCAACAGAACGAACACACACACGCTCAAGCCGCTGGGGAACTTGGCCATATCAACAAGTCACACAGATTTAAACGGACCCGACGCCGCGACGTCTACTGAAGTGCTCACTGCTGCTGAGACATGGCACAAACACAATATATTCGCAGCTTTAGGAATTGTATCTCTCGCTGTTAATGTATTTCAGGCAATTTATGACAACTCCTCGACCGAATTGTGGCCAAAGCAACACACGTTTAACAGCAGTCAACGAACCGTAGTACGCGATGGTAAATTATCAACTGATAGCACGAAGCCAGAACTTGCAGACGTGCTGCGGTGCTAGATACGAGTACGAGCAGCGTCATGTTGCCCATAAAGTCCATCAACAATATGCGAGGCGAACGCGCATGACCGCCAGAGCGGTTGTTTGTTCCTCCTCGATGGTGTGATAGAGATTTGATGTTATTACCCATCTAATCATTAGGCGGCGGAGATACGTTCGCAGTTCGCCGAGATTCAATTGGAGCGGGTCGGGAGATTCATTTGAAAAGGAGAATTATTTTCTGGAGGTGTTATTTTTCGTGTGAACTTTTTTTTGTTGTCGTTTGAGCTTCAGATTACAATTTAATTTCCCCCCGTCTCTTTGGAAGTGTATGTCACACGATCTTGAGTACTGCATACCGCCTTAGGTTACGCACGGTGCAAGAGATACTCGTGCAGAGATTCCTTTGTGGATAGCGGTTTCTGGTTAACATTCAATCAATGCACAGGACATGTTAACTTAAAAAGTCATGGTTTATTTATCACTAAGAACCTGCAGCCACAACGTGGTTGGTTTTGAATGAATTAAAGCTACACGTTACTGTTGTGATACTCCCGTCAAAGTCTCCAGGTTGAATTAGATATCAATGGGAATTCTTCACGGGAAAACATGAAGGGGCAATTAAAGTCATAAATTGTATTAAAGAACACTGTCCAAAACAGAAAGATGGAGTTAGTCTGAGTCCTGCTTTCTAACGCAGGACACGGACTCTTTTGAGAAAGTCCCCGGAGTTGAGTGAGAGCAATGTTTCAGTCTAAAATGTGGTTTTGTGTGTTTGGGAGAAAATTTAACAATGACCTGATTTTTTTGTTATCTTCCCCTACGGTCTTATATTGTACAATTTCCCAAGAAACTTGAGTAACAGACAACTACAGCCTCGACCTTGGTGGGGAACGAGGCATTTCTCATGTGAGTCGACATACTTACCGACTACACCACGGCATCCTAGTCATTGTTTTCAATTTTATTCCAGTTTCCTTCAAGGGAAGTTTAGTGTTATAAAAAGTTAAATGACATTCCTTAAGGGCTTACTTTTCGATAATTAATATTCTTTGAACCAAACCTAAAAGTTCAATTCATGATTCGTACCAGGATTTCGACCCACATATATCATTTCTCCCGTTCCCTGTAGCATCTCTGGACGCAGTAGCAGACAAAGGAATTCTCATTAACCTATTTGTTGAAACTTTGGAACGATTCGCAAATGTATACTACTTTCTTTAATTAAGTCCAATTTCAAAATTCTTTAATTTTAAATCCATCAGCAATTTTATCAGGTAGGCAACGTCTCAACAGACCCAGAACAGGTGGTTGGATCAATGCAAAAACTCGTCTGGTAGCGCTTGGGAATAGCTCCTGAGTAGTTAGAGTCGATGGCGGAGGATCGAGCTTCCTGAAGGACTCTCGCATGTGCATTACTCTATAGTGGAACGTGCGGGTTAAAGAAGAAGATGATGTGATGATGATGATATTTTCAATCCATTCGTAGAAGTCATCTCACTTTCAGCAGTCTCTTCAACTATTCTTTCCTCCACTATTGTGATGAGTGCAACGCCAAGCACAACACAATTCCTGTTCACGCCAAAGTGACACCGCTGTCCAGTTGTTGACAATACAAAATGCACACAATTATTAGAAAACAATTAAAACTTGTTTGTATGGAACGTCCTGCATCTTGTATTGGGTCATTTTCAGGTGTCATAAAACTACAAAACTTAATGCTGGAAAAGTTTGACCCAATTTCAAAAACGGAAGATGTCAGGAAGAAAAAGAAATAAAAATTGATTAATTTATTAATGACCGAAAAAATAAGACAATAAACAAAGCTGTTGAAATTATAAATGCTGCAGGCTGTGGGGGGTACACGAGTTTGAGAAAGTTTTGCGATAAAACAATTTGAATTATGTTTTACTCAAACTAAATAAAACGTTATTCATTTCTTAGTTTCGAAAGTAAAGTTTAATAAAATACAAATAGCGTTATATTTTTGACAAAAATGTTGACTTTTTACAAATTATTAACTTTACCATTTAATGTGAAAAATAATTGCCGCCTCGAAATTTGCAACACGCGATTCTTTTGTTGTAACCACTGTTTCGCACATTCCAGGCGGTATATCGGCCATAACTTGAGTAGTGTTGGCTTTTAATGCGCCGAATGGTTGGGTTTTATTCGCGTAAATACAACATTTTGCAAAGACCCACTAAAAAGGAAAAAGGGAGTCAAGTGACATGATTCTGGTGTCCAACTAACGGAGCCAAAACGTTAAATTACGCGACCAGGAAATAGCTCACACAATATAGCCATTATAGGTCGCGTTGTGAGCACACCAAACAGTAACTTCGTCTGAATGCAACGGTAACTCTTCGATCACTTGTAGATTTTCTGAGCCCCAATTTTGTTTATTTTTTTCCACTGAATAAGAATTGTACCTGAATAAGATGTTGTTCAAAAATCGGTGTTAACACCCATTAAACGAATTTACGGCGTTACAAATACATACAGCAATGGAGTGGAATTTTATTACGAAGGAGGGGGCAAAATAGACCATAGTAAGATGTACGACACATTGAACTGCTGCGATCACCGAGAAATCGAAACATTTTGATCATCAGCAACACTATAACAGCAGTAGTTTCGGCTGATAATGCACAAGCCTTACGACTTTATCTTTTCGTTTCGTTTCTTCAAAACTTCTTCACAATTTTACCTATTGCCTACAGACTGTATCGATTAAGGCGACCACAATCATTGCGCAATGCGCAAAAAGTTCGCTATGTTCACATCACCACCACCAAGTGATCCATTATCGTAAATGGCAATAATTTAGTTAACATTCTGACAGTTCATATAACAGCTGGGTTGAGCAGGTGTCAAATGCTAGCACTACCCACTTGAAAATACGAAATAAACGACTCGGCCAACCCAGTCAGCATTTTTCAGAGACCCACAATAAATTCTCCCTATTTATTCATCAAGAAAATTTTTAGATTAACTTATGAAGCATTAGAGCCAAAGAGAGATGGCCTGTTAATGTTAAGACTGCTCTTCTTCAAAACTGAACAACGACGATAATTGTTTTTGCTTTGTTAACTCATTTAAGAAATCACAAAGGATTTCCAATTGCTTATTCCAGTCACCAGGCATTTAACTTCTACCGTTATCAAATCCAACGCTTTGTTTCTGATTTAATCGATTTTCTGGGCAATCGTGCGGATACGCTCATCTGTGGTCAGTGGAATCCTCGCTCACATAAAGGAAGCCCTTGTAAGATGTCACAAGCAATGCCCTGGGGAAATGTGCATCACATCGTCATGGTCTGCAAAGAGTAATCAAAACCCAATTAATTTTAGCAGATTATCACTCATACTCACTTCACCCATCAAGAAAGGACTTTATACTCGAATATTGCCCGCCGATAAAGCTGATATAAACAAATGGATTACTTATACCTCCATCCATGACATCTGTGTTCTATATGACTTCTGCATATAATAAAATGAAAACGTTAATGATTTTATTTTTATTCGTCTTTCTCATTATTAAGCTCACGGTGTAAAGAATTTAACGTTAGCTGGACAGGTGTTAGGGGCAAGGTCATACGACGTCATGTCAGTCACATGAAATGTACTTTTTGTGAAAAAAAATAATAGAAAGTAATATTTCTTCCTTATACAAAGTTATTAGTCAAAATATAACACACTGACGTCTATGACATTCTTTCAGTCTTGTTTTATTTAAGTTTTGATTTTCTGACTCAAAATAAAATTTTAGAGGCCACTATGATTTCTGCTTCGGTTTCGAAACACCTTTTGTCAGATTATGGAAAATGTGTAGTGGTGCATGCGGACGAATCCCGTCACGTCCGAACCGTCACGTAAGGCATGGGTTTAGCTTTGTCATTCAACAGAATCGGATCACGTCGATTTTGTCACAATATTTCATTGTATTTGACGTTTCCAATGGTCGTTTCGATGTCCACCAAGTTTTGGATGTGTTTTAGGTTTTCACCTCCATTTAACCACTGCCTAGATATGTTTCAGTTGTCACACAATATAAAATCTCGTTTTCATCAATTGTGACTGTAGGGTACAAAAATTGTTTATTTCATGCCAACTGCGTATTTTAAATGTTGTTTATCATCTGTGCACAGTTACGATACGAGCATTTGAGATATAGTGAACCAAAAATATAAAGTTGGACACCTCTGTACCACTCATTCGTCCCTGAATATCTTCCAACCAAATAAAATAATTTAAATGAAAGGAATAAAGGGTGACTTTTAAGCTATTATCTTTTTGGCAACACTGGTTTAAACAGCTGACGCACGTCTCGTGTTTTGTTTCACTGCCAAACATCTTCAGTTTGGTCTATAATTTAACCATGAATTGTTTTCCAAACCAACAACGCTTGCAATTCATTGAATTTTATTATCAAAATGCGCGCTGTGTGAAGAGAGTTCATCGCGGGCTTCTTCCATTTTATGGTCAGTTCATATTTGGCCCAATGGGTACGTAAATAAGCAGAATTTTCGATTTTGGAGTGAATATCAACCAGAAGTATTGCAAGAGCTAACAATGCATCCAGAAAAGGTCACAGTTTGGTGCGGTTTATGGGCTGATGGCATCATTGGACCGTACTTCTTCTAAGATGATGCGAATCGCAACGTTACTGTGAATGGTGAGCGCTACCGTGAGATGATATAAAACTTTTCTTGACCAAAATGCAAGAGCTTGACTTGCATGACATGTGGTTCCAACAAGTCGATGCCACATGCCACACAGCACCCGCAACAATGGACTTATTGAGAGGCGAGTTCGGTGAACATTTTATTTCACGTTTGGGACTGATCAATTGACCGTCTAGATCGTTAAGACTATTTTTTATGGGGCTATGTTAAAGCTCATGTCTATACAGACAAGCCCGCTTCAACAACAACATTGAAGCATTCATTCGTGAGATACCGGCCGAAATGTTGGAAAGAGTATGCCAAAATTGGACTAAGCGGATGGGCCATTGGAGGCGCAGTCAAGGTCAAGATTTGCATGAAATAATCTTCAAACATTAAATTTTATGGACCGTACTATGGATTCAAATAAAGATTTCATGCATTTTTCTGAATTTAATGCGTTTTTTTTTAAACTTTCCTATAGCTTTTAAAAAGTCAACCATTACTTTATTTTTTAGCCACTTCCGATTCAATGCCTCTTTAACGGCGCGCTGTGTTCGTCTTATGACGTCAATGTCGTCGGCGTAAGCTAGCAGTTGAACGAACTTTTGGAAGGTCGTGCGTCTGCTATTGACTTGCGGGTTATGCACGGTCCTCTTAAGAATGATGTTGAAAACTTCACATGACAGCGCCCTGCCTTGTCTTAAACCTTCTATGACATTAAAGGTCTCGGTGATATCGTTGCCGATCTTAACAGAGAAAAGTAACATCTAGCCCATCAATAAGATGTCAAAATTTATTTCACGTTGTCGCATGATACAAATAATAGATATATTTTAATTTCCCAAAAAAATATTGCAATCTGTGAAATTTAAATGATCTGGCATCACCTTTTGCAGTAGACAACGACAAACGTCATTTTATGACAGGAAAATAAACGAATTGTCAACTGTGCGTAAAAATCTCTTCTTATCTGAAATATTAAAAATAACAAATAAAAAAAAAACATCTAAATGGAGCTGGAAGAGGAATACTTGTATGCCCTGCGATGCATACTATGCCGATGCAAATACGATTCGAACTCAGATTTTAAGAGCATCAACAAGACCCGCGTTCATACGTCGAAGAAATCCATAAGAGATGTCCTCACGCACATTGCCAAGTGCATCAAGGGACCCATTACCATCCCAGACACTGCCTATGTCTGTGGTTTGTGTTATGAGAAACTGACTGAATATGATCAAATAATGCTCCAGCTACTAATGCACCAAAGAGAACTGGCACGACTGCTAGAGACGTCCATCAATACTTTGGACTACTACGACGACGATGACCAGATTTCAATAAAAGAAGAAATTAAAAGTGAGTACATAGGCAGTGGCTCAGAGCCAGAGGATGACTCTAATCCAGAGTACACAAATCAGAATTGCAAGCAAGGGGAAAAGTCCTTTGCAAACTGTGTAGACGCTTCCCTACAGTGTACGATATGCGAAAAGAAGCTAAGTTCTAAGTTCTCCCTAAAGACGCACATGGAATCCCATGAGAAAGCGAAGAGGTGCCCCATTTGTGGGGTGATACGAAGAGACGAAGAATACCTTGAGCTACACATGAACATCCATGAGGGAAAGTCTGAAAACGAATGTCGATACTGCCCGAAAAGGTACTCCCGACGCTCGAATGTGATACGACACATGCATCTGCACTGGGATAAGAAAAAATTCCAGTGTGAAAAGTGCGGTCTGCGTTTCTCTCAAGCGAATCTTCTCTACAACCACAAAATGCACCACGAGGCTGAGGAGAAGCCGCTGGTTTGCAGCAAATGTGATCAAGTCTTTAAGTCAAAGAAAACCTTCAGCCATCACATGGTGACGCATCAGGAAGACCGACCAATGTACCCGTGCGAGGCGTGTGGCAAAAAATTCACAGAGAAGTACACCCTTAAAATACATTCGCGGACTCACGCGAATCAGAATGACAACGAGCAGGAGCTTGCGCAAAGGAGGGCACTCCTGGTGAGAAAGAAGCCACAAGTGGAGTTCCCGTGTATAATTTGCAATCGAGTCTTAGGCGCAAAGGACATTTTGGATGCACACATGGCTGGAGAACATGATGTCATTAATCCTGTGTAGCTGCTGAGCGTTTGTTTTGTTTGTCTCTACGTTTTCAAATAAAATTCTTAAGATTATGTGCTTTTAATTAAGATTGCATCTGTATATTTTTTTTGCTTTTCTTTGGCAGGAAGGCTTAGTAGGGATTGTGGTCTAGGAAACTATTAATTAGGTAGATTCTTTTTGTGCACGCTTCAGTTCTTCTCTTTTCTGAAAACCGAACTCTTTTTTCTAGTTCTTGTGGATCAGAGATTAAGGAACTTATCTCTGTTGGGGGTTTAACAGAGATAAAGGAATGAACGCGGCACTTATCTTAGACCAGTTTTTACACCTTGCCCGCTGCGTATCCAGGGATTTCGTAGTTGAGTAAGAAAACCCTTAAGGCTCGCCCATGCTTTTACAAAATGCCTAGATTTTCGAACACATCTGGGATTTAACTGATCCTTACAATGCAACTGTCATTTTGTAATAAACAATTGCAACAACCATTCACAATAAGGTACAAAATAATAATAAATACCTTACAACCGTGATTGCTGCATATTTACTGCAGAAACCAATGAGAAGGGATTGGTTTATCCCACAACAAATATTTAATGATGATGTCTTGCCTCGTTAAGAATGTCCACGAGTTCCCACATAAGGCCTCCCTATGGCAGCAAGCTTAGTTCAGCTACTTGATCTTTCGCTGATCCCGACGAACACAGAATGTCCATTCTTCTCCTTCACCACAACCGATAATTATTTAAGACCATTGTGCATTACTCTTTGGGCTCAATCACATCCTTAGTACCAACGGATCACAATTTGATTTGGCTCCTATCGCTCGACGTCCATTCAACACCTCTTGCGACCATCACAGTGAGTTTCATCAGGAACTATTTTGTCAGCGGCACCGAGCTACAAGCATCTGTCCGAATGCTCTCTGACCTAACCTAACACACAATGGAGTAGACAGTGCAGTCAAATGTCTAACAAGCTCTGCACAAGCTTGATGATTTAATATATCAAGTCCGCTCTGTAAAAATGGTTTCCCAAATGTAAACAACGGATGCACAGAATAATGCCGAGACTTGTAATTTCTTAAGCAGCCACTGTCTGGTGAGCGAAATTGTGCTCCCTCTTCGAGTGCCATTACAGCGGTGTAAGTCTTAGCCTCAACCAAGATGACTTCTCACCTGGCACGGTCTTATTCAGCTGGCTCCCATTGCGCATCCCAAGTTGGTAAAGGTCCTTTTCCACATGTGTGCATAATCTTAAACGCTCAATCTGTTGCGCTGGCTCGCACATTGAGTCTTCCTCTCGAAAATGCCAAAGGCTTCCTCTTGCGCTTTTAAAAACGTCTACGCTCTACGCCAGAGGTTTTTATCCCTTGTCTCTTTGCCCCGCCATTGAGCATAAAACCGTTTGGCATGAGATTCTTATATACTGTGGAGTCCAAGGTAGACTAATTCCATCAGTACCTCCAAATTTTTTGCTGCGCTCTGTGACGCCCAATCCGAGACGTCGATGTTGTGCGTCCTACTTTACAGCCTCTCCCATTATAGCCGCTTCAGTTTCAATCCCAGCAAACGCCTCATTGACAGCTCTCTATATTCTCCCGTTCACGCCAATGCCATCCGTGCAAGGCAGTAGCTGAACGAACTTTTGGAAGGTCGTGGCTCTGGCATTGACTTGTCGCACAATATTCTCAAGAAAAATGTTGAAAAGTCCCGTGGCAGCGCTTCGCCTTGTCTTGAACCTTTCTGCTTTATGCGACCTCAGTGAGTTCATTACTGATTATAAAGAAACAGGGAGGGTTTGCTTGACATGGCACTGTATAGCCCGTATGACCTGAAATTCGGCGAATGGTTAGTGGACGTCAATTTGTACTTCTTGGTTGCTTTCTAGGATTTGTCGCTGTGTGTAAATCTGTTATTTTGTGGACTTCCCAGGCTTGATTGTTCACAAATGGATGATAAGCGACATCCCGGCAGTTGCTGCTGTGGTAGAGAGCTTATTTCTTGTTTAGGTGGTTTGTGTTGCTTTTTTAACAAATCTCTCCAAGAAACAATGGCTGACAAACTACAAATGTTAGAGGAGCTATCTGTCTTGCTTTCACAGGTGCCATGCACACTTGATCAAGATCAATGCAAGCCATCGTTGTTCTACCACCCTAGCTACAATTTCATGTGTCCGATAGACTTTCAACACTAACCCCCGGACATCTATCAAGGTACATAACCAGCTCAGAAGTGGAAACACGGAGTTGAAGCTGGTATTTCTGGATTCGCTAGGCTGGATCTATAAAGGACGCCAAGCAGAACTGAAGGAATATAGTTACGTCGGTTATGGAAAGCAGCGGACCGAGCTGTCACAATCAGAGGATTGCATGCTTGCAATCCCAATACCAGCCCTTAGTGATGACACAAAATCAAATGCTAACCTAGACAAGGAGACAAATGTTTTGAACTTGATAGGTTATGTACACCGGCCTGGCGACATCTCCTTGAGCTGCCTCTTGTCATTATCCAATTGGCAACACAACCCCATAGCAAGCATGGGCTATGCTTCAATTGCAACATCTACTGTCAAGTCACCCCCCATAATCCACCACCAGCAGAGCGTCACAAATTTCACTCCATAAACTGTGCCACAACCAGCGCCAAATCGCAGGAACTTGTATTCCAAACATATTCCTTTCGCCGCCTGTAAACCACATTCAACTCAATTGACATCACTTTCGACACCAAACGCAGCACTCAAAAGATCTGCGGCCACAAACTTTCAATTCACTACTCTGCACCAATTTGAACGCCCTCTCTCCAGTTAAACACACGTATTGATGGCTTGATGTAAACATGGTCTTGTATTCTCAAATCCATTCAAATTTTAATTAAAATAAAAAACAGGAATCTACTTATTCTTATTCGTTTTCTTGTGAGCGCAGACGTCCGTTTGGATTCGTCAGACGGATGGCCAACTGCTTGGCGCGCTCCACAATTTCCTTCCGTTTCTTGGATGACACTCCGTGAGCGATCTCACCGCAGTAAACACGGTTCTGCATCATGAGGACTTCCAATTCCTTGACGTTGTGGACGAGGAACTTCTTGAAGCCAGTGGGGAGCATGTGACGGGTGCGCTTGTTTGAGCCATAACCAATGTTTGGCATCAGGTATTGACCCTTGAAGCGACGACGAACTCTGTTATCGATACCTTTTGGCTTGCGCCATTTTGCCTAAAAGCCGCACAAAAAAAGAGGAAAAATTAATCAAACACTGGAGCAGGAGAAGAGAATCGGGATGGAACTTACAGAAAGCTTGGCATATCGGTCCGACTGATGGCGGATGAAATGCTTTGTACGCTTCTTCACAATTTTAGGTCTGTACGCTGGCCTGAGAGTCATCTTGAAGCTGTAACACAAAATCTCAGTATGAGTGAGGATATCAACATTTTTCAAGTCGAAAAATAGAGGAGTTCTTTGAACAAATTGATAAACATTTCCAAATGAATTGCATCGCTATAACAAGTTAGTTCAAATGTTTAAGTCGATTTTTAATTCAATTTGGAGATGTTTGAGAAATTTTAGGATTTTTGTGAGAAAAATTGAAAATACACACCGCTTATAACAAAGTGCACGTCAAAAAGAAAGAGGCTTGAAGTCGGCGACAGTTGACGTTTTGTTTTGACATTTCTGTGGAAATCAGTTTGGCCAATCGAGAGCAAAAGTTCCGGTTGGTGTCTATGCTTTGTTTTCGAATAATTCACAATAGGTTGTGAATTTTTTGGTAAATTCTTTATAAATGTAAAAATTTTATTATTTATTTATTTGTTTTTATCCAACTGTGTGTGAGTCAAGCGCTGTCTGTGTATACGTGTGGTATGGTAACGTGGTTACCTCTGGTAAAACTGGTAAAGAGATTTTTGAAATGTTAAAAGTGGGCTACAATGATAATGCTGTTGAAAACACTCAAGTGGTTGGTGAAAGCTGGAGAAAGCTCGTCTTGGTCATCCATCTTCACCCCCAAACCGATGAAATTGTGGACAAAATTGGGAAAATGTTTAAAAAAAACATCGACACCGACAAAATTGTAGAGCTTTTCGAAGTGACAAAGAGGACATAAGTCTAAGTCAGAGACCAATTATAATTCCTTATTGGTTTCTGATCTAAATTGAGTCCGACAGAGGAGACGGCTAACAATGGTAGGCACCACTACTACTTCATTGCACAGATGGGGAATTCGGACTTCTATCCTACAGTCATCGAACTCCGGCTGATGGACTTCTCCGCGGACGGAACCTCTCTGTGGTTAGTACAACAATGACAGACTCCGATTAGCGGCAGACGGTCCACCAGCATTCCCCATGTCTAAACCTCCAGCACTGACCAATTTTTCTTATTGCAACTAAGGGCATAACCCGGATATTGAGAGAACAAGAATTGATGTTGCAAACAGAAACCAATAAGGTCTCCGGTTGCAATGCCGCCATTAGGTTTTCCTGAATCTTTCTGAAAGTTCTACGTCGCCTGCGCTTACAGTAGGGGTCATCAATGATGCTGCCACTAAAATGCTGGATCTCACGACACAACCTCTTACTTACAGATGTATGTCCGTATCCCATTGTGGGTCTTTGAGCCTCTAAAATGCCCACGCGCCAACTTGTGCGGTTTCTGGAAATGTGACTCATCTCTCCCCAACTCTTTTCCAGTTGCCGTGGTAAATTCTTTACTCTTCTGCACCATTTACTGGAAGGACTGGTCGCCAATCCTGGCATCTTCAGTCAACCGGGTCCATTACATCGCTTGATTAGGACCTGCCATGCTTTAGGAGAGTGTAATCAATCCACTGCATCTTTTGTCTTTGCATGGTTGCGCCTATTTGGCCCGTTTCCTGATAAACTGCTTGGATATATTCGGACCAAGCACATATTGCTTTGTAACTTGCTAGAGATAGCGTTGGTCGCCCTCTATTTACCATGTCTATGTACGACTCATTCACGATTCAACGTTAGAAAGGAACAGTCGTGGCTTGATGCTTAAGCTAGACCCAACCTACAGGCTTTACGTTGAGGCAAGCCCACGTAAGCAAACAAAAGTCCTACAAGGCAATGCTGCATTGAAGCACGAGAGCTTTACGACCAGAAAAGAAGGAAAGTGCACCAGCTTCTCTGCAGCAAAGACACCGCGATTGGCGCGATGTCGAGGGGATGTCAGGAATAAAGTTCGATAATTTTACTTTAAGGTGATAACCGGTGAAACTTCGAACTTCGAACCGGAGCTTATTGGTATGGGAAAGAACAGCAGAAAGGGAAAACTACCCAGATCCCCTCTGCCGTTTTGTGTGAGTGCTTAAAACATAGCTGCCGTCAGTAAGGCGTCTTCTAGGATTGAAACGGAAGCGGGGATCTATAAGAAAACAAAGATCAAACAAAATATATGCTACATATGTACAGTGCTGGCACACTTATTAGCACACCCCCTTAAAGAATAAATATATGCCTAATTTCTTAATATAACATATTTGTACATAGTTATGGGACGCGAAAAGAGTTCAACGGCTGAGGAGAGGAAACTAATATGGCAAATGTTCCAAAAAGAAAAAAACATAAGCAAAATTGCTTGAAACATAAATTGTTCTCGAAAAAAAGTGCAAAACGCTATAAAGCACTACCAAACAAACAAAACTTTTGAAAATAAAAGAAAATTAAGACCAAGAAAGACTACAAAAAGAGAGGATTCTATTATTTTACGAAACGCCCTTAAAGATCCCTTTGTTACTTCTTCCGAAACTAGACCACGTGTGGAGGATGAATATGGCGTAAACGTTGCTGCTAGGACGGTGAAATATCGGCTTTTAGAAAACAACATTCGAGGATGCCAGAGCCTTAAGCAACCGAAACTTATGAAAGGTAATAGGAAGAAGCGAATTGAATTCGCTAAGAGATGAATCAAAGTTCAATCTTAATAGTCCTAATGGCAGAACTTATGTACGAAGGCCTCCAAACACACAACTAGACCCAAAAAGACGGTAAAGTTTGGTGGAGGTAACATAATGGTATGGGGTTGTTTTAGTGCTCATGGTGCCGGACCTTTAGTCCTTATAAAAGGCAAATTAGATGCTATTGCACACAAAACTTTGCTGCTGAACCACCTTATACCATATCTAGAGGATTTATCCCTCTCCTTATATCGCCAAGCTGTTTTCCACCAGGACAATGCACCTTGCCATAAAGCAAGATCTTTAACCCAATGGTTTGAAAAACAGGATATTTCGGTTTTGGACTGGCCTGATCAGAGTCCAGATTTAAGTCCGATAGAAAATTTATGGGCAATTATTAAAAGACGTGTCATGGCCTCAAAACCAAGAAATATCGAAGAACTATAGGACCCAGTCCTTAAAGAATGGGTTAAAATACCAAGGGAAGAGTGTGAACGCCTAACACCCGCCTTAAATAAAAGATGTGCTGCGGTAATCACTCAAAAAGGGTACTCAACCAAGTACTAGGTATGCTTACCTGAATTACTGCAAATTTAACGTCTATTTTATTTTGTTTTTGAATTTTTGCATATTTCCACTAGAGTTAGGAGTGTTTCGAAAACTTCTATTTTGTATTTTTGTGTTGTTTTATGTTTGTTTTACTATTATTACAGTTATTTTGCAAAAACTTTAATTACCTTGAACATGTATTAATATCTCCCTTACTTAAGTTTTTATCTTTTGCATTCGTTTTACCTAATTATAGTCTTGTATGATGGAGTGTGCAAATTAGCGTGCCAGCACTGTATATCGTCACGAAAGGGCGTGCAACATCGACGTTTCGGAAAGAACATCACAAACGGCAGCAAGGATTTCTACCTCCACTCCGAAGACAACAGACAACAACATCAGTACAGACAAGAAGCGAAGAATCTCTTGCCAAACGATGTTTCTTTGGGTTTAGAGGTAATTGAGTAATGGTGCCTCCTCTCGAGAAAGATCTTGATAATGCCTGTCCTGATCAATGGGGCAGACACCATTTCTAAATTCGAATGAGGAAGCATTTGCGAGAGGAAAGTTATTCGTGCAATTTTTTCGTTCGTTGACGGCATCTGGAGGAGAAGATTAAACGACGCGTCTTCGGATACAAAGCTCAAGATGGTTTACCCACATAGAACATACGGATACAGCTTCAGCCCGGAGAGTCATCGAATACGAGCCATTGGCACAATGTCACAGAAAGAACGTCCTTGTTGGGGGTAGCTCACACAAGTGGAAAACCCCTTGCCAGCAAATTTTGTGTACAGAATTTCAGGCACCTGGCGAGAGATCATGCAGCATGGAGAGGTATGTCTTTTCGGTCCATGATTGATTCCCCTTCAAGAATCTTCTTCTGACTTCGCCGATTGACACGGAGCGGGAATAGACGTGGAATGGAGCAGAGCAGCATGGGGGTTTCTTGACCTTTGTCTTTGAATGCATCCTTGTCCTTCTAAAGTTGGTTGGTTGATTATGATACTCTAGTTAAGATCGCGTTTGACTCCGCCAAGACTTATTTTCCAAACATTTGCTGTGTCACAAAAACAGAGAATAAAACAAAACTTGCAAACGACAGTGAATTAATTTCAACTTTTTTAAAATTATATTTTTTCTCATTTTTAACGATCTCAGATTTCTCGATTTGATTTTCTATACGTAAAATCATTCAGTCAAAGAAGATTAACAAATAATATTACATTACAGTCGCTCCGAAAAAGGCTATCATCTACTGGTCTACGACAGACTATATAACATTAAATGCAATCCATATAGTTCATTTTAAAACCTTATATTCACACGTATAGTTTTAAAAGTCGTCAGCTTGGGTTTAAAGCGGTAACAAGACACAAATCTAAAATAAATACAACGATTTATACACGTCCTCGGTGAGTAGGAACAAACGGCCTAAGATTGCTGCTATTATTGTTTCCTTTCTCTATGTGTTTGGGGGCGACATGAAGTCCTTGATGGTTTCGTATGCCGTGTTCATGATGCCCCAGCTTAGAAACGATCGAAACGTATTCGATCCACAGCCACGGTAGAAATGCGTTATTCGTCTACCACGCTCTATGTACACTCGCTTGCACACTGTCCACATTGATTCGCGCTTGTGGCCCATGTCACTCTGCATTGTCACCTTTATGACATTGATTGGATAGAATAGTGAACTTATCCCGGCACCGATAACTGCACCAGTAAGAAATTCTTGCATTGCTCTGGACGTCTGAGAAGCCTAAAATGAAATGCGAAAGAAGAAAATTCATTAGAACATAGATGCAACTTTGTGGTTTCTCCACAGTCTAAAAGTTAATCCTCAGATTGCAGGGATAGTAGGAGTTCAAAGGAAATTCTGAGGATTACATCATACATTCCTGAATACGTTAGACTTTACATATCCGCAGAGAAAATAGCCCAAAGATGTGATACGGCATGATCTACGCACCAAAGTATGAGATTCAGTGTCCACCTAAATAAATTCTCAACAAGTCCATTGTTTCACGCGCTGTATGGCTGGTAGCGTTGTCTTGTTGAAACCAAAGCTCACCGTGACTGTGTGCTTGAATTTCAGAAAGCACATAGTCCGTTAACATGACTAAGATGCTTTGAACGACGACGAATCAATTCGTCACGATCTTCCCGTACACTCTTAACTGCAGCTGCTTTCTCGAATGTCACGAAAAACAGCTGAACAGCTGAACAACTTAGAGTCACTATTGTGGTGTGAGTCTTCCCATGACGACACTACTGGACAATAATGACAAATTAGTTTGATAGGAGTCGCACGTCCATTGGAAATCAAACCTCGCGATGAATAACACTGTATATATGATCACTTGCAGTCGCTTGGTATATCAGTTTAAAGAAAACAAAACACTCAGGGCACGCATTTCGACCGGTGGGTTTTCGGATTGGTTTCATCTGCTGGCACCGCTAAGGGAACGTTCGTGGTAAACACAACAATAGAAAATTTAGACAGATGTAGGATTTAGTCATCACGCCACAGTTTCCGAGTTCATGTTTAAGGGACAATCATTTCCACTTCTGTTCTATATGTCACAGCACCTGATTGCTGTGCAACTTCATACTAATTCGCAAAAATTCAAATAACAGTCCGGTCTGATCAGAAGGGTAGATAAACTGTATCAGACTTACCTGCTAGATTTTGAATATTAAACCACAGCCACCACGACACTTCCACAAGGGGGTCTACTGCACACTCAGGCTGGTAAAATGTTTCATAAGCCTTGATCGGCAGAATATAGCATCATATAGCATCTGGTCAAGCCCAGTCCCCACCAGTCAGATTCGTTCAACACCTGAGTGTGGTAGCCACCATCGCAGTTGTGGATGTGGTTCTGAATCAAGTGATTCATCAATTCCGACACATCATCTGGTGAGAACATTTCAACAGTAACAATTGATTCACGAGTCATGAATTATGTGGATATTTCATAAGTTCCTCGGTGATGGAGGAGGAAAACAGCAGGATTTGGGAAGCATTTTCCTGGAGCGCTCAGACTCAAAAACTGGTCCATTGTACTACCAGGCCTACATTTAATGTAATTTCATGGTCTTCCGATAAAGAGCCTAGGTTTTCAGCTCCCACCACATCAGCGCCAAACAAACCTGATACGAGCAAAGGAGGGACATTGACAGAAGAAGTGCTGTGCAGTGTCCTTCTCTAGTAGCGGCGCAAGCAAGTGCTTTGTGGGCGTGTCGTGTTTGCGCGCCCACAAGTCGTCTTCAGTCTTTCCTATCTAGAGATAACAAAACAGTTACGGATTTTTTGCTGATGTTTAATAACATGCACAGAGGAAGGATACTACAGGCAAGCTCGTGGAACTAAACCAGCTTTTCTGTGTTATATCTCAAGTACTCCACCGACCTAGCTACCTATCATCGTTTGGACACTCATTTTCGTCAAAAACGAGAGGGTGCCTGATTTTATTGGCACATTCCGACAGCCCTCCAGTATATTAAATTGACATGACCCTTGCTATGTTCCTCAACAATGCAATGGAAGACAGCTCGCGGGCAAAGACGTTTTTATAAGAAGATAAATCGTACGAACGTTAAACCGTTCATTGTGGACTTCGTTGACCTGAAAAACACTGATAAGACGGACCTGCTGTTTTGTTTTTAACGAACATTGTTGGTGCACAACGACAGACGACGTAATAATGATAATTGAGTGGCACTACAGCCTACAAAGAACAAGTGCCCAGGTTCTACATCAACTACTCGTGTTGTGCGTGATACTGTTCTCTCACGAGTAGAAGGGACCAACAGTTTTTTGCCGATACCGAACGATGAGATGTGAGAAGCTTTTCATAGGCGTGTTCCATCTGGGAATCGAAATTAGGACCTCAGCGTACAAGTTGACGCATTTACCCACAGACGACTTAACCTTTGATAATTGGGATAATCGAAACAATTCATTGGAGTCAGTTATATGATACGTATACTCGTCGGCATGCTTTTTAATCACACGCATGATGATAATGCATGTGTCCAACCAGTTTATACTCAGTTGTCTTTAAGACTTTAACCGACAGTGTGTCTTATTTTAATCCTGCTTGTATTGAGAATCCGACATGGTCCAAGAAAGGGAATGCAACACTTGCTACTTGTCTAGTGAAAGTCGGTCAAAAAATGTGTTTTTCTGTGGTTTCTGAGTATTTTCCAGCATTGATTGCTACTCTCCCTTCAATGGTTCCCACTCATCTCGGCAAAGTTCTTTATTTACCGAATTTCGAATCAACCAATTATTTTAGTTATTTGTAGTTTCGTGGACCTTCGTTTCTACCTTAAATAATTTTTGCTGCCTTGGCATGCCCGCATCCGTAGCATTTTTTTTTTCATTCTGAGAACGCGACGGTACACTCGCCATCATCTCTGGCCAACGCGCGTGAACAGTGTTCTCTTGTTTGTAAAATAAAAACAGCAAACAAGGCAATGATGTCGTCATTTTCTTATAAACCCAAAACCAAGCGAAATATGCGAACGATAATGGAAGCGTGTATTGTGTATTTTTCAACAACAAAAAGGCGATTGACCCAGTTAATGCACGATTTGGGAATGTTGTCAATCCAAGGAAGGAATGAACAAAGCTACATACGAAATCCCATTTCTGTAACTTGCGTCAGCATTCCTTTAAGGAAAAATGGAATTTCAGAATACGCTAAAAGGGTGCGCTTTAAATAGCAGAAGAAAAAAGAACGACACCACAACCCTATTTAATGCTGCCTGAATGACGGAATTCCTTCAATGTCGATGTGGGTGTGGATAATACCGTAAGTGACGTAATGTTCAATTATGAAAGTTTGATTAGATTGCATTCCCTTCGATGGATTAGTTGATAACTCGTTTGAGGAACAAGTTGATAAGGAAGAAGTGGCTTTCTGCAGATATATTGCACTGCAACGTGTTGAATGCACACAAAAATCGATAGAGCATGTCTCGCTGTCCATTCAGTGGGTGTGGTTATTTACCCATAGAAAAATGTATCCTCCGTTTTTCCCTTTTATGAGCTTGCAAATGCATTCACAAATACACAGACACATGCTGTGATCCTTAACAAACATCATCCAACTTACATTTTCAGGTATTAACAAGTTAGCCTCTTCACGCAGCAAGAAGAATCCTGCATTCGACGGTCCATTTCGGACAAGAACGGGAATCATTCCTCTGTACAACTCCAAAAAGCCATGTTTCGCCAACACATACCTTCAAAGAACAAACTGAATTTGATTTCAAAAATTAAACCACATAATCGGTGCGAGCCTTACCGAAATGCTGTGTACGTGTTGCTAAAGTGATTGTGAAATTTTGAGTCTGCCAATAAGGTTTGTACCCTCTCGAATGGCAGTAGAAGTCCCTCAACTGTGCCAGCTGAGAGGCCAGCGATTACTTTGGCTGCGTAATTGTTCATGTGGAACACCTCGACCAGACTCCGTCTGGTCCCGTCATAAACACCAAACATCAGCGCCATTGAGATGGTCTTTTGTGCTAACGGAGGGAATATCCCTCGGTATAGGAAGGCGAACCCCTCGCGGCGCAGTTGTACAAAAGCCGACGTGAATCCGACTCCTTGGAGCATTTGCCGAAAAATTAACTTATACACAGGGTATGTCACGCCGAGGTTGACGACCGCCGAGCCACATCCACACGCGAATTCACGCCAATCTAGCGTTATTATTGGAACGGGGGCTGTTACTTTGGTTTCGCAAGACTCCTCCATGGTGGACGACATAGTTTATATTTTGTTTATTTTTCGTCAGCTGCAAATCATAGTTTTCACTTTTCAGTAGGTCTTGGCTTGCAGGATTTCAATCGTGGATTGTGCAGAAAAATACTTAGATTCAAAACTGAGGATCAGAACGCGCCAATCGAAGGGTGTAGTTGAAATAATTAAAATAATACCAGTAATACTGAAGTTAACCGAAATTATATAATGTTTCACGCAAAATGTATACTTGAGGCACAGTCAATTGATCACTTCTTATGAGATGTTTGCACTGCACGGGGTATGTAGGCAGAATGTTGGGCTTCGCGGTTTCTTTTGTATCTGATTTGCAAATACACTATCATTATATTCCACTGTTAGTGGAAAACTGTATTGAAACAGGAAGTCAACAAAAATTCACTGTTCTACTGTGGCAGACATTGCCGCCGCCGTATACACAATCAGCTGATGGTGACAAGTAGAATGTGACAGGTTGAATGTTGCACGAATTGCGAAACGACAAGTGTCAACGGTGCACGAAACTTAACGAAATTCGCGAAAATTAAATCTTTAAACAGTACCCACAATATTTTACGAGCTGAATTAGGGGTTGTAAAACATGTAGCTGGTAGCTTGTGAGATGGTATGCGAATGTTGCTTTATTTCTTCTTCCATTTGGTTTTTGTCCATATTTCTTGTTTCCTTTAAGAGCAAGTGATGCAATTTAGAATGGTATAGAGGTTTGTGTTCTCAAAGTCACATAGAATTTTTTTTTTCTAGGAATTGCAAGCATACACAAAATAAATATGGAGAGCTTGTCGGTAAAATAAACATCAGCGGAATCCGTTGCAACAAATAAGATGGCCACGGTATGAAAAGCAAATACGGCGGAGCTCGAGAAATAAAGCTGGCCAATCTATGCTACAAATAACTTACTCCACCTATTTTAAAAACTTATGTATTCTTCACCTATAACAACTTAAAACAACCTAGTTTATCATCGTTTGTCGAACCAGGTTTGTCAAGGAACTCAAAGAAACCTGATTTTGTTAGCGCAGGTCAACAACAATTCTCTCATATTAAATTGCAATGACCCTTCTTCTTCTTCTTGTGGCGCTACAGTCCGAGGTAGACCTGGGCCTCAACCCATATGCCTCTCCAGCCAGCACGATCGTTCACTAGCTGTCTCCAGTTGCGTACGACAAGTTGATTGAGGTCCTTCTCCACTTGTTTGCGCCACCTAAGCCTAGGCCGCCCTCTGTTGCGCTGGCTGAAGACTTTTCACGCCGGAGCAGTAGTGTTAATTCGCTCTACATGGAATAGCCATCTGTAGCGTTGTATCCGAAGACTCTCGAAAAGACTAAGGGCTTCCTCATCCGCTTTTAGTATCGTCCAGGTTTCTGCGGCGTCAGTCTAGTCCGTGGATTATTACACAGTTGCCTCTTGAGCCCAAAAAACAGTGATTGGCAAGAGTGATCCTGCCTTTGATTTCAGTACTGGTGTTGTTGTCCCTATTTACCGTGGAACCGAGGTAGACGAAGTCCTTGACTACCTCGAAGTTTCTGCTGCCTAGTGTGACGCTCTCTCCGTGACGTCGATGTTGTGCGTCCTTCCTTGATGACAGCACGTACTTTGTTCTGCCCTCATTAACCACCAGACAAATTTTAGCCACTTCCCCTTCAATGCCAGCAAAGAGCTTTGCTGTGCTTTATTAGGGAAGACAGCTCATGGTTGGAGACGGTAGACAGTGACTCTGTCTCTACAGCAACAGCGTCCACTTAAAAATATCTATTTGATGTGATCGTCAAGGATAATAATTGAAATGGTAATACAGCCCACAAGGGACCAGGGCCTAGCTTCTACAACAACTACTCGTGTTGTGCGTGCTACTGTTCTCCCACGAGTAGAAGGGACAGTTTTTTGCCGACTCGGAACGGCGAGATTTGAGAAAGTCTGGGTTCGATTCCCGGACGGGACACCTAGAATTTTTTCACGGCACCACCTCTTTCGAGTTGCTGACAACACTCAAAGAGTATTAATTGTCTTCTCAAATCTCGCCGTTCGGAATCGGCAAAAAACTGTAGGTCCCTTCTACTCGTGAAGAACAATAGCATGCACAACACGAGTAGTTGTTGTAGAAGCTAGGCCCTGGTCCGTTATGGGCTGTAGTGCCACTCAATTATTATTATTAAACCCATACGCTGAGGTTCTGATGCGTCGTGCCCTTTTGGCTGCAGAACAGAGAAAGATCAAACAAGCATTGGAGAACGCCAAGCGCCTGAACATTGAATTACCAAAATCCCACTTTGCGGTTGCTGCTAGTAAAGCCCAGGCTGACCATGCCAATCTGCACTCGAAGACATTGGCCGAAAGGAGGAAGAAACTGTCTGCCAAGAAAGCGGCACCCAAAAAGAAATAGAGCAATTCTCGTTTCTAAGTTTTTATAATTATTAGTAATTCATAACATAAGTATAGTCATATCGTAGAGAGCGTCAGCCTCGAAATTGCTCGCATCTAAATCAAATGTGCGCTCATTTGACGTAAAACCCATTTTTTCGGTATTTGGGGACAGACTGGGTTGGTTTGTGTTGCATTTCACTGTTTTCTGTTGTTTGTTTCGAGTACGGAACATTTCTATTCATATTACACAAATGTGTAGAATGAAGATACAGTTTCGCTACTTGAGTTTCAATTCAAACGTGAAGTGAAGCATCTAGCACGGAGAAAAAAGAGGTTACGACTACCCTTAAGTGACCGGATTTAACTCACAGCACGGGCCGAAGGTATAGAGGAAGAGAGGGAGAGGAGGTACCGGTGCACGTTGGTTTTAAATGTCTGTGGATTGTTATGAGAGCTGGGAAGAGCATTCCATATTCGTGTGGTGTGGCTAAAGAACGAGTCTCTATACTTAACTGTACGTCCGAAGGTGGGCTTAAGGGTGAACTGATGAGCATTCCTAGCGAGGCGTGATTGCGGGTGAATTCTTGAAGGGGAGGAATGCAGCTGGCTAATTCGTTTGAGCATTTCTTTTTGAAATGACGATAAAACAGTGACAGAGACACGACATTACGTCGGTGTTCTAACGAGTCAATCGACTTCCTAATATTGTTATCTCCTATAAGTTTTATCGCTCGCTTTTGGATTCTATCCAGTAGGTGTAGGGAGGTATTGGGAGCACCAGACCAGATAGGAGCGTTATACTCGAACTCAGGACGGAAATGCAGTTTTGTTAATGACATTTTTATATCCTTGACTTTACAGTTGTCCCAAAGCTCTGTATAACAGTTTGTTATTTAAGACTTGACGGCCTCGAACAGGACTGCGTTTTGCAACTAGCCATAAATTTCTGCTTTATACACTCGAGGACAAGAAGTTTAAAGGCCCTTCCGTATGAGTCGCGAATTGAGAACGTGACTATGAACATACTCTTTTTGAAATATAAAAATTTGAGGTATATACACTTATTGGTATGCCAAAAATTGCGCCCTTAATTCTCAAGTCCAAAACTTTTTCAAATTTGAGAACATTGAATCCGCCAAAATTCGCGGCTGTGTTTTAAGTCATCTTTCTATTTACCTGAGAGTCCGACCGAAGGAGTGCCGACAAAAAAATGTTTCCCAATATATGAATCAATCAATCACAATCACAAATCAATCAACTATAATCTAGCAGCAAGAATTATAAATTATATAATTGAAGTGCACATGAAGTTGCCGTCTAAGAAAGTGAATTTGCTGCTACTTGAGCCTCCATCTTAATGGGTTGCTTATATGAAAGACCCTCAAGCCGATTGCACATCCAAGCGTTGGACTTTAGCTCCAGGGAAATCCGTCGGAGCAAACTATTGCCAAAATATCATTTGTTCTCTGCATCAATCTTCGAATTTTGGTCTTTTCCCATTACATACTTACAGATAGGCATCCCCCAATCCATACCGAAGCGAAGGGTCATGAAGGGCGTTGTTGAAGAATTTGCGCCAGAGTATTCATCGCTCATGTGAAAGTGCGTGGGTGTACCCACTATAGAAAAGTGCACGAAGTCGAAACGGACGAAATCAAATACAAGCGTGTATGATGTTCTAGAGTGATGAAACTGAATCTTGAACGGATGAAGGTGTATAGTGCTTTAAACCTATGATGCGCACATGTGATATGTGGTTACAACTTTTCAGGCGCGCGTAAAATTTTGTTTGATTGCCGTGAAAGCTATCTTGAAACTGAATAGTCGTAAGAAAATAGTCGATGTACGCACCTAGCTTAGTTAGCAATAGAGTCGTGGCCTTTCTCGCTATGCATCCAGCAGAACTGATAGATATAACCAAGACTTCAAAGGTAGGCACAATTCGCGTTTTGGTATCATTGCGTTACTTTTTTGCTTGACACGATTTAGGAACATTCTTTTTAAAGGGTGTCGTAAAACAGATTTTCAGTAACATAGTCTTCGTCTTCCTTTTTTTAATATATAACTTATCATCTGTTTTCGATTGTCCTTCCACTTACGTATTTATGGGTTTAAATTCTTTAACTATAATTTAGTATAATTTAACTTACTGTTCCAGGAAATTGCCGATAAGCTTCTTCGCGCAGCACAAAAAAAGCAGCATTTGCAGGACCATTCCGAGAAATGACGGGGACAACTCCTCTATACATTTCAAAGAGACCATGATTTCTCACCACATACCTTAAAACAATATTTGCCAATCATCAACATAATTTTTGATACTCTTCCCACAATCTCTCACCGTACAGCACCAAATGTGTTCCTAAACTTCGAATAGTGCCTAGCGTCCACTAACAAAGTCTGTATTCGTTCAAATGGCACAAAAACCCCTTCACATACCCCGGCAATAATTCCAGCAAACACTTTCGCGTAAAATGCATCCAAATCGAAATAGTGTATCAATCCACGTCGTGATCCATCGTATACGCCAAACATTATGGAAAAAGTGCAACTTTTCTGAACTAACGGTGGAAAAATCCCTCGGTAAAGGCGCGTGATCCCTTCGTCGCGTAATTCTTTGAATGCACTTCTTAGACTGATGCCCGTAAGCATCTGACGGTAAATTAATTTGTAAAGCGGGTAAAGGGTCAAAAGATTGCAACATGCAGCGCCACAGCCGCAGATAAATTCATGTCAGTCAAACAGTATAAAATCTTTTTCTGGCATTTCCGATCCAGTGGGCGGAGAGTTTTCCTTTTTTAAATCGCCCATTGTCAAAAGTGAATTCGATCTTTTTGTTTGAATGAAAACTTTCGATTAACTTAATTTAAATTAAACTTATTTTGTTTCGAATTACAAAATGAAAACTGAAAGGACGTCAAAAGACATCAAATTTGACAATTTTGTCGAATACATGATGTGAAGGAAACAAAGTGCGCACGACATATAACTTCTTCTTCTTGTGGCGCTACAGTCCGGGGTGGACCTGGGCCTCAACCAGCAGCCAGCACGATCTTTCACTAGCTGCCTCCAGTTGCGCACTTCAAGTTGACGCTTTATTGACGGCTAGCTGTATTCGTCCAATCACGTTAATGTCGTCTGACGTTGAACTACCAATTGAACTGACTTTTGGAAGTTCATGTTTCTAGTGTTGACTTGTGAGTTACGCACGATCTTCTCAAGGATGATCATAAAGAAGTCACACCATATGCCTTGTCTAAAACCTTTTTTGACATTGAAGGTCTCGGTGAGTTCGTTCCCGACCTTGGCGGAGCAGCAAGAGTTCTCCGTCGTCATTCTACAAAATCTGACGAGGTAGGAATGCCAAAACTAGACACGGCACTGTACAGCTCGTCTATATGCCACCTGTCATATGCGGCCTTAAAATCGACGAATAGGTGGTGAGTATCGATTCGCACTTCTTGGGTCTTAAGATTGCACACGTCTTTTGTCTTGGGATCTGATGCTAAAATGAACATACATAAGAAGGAGTAAAACCAATGAGATAAACCCTAGGAAAATTACGAAGAAACCTTTAACTGGCAGCAATTTAAAAAAATTGAGGCTGTTCCATATGCATCAGTTTGTCCAATATTTTAGATAAAGTCAAACAGGGCCAAGGAAATTGAACCTCGTATGTTAATTAAATATGTTCTCCGGATGGACTTTCCAGAAGTCCAGAAGAAGAAGATAACGATCCCAAACATACAGCCAAATTGGTGATTTCAACAGCAAAGTATATTGCTTGTACCATGACCCTCAAGTTTTAAGTCCTGTGAAAAATCTTTTTTGTTTTATGTAAAAAAAGATCTAAAAATCAGACGTTGAGGGGAGAGTGAGGGGAATTCAAGAAGCATAGTACGTTATTTTTTATATTTTTTGATGCATTTTTTATTTAAATCCAATAACTATTTTCTTACTTAACCTTAACCTCTACATTTCACAACAATTGAAAACAGGGACCTGAACCTTTGGAAAGCAAATGTAAAGCTGTGAATACTGTGATCTTCATGAGAAATAATAAATAAAGATAAAAAATCGAACATCAGTACTAATTTTATGAATATCAGTCAAATTTGAAGCCATTCAATCAAATTTAAAAATACAGTATGCAGGTTCTGGCAGCACACAATGAGCAAGTGTTAAATGTATGCTGTCGTACTTTGCCTAATCTTTCCAGTACACCCCGATTGGATCACTTCCTTCATGACTTCAGTTGCAAAATGGGTAACACACGCGCAGAAAGTCCTAAAATTTAATTTCGGGACTGAAAATCGGTAGTTTTTATGGCACCTATCTATTAAAAGCTTCTCAAGTTTCAGCAAAAAAGCAAAAGAAAGCATAAATTGAGCTAAATGTAGGGTAGCATGCCTTCGGATACCTATTTCACCCGTTGTCACACGCTATTAATTTCCTCTTTTATTTCCGCCTCATATTTTTGTTTAATTCTGCACCCTCTGTACTTTCAGATTTATTCGCACAGAAAAAGGTCGAATGGAATAAAGTCACACGATCTTGGTGAACAGTTTAAGTGACCTTCAAGAGAATCGGCAATGTGGTCTTACATCGCTCGAGCTGTGTGGCACGTCCTGTACGTTGGAATTCAAATCATGCAATTCAGACCAAAAGAGGTTGCTAAACATTAAGCTAAAGCGCTTGGGGACGATGGGCTGGGCAACATCCTTCGCAAAAATATATATAAACCGATGGCATTGAGAAAACAATTTTATCATTAAATTCTAAGTTCTGCTTATTTTGCAAATCAGACAGGTTACTAAGAGACGTCAACGTTCAGAAGAAGTAGTTGGGATTTGTTGGTTTTCTACAACTTTTTTGGAAACAACCTAAGGGTAAGCAATTAGGTTTTCCTAAGCAATTTTGAACGAAGTGAGTGGTTTAAAACTTGGTGGCAAACGTGGCATAGTGGGTAAATGCGTCGGTTCAGCAAAGTTCTTGATCCCTATAGTACTACGCAGCTATGCGATGTTAATAATTGTCGTATTCCTTTTGACAAAAATGTCCAGAAAGTACGAAAGAGACTTGTCTTTGTCGAGATCTAGAATCCAGGCAGTCTTGACAATCACGAACTTTGTCACATAATCTCAGGATCCTCCCCTTTATAAATTCCTTTACAAGAAAGAGAAATAATGTCGTTTAACACAATAAAATGTTTTTATTTAAATGTATATAGTACAAAATAATTGGATAAAAAATGAAATGAGATGAAAAATAAAAACAAAATCTCTAAAACTGCGCATATGGAAATCATCTGGCTCATTCGCTTGCGACTAATGTAATGTTGTCGTTTCCAATGATCATGTTCAGTGACTGCCTCAGAAGCGTATCGCCCCGCTCCATCATGTTGTCTAAATTCGTCCACAGAATGTAGAATATTAACGCGAACAAAAGCACTTTCACGAACAGATCCAGGTAGTAGAGACGTTTCAAAACCCTCCTGGCCTGGGGAAGTGTCGCTTCACTCTCACCCAGCATGAATGTCCGCATGCCCTTGATGTACGATCTCAGATAGTTTTCCCAGTGAATCTGCTCGCAGATGTCGAATATGTCCTGGTCGATGGGGCTCAGCTTTGAGCTGAGTTCGCAGAGACGTTCATTTTTGAACTCCCACGTTTTTGTTGTGTAGTACTGCAATAAACTCAAGCCGCCAGAGATTTTGTTTTGCACTTTGATCAAACTGAAATGATTCAAAATTGGTTAAGGTGCGACATTTATAATGTGAGTTGAGATAACTTACAATGGCTTCTGACCGAAAATTAGCAACCAAAAGTCAATGAAATACGCTGGCAGGTAGTGGAAGAATATCACGCAGAATAGATGCTCATAGTAGCTCTTCTTGATCGACCCGTTGGGGTACCACAGCGAGAAACTGAGTGGTGTCTCGTAGAACAAACGTTTGCCGGACTCTATGCTCTCTCCCCAGGTCATGAGGAGTTTGTTCGACAAGCAGACGTTGATAAACTCGACTCCGTTTGTTTTTCTTTTGCTTCGATCCCAACCTGCTGCTATTAGTGCATTGATTGCAGTATCTACTGGAATGATTGTCGCTGGAAAGTCCGGATTGCAGTGCATTGAACGCAGTACACCACGAGCAGCTCCGATCATGAGTCCGGTAGGTCCGTTTACACCTTCAATCCAACCGGGAATGGGTTCTCTTATTGCCGCAGTGACTGTGAACGAAATGATTTTGTTTATAAAATATATTTATTGTGAAGGAATGTACATGAAGATATTTTTTCGATGATTAGCATGAAATTGGTGCGAATTGGGATTGTCCACCGTGGCCAGAACTGCCTACTGAGGTGGTTAATAATGGCCCTCGTATAAAATCAGAAGAAGAATATATTTCGCAAAGCACTCAGGATCAGTATCAGCACTCAGCTATCTATTTCTAAACATTGATGCATGTAACGAATCATGCATAAACAGACATCAACACCCGAAAGAAACAACTAAATTGTACGAATATTTGTTGTCTCCCAAAGTTCATTCAACTTAACAATTGTTATTTTAATGTAGTCAGACTTCGTGGTCATAATTTTGGGATGGTCAATGACTGTCAATTGAAAGAGTCATTCATGCACGTTGTCAATACAATTGAAGACCCACCAGATACCGGCAGCTACACTAAAGATCTTACTCCTCTATAAAGCATGTTTACCTCATAATCGGTGAAGGGTGGCAAGGGCAAAACAAATTCAAATTTTGTTTGTATTATCATGGGAATGATATTCATGTCCATGAACTTTTTGTTTAAATTATCATTAGCGTGGCAATCCTATCTCAAGCGCAAATACTTGAATCGGATCATTTGTATATTGTTTGCACTCTTTAATTTGTTTACAAGTGTTCATGTACATTGCTAAAATTCCTAAATTGCATTTAAATTGCAACATTCCACAGTAAAAGTTTCTTAAGGTGGCATCCATTTAAGCGATTAACAGGTCTAAGGAAAGATGTTGTCAAAGAATAAAGCGTGTTTCTCGAGGAAATCCGGTTTTCAAGTGGACATTTGGCAAAAGCACAGGTTAAAACAGTAAATCCATAAAAACGTCTTTCTAATTCTTAGCTCAGAGCTCGCACTGAGAACTTAATGCGATTTATTTTCAAATAAAATTCTACAGCTAAAGCATTGGCAAAGAATCGAGTTTTTGGCGAATTTTTGTTGGTTTTTTGAGAACATTGCATCAAGATTACTGATTGGAAATTTAAAGGAATCTTTTATAGCTGTACTGGCCAAACGAAAAAAACGTCGTTTGTGCAACTCATAAAAGTTAATTTTCTTTCAAAACTTGTTGAGCGATTTCTTCGATGTTCCATGGGGCACGGGGTGTTTATGACAATCACAATCCGCAAATCTGTCGTTCTATATATGTTTAAGAATAAATTCTTACGGCAGAAAGGAATAAATAAATATGTGATTATCTTCGGTGTATGGGAGGTACCAACACAATAATAATAACAGTGTTGACCCAATTTAATCTAGGTTTTTGTGCTGAAAACCGGACTTCTGATACATTAGAGGTAATACACAAAGTTGGAATAAAATCAATTTATTGTAAATGACGGTGAGGCTAAGTAATATGAATATGATTGGTGTTTAGGAGTAAAATAGATAAAGAAACAAATCGTTTAAAATTAACAACGGCTATCACCAATATTTGTGAATAATCTTTTGGACCTTGTACATATTTTTCATAATTTTTCAGAACACACAAATACTAAAATGTCAAATCGAAACCCTTACCAAATTGCACTGTTGAGCTTTTCAAATTCCTTTTTAAAAAATTCTGAGAAATGAAAGAAAGAAAAACCCACAAAACAAACGATATACGAAATTAAAAGTTTGTGTGATAAACTTTTAAGTGGAACAAAGGAGTCAGAAACCATCACGGAAGACATGGTTGTAACATATTAATTCAATCTGCTGCTGTACAAAATCTGAGTTCCCGAGTGCATTATGCTTGAGACTCCAGTAATTAAATTAATTAATTTTCACCAGAGAAATATGAGGGCGAAATGTACTGGCCGTGGTCACCGTGGCGTAGTGGGTAAGTGCGTCGACCCACACGCCGAACATCTAGGTTCAATTTCCGGGCGGAAAACCTTGTATTTTTCACGGCACCACCTCTTTTAAGTTGCTGACAGCTATTAAAAAGTACCAGTTGTCTATCAAAAGCTTCTCAGATCTCGTCGTTAAGAGTCGGGGAGTAGGTCCCCTCTACTCGTGAGAGAACTGTAGCACACAAAACTAGTATTTTTGTAGAAGCTAGTTTCTGGTCCCTTGTGGGCCATTCAATTCACATATTAAAAGTACTGGCGTCAGTGAAATTGATTATTGAAATCTTCTAAGCCGACCGTTTCGTTAGCACAAAAAACAGTTTGCAACCATTTGTATAAGGCTGGATACAAAAAATATCCATGTATGGAGGTTCCACACGAGTTAATACAAAAAAATTTCATGGAGCGAATTTCTATCTGTGAATTGCTACTATACCGACACAAAATCGATACATTGTTGAAGCAGCGTTTAGTGTTTTTGGTGATATAGGCAGGGAATCATATACTAAATTACAAAATACAAAGAACTATAGAACTTCTATAAACTCCATAGGAATTCGGTGCGATAAATATTATTTAAGACATCATTGAACGCATGACTCAAAAGTCGTGTGTATATTCGCAAACATGAAATCAAGAACAAACAGTGTGCTGGACAGTTTTGTGTGGATACAGCGTGACGACGTTTTAAAGTAAAAAACAAACGCATTTTCTTTGAAAATTATGTCCCTTTTATTATAGTTCTTGTGACTTTCTAAAGTAATGAAGTTATAGTTCAATAGTCATCTTTTATTGGCAATTAACCAAATTTTTCAAATTTTAATATGGTCCAAAAATGGTCACACAATGGTATTAAAGAGTAAAGTGGTGTTTTTAATAAGGCAGCACACCTTCTATGAGATAAAGGCGATGTCTCACCAGCTAAAAGGAATGAATGAGATATTCATTTCGCGCACTTTGGGCCCCTCATTTACACCATGCCCATTCCGTAAATTTTGTGATTGTATGAATCCCTTTCGACTATAACACAATTGGTGAACATACAACATAACACATCACTCAATAAGGCCCGGAACAAATAGAGGGCGCCACTAAGAAAAAGATTAATATTTAATGAATGATCTTTGTCTGAGGCGTCCCTGTATATCCCCGGGCTTATTGAGTGATCCGTTACATAAACCTAATATTTAATACTCTGGCAATAAACGCCCATTCTGTAACCAAAAGCAAGCCGCATCCCCCCTTTTAGACCAAGTCATATCCAAATACGATCTGACATGGTCTTACTCTAAGAATTTATAAATTATAATCCTCCCTTCCCAAACCGAATCCTTACTCGTCTATAACATTTGATATTTCTAAAAAAACAATTTGTTGCCGCACCACGAATATGAAAACTTGATAAAATACAATATCCCAATGAAAAATTACTGCAAGTTCCTATTTGTAGCACAATAATCAATCATAAATTTTCGTCACTTATAAAAACTACTCGTATCTTTAAATGCAGCAAATAGAGGACACACAATTAAAACTCTTCTGTCTGTCTTCTATAACACTTTACCAATCCCACCTATCTATAGAAGAAAACAATAAAAAAAAGTTATTAAATCTTACCAATAGATGGTCTGCAAACAACAATAGGCAACTTTTTTTCAAAGGTGCTCACTAAACCCTCAGTTAGGGCCTTACTGTATGCATATGTGTTGGGTAATCCATTCAGCAGTCTGCAAAAAGAAAACGAAAAAAAACACAAACTCTACAAATGCGCATTAATTTCATCACAAATTATACCAACCTAGGAGTAATCAGTTCCAATGCCTTATCATCTAGAGTTCGCACCATTTCCAGAATGCCATACGGGTCATTTGGCGGTAAATACGCCCTCTCCTCCAGTACGCTTTCATTGCATTGACAATACGAAGTGGAAACGTGTACCAACACCTTCAAATTGGTCATTAATTCGGCCAACTGCAAGACCTTTCGTGTTCCGGCCACATTCATCTCAACCATCGGCCTGAGCGGTTGATCAAAACGCACATTAGCCGCACAATGGAACACAACGTCCACGTTGGAGATTAATTCGTTCAAATCATTCTCGCATATACCAAGGCCATCCTCAAGTATATCACCCTTAATTAGTCGGATTTTATTCACTACATCGGGATTTTTGTCCAAGACTTTATCGAAGATCTGAAACGACAATTAGACCGTGTTTAGCTCTTGACAATAGAATCGATGAAAGGCACTTAAATATTGTGAGGGGCAAGGTAAAAAAAAATTCACAACTGACGCGCGACACGCCTTTTGATAAAGAAAAATGTACAAACATTTGTTGGGGACTACTTGGAGGCCAGTTACCAGATAAATGATTGCTGAGCCCCTTTCAAAGAGGTAGCACTTTAGCGGTCCAGCACCATTGCGCAAAATAGTAGCTTCAATCAAATTATGGGGATTCCTGGTGTGTAGATTCTATCTGAACAGTTTTAATGGATAGCTTTCATAAACAGATGCCTGAGTTCTTTATTGTTAATTGCTTCCGGTGCGCACAGCTATGATATTTTAATGCAATCTTAATTCAAGACGGCCTTCCTATGAAACTACGTTGGTTGTCAGGTGTCAGTGATACAAGAGGTACATTATCGACTTTAACTTATGCATTATTGGGACACCGACTTCATCCGGTCTTAAAATTTCGAAGTTTGTGTACAGTTTGGGCAATATTTAAAAGTTTATGTCTATAGGTCGTATTGCAAAGGAAAAATATACCCGACGGATTAATCTTCACTGGTGCATTGTTGCGTGGAATAGCGAAGTGTAACATGTAACGCATGCATTACTGCCTCTAAAAGAAGCCTAACTTCTTTTCAGTTTAGACGCAATGTTGATCGAAGAGCCACTATCTGTAGCTGGCCAAAAAGCGAGTAAGGTAAAGACTTCTTCCTAAGCATATGTCCCGCTCTCTCACTTCACTTTGTGCCTTTCATTTTATGTAAGCCATTCATCTTTAGTCAATATGTGAGTTTCGAGATCTCATTTCTATCTATAGGTGTACTGCTGTAACGTAGTCAGCTTATCCAAACGTCCAAAATGTTCAATAAGTGGGGAACAACACTTATGTTTATCACAAAATAGACTGAACTGTGGGTCCTACTTAAACTGCAGAAAAAATATTTCTTTTAAATAGCATGTGCTCGGCTGGCTTCACAGAAGCACATTCTGCGACCCCGATGTTTCAACACCTTGTTTATGGTTTCAGACTGTAACTCACTGATTGCTTGGATGATACTGGTCTAAAGTGCCTGAATTGCTTTCGGGTTACTAAAAAATGGTCAAATCGCATCTAGAAGGGAGTCAATTGACATCGCCAAGACGGCTGTTAACACGAATTGGGAATTTATTGCACAAAAGATCGATTGTGAAATGCGCTGTCATGGACGCATGGCGAGTCAGCTTTTGTTCAAATTCAAATATGTCTGCGTGACCACCATTGGACAAAATGTGGTTTACATCCTAATTTTTGAAGAAAAATGGTGCAATGACGCCACAATCCCCAAGAAATTGTCCCACTCTTTGGATGCATTGGCTTGACGACAATTGCGTGCGATTTTGTTTTTGTTAACATGGGCGCCGAGACGAAAGTGTGCCTTGCTAAAAAATCATTGTCCAATTCAACCTGCTTTGAGGACCAAACTGCGAAGCCATAACATAGCGTATGTAGCTTCAATGCGACTTATAAGCGAATAATCGAAGATATTTGTATTGAATTCTACTCAGACTTGTGCGTAACATTTTGAGTTGTTGAGATCGATGGCAAGCTTATCGTCTTTTATCTGGGCCACTACCATATGAGTTTCATCTTTTTGCATAAGCTTGCGTACTGCTGTACGGTGCTTGATTTCTTTCGACCAAAACTTCTTTTGAAAAAAGGCACTGTTTGGGTTACGTAGCACGCACTTGGGATATAAGTTATCAATTTGTCGCTACTTTGTGTAAGTGTAAAGGAACTCAATGAGGTCGCAATGGATGGCGTAGTGGGTAAGTGCGTCGACCCACACGCAGAAGGTCTAGGTTCGATTCCCTTGCGGGACACCTCGCATTTGTCAATTCGTTTTTCAGAGTTATTATACCGACTTCCTGCAAGATTTCTAGGAAGAAACTGTCAGAATTGAAATAACCTACAAGATCATAAAATACCCTGCAAATTGGCATTAAACTCTTTTAATTAATATTTTTTTTTAAATAATATATTTTTTTTAATAATTGCACACTCACAACACATTTGAAATAAGCTTCCTTTCTGGCTTCTGCAGTAGCGCCCCTCTTATCACGCATCAGAAGATAAATGCACTTGAAATCCTGACAACTCCGTAGCAGTTTCTCAACCAAGACCTTTCCCATAAATCCAGTTGCACCAGTGATGAAAATGTTTTTGTTTGCATACCAGTCCGCTATGTTGGATCGGTCTTGTGCATCGCCAAGCCTCGTCATCGTGTCGAGCGTAGAAGTCTGCGTCCTTCTAAAATTATGAATGAAAGAAAATGCAAATTATCAAGTGATTTATTTTCAAAAAACTATGAATGAAATCGAAGGTTATTAATTTATACTCTGTCAGTTGAAAGTTAATTAACATATTCGCACGAAAATAAATGTATTGACAAAGTTCGTAAGATTTCAGAGGAACACCAGTTGACCTATTTCAGCTTTAGCATTAAAATGTGTGGTTATATTTTTTGAGTAACATGCATTTTATTAATTAGGTGGGATTAATTAACTCTTTTTTTAAAAAAAATTTGGTATTATTGTGTACTTAGAGCACTGTAGCTTACGGATTGAGAAATATTAAAAGAAGTTGGCTACATTCAGTGATTGCACATATTAGTAGTCGAGTGAAAAAGAAAAGAGGATGTAAGCAGTCCCCATATCCTTTGCACTTGACACTTAACTACACCAACAGCACAAAACCATTGTAAATTTATTGGCTGCATCATTTAACAGTTTTTTCTGTCTATGATTTTGATAAAAATGAGCTCGCGTACTGACATTTACGGCGTTACAGAAAGTAGATATAATAAGTTAGGGATAAAAATTGGATTCACTTTGGTCTCAATTTTTAATGCCTTATTGTATGTGTGTATGTTAGATAACTGCATTGCCTCCAAGATCGGAAATCTAGACGCGATCGCTTCTTAAGGCTCCATCTCCCACAAGTTGCACCACTTAGTTGAAAAAGATTCTCAAGCCCGACGTTTGGAATCGGCATTAAACTGGAATGTCTCTTCATTCCAGAGGGAAAAATGAAACGTACAAAAGGAGTACGTTCCTTGGTGACTGTAGCACCACTAACTTTTTTTTGCATATTTTCCCTGTTACCGATGAGTGACAGTCAGACTATCCGGATGAGATCATGCGTGATGCGATGCGTTGTTGCACGATCACTTTCTGCAGGTGAGTCGCATTGATCATTTCATTAATTCATGCGATTGCTGCTTCTCACACACTCATATGAATTAAAGCATTCTGAAAGTTTGTAATATCTACCAAGGTAATATTGACTTGGGATGCACCCGCTTGTGCACACAGTCTGACGTCGTTGAATGCAAACCTGAGGAAATGCCAAAACATCCCTGTTAGGGCGGAAGTTAAGTTGGCATGACAACCACCGATTTACGGTGAACCAATATGCGGCGATCCTCTTCTTCTCTATACAAAAGAGATATTGCCGTACAGGGATGATCTCTAACATGACTACTGTTGACAACCTCAAGAAATGGGGTAACGTCAACTAATTTTTTGGCTCTGCATAGGGAATGTGAGGTCTCATAGTGTCCTAGTGCAGCCGATGAAATATCAAAGACCCTGGATGGGTACGAGTATGGGTACAGATTTGCTAGGAAAAAGAAGAACGAATGATAGCTGCTCCAGAAAACTCTTCAGAGACGGAGAAAGCAGCGCTTATTCGGTTGCTGATACGTTCTAGGAAGATTTTGGCAACACGTCTTGAGCTATAATCCTGCAAACCCATCTTTGAGAACATCCGTCTGATTTGAGCTCACCGTCCAACAAAGGAGAAGCATGATAATAGCAAGAGTGACTTCCACAATCTCCTACGAAGAGCATACGATCAATTTGTCACGTACGATATCAACTATAGATTTCAATACAGAGCTTGGAAAAGAAGACATCTTTGATGGAGTCATCGATAAACTACACAGCCTGCATGACTACAGATCCGGAAACGAACTCTGGTGGACTTTGGCTCAAGGGGAAACAACTCTGTGGCTTCGGAAATTTCGACATCCAAAAAAGGGATCTAACGATCTCCTTGTCAATTGATTGATCTCTCTGCAAATAACGTCAGACATTCCCTCAGCATTTTTCATGTACAATCTTCCAAAGTCAAGATTCTTGATCCAAGGTTAAAACCCGTATCTCAAGAGAACAATACAGTTAAGACCAAATAGCTTGACAACAGATGACTTAGTTTACAATTGATCGCTGGGAATTTTTACAACCGACTCCGCGGCAACTCTATGCAAATTTTACTCTGTTTACCCTAACAGTAATAAGAAAATTTCAAAGAAGCTGCGATTGATGAGCTAAGGAAAACACATCCAAATACTCACAGGATGAACAGCTTATTTTGCTTCTTAAGAGAAGAAAACAAAGCGTATTCGACATTTCGGGATCAATCCATTAATCCATTAAATGCCTAGTGTGAATGTTATTCTATACAGCGGAACCAAAAATAAATAATTTTGAAATAGATCATGACACAAAGCTGGGAATTTTTCTACATTGTAAAAACAGTTTGATGTGGTTTTTATTTGTCTCCAGGAAGATTAAATTTCGTTTCGTCTGTCGTAATGGACGTCGCTTTAAGGTTCGTGTAAAATGTTTATTTTTTTTTATGCATATTGTGTAATCATTCAATCCCGAAGTGAACAATTAACTCACACGACACATGATTAAGTATTTTACCTCATGACATGACACTCCATGACATATAATATAAAATGCAAACGAGTGCACGATCACTCGAATCAATACGACATCGTAAGATTGACGTTCAAGTTTTACATCAATTCTCTGTCAGATTAGAGCCCTTATGTAACACAGTCGATAATTACGAACGACTCAAAATGGCGAATGACTTAAGAAAAAACCAACACTCAAAGTAGGCCATTCGCAGAAGTGCAACTACTACGCCTTTAACCCGACAAAACCAGAAATGCAACAGAGTAAAAAAAAAAGCAAAAGCGCAATTTACAATACACTGCTCATCAGACCTACAGTACATGTGCGGTGATCAAATTTACACGGCCCATATGGGAACGGCATAACAAAAACGAAAGTTGCCACTCGAATGTTCGCGCCCGAAAGGAAAATTGACGGGGAAGCCAATACACTTCGCCTTCATCCTAATGAGATGTGATTTTCGGCTAATGATTCAATCAAATGAATGTCTCGTGCAGAATTTGTAATTGCATTCATTTGCAATTGTTCGTTATTTGGGTCAATTGCATCTGTTATTTGTATTACCGACGAGTGTTGAGGAATTTCAGAAACGTATGATGCGATGATGATAAATCAACGTGCTTCGTAATCTTCGGAAACATTTCGCAAGGCCCATGATGCAGTTTTCAGTGAAACCTGTCTGAGAAGCTGGGCTGAGTGCCGCCGATGCCTGAGGTATCCTTACCTTCCGTATGGTTATGTCACAGTGACTTGAACGGATGAAGTTTTGATTGCAACGGACAATGAAAAATCGCATTGTGTTAGGAGTGTGTCGGGTTTAAAAATTGAGTGCTTGGCTATTGATTGAACATACACTTGTTAATGCTCACATATTCGCGGGAAATTTCTTTGAAAAAATATGATTGTTATTGTTCAAATTGCATCATGAAAGTACATTTATTGTTCCCTACTTTAAGTTTATATGGCATGGGAAGTTTATATATACGAGTATGTATATATCGTATATATACGTATATACGATAAATTAGCAATTCAGTCATCTGACTCATTTATTCTTCTTTTGTCAGCCTGCCCTATTTGCATGGCGTTCAAAATAACGGACACACACTGTAGCTCATCCTCTCGTTTTCAGCAACGAAACCATTTTAAATTCGGTATATCCGTTTGTCTGTCATACTCTTCAGATCTAAATACTATGATTACATACATATGAAAGGATTTACATGGAATTTAGAAGTAAAAGTATTTCACTAGGAAACCACAGTTCAGATATAAGACATGTGGAGTTTTAAACACTGATTGAAGCCACTTAACGGACGCAAATTAGGATTGAGCAGTGTGATATGGAGTGATAGGTAAATATGTATATTTTATGTCAAATATGTAAGTATGTCTTACAACTAGCGCTGCAGCATAATTGAATATTGTGATAAAAAAAAACAATTTTCGATGACTTTCTCGAACATTTGTGATCATAGATCGGTCAATAGTTTTGGGCTAATCAGCGAAGACTAGCAACTTCACATATCCCTGCATTAAATCGCACGATCTTGGAGACCAATACACGGATCTGTAACGTGAAATATGCAGTTGTCAAACGTTTCCTATAATAAATCAAATGTGGCATGAGCTGTGTAACATCATGGGTGTTCAATGGTAAAAGAAGAAGTCTGTAGTCGTGGTTCTATAGCGGCCACCATTGACTGTAACATTCCGGCCACCATTAATTCTTAACTAGTAGGGTCCAATTATTTCAGCTATCCATAGAGTAAAGCAAATAGTCTGTTTTTGTGAAAGTAACGGTGTCTCAATGTACATTTGAGAATTACAATCACTCCAAATATATCAATTTTTACCTACTCATTCTAAATGTGCTTCAGCGGCAATCTTGTTTTGGTTCAAATCTAAAACCAATCAAACCAATCTAAAAGTAAATCACTTAACAGCTGACATTATGGCTGCCAATTAAAACATTGTAGCCAACTTAAAGTTCTATACCTCTTAAAAATATGGCTATTACAAAATATTTTATAACGTGAAGAAACGAAACGTGCGTACCACAGAAGCAGCTCTATATTTCGATTCAGGTACTGAAATCATTTTAAGATTGCAGACAGCGCAAAAAATTTTTTTTTAAATATACAACAGGATATGCATTCAGAGATTTTGAAATTCATCATGTTGGTAGTTTGAAGCGGAGCAGGACAACATCTTCTCAGTGCCCTCTTCTTGTTAATAATTAAAAAGTGCAGCAGCACAGGGGGCAAGTTCATCCAGTGAAAAAACAGTTAATGGAAGACTTTGGATGAAAGGAAGTGTTGCCAATTAAAGCTAAAGACACTTGTTATCCGTCCGAGGTTTATTGAAAACAAATAACGGCTCTATTTTCACACGCTACGTGACACTATTTAAACTGTATACGATTTGGATTTCTTAAAGTAGCTTACTTCCTGAACAAAGCCTTATTAAAGTCAAGTAAAACTTTGAAAAGTGAAGGACTAGAGAGTGTATCTAACATCTGTGGTAGTCCGCAGCGGGACGGTTGCGGAAATTAATACCATAACAATAGAAGATTAATATGTCCTTAGGAAGAAATTGCAACTGAAATATAAAATATAGGAAATTTAACTCCCACATGCAAATGCATATAAGTTAAAGTACAGCAGCTTCAAGACATTGTATACAATTGTTTGTACACTAGTATGCCTCGCCTGACAGAGTTTAAAAAAAGAGAGCCAGGCCCACCAAGTCAATCGTAGTCATAGGGGAAAGTTTTGGGCAGCCAAGGTAAATCAACCCTCCATCTCTGAAATTTGTGAACTGACAACTTGTTGGAGGATGATTTTGTTGGAGAAACAATTGAACTGAAGCTCAAAAAACATATCTTAGCCATGCCGTAGACCTTTATACCAGATGCCTTGCAATACTATTCAAAAAGATTGAAACAAATATTTTTTGTTCTTCTCAAAAAAGATGAATGACGAAATTCGGTGGTGTTATAAATGAAATTCAAGAATTTGAAGTCATCCAATGGATTGATGGCACTCGTCCAAATATTTCGATCGCACTTATTGTAAAACAAATATTTATCGACACTCGTGCACTGCCCTTCTCCGAATAAATGTTTGTGACTAATAGCGAAAATTTGCATCTCAAACAACAACCGCTACCGATAATAATACACGTCAATAGATAATAAGCAAATACGCTTTACTTACTATGCCTTGAATTGAAGTGTGTATGCATGGGGTGCCCAGAAAAAGACTAAACTGCGTGAGAAAAAAAAAAACAAATTGAACAGTACACAAAAGTTGAACTTCAGAATAATTACATACTACGAGCTCAGAAAGACAATTATGAACCTTACTACTAGACACTTCCATTCATCTCTGTTATGTGTGTTCTAGCAGTTTTCGTTTTACAAAATTACCACGAAAAAAATGACTCAAGTGCGTGTTTGTACAATATGTTCTTTATGATCAACGTCTCTAGTGGGTGCTTTTCACATAGCACCTCAACGCTTTTGTTAAAACACAGGAACTAGTTTCTTTTGTAACATTCACCTATCAAGAAGCGGGTGTTAAGTATGAAACATCAAAAAAATGTTCTTTTTCGCATTTCACATGGAACCGAGAACATTGCTGTAATTGAATACATGAGTATGTTCTCAGTTAAGTCTTTCTGTTGTTGAAAAATTGATACGCATATCCCCGGCGCGGTAACAGCTTTGACCAAGCAATTTTGCAATTATCTTAGAGCGAATCAATAAACAACTTTTAAACATACATAAGTACTGCACGCCGAACAAACAGTTCTACTGTCTATAACCTCCAGATCATCAGTGCTTCAGTGCATTAAATATCGATCACAACATCGCATCCTATTGATTGATTTTAGAAAAGCATTTGAATTAAAGAAAATTCATTTGGCACACAAATAATTATTATTTTTCAAGGAGATAAGTGTATGTAGTCCCCCTAACCAAAGAACAATTTTTTGGAACAGCTAAGAGTCTTCTCCTCCAGAGATAGTTCAGAGTGTTATTTAAAATTGTAGCCTACTCTTCGACGATATTGATTCACCCCGAAAAGAAGAAGTAGCTTACCAAAAATGGTTGCGTTCAATTGAAAAAATTGTTTTTAAATATTAGACTGGAAAGAGGCCTGGAATAACTTTTACATTAACGTACGACTTTAATAAGTACCAGTTAAAGCGATAGTTACGTTTAAAGACATTTTAGTTATAAGGAGGTCTACATCCTCGTCTCTTAATGCTTTGGAGTATTTGCAGTGGAACTGATAATGCGTGTATGTCATTTTGGACAGGAGAAACAGTTAATTCCTGTTTTGTGTCCATCATAGGAGTATCAAGATTCAGCTGCTTTGTATGAAATTCTACGATGTAACAGGGGTTTTAACTATTGGGAAAGGTGTGCTTTGTATTTAGGTTTTCTAACAGTTGTTGTGTAGAACGATACCCCATAAAAAAGGATACATAAAATACGGCTCGAGAATAAAGTAGTATCACTTGATACGGGTATTTTGCAGTCGACAACGCCTATCTCTATTCGCCTGTGTTATCAAAGCTATATACGATTCCTTTTCGAAAGGAAACCGAGGAAGTCAATGAGTAACTTTTACCTATCAAGCATCTCGAATACGCTAACTAAGCATCAAAATAATAAATTTTCACGGATTTCGGCTGATTTTGTGACAAAACGAAAAATTATCAACCTAAAGCTACTCAGATCAAATAAACATCGCTAGGAAAACGGTTGAGGAAGTAAGGAAAAGCCAATATGTTGGATAACGAATCGAACAAACTACATGTTTTCAAACCAAATTAGTGAAGTTAAATCAGCGTTTGGAAGCGGTTACAGTCCACGAACATCTAGTTTCCTCAGCAACTACTCGTACATGTTAAGACGTCATGCGCAAATAGACAAATAGATAAATCTTTTGCATTAAATTTTGCAATAAAAATCAAATCTCACAAAGGCCCTTTTTTCGGTGTTCCTTCGATGGCCTTTCGGCTTATCCTCGTGCAAAGTTTAAGAAGTGATAAGACGCTTTAGGTTTATTATTTTAATTCGTCAAGAACACCTACAGTCTACTGCCTACTCTTTACGTTAAGTTTTAAGATATGAGCAACATTAAAAACATTCAACCTCGCACCTACCGCCAGTCTTGTAGCTTTTACAAAAATTAAATAATTTTCTATGCTGTATTGTTGGTATGTTTTGGATGGATGTTTTGTCGGTATGTTATGTGGTAAGCGAATAAAATAGAAAAAAAACTTCCAAGAAATCCAATCTAGAGATGTTCGGTATACTCCACATAATTTTGTTCTTTCTACACTGTTTCCCGCTTAACTTTGAACAACGTATCGATAATATCGACTATCAAGGAATGTTTCATCGGCCAAGAGTTTAGGATTACACAAAAGAACCGTGTCGGACTCTTTAAACTTGTTAACCGACTTAGGTCGAATGTTTAACTACAACTTCTGGTTTGTATAAACTTCACCATTGGAACAAGAATATCAACGACCAGAAGATCACTGGAAATCTAAGTACATCGAAGCTGAGTGGTGGAGGGTTGTGATCACTCAAAACTACTAAGCAAGCCTTCTCGTTTCACCACGCTTGGTAACCTCGCCAAAGCATCAAAAAAATTAATTTACAGGAAATTTGCAAGAAAAAAACGCACCACCTTTTTAAATGTTGCGCAATCGGTAGTAGTACTTTTGTAGTTTTGGAAACCTTAATTGAAATAAGAAGAAATTTGTGCAATATTTCAGAATAGATTTCTTTGGGAACACACAATTTTTTAAATTTAGAAAACGAATATTTTTAAACAGCCTGGTTCTATTCCTGCTTGAACAACTGAGGACGGCACAAGTTTACAAGCCTGCACGTTAAATCGACACAACGCGTACCAAAGGTGTCGTGAACTAAGGCGAAAATATTTCGGGATTATGTCGTTCTCGAATATTTCGGGCTAATTACGTTCTCTAAAACGAAATATTATCATTTTGGAGTTATTTCGTTTTGTGAACCTAAATCTAACGCGCTGTTTAATAGATCGTTTTTTCTTATAACTTTTATTTCGTTGAAAATCGAGATAAAGTTTGTTTTAATCTGATTTTTAGAACAAATAATACGAATAATCCAATTGCATCCTAATCCAAACAAAATGTTTAAATAACTGATCCCCAAAATTTAGATTCGTGACACTCAACGTTCAACACATTCAGACACCGTTTAAGTTCTGTCTTAAATTTTCGCACATTTCATTTGACATTGAAAAACACGATATTGTGCAATTTCTTTCGCATCTTGCACATAATTTCACACGTTAAAACCAAAAATATGTCAATTCAGTTAATTAGTGACAACTTAATCAAATCAACTCTTGAAGGCCTCCCCAAACTCATGTAACACCAAAATGGCACTCGTTTGCAAAACCGATTGATTGAATCTCCCATTTCATCAATGACTTTGCATATTCCATGAAGTCATCCCTGATAGAAGGTCAATAGCCCTTGGTTGGTGAATTCTAATTAGAACCCGACGATCATTTGAATTCTATGAGCAGCCAGTCTTGCCAATTTAACAAATCTGAATCAGGAACTCATAAAGACTGGCGAAATCCATTTGTTTAAATATTTAACACTCTCATTTCTTAGCACACTTCTGATGTTAGCTTACCAATTAGATTACAATTAAAAAACTTTGTGTTGTGGGAATTATTGTGTCACTTGCACTGTTCTCACTGAATTGCAAAAAAAAAAATCAAAATATAGCTTTTCCGTTTATTTCATTGGCACTTCTTGTTTTCTGCTTCGTTTAGCAATCCGTGGTGGGCGAGGCGATTTAAACGCGTGAAACAATTCGAACTGACTGATGGTCACTCTGCGCGAAACACTCTACACAGCACTTTTGATTCAGACCGCTTTTTTGGGGGCAGAAACGAAATGTCTTAGCAGAACTTACAACGGCGACTGAATCCGATGCTTTAAGGGACTACGATCATATACAAGATACAGACACTTCCCCACTGCACAGACAACGGCAGCGATCACTTTAGTTCAAGTACCTTGTATCTCCGATTGAGGCATTTCAATTTCATGCTCGCCAAAGAAACAAGTATGTTACCCTTAAGCTCCGTGGAGGTGGGGAGTTTCGCATCAGTTCTTTTGGCCCCGGTCGGTAACGAATGTGAGTCTCTCCACAGACTCTCTTAGGTGCTCTCTTGTTTTGATGATTTGCGTGCTCTTTTTGGCACTGATTCTGCCAACTTTGGTGCCTGGAGAAATGTAAGAAGCAGCTATGACCTTCAGAATTGCAAACAATGCATTCTATAACAACCGGATTTCAGAGGGAGGGATAATGTTTTGGTTTCTTTATTTTGCATTTTTAACTTGGAAGAGAATGACGCTCGTACTGCAAACGCAAGTTTGCAGAAGAACCTGCTCATTAGCAAACACTGATGCCGTGAGATATGTTAACATGGTTATGTAAATTATCCCGAGAATCGAAGAACTTTTCGGGAATCATTGTTAATTGAGTAGGTGTGGTGTATTTGGAAATTGATGTTTTTTGTGAAATTGCCTTCCGTTGACTCATGCAGCATTTATTTAACAATTGTCATTTATGTACGCGGATTCTAATTGCTTAAATAAACAAATTGAAGATCGCCACTGATGGGCAGATCGGAAAGGAGCAAGAATTTGAAATTTCAAAATGTAAATTTTTAGTCTCCACCCGAGCAACCGCCTTTCTTCTTTTGTGATTTTTTTTTTCTTCAGCTAGATAAACTCGATGATCGAGTTTCTGTTTACCGCTGCTTGTCTTTCTACCTAGACACTTGAACTATAAACATACTGATTATTTTTTAATTTTTTGCGATGTTAAAATACATATCAAATTATCATATCGGTGCGTCCGTCTGCCTGTAACACATCTTGCTTATGTATGAAGCGGTTCGCGTGGAAATGAAAACTTCTAGCTTGAAATCACGTAATTTGAGAAACGAAACACATTTAAAAGGAAGAAGAGTTTTGGGTACCGAAGGAACCCACCTTAAGTAGAAGGATCCACTCTTTCGCTCTTACAGATCTCGATGGAAACAAGTATAGGACTTCGGAGTAGATATTGTAGCTATTATTTCTTCTGTCAAGTCTTATTTTTGGAGCTCGCCACTTCGGGGTTTGTGAAAACCTGCGCTTAAAAAACACTGTAGGCATTGATTAGGATTAGGTATTTTGAAACAGTTCACAAAACATTTCCGGTCTCAAACCCCCGGAGGTTTTGAAACAATGGGAATTCCCTGGGAACTGCAAAATGCAGAGTTCACTCAAATGCAAAAAGCCTATGGATGAATATTGCTTAGTCTACATATTTGTGGAGTCCCATTGAAGCAGATGAGAATTAAAGTATGTCCAGTTCTTTTCCCCTAGGAATGGAAAGTTTGATTCTTACCTTTCTTTAAATTGCTTTTAAAGGAGTATTTAAGATTCGTGAGCAGAAACACCGAGTTTGGTGTGAAAACCAAATAAGCAGGTTTTGACTGTATTTGTTTCAACTCTCATATGATCATATAATTTAGGCAAAGACTGAAAGCCTATTTATTATTGCAACTAGAGTGCTGAGGTGTGAAGATGAAGAAATCATGCTTCGTTTTACATTTACTTACCGTAATAGGGGAGGAAACACTTCAGAGCACTAAGAACTTAACATTCTGGAGCTTCTTCTTCGAACGGAAGGCTTTTATTCCATTGTTTGCGCACGAAGCACGAATGTCTGCATTATCACTACTTTCGAGGCGTGTCTTCAATGTGATTCGATCAGTTAAGATCCGGGATGAGGTGGTTAAAAGACTCACTCGAGCTTGGAGAAGTCGGGAGCGTGTATTGTACAAGTGTTCCTTTTAGTGGGAACATTCGAGTCATTGTTAACGACGACATAAGGCGCGATAATTACAACAAACTTTCTTCTTCTTTCGGTATTTTGAAATGATATACATACGTAACGAGCGAAATCTTTCTTGCACAAGAGAAATTCGCACTTGCCCCGGTTATATAAGTCTATATTTCCAATTCATTTTAAAATGCTAAGATAGAAAATTATGTTCTCTAAGCGAACCAGTATGCCAACGATTTTATTTCTCTAAATCTCCCAATAAGGACACGCTTTTAGTGTGGGCAAGATGTGATGACTTAGTTTTCTGTTTCTTTTTTGTATTCTTTCTCGTTTTTGTGCACTTTTCTTAACCATCACAGATACTGGCAATACACAAAAAAATAGTAAATCGTACCTCGACAACCAAATAATATCTCCCATCAGAAGCCCCTCCAAAAGAAACTAAACTAGATTTGAGAGACAGCATCGTCGAAGATAATAAAAATGCAAATAAACACGATTCCTATAGTCGCGGATATGTGATCAAATTTTAGAACGTGCGAGTGCAAACAACCGATCAGTTCGGAACACTTGTCATGCCTTTTATGAAGAACTTGACCAACTCAACTGCTAACCTAAAGAGTTAGGTTAGGAACCTTATTTGGCTTACAAATAGGGAATGACTGAGAAATTTTACAAGCATACACGTTGTAACAGTCACTTTGAATAGTTTACCTTACGTTCCTAAAAACGTATGGATGTGCAATCATTTCTTCTTTTTAAATAATGCTTTCAATATCATTTTGTTTGCTTTTCGGAATTAGATGCAGAAGAATAATTTAAAATTCTTTCCAAATTGTTTTTTTTTTCTTTCGCTTTTTAGCTTGTAGACTAACTTGTAGAGATTCAAGTTAAGCAATATGTTGATATAAAACGATTACTTTGAAATGTCAAAGACGTTTCATTTGCTCCATGAAGTGGCGACATGTAAACAAAATATTGACAAACAGCAGCTCCATACTGTGAACGTCATCAAGTTGGCGAGAGGAGATGCCTTTGCCAGTATTCGATCGGTAAAAGGTGCGTCAAACTTTGCGTTCATTAGGTAAATATTGAATAACTGTGACATTTAATCGTGTAAATGCTTATACATACAGCTATAAATTACAACTATACACAGAATTGCATTCTCCCATATTGGTACACTCAAAAAATCGCATTAGTTAGTCATAAGTTAGACCGTCATATCGCGGGCAGAGTTGAGCTTAGTGTACTGTGGTGACTGGTCTAATTCAGTTTGTTCACTCCACGGATTCAGCCCATGGGGTTAGGAGACTTTTCCGCCTCAGTGTGGATTTGCATTCGCAAGCGGGTACTGCTACCCAGAGAGCGATAGAGGTTTTAAAAAGACCTCGCTTCAAGCCAAGGTGGGGGATTATCCCTTAAGCATGATCCCATCTAGTCTTGCCTTATCTACGACTCTTGGGAAAATGGACAACGTGATGTAAGCCGCAACGACAGGTGATAGCGTAAAATCAAACCTTATTTCCATGCCCACCGAAGTAGATGGTGAAAAATCGTGTTGTGAATGGTCATCAGGCTTCAGAAGATGCTGCAAACAGCGGAAAATCTATAAATTCAGATCATCTGCAACGCATGCACTGTAAATTACGAAGATGCTCAAAGCTTGCAGAGTCAGCTACGCTTCCACTTTCTAGAAATTTCTTCACAATTTCATCGATTAGTTTTCTGGTCGTTCAATTATGACGATCATAAGCGCAAAAAGTGTCTGTGTTTGTATGACAACTTTTTTGGTAAGTTTTAATAATTTTAATGCATTTCTAGATTAGGAAGCAATCCATTATCGTAAATTGCAAGCTTTTAAAATATAGAAATGACAGCTGAGTTTGGCGGGTATCAAATTCCAGCGCTACCAACTTAAAACTATCAAATGAATGACTGAACTTATCCAAACATTTCGAAACATTGGCTACTGAGAATTACTAATCGATATTGTACCTACGTGTTGTTCGGAACATTACAGAACAAGTTTTCGGTGTAGGGCTCTGACATGTAACACATCTGTTAATAAATGTTGATCCGATGAAAACACACGATAATTGTAAATAAAATAAAAGGTTTTCAGTGAATTATCGTACTACTTTTTATTATGATAGATGGATCAATGGCAGTTATATGTACATATGTGAAACAAAATATTGTCCAAGTCCTCGCCATGGCTATGGTGGCATACCTCTCCGATGGTCCACATTTTTAATGACTCTCAGACATAAATGAGGTTCAATGTCGTTAATGTACTGAATTATCTTATCTTATAGGTCCTCAATTGTTATTGGCCTATAGGCGTATACTTTTTCCTTTAAATATTGCCAAAGGAAGGCAGTCGATTAACATCGCCACGACCTGGGATAACACGCCCATTGAATTTCTCGTGCTAAAGACTCATTGTTCACTCGCATTATCCCGTTGGAAGCACATATCGTCCAGGTCTATATCCTGGCCACAAAAGGTCCGTTATCATCGCGCTATAGAGAACACCCTTCGCGGTAACTGCTTGGGAGAGCTTATTTTCGAAGTAGTACGTCCCCAGCTCTCTGCATTTTTGTGGACGCATCTTCTTTTCAACAATCACTCAGAGATTCTCATTCGCCCAAACGCGGCAATTCTGCTTGTTAACGAATGCAGTGATGTTAAACTATGGTCCATTATGCTAAGCAAAAAATTACGAATTGCATTTTGATTTGAACGCCCATTTTGAAAAAGACTTCAACAATCTTACCTAGCTACTCAGATATGTACCTCTCCATGGTTAAATTTTGGGCAAAATAACATACCGTTAAGGTGTAACTCACAATTAACATCTAGCGTTACCATACCACCCTTTATTCGGTGCATCCAATAATCTGTGGAGAGCTTGTTTTACTGGAAGCCATTACTTAAATCGAGTGGTCGCTGTGGTGTTGTGGTTAACACGCTGAAGGTTGCAGGTTCGATTCTGGGACTGAACTTTTTACGGCACCACCTTTTGCGAGTTGCTCACTACCCTCTGAAGTTCGTTCTATTTTGGATTGAATAATGCGCAACACGAGTCGTTGGTGAAGAAGCTACACCTTGCTTCCTTGGTATCTGTAGAACAATCAAATTTATTTATAGTTTTTATTAAATTGCATTTTGCGAAGTTAGGTGATAAAATTTCGAAAGCCCATATTCTTTTACTTCAGAAACTGTTCGATTTTGTTCCGTTTTGGCATTGAATCGCAAATAGAAATCCGGTTTAATAAATTGTTCCAATCTTAATTTATGTGATACCCAAAAACCAAGCTTTTTTCTGTACACAGCTTTTTCAAATAATAAGAAAAATAACGCTGAGTCTTTGTTTTTTTTTTCTCGCATTTATAATGCAAATATTATCAGATCGAAACCGAGCAAACCACTTCACTGCGGTTTTTTTACCTGTCTACGATGCTTCTTAGTTTTTCTTTAAATTGAAAAGCAAAATATAACAAATTTAATTTTTAAATGTTAATAACTTCTCACGGAAAATGTTATCTTTACTACCTTATCTTTGATCTTACGAGCAGTACTGCCAAATGATTTTGTTAATGAACTTTATCAAATATGGAAAAGGAGAATTCATTCATAACTTCCACTCATCCTTTTTGTAATCTCTTCTGTTCGCTTACGTTTTTTTACCCTGCAAAATGGCCTTGACATTCCTCGCCTTAGCAACCTTTAACTTACACACAAGTTGGATTGTAACGTAGACTACTACCAAAAAAATGTGCCTATTTATTTGAAATTGGTTTCGAATTAATGATTCATATATCTCGCCCCATTTGTAACTATAGATGCACTTCAACTTCAAAAATGGAAACTTCTATCTGATCCACAAAATGAATACGCTTAAATTAAACCAGATTCGCGTCAAATACATATATACATACAAACGTGAAAGGTTTAGAATTCGAAATCAAGAATAAAATCGTAATTTTATGCACACGCCTCTTTTCAATGTTAATCGCACAAAAAGTGATTTTAGAAGCACTAGCTCATCCACTTTTCTTCACGATGGCCTTGAGAATTTCGCGACTTTTTTGCCGGCAAATATTCTGTGTTAACCTGTAAAAGTCCGAGATGATGCTGTTCTCATGAATAAATTCTGCAAAGCCTACGCGATAAAACAGTTTGGTTGGCATTTTTATTGGATGAGATGTGGACTCATGGGGAACTATTAAGGAATAGAAATTTCGGGTAGCGTCAGACGTCTGCAAAATTTTAAAATTTACTAATGAGAGAAGTTCTTTACTCTTTAAAATGCAGCATATTCAGAAACAATAATTGAATCTTAAAGTAAATAAGCACTTTATGGTGTGATTTATGTAAATGATCTGAATTGGTTAAGATCAATGTTATCTCTGATGGAGCGACTTAAATGAGATAGACTTGGTGTAGTTCTTTTGAATGTAGCCTCATAAATGCCCTATTATGCGTCTTAGCACTTTGTGCCTTAGTAAACTTGTTGGCATCGAACGGTGGTAGTCTTCGGGTGATCAATTTGACGATAGTTTAGGTTCAAGATAGTCAAATACTCCCAATTAAAGCAAAAAAAGGCTCAATCAAGAATGATAGTTTAAGAATGGTAGTATAATTCAAAACTGCAAATGTGCTAAGTGAATATAACTACCAGTGTGGCTTAGGCCAGAGAAATCCACGATAGATCCTTGAAAATACCCAAGAAGTACAAATTGACACTCACCACCTATTCGTAGATTTTAAGGTCGCATATGACATTGTGCATAGAGGCGAGCTATACAGTGTCATGTCTAGTTTTGCCATTCTTACCAAACTCGTGAGATTGTGTAGGATGACAATTGAGAACTCTCGCTGCCTCGTCAAGGTCGGTAACGAACTCACCGAAACCTTCAATGTCAAACAATATTTTAAACAAGGCGACGCACTGTCTTGTAACTTCTTTATGATCATTCTTGAGAAGATCGGGCGTAACTCACAAATTAACACCACAGGCACGATCTTCCAAAAGTCAGTTCAGTTGCTAGGTTACGTTACGAGCCATCAATGAGGCGTTTGCTGGCATTGTAGCGGAAGCGGCTAAAATGGGTCTGGTGGTTAATGAGGGCAAAACGAATTCTATGCTGTCATCAAGGATGAACTTCTAGGACAGAGCGTCACACTAGGCAGCAGAAAATTTCGAGCTAGTCAAGGACTTCGTCTACCTCGGCTTCAAGGTAAATAGGGACAACAACACCAGTACCCAAATGAAACGCAGAATTACTCTTGGCAATCGCTGTTTCTTTGGGCTTAAGAGGCAATTGAGTAATAAAGCCCTCTCTCTAAGCTTACTTTGAACAATAGCTTAATTATTCCAGTCCTCCTTCACGGCGAGGAAAGGTCTTTTCGAGAGAAAAGTTCTGCGTACGGGTTTTAGTCTTGTTTCCGTTGATGGCGTCTTTAGGAGAAGATTCAACGACGAACTTTATAGGCTGCACGGCGGCTTGCGTCTAGTCAATCGTTTTCGGATACAACACTTAATATAGTTACGCCATGTAGAGCGTATGAACAACACTGCTCTGGCCCGAAAAGTTTCGAAGCCAAGCCACCGGGACGAGGCCTACGTTGAGATGGCGCACAGAAATGGAGAAGGACCTCAACCAACTTGGAGTGCGCAATTGGAGGTAGCTTGCGAGAGATCGAGGCATTTCGGTCAAGGCCCAGGTTCACTCCAGACTGTAGTGCCTGTAAAGAAAGCAGAAGATTTATATTTTAGTATGGGGTTTTGGTCATAAACCCAAAATTCAAAAAGCCGAGGACGTAATCTGTAAAACAAAATTGCTTAAAATATCTCAAATTAATATTACGAGGAACTCTGAGAGCCCAAATTTGTATAATATTCGTGATTCTCTATGTCCAGTTTTATGTGGCTTTGGCTACCAAAAGTTTTTTTTTTTTTTCTAAAATTAAAAGATAATAAAAGAAGTCTACTGTACGCCCAAAACTAAATGGAGCCCAATCCCAAGCAGAACACTGCATTTCTGCCTATATTCATACGAATTACACTGCAATCCGCGTCGCCCCTTCCTTAACTATTATTTGCACGATACTGCTGTAATTCAAGCATTTTAACATTTCCAGCAACACTCTCCAATTATTTCTAGTAGCTAAGCAGTTAAAACTAATAGTTGTCATGTCAGTGATCCAACTGTTGACATTCATGGGCCAACGTACCTAGTTACGCCATTGTGAACCTTCAAACACAAATGCAATTGGATGTATCAAAGTTGAAGGGCGCTAACCCTCAAATTGATTTTGTTGAGTTCCACTTTCTTATAAGCAACAAAACAAATAAAAGACTACCGCAAATGAAGATTGTTGTTTTTATGAATTCCGTCCACCCGAGCAAGGCGAAGTCAAGACAGCGATATCGAAGCTCAAGTCGAATAAAACTGCTAGGAAAAAGGCATCTGTCTGCAGTTTATTTTAAGCCAGCCAGAAGGTGAGCGGATAGGGCACATGCACCAGGAAATGGTCGGAAAACAAAAAAAGGAGACTCCTTCAACATGCCAACTTCCGAGAGACAAGTCTCTTAAGCATCCCGTGTAAAATTTTTTCTGATGTTTTGTGTGAGCTTCTTAAACCATTCGTCAATAATCTCATAGGGCCTTATCAGCGCAGTTTCGTTCCGGGGAAGCCTACCATTGACTAAATCTTTAGGCTACGGCAGATGCTAGAAAAAAACCAAGAGGTGCTTACTTTTCGTAACTTTTTACGTCTAGCTTTGACATTCCTGCCAAACTCTCCTAGTTGAGAAGGATGGCGATGGAAGATTCTCGCTGCTCCTTGAAGGTAGTTTAGGTAGAAAAGGTTTTAGACGAGCTGACGCGCCGTCATGTGACGTTTTCAACATCGTTCTTGAGTAGGTCGGTCATAATGCACTTTCCAACGTAAGAGGCACCATCGTCCAAACTCTGCCCTGAAGTAAACAGTACGAACATCATCAGCATCGAAATTAAACACAGAATATCCCTAGGTAACCGCTGTCTCTTTGGGCATAGAGCCCTCTCTTGAAGGACCGAGATGCCAGTTTATAACACCTTGATCATTCCTGTCTGGTTCTATGGCGTAGAGGCCTAGCCAATAACAAGAGCAGATGGAAAAGCTTTTGGTCCAGGAAAAGTTCTGTGTTCAATTTTTGGCCTGTATGCGTTTATGCATTATGGAGAAGAAGAGAAAAAGATTCAACCACGTAATGTTCGGGCTGTACAGCGACCTGAGCCTAGCCGGGCGTTTACTGATTTAAAGCCTAAGGCCACGTAGAGTGCATGGATAACACTACTTCAGCCCGAAGAGTCTTCATCTCCTAACCGGCGGAACAGAGTACAACCTGGGGACCTATGAAATACACTTTTAGAGAAGGACCTCAACGAACTTGGTGCTAGAAATTGGAGGTAGCTGGTTAAAGATCATGGCGCCTATAGAGGCTTATTGCGTAATTCGCAGGTTCATCCCGGACTGTAGTATCGTGTGAAGAAGAAGAAGACATTATAGGAATATGTTTCCCGCTTAGGCGAATGTACGTGGCACCAGGAACAATCATTTCATTTTCATGCCCTAAAAGAAGTTCGCACACACCAACAGCTGGAATGAGGGGTAATTGTACTTGATGATTGTGCTACGGGCAATTGAATCTTGCGTGGCGGATAAGAATATTGATGTTTATGCAAGGCTAAGTGTATCCAATTTAAGGTACATAATCTGCGTGTACACATCAGATTCGCAGGGCGCGGCAGAAACGGTAATTGTGACGTGGATTTGTGTGTTTATACGAGTATTTGAAATTCGATTGGATGTGTGAAATAACAAGTAATTCAAATCTTAGCACATACTTGAATTTCTTGTATCAACAAAAGAACGAAAGCTTTCATTTGAATGTAAGTCGCACTTCCAAAGTTTGTTGTTTTATTTTTGGTGACATTTACCTACCCATTGTCATTTGATAAACGTGGTTTTGGTTGCGAGAATAATAAGTTTTGCAGGAGTTCATGTTGATTTGCGAAAAATATTCTGGGAGAATGTCATGATCGACAAAACAAGGTTTGACCATGTGTCAACTTTGAATAATCACAAGTATTTACATCCTCTTGAATCACACGACGCACTTTGTACTTGTTAAGTTGTATAGCCGTTCATTCAATAACCTTGTGAATAAAATATTTTCCTTACAAATAATTCTCGTCTACAAAGTGCCAAACTCTGCAACAAATATCCGCAATGAATTGTATTTTATGCCAAAGAGAAGGATGAGCAAATTCACATTTCCACTTCACACCCGTTGCCGACCAACAATGGCTGTCCAAAGCAAACACGGCTTCAACAACGCTACCAGTCCATTTGTACAAAAACCTCTTGCTTTGATGAACGTGAATACTATTAGCAAGTCAGCACAAGAATTTACACTGTGATGTGTGTACACATAGTATCACACCTACGTCTCACAACACTTATTTTTAGAATTCACAACGAAGAGATCTCTCTCCTTAGGTGAAGTCAAATAATCAGTCGTAAAGGTACTCGTTTGGTAAGCTATAACTACGCAAGCAGATAACGCCTACGTTAAACTCGACAATTTGTAGTACCCACGACAAGTTTTACAACCAAAGAGAGACACTAAAAAAGTCGATCGAATTTCCGTAACCTTAATCTGTAGAAGTGAAACTCATACCAAGAAGTTACCTTGGTGAACTTGACCGCAGTTAGATGATTAGCATCTCAAGTTCATTGTCAAAGTTAAACATTGCCATAATGTATTCAAATTTAAGCTCGAACGCCCAGTCGCAGTCGAAGACATGTGTAAACAGAGTCAAGTTATGCACACGTGAGACGATTGTACGCTTGGAGTTGTTGATCCCCACGAAATGTAAGTTATCGTTGTGTAAACAACGATTCAGTTGGGTGTTACATTTTTTGGAAATTATCTTCAAAGTGAACACTATCAACTGTAGTGGGTTGTGGAATTTCGCCGAATGTCCCAAGTTCGATTTCTGGAGTGTTCTCAAATATCACTATTCGGAATCGGCAATAAACTGCCAGTCCTCTTGCTGAAGAAGCTACGCCCTGGTCGCTTGTGGGGCTGTACTGCCACTCAATTTATTTATATCATCTCATACAGCATATTGTAGTTGATGTGTGAACTGATGTGACGATAAAATCAAATATTTGAATGAAATAAAAAAGAGGCTTCAACCGATCTCTGGAATGTTCTACATGGTCCCCTATTGAGTACCATTCAATCTCTTTACAACAACAACTGTAGCAGCTGTGTTCGGGTAAACTTCCGGCGTTGTGCTTCTCCAAGAGTGCATCTTGTCACCTCTCCTTTCTATTTTAAATCTGTACTGAGTGTTAAAGCGCAGCCGTGGCGAGAATGTTTCACCTTGAGGGTAAGTCATCTTCTTTTCACAGAAGACTAAGTTGTCCTCACACCCTCAAAAGCGGAACTCCAGCTCGCACTCGATAGGTTTTTGGTCGTATGTGCTGATGCTGGATTGATGAAGGTGTATAAGTCTGAAGTTATGTTGGCGGACCTAGTGGAAACCCATTAAAACAAATGGAAAAGTTTGAGGATCTCGGGGTCTTTTTCACGAGTGATAGGAGAAGTAACATCGAGATTTCTTTTAGGATTGGTCAAGCTGAATCAATTTTGAAGTAGGTAATAAGGAACATCGAGTTTGGTGTCGAAGCCAAGCAACCCGTTTCTGACTCAGTGTTGTTTCAACTCTCACCTATGATGATTAAATTTGGGTAAAGACCGAATGAATAAGATGGCTAGGACAAGCTGAAATGAGGTTTCTCCGTGATATTGATATGAGATATATTTCGCGCCGAGGTAGGTTCAGAAAAGCGACAGTACGGAAGGAATTCAATGTTGAGGACGAAAAGAGCTTTAAGCTTTATTCGTTGGTTTGGTCACATGGTATATATATCCAATTCCTCAGGACTTAAAAGGCGTGCCTTAAATGCAATTCCGTCAGATAGGTAACCATTCAGCAGATACAGGATGGGCTGTCTTGGGAACAGCGCTTGGGAATAGCTACTGATGAGTTAGAGTTGATGGCGGATAACCGAGCGATCTAGAGGTCTCTCATGTATGCATTGTCCCTGCAACCCCTTTAGTGGAGGCTTATGGCTTAGAGCAGACGTTTAAGTTTTAAAGATTTTCAAAATTGTTTACTGATACATACTGGAGTGTGGTCACCGTGGCCTTGAGGGTTAGTGCGTGAACCCACACCCCAAGGTCTCAGGCTCGATTCCCGAACGGAACACCTTGTTGCTGACAACGCTCAAAGAGTACCAATTGTCTATGAAAAGCTTCTCAAATCCCGCCGTTCGGAGTCGGTTCTGGCTAGGTTCTGGGCCCTTATAGGCTGTAGTTCCACTCAATTATTGTTATTATTACATACGGTAGTCACTCTCACCTTGGTCGGGGCCCAGGATCACTTCGGACTGTAGCACCACAATAAGAAGAAAAGTAAATCACCCTCAAACGTTGCAAAATCTTAAATGTTCGTATTCAAACATTGGTTGCTATGTTACTTGTTAAGGAGATAGGGTGAGTGGAACAAAGAGGTGGATGGGTATCCCAAAATTGGGTATGTTTCGTAATTGTATTGGTTCTATATGTGTAAACTTAGTTATGGAAAAGCACTTTGCCTAAATCCGGTTGAATGTTTTTCGGACTAACCTTGCAATAACAACGATCGTTTGTGACATGACTTAACTGACATTTTCCTCAATTTGAAACATCCATGTTCTCAATCCGAGGACAATAAACTCAAATGTCCAAATGTTTATTAATTCTTGGATTGGCTTGGTAAAAAGAAAGTTGCAAATATTTTCGTACTTACGTACAGGGCCCATAAATTCCATCAAACCGTCTGGAAGCATCTGTAATAAGGCAACAATAAGCCCAAGCATATCTAGAAATATTCTTGTCAATTTTCCAAGATAAAAGTAAAAGCAATACAGGTGGTTGCTTTCATATCTTAATTTTTTGACCCCTTTTTTTATCTGATTTGCATTTGCATGATTGCACTTTGAAACTCTCAGTCAGGTCACTATTTAGTGTGAATGCTCCTAGTGTCACGTATAAAGTAGTTAGCATATTGTGTGCACATATACTGATGACCAGTAACCAAGGTGGTCTCTAATGATATGACGCACAAATTTACCATTCAAAATGATTACTCATCTTCAAATAAATTCTGCCAAAATTCTTCAATGAATCTTCTTCCATCAGAAGAATAAAAAGACAAACCAGTTTGTGTAAGAACTAGACATGACGTGCCTAGGCTTTTTGCTCCCATAGTTTTTATTTTTATAAAAAAAAAAACAAAATTAATCAATTCATGTAAAAGTACCGTAATATCAGTGTTTGTTTTCCATACGGACACTCCCTCAAATTGCTTTCCATTGAACCACACATTCAAAAGACATTTCACAATGACAGTTTCCATATCTTAGAACTGAACCGAAAAAGATATTGATTATCAATTGTGGCTTCCTTTCTTGATTTCATAATCGTCTCGTTGTAGTTTCCTAAAATGGAACTATGGGCTTTGGACCTTTAACGTGCACATTCATCTTTCAGAAGTGATTACATATTGGGCCGAAGGGGACTTGTTTCGTCTACTTACAGTGTATCACATAGTTATTCTGCCATGAAAAAAAAAACGCATTTATTTCATTATTTAGTTCATAAAGACTTGTTTAACCCTCGAACTGTGTAACTGAGCACTGGGTGTCTAAAAAATATTGGCGCATATTTTACACTTTTACACAATTTATTAGGAATAGGTAAATTCTAATTTAAAGTAAATCAGCTAAATATTCAAAAAAATGTCTCTATAAATTGTTAAAGCATTTTATAAGAGAAATGTTGCCGTAGATGCTTCATTATTTAGAAAAACATGTCACCAAGGTAGTGCTTTAAACTTCTTCTTTTTTCAATGGCGCTATAGTCTGGGGTTGACTTGGGCCTCAACCGACATGGCTTTCCAGCTAGCACAATCTCTCCAATTTGTTTGAGTTTCTTCCCCACTTGTTTGCGCCATTTATGTATCCGTCCATTTCTATTTTCACCCTTTCCTAACTGCCACATCATGTAAGAACAACAAAATTGATGATTTCTCACACTCCCTTATTGATCGTGACTACTTTAGTTTATAGCTGTATTTAATTATTGTTATTGTTGCGAATTCATCATTTTCCCTCCATTAAATACTCAGTGAACTCCGATATCTCTCATGTAATCTCTTGTAGGTGCGGAGCAATTTTTCGATGCGGTTTTGTTGCCCCAGGCGGCATGTTCAATGCTTTCAGCACATTAGCAAACATCACGACAAGGTCAAACTCCAAAGTGTGCTTCAGGGAAAGAAAACTATGATTCCGTGCTGTCAGAAAATCTTCTTCTACGATTTCTGCGGAAGAATTAATGATTAATAACTGAACACTCTACAACTGAAGTCTGAATGTACAGACTCTGTACCTTTTATTCGGAAGTCTGGTGCACGCATAGTCTGTGTGCAAATATGTATTTAAAACAACACTTAAATTTAGTAAATGTAGCCGTGCCTCTTATTGTTACCAAAAGTTATTTAAAATAATTTGATTGATAAGCTAGTTAGATGAGGCAGTAAAGGTCACTTATTATGAGAAGGATATATTTTCCAAAACTCGAAATTTCCACATTCTCTTTCCTAAGCAATACCAATTTCGGACATACATACACAAACTTTGCTGAGCTGGGGTAGGATATATTTATAATAGTATACATAATTACACTTTTCACTTTCACATAATAACTGCAGCGCATCCCTTGCAATTACCTTCTTCTTCTTCTTCGGATAGCGCTACAGTCCGGGGTGGACCTGGGCCTCAACCAACATGCCTCTCCAGCTAGCACGATCTCATGCCAGTTGCTTCCAGTTGCGCACTCCAAGTTGGTTGAGGTCCTTTTCCACTTGTGTGCGTCATCTCAGTCTAGGACGTCCTCTGTTGCGTTGTCCCCGTGGTTCGGATTCGAAGACCGTAGATGCTTGACTAGGTTGAAGCCGCCGTACAGCCCATACAGTTCGTGGTTGTATCTTCTCCTCCAGATGCCATCAACGCAAACAGAACTTTTCTCTCGAACTTCCTCATCCGCTTTTAGTAGCGTCCAAGTTTCTGCGCCGTAAAGCAGGTCTGGGATGATCAAGGTGTTGTACAAAGTCATTTTGGTCGGTCGGGAGAGGGCTTTATTACTCAATTGCCTCTTAAACCCAAAGAAACAGCGATTGGCAAGAGTGATTCTGCGCATGCAATCACCGTCAGGAATAAAAAGGAAAGCAGTCGTGATATAAATGAGAATATGAAGACGCAAGAACGAAATCTTCCTTGGTATATAGATGCCTCCAACGCAAAACGTATGTACCAAGCTGCAAACAGAAAATACAAAAACTTGTGATGCAAATAGAGCGCACATTTAAAATCAAAAACACTAATGAACGTAAAAGATAGTAAGTCCTTCAGGAAAATTGCTAATACGCGAAGTGTAAGCGGAACATTTAATTAAGAGCATATTAGCGGAATACATGCAAGCACAGTATTAACCCATAAATGGAAAAGGGTCGTAAAAGCTAGGAGGATTTGTAGGGTAATAAATCTCCGGGGAAATATTGAATTCCTGCTTTGCTGGCATGCTTGAATGCTTTCCTCGAAAAATTTATCGAAAATTATGGTTTCGTATTTGCTACGAAGAAAGTCGTAGAAGCTTCAGTTTCTTTCTAAAATTAATAAAGGAAACCCAAAGGAGCCAATTAACCACAGAGGAATACAATGCAATGGTAGCTCATAAAATTCCCTCTGCCACTTTTAACAATCTGAATTTAGAAGAACCAGAGTTTCAACCTGGTTTTCGAAAAGGTTTTTGCAGTTGATAACATTTTCGCACTTTCAAGTATAGGGCGAACATACTTAAACTGAGGTGAAAACTTGTATTATTCAAGTTTACCCTAGACTTCATTAAAGTCTAGGGTAAAGAAAGGCGTTCTGTAGATTCACCGCTTGGCTAGGCCATGTGTACCGCATGGACAACACTGCCCCTGTCTTCAACTCCTAACCAGTGGGACAACGCAATAGAGTACGAGAAGAACCTCAACTTACTCGGTGTTCGGAATTGGAAGCGTCTGGCTAAAGATCATACTTATCGAGCTTATTGGTTGAGGCTCAGACTCAGGCTCAGGTCTACAAAGGGCTGTAGCGCCATATCTAAAAGCCTTAGAAATAGCTTTTTCTTCGAACACAGATCCATCTTCCACTTCTCAGACTTTCTTAACATAATTTGCACTGAATTTACAGATAAAAATACATAAAAATCCAACTCTAAATCAAAAACAAATATATTTCAATGAAAAGCGTTTGATTAACTAATTCTCAGTACTTTTATGATTACCTTTAGGTCTAGACTAAGATCCTGTGGTTTTCTGGCTTTCAAGCTACATTATAATATGTTTTATTATGTCTGTAGTTTTCTTTAGTAAATAAATAAAGTACTAAACAAACAAAAAAAATACAACATGACCGATAAACTCAAAAAGTTCGCTGTCAATTAACAAATAAAATGTTTTTTTTAACTCCTTTCATAATCCTTGTTATTATATACTCATGCCTCTTCAACTTTGGGAGAGTTCACCATCCGTACACATTTCAACGAAAGCATGAAACTCACTGCATCGTCATAGCCCAATTAGCAGAAAAATTTTAAAAGGCCCGCCTTGTTTCGTATTAGCTCTGTGAATTCCAAAGACAACCTGAGTGGCTTCGGTAAACACAAAGCAAAGTTTTTCAAGTTCACGTTCGCTTCCATTACTTCAAGACTCCGGTCGATAAACGATGTCATGTACGAATTCATGCACACAAACCGAAACTTGTGCGCCGTTTTGTGTGCCGCAATTCACGCAACACGCTTTTCTGCTCAATCCCCCGCCACCGTCACTGATGTGATGACAGTTTGCAAGATTTCAATTAACACGAGCCCCGTGAATAATCAGTGAAAAAAAAACTGATTCTGTAAGACTGCGGTTTTCTGCTGGGCTTTTCGCCCACTGAAGGTAAAGATTTAATGTCTCAAGGTCGTCATATCGCTGAGCACATTTCGTTTTCTTTGGATTTGTGTTTTTTTTTTGTTTTTTTGCCCTGTGCCCACCTAGGAAGTGATCCGCCAACGTACTTGTGTTTTGTTCCCTTTGAGGTGCTTAATAACGAGCATAATTGTCGCGACTTATGAGCCACAATTGGCTTTAGGGCCGAGGTAATGTGTAGTGTCTGTGAAATCGGAATATCCGTAGTTCTTGGTAATGGGTTCTTCGTCGCACAAAAAACAACGTGCCTAGTATGTGGCCTAGGTTTATGATTAAAGCTTAGGTAAAGTACGTCTACGATTTAGTTGTTGATGTTGAGGAACCAAACTTGGAACAAATTACTTAACCTTATGACAAAGTTCTCAAATGAATAGCCCGACCCTGCCCGGGGATAACCACCTGCCCACATCACAATGTATTTCCTTTGAATCAATTTGTGTGTATTTGAAGAATAATCAACCGAGAAAACACATCAAACATACAAGGAAGAGAATCCCACCACTGACCTACGACTTATCGTCATATTCAAACAACGTTCTTTTGAGATACAAAAAATGTAAATTACTAAAGTTCCTTAATGAATACCCACTTTAAACGAGATGCTGTTCGGTTTCCAGTTCAACTACTCACAATTATCATTTTGCTGCTTTTGCGTTTTTATCACTTTATTCCCCTTGAAATGCCCTCTCTGTCTGTTGCAGTCGTGTATGCACTTTCGTAGTGATTCATCGAAATGCAACAACCTGCCCTAACTGACGCAGACGCAGAATCCTGTTTTAAACCACAAAAGTAGATGCGCCGTGGTTGTTATGTCCAAGGACAGGTTATAAATTCATTGTCCTCGGCGAAGGCGAGACTTCAATACGAAAGAAAGAAGAAGGGCAACTTTTTGAAGCCAGTTTTTAAGCACTTTACATCACTGGCAAGACGAAAGGAAGGAGTTGCGTACATATGTAATCTGCAGGGTTATACACCATCTCCGCATGAGATAATTTCTTCTTTGTGGAGTCACCTCATTTCTTGCCATGAGTGGATGTAAGCCCTGACTGGTTTTCTCATGCTAGAGAGTGGGGACAAATTACTGTCTATGAGTGGGAAAAAAACCTAAAGTGTTGGGTCCTTCACTTCAGTAATTTTGTTTAAAGACAACGGCCAATCTTATTGAATTTCTTTGCAGCCAACTTAGCACTTAACCAACCGTTATATACATATTTTGTTATGTTTTTTTCTTTTGGAATAGATTTTGTTTGCTGCCCCATAAAAGATGAAAAACCGAAAACAACATTTTCCGTCTTTCTTTCAAAAGGGTAAAAAGGAAAAATTGTGTGCCGTGTACAGAGAAAAAGTATTGACCGACCACCAGTGTCAAAATTGGATTGCAAAATTTCGTTCTGGGTCTTTTAAAAATGCACCACGCCCTGGAAGGCCTCTTGAATCCGTTGTGAATAAAAAAGAGTCGTTGATTGATGCAAAGAGAAAAAAAATAGAAAAGAGATAAAAGACAGACATCACTTTTGACAGAACTAATAGTCTCAAATTTTCAACTTGCTTTCCTGAGGAAATGATGACAGGGGCTTTTTTTTGCAAGAAGTTGTTACTTCTTAATGTACCAGAATAAACCTACTTAAGTGATCAAGAACTGTTTTTTGAGCACGCGAATAGATCTAATAGGTTTGTTCCCATACCCGAAATAAATAACACAAAACAGCACAAAGCAAGGCAAATCAATGAGAGGCTGTTCCCGTGTGCCAAAAAAATTAATAACGTGACATGACGAATCGATTCGTCGTTGTTCTCTGCGGCTTGACTTCGGCACTTCGAGTCAGAATTTCGGTCTTAACGTGTACAAAATTCCAAAAGATGTCGCTAGAAGGCATACAGCGAGTGAAACAATGTACTTGTTGACATATAGCATCACTTTTGTGAACACTAATTTTTCGTTTTGCTACGGTAAATTGGCCCTTTTTATCGTACGATCCACTAAAGTCTAATAATAACAATTGAGTGGCACTACAGCCCACAGGGAACCAGGGCCCAGCTTCTACTACAACTGCTCGTATTGTACGTGCCGCCGTTCTCTCAGCAGCAGAAGAGACCTTCAGTTTTTTGCCGACTCCGAACGGCGAGATTTAAGAAGCCTTTCATAGACAATTGATGCTCTTTGAGTGTTGTCAGCAACTAAAACGAGGTGGTGCAGTGAAAAAATGCGAGGTGTTTTGTCCGGGAATCAAGCCTAGACCTTCGGCGTGTTACCCACTACGCCACGGCGACCACATCTACTATTAGTGATTTGAAACCCAACATCACTCGTGTTACACGCGAGATATCAGTCGCTATGCCCAAAGCAGTCGCGCAAAATTAAACCTTCCGAATGTAACATGTCACACGTAGTCGTGATCACCATTTACGTGTATAATTTTCAAAAAGTCGTTCTTTTTACAGATAATGTACATTTGAAATTCACTTTCAAATGTATGCGTCTTATTTTCAAATCAAACCTCATAAAGATTTATCCTTAATCTAACAGCTCGTAATCGTTATTCGATAACATTTTTGCAAAAGTGATTGGCATCACAGGGGTTTGCGACATACTGCTTAAATAGCACAAACGAGTTGTGTACTCCAAGTTGGTTGAGGTCCCTCTCCACTTGTGTGTGCCACCTTAACCTAGGCCGTGTTCTGTTGCGTTTTCCCAATGGCTTGGATTAGAAGAAGTTTTGGGCCGAAGCAGTGGTGTCCATATCCGTCCGTTGTCCGTTATATCAGAAGCAACTTGACCAGGCGCATTTTGCTGTACAGCAGCAATCGCAGGCAAAACTTTTCTCTCAAAAAGACTGAATGCTTCCTCATCTGCTTTTAGTAACGTCCAGGTCTTTAGGCCATTAGGTAGGACTGGGATGATCAAGCTGTTATACAAAACAACCTTAGTCCTTCGACTGAGGACTATTTTACTCAATTGGATTTGTAGCCAAAAGAAACAGCAATTGGCAGGAGTGATTCTGTTATTGTCCCTATTTAGCGCGGAGCCAAGATAAACGAAGTCCTTGACTTTCTCGAGTTTTCTGCTGCCTAGTGTGACGTTCTGTCCGAGACGTGGATATTGTTTGTCCTTCCTTGATGACAGAATAATCTTCGTTTTGCCCTCATTAACCACCAGACCTATTTTAGCCGCTTCCGCTTCAAAGCCAGTAAACGCCTCATTGACGGCTAGCTGTGTTCGTCCAATCACGTCAATGTCGTCGACGTAAGCTAGCAATTGAACTGATTTTTGAAAGATCGTGCCTCTGGTGTTGACTTGTAGTAACGCACAATCTTTTCAAGATAAACCTCATTGGTTTCTTCTTCCGGTCTTTGTGGAGCTATTGGAACTAAATGGAAATTCCGCGATGCCTCATAGCGATTTGAAAGAAAAAGCTGAAATAGTCGCTTGTTGAACAAAGCCTGTCAAAGTGCGCAGTGATTAAGCCTTTAAGCAGAAAATCGGAACTCTATCATCGCAATACAGGACACTCTATCATTTCTGTTGAAGAAAGAGTAAGAAAGCGGCACAGGACAGCACGGACAAAAATTAGTGAAGTTCAACAAGAACATGCTGTAAGAAGAACTGTAGCCAACTGATCCGATCATTTGAGTATTAGAGATATACCTCGTCTTGTCGTTCATTAAAAAAATGTAAGAAGACTGACACATCACCAGCGTGAGCCTTTTCAGAGACCTATGCGTTCATCACCAGAAAGTTCTTAATCATTTGAAGAAAGTTGGATACACAAAAAATCATGATTGGGTGCTATCAAATTATTACCCCATATTTTAACTTGCTAAAACGGAGGCCAATCATTACGATTGATGAAAAGTGGATCACGTACGACAGCAATGCGCGAATAACATTATGCCTTCTTACTGTTTCACTATAGAAGAGCAAAAAATGGCGATAATAAATCAAATTTCCTCAATTCAACGTAAGCCTTCACGGAATAGTGCGATTCGTGAACACAGCTTCCCCTTAGTGAAGTGAACTTCACCTGCTATATTCAACAAATTGGGCGTGTTACACGGTCATTACGAAATAACAAATAAATTGCAAAAGAAAATCAACAATAAAATTATTAATGAAACAATAGTCTACAGCGCCATCTGTGAGTGAGATGGGCAACTCCGCTGTGTGCTCGCCTTAGGATGTACACTATTAACAGAAAACATACAACGGAAACAAAATTTGCAGCCATCATGAAAAGTGTTCAATTGACAAGTCCACTTTACTGAAAGTTGGTCTGCAATCCGTCTTTCTTTCTTCGTCGTCTGAAGGAACAAGACGCGTCGTAACATTTTAAGATGGTAAGTGCCTTACATTTATAAAAAAAATTTAAAAAGTGGTTAAGAGTGATTGCGATTAAGTTTGATCCATTTGCATTCAATTGTCTCAAAAGAATTATTTGATATTCATTCCAATAAATATTTCATAACCACTTTTCTACAACCACGTGGATTTGTACGCATCCATCTTGAATCGGGAATCTAATTTTTTTTTGTTTTCTTGTGCAGTCTCATCGTAAATTCTCGGCACCTCGCCATGGTTCCATGGCATTCTACCCCAAGAAGCGGTCAACCAGACATCGTGGTAAGGTGAAGGCCTTCCCCAAGGATGACGCCTCAAAGCCGGTGCATTTAACATGCTTCGTGGGCTACAAAGCTGGCATGACCCACATCGTTCGTGAAGCCGATCGTCCTGGTTCAAGTAAGTTTCGCAGAAATTCGGCTCATTTTTCATATTTCTTCTGTTGTGATGATTAACTCAAATATTTATGGTTAGAAACACATGATTAACCGTGATTTCAACTAGGGCGGACTGATACCCTACAGAATACATTCTCTTCCGTTCACTTTGAGACAGTTTGACTAAAGTGTGCTTTGCTTTATATTTTTGCAGAGATTAACAAGAAGGAGGTCGTTGAGGCTGTAACTGTTTTGGAGACTCCACCAATGATTGTCGTTGGAGCCGTTGGCTACATTGAAACTCCATTCGGTCTGCGTGCTTTGGTCAATGTCTGGGCCCAGCACTTGTCTGAGGAGTGCCGTCGTCGCTTCTACAAGAACTGGTAAGCATTCGTGATGTAGTCTAAGTTGCTCTCCAAAGCAGTCCCACCGATTGCTGGAATTCATAATGATGATAGATGGTATCTGCAAGCTGATGATGATAACACTTATACCATCTCTGCTGCCTTCCTTCTGATACGTTCCACTCCAAGCAGTCGGTGGGAAAGAGTTCGTTTTGCATTTTTTTATTCACTTAACTAACGAGAACAAACAGCTCTTCGATCAATATGAGAGGGCTTCTGAAATGTTTAGTCGTGTGAGCGTGCCGTAGTCGTCAGGTCTGCGGCTCTAGTGAGCACGGCATGGGTGTGAAATCTCCGCTGGTCGTACTTGTGCGATTACGAGGTTTGCTCCTTTTTCTTCTCTCTTGTCGAATTGCAGAGCATTCCTCGGGAATGGGACTCCGCTGAGGAACCAGCCTGTCCATACCATCTCCAAATCCAAGTCGTTACATTTGTGACTCACGCACTTTCTTCGTTTGTTCGGATCGCATAGGTACAGAAGCGAGAAGAAGGCTTTCACCAAGGCCAGCAAGAAGTGGGTCGATGCCGTCGGCCAGAAGAGCATCGAGAATGACTTCAGGAAGATGATCCGCTACTGCAAGGTCATCCGCGTTATTGCTCATTCACAGGTGAGTTCCATTAAATAAAAAGATTTAAAGACGCGATGTCCTTGGCGCCTTTGGGCGAGTGAGTAGTCTGCTTTCTTCGGATCGCGGGCGAAATCTTGCTCCGAGGTGACCTAAAAGGCGGACATGCAGTGATGATCAATGCGCTGTTCTATCCGCAACGTCGCAGAGCAAATTGCCCTTCGGGTGGCGATTCTTGATATATTCCACTAACTGCGCGTAGCCTCTCTGGCCATTATCGTGCAGTTAAACCATATCAAGGACATTCCCTCTCCAAAGAAAACTTCCGTTTGAAATTGGACTTACGTGTCGTTGTTTCTCACCCCACAGATCCGCTTGATCAAGCAACGCCAAAAGAAGGCCCACATTATGGAAATCCAACTGAACGGAGGTTCCGTTGAGGACAAGGTCAAATGGGTGAGGGAGCACTTGGAGAAAGCCATTCCCGTGTCCCAGGTCTTCGGACAGGATGAGGTCATCGATTGCATCGGTGTCACCAAGGGTAAAGGTTTCAAGGGTGTGACCAGCCGTTGGCACACAAAGAAGTTGCCCCGCAAGACGCACAAGGGTCTGCGTAAGGTCGCCTGTATCGGAGCATGGCATCCAAGTCGTGTGTCCTTCACTGTCGCCCGTGCCGGTCAGAAGGGTTACCATCACCGTACCGAGCTAAACAAGAAGATCTACCGCATCGGAGCTGGAATCCACACCAAGGACGGCAAGGTAAGCACACACAACAAATCCCAACCCCCCAGTTTCGTGTTTTGATGAGAAACCATTCTAAGCCGAAAAAATAGAATAACTTGATACCCACGTGATATCTAAATGATAGGACTGATAACAGTTCCAATTCCATCTCGATTTTGATGCGTTTCCTGAAGTTGCTCACGTGTTCTTTCTCTTTTGCAGGTTATCAAGAACAACGCTTCCACCGAGTACGATTTGACCGACAAGAGCATCACCCCAATGGGTGGCTTCCCCCATTACGGTGAGGTGAACAATGACTTCGTCATGCTGAAGGGATGCTGCATTGGCTCCAAGAAGCGCGTCATCACTCTCCGCAAGTCACTGCTGGTGCACACAAGCCGCGCCGCTTTGGAACAAATCAAGCTCAAGTTCATCGATACATCGTCCAAGATGGGTCACGGTCGCTTCCAGTCTGCCGCCGACAAACTGGCCTTCATGGGTCCACTCAAGAAGGATCGCATCAAGGAAGAGCAAGCTGCCACAACTGCTGCTCCAACTGCTTAAAAATGATTACATATGTGAACATATATGTAGTTTGTGAATAAATCACGTGAAAAATTAAGAATTGTCTTCTTTCTGATCAGTGGACTTTGTCCAAATTTCTGTGGTGGAGCTATTACGCAAACGATTCGCCTGCAGTCTAAATACAGGATGAAACGCTTGGGTCTCAATGCAATGGCAGGATGTTGAGTTTCGATCGCAATAAGTGAACAGTTGCGAAAGAACTGGTAGCTTAGGTTAGAGGGTCTGATAGCTTGTGAGGAAGCCACTAACACACTTAGCCTGCGAATGGGTCCACTGTGAAGCCGCAGCGATTATTAGATGTTCGCCCTTTAAAACCAATGGGAAATTTGTCCCAATTTCTGTTTACAATCACAGAGGAGATTAATGATGGATTCTGCCTCCTACTCGTCTGCAACTTCAGTAGTCATTTTGTGGGGGATACCGAGTTTGGAGGCATGTATTTCAATGGTACGAAGGGCTGTCTTAACGCCAATTAAGCTGCGAAGATGTATTTTGTCTAGACTGATAAGGCTAAGGGAGCGTTTAAGACAGCCTTGGTTGTAGGAAAAGTGGTGTTCCCTGATTACCTTTTTGAAGGTGATTTACTGCAGCGAAAGACAGGTTCATCGAATTCGCAGTTTCTACGAATAACATTCCGGCGATATTGAAGTGCTTGGTCATATCGTTGAGAGATTAGCAGCACTTAAGGGAGATGTTTAAGTGGAAGTTGTGACCTCCAAGAGACTTAAAATTACAGTGACCTCCAAGAGACTTAAATTACAGCCCATATGATACAGCACTGCTCCTTAATCAAGACACTGCCACTCTTAATTGCCATAATCTCTGCCTGCAAAATGCTGTATCGTAGAAGAAGTTTGAGGGAGAGACGGAGGTTCAGGACTCTGGGGTAGACTCCTGCACCCACACTCTTTCACCCATCCTTTAACAAACAGAGTGAGTTTTCCAGCGTCCTAAGAACAGAGTTCCAGTCTGACCTGACCCCGGGTCGCTGTTTGAGACTTCTTTCTCGAAGATGAGTTGGGAGTGGGACCTTCCCGGCTTGCTGTTTAAGACTTCTTTCTCAAAGATGAGTTGGGAGTGGGTGAGATCAGTGTTTTGTGAGAGGAATTTAAACTGTTTTAGAATAGTGGTGTAATCGTATTCCATGGCCCAATGGACTTGACAACAGAACTAGGAGAGGTTAGGCTTTTATTCTCAAACGTGAGGCTTCTTAATTTCATAGAATTCGTGTAAGCATAGACCCAACAGATAAGGCTCCGTGAAAAATAAGGCGTCAAGTCTGAGGAATCTGGGTCTGATCCAGCCAACTTCTTTAGCCGGTGCAATTTTGACCCATTCTATTCAGTTGCACACACGTGCTTGGTTTAGGTTCTTCACCACCTGTCATCTCAATTGGGAACTCCGTCTGTTGCGTTGTCTTCGTTGCAAGGGTAATAGAAAGATTGTTTGAACGTGGAAAGTGTATTTATACACTTGCTCAACATGACATAATCTTCTTAAGCGTTCAATCTTAGACGCTTGACTAACCGCATATCGCCGTACATCCCGTACAGTTTTCCTCCATTAGCCATCATCACAAACAAGGCCAAAAATCTCACGCAAAACTTCTTGCATGATCCAACTAATTTTGCTGGACGCTGGGTTAAAACCTCTCCATTTCTGGCCGCCGTGGCGTAGTGGGTAACCGATAAAGGTCACAGGTTGGAATCCGAGACGGAATGTCCGCTGCCGACAACACTCAAAGAGCATCCTCCAAGAAGCGCTAGTTCCATGTTGAGTCACTTGAATTGCCTATGAAAAGTTTCGTTTTCGTACTCGGCAAAAAGCTGTAGGTCACAAGTAGTTACTGCAGAAACCTGGGCTTGGTCCCTTGTGAGCTGTTGTGTAACTGAAATTTGAACTTTGTGTTTGTAAATGCATGTAATAAAGAAAAATGTTAAAGGTTTACTTAGAAGCAATTTTTAGTATCGCTGTACAAATGATTCGATAACACACTCTCTCCTATTGAACGGTCTCCAATGTTGTATATTCTTGTATTCTTGTGTATTCTTATTTTCCACAATTCCTACTGCAGAAGCATCTCAATCTTGTTCGCTTACTTGGAAATTTCTTCGAACTTAAGACATGCTTCTGTATTTTAGTTTGAATCAGAAACTAATTTTGGAAAATAAGAATACTCGAACAGTAAATTTGTTGTGTTGACATTTTCTCGCTAATTTGCTAATCTAACTTAAGTGTGTCCAATTGGAGGAAGTGCATTTTTCATTTCAAATATTAATGAAAGAAAACCAGAAGTAATCGGATCATGAAAGCAATAGTCCAGAAAGTAACTTCCGCTAAAGTAACAGGTACTTCTTCCGAGTTATTCTCACAACTAAACTGAGGGAAATACACTCTTTCAGTTGGAGATGAGGAAGTGAACAGCATCGGACCAGGAGTATGTGTCTTTGTTGGGTTCTCTAAAAAAGATACTGAAAAGGATGTAGATTACATGTAAGTGCATTTTTTTTTGTCTCAAGATTCAATAAGAATTTTTTCTCTTACCAAAAGGGTTAAGAAACTACTCGCTCTTCGAATATTCGAAGATGATAGCAAAAAGCGATGGCAGAAAAGTGTAAAGGACACGAACAATGAAATACTTTGTGTTAGTCAATTCTCACTGTACAATAAGTTGAAGGGAAACATTCCAGATTTCCATCAGGCAATGCAGGGCGAGGATGCTCATGCTCTCTATAACGATTTCCTTCAGAAGCTGGAAACGAATTATTCAAAGGAAAAAATAAAAGGTATATCCGTGTGTATTAGCATCACGCTGTCCTAATGAAGATGCATTTTTAGATGGTCGTTTCGGAGTACGAAGGATAGTGCACATTCAGAACGATGGGCCAGTTACCATTCAACTGGAGTCACCAACTCAAAATGATGTTGACAAATTAGATTGAATTTATTTGTTAGTAGCAAATGTATCTTTTAACAGATGATAAAATATTAAGTGCCTCGTTAAACAGAATTCCAATAAGTTCATCAGAATAAGTGAACATGAATCGTGCACTTTGATTATCATGGAACGGTTCTTTATGGCTGTTGTTGCTCTATAACAAGTACAATAGTCAGGTAAAGCTATAGAAACATTCTGGGCGCAGATCCATCTTATCCTAAACAAATGAAAGTTCATCTGAAAATAAGATTCAATAATAAAAATAAGTTAATGGGATGGAGTTATAGTCCACAAGTGATCATGGCTAAGCTCCTACTACAAGCAGTCGTATGTCGTACTGTTTTGATAAAGGTAGTTGGAACCGTGAAAATGAAAAAAACGGAGGTGAGGACCAGAGATCGATGCCAGACCTCTCAAGGTAGAGACGGGGCCTTTACGGCATGCTCGGCGCAGCCTATTTTCGTTTATAGCTGAAATTTGTCTTAGAAATAGAGTCTTGACTACGTGTGTCGTTATTACGCTCTTCTTTCAATCGATTTTAATGGGACTATTTGCATGACTATCTATACAACAACTAACAATAAGAAATATATTTTAATGTATGTACATACCGTGTACATACCTGCAAGAGAACTTGGCAGCACTCTGCTTTTCCTAACCTCTTATCAAATGCATCACATAGTTGTATACAAAACAAGGTTAAGTAAAACTATTTTGGCCAGATTTATCCTCTTGTTAAAGTGAATTTTCAATGAGGGCAATTGTGCAGCGAGTCACTTCTGCAAAAGTAACAGGTAAACCAAGATTTATTTAAATTATTTCACATATCTCAGCCGTAACATCCATTCTAGTTGAAGGTGAACTCATAAGTAGCATTGGAAGAGGTTTCTGTGTTTTGGTGGGAATATGTCAGACGGATGACGAAAAGGATGCAGATTATTTGTAGTATACAATCGCAGATATGTGTTGATGTTTTCATAAATTAGCATTTATAGGTCCCGCAAAATACTTACACTCCGGCTGTTTGAAGATCAAACCGGAAAACGTTGGCAGAAAAGTGTAAAAGATGAAAATTTGGAGATACTCTGCGTCAGTCAGTTCACTCTGTACCATCGACTAAAGGGTAACAAACCCGATTTCCATTTGGCAATGCAGGGGGATCGTGCACAGGAACTGTATAAGAGTTTTTTGACAAAGCTCGAAAAGCAATATAATCCTGGCAAAATTCAAGGTATGATGGCATCAACTTTTACTAACGACGTAAAGTGTTTTCTATTTAATTCTTCATTGCAGATGGTAAATTCGGAGCTTACATGCAAGTGCACATCCAAAACGATGGACCAGTTACAATTGAATTAGAATCACCAGCCAAAGCTAACAATATCGAAACAAATTGTACCCCAGTAACACAGGAATAAAAGTGGATTAAAAAAAATACATGAGCATCTGTTTGAGAAGTGATGTTAATCCAGTAGTTAACACCGCATTAATGATTGTCTGGTGGCCGGTGGTTTAGTGAGCGTTGTGATACCCAGTTTTTTGATCTTAAAGCCTGCAAAATGTTTCCTCTTTGGGGGGACTCGTAAGGTTCTTAACGTCATCTAACCTAGTCTGGAGCAGTGACATGTATTGAGGAGTTTCTATTGTTTCTCATCATAGTCACAGCTTCGACGATGAATCTCATTTTCTCTTCGGGATACATAAGATGATTGGTCTATCGCATCTTTTTATCGTGTATAATGATACTTTCGGTTTTTGTACTCTTCTACCGGGGCCACATAATCCGAGAGGTCACAAAGGTGGCTCGAGAGCTTCACTGATTGTTCGCAGATCATTCAGAGGATTCAGGGTTGTATCAGCAATGGGTCAATATTTGCCCCGTGAGAACATTATTTCGAACCGGAAAGGGATAAACCTTCCAAATCCGAAAGTCAAGGCGATAAATGAAGACAACTCTTAGAATAACCTCACATGGCTGAACGTTTGTAGCTGAAAGCTAGTTCAAAAGTGCTAGGGGGATAGGCATGTTGATTGAGAAGAGGAGAGGAGCAGCGTTGTTTGATATAGTTTTATATTATAGACCTTTCAGAAACAATTTCTATGATAGCGATACATAAACTGTCCGACTAGATACAGATCCCTGTGTGTCCCTTCGCTACAATTTGCTGTGGCGTCGTGGGTATGTATGCCGACTACTTCGGAGAACTGGCCATGGCTCTCGTCTCCCAATTTTTTCAGGGGTCTCTTCTAAAACTTCATTGTCAGCAGCGGGCCCCGTGGAATATTAAGAAGCGGGTTTTGAGTTGCGATTGCGAACAAAGAACATGTTAATTACAAAGGTCTCCCTGGGTACTAAAACAATAAACGATCATTAAAATTAAAAAAAGCTTTAAGTTTGGTTTTCTATAGGATATTTCTTCCTACTCATATCAAACTACGTTGCCATTCATTCATTCTTCAGTCGCTTGGAAAGTAATCTTATAAAGACTCAGCGCAAACGGAATATGCTTTCTGAGTTCTGCTTTAAACAAGATAGCGCTACGAGCCATACAGCGCGTGAAACAATGAACTTCTTTTGAAATCGTTGTGGTGAGCACTTACTTCCACTTTTTGCTGCGGTAAATTGGCCGTCTTCGAATCCGAACCACAGGGACAACGCAACAGAGGACGTCCTAGACTGAGATGGCGCACACAAGTGGGTAAGGACCTCAACCAACTTGAAGTGCGCAACTGGAGGCAGCTGGCAAGAGATTGTGCTAGCTGGAGAGGCATGTTGGTTGAGGCCTAGGTCCACCCCGGATTGTAGCGCCATCCGAAGAAGAAGAAGAAATTGGCCGTCTTGAGCATCTGGGGATATGCAAAGTTTGAGGTTTTCAGGAATAAGCTTGTTACGATTGATTTGGAAAAAAACCTTACTCTTGGCATCCGGGAGGTACATATCGTCTAAAATTTGACCTTCCGAATGTAGCGTTCTGGACGTAGTCGTAGCCAACAATTATAACAATTAATAATTGAGTGGCACTACAGCCTATTACGGACCGGGGCCTACCTTCTACAACAACTACTCGTGCTGTGCGTGCTACTGTTCTCTCACGAGTAGAAGGGACCTACAGTTTTTTGCCGACTCCGAACGGCCAGATTTGAGCCGACAATTGATACTCTTTGAGTGTTGTCAGCAACTCGAAAAAGGTGGTGCCGTGAAAAAATGCAGGGTGCCCCGTCCGGGAATCGAACCCAGACTTTTTGCGCGGCGACGCACTTACCACTACGCCACGGCGACCAGCCAAAAATTAAATAGTTTAATTTTCAAAAAGTAAATGCCATCAATTGTTCCTTTAACCTATAATAACAATTTTGTGTTCACTTTCAAATGTATGTGTTTTATTTTACATTACAAATCAAACCTCACCAAGAATTACCCTTTAACTGCATTTGAATAGACTCAGATATTTCAGAAAAAAAGGACGTTGCCAGATATTTGTCCAATGTGTCCTGGGTATCAAAATTTGATAGCTAAGTGCTGGGCAATATTTTTTTACAATAAAAGTAATTGTAAATTGTAATTGATCTAAACAAATATCATTAGCGATCTTTATACATAGTTTGAATTAATTATACATGTTCATCCATATCTAGCCAAATTGGGCTCAGGTATATTGAAGGTTTGCCAGACACTAATCGCAACATCATTGTTGACAGATTTTTGATTACGACGATCGCCATATTCGCATACCTCCTACTAACATCAGACCTACAGTGGTGGCCACATAATTAGAAACGTCTGCTGTAATAATAAGCCAAATCATTTATTTCAAGCCCTACTGTATTGAATTAGTACCGTCCCTTTTGACGGTTGATATTTGTGTTTGAAAAATGTATTTTCCCTAACGCAAGCAATTTATTTTATACCGTTACTTTAAAGCGTTTATTGAAAGTCTTTATTTTCGCTGGTCACATAATTAGAAACGACAGTATATCAGTGATTGTGCATTGTTATAAAGTTTTACTATACTATATACTTATTGTTGAATGCTACCTAAGCGAAAATTTGTCAATGGCTACCATAGCTAGGAGATTTAAATATTCAAAAAAGACAGTGTTCGGTGCAATTCATGTATTAAAGAAGACTGGCAGCTTAAAAACCCCAAATCGGAAGCCCAGAAGTAGAAAACACAACCCAAAAAGAGGACAGATTGTTATGTTGAATTAGCAAAACCGACCATTTCGTGACTTCAGTGAAAATAAAAGAGATTGTTTCACCACAACTGAGTCAAGAAATATCAGCAAATACCATAAGGCGCCGCCTTCTTGAAAATAATCTGCGTGGATGCATTGCACGCAAAAAACCACTTGTGTCAAAAAAAAAATTGAAAAAGCGTTTAGAGTTCGCTAAGCTCCATGCAAATAAAGGCTTAGAAATTTGGAAGAAAATTCTTTGGAGTGACGAATCCAAGTTCAATTTAATTAGCTCGGATGGTAAAACTTGCGTAAGACGTCCTCGCAACAAAGCATTGGACCCACAGTATGCAGTCAAAACCGTGAAGCATGGAGGAGGTAGCATAATGGTTTGGGATGCGTTTTCTTGGCACGGTGTTGGCTCATTGCTTAGAATAAGGGGACGAATGGACCAACACATGTACAAAGACATCTTGAATAATACAATGGAGCCTTATTCGTTTGCCCACATGCGCATTACTTACATTTTTCAGCATGATAACGATCCCAAACACACTTTGCGCCTTAAGCAGTGGTTAAGCAGTGGTTCGTCGATACAAAAACAAAACTTTTAGACTGGTCAGCTCAAAGTCCTAACTTGAATCCAATCGAGAACTTATGGGGAGACGTGAGGAGGGGCTTAAAAAATAAAATATCAACGAATTCCGCAGAGCTCTTCGAAAACATTAAGGATATCTGGGATAACATACAACCATTAAGATGCCGCCAATTAGTAGAAAGTATGCAGAGAAGATGTAATGCTGTCATTAAAAATAAGGGATTTCCTACAAAATATTAGTTCATTTCATCCTCCATTATAGGAATAAGCCGCAGTTTTCCCTCAGTTTTTAAAAAAAATCAACATTTTGGTTGTGTTTACGTTACAGACGTACTTATGAGTGAAATAAATATTTCTTTTTAATTGCTTCTAATCTTGCGAAATTATTTCAAACAAACGTTTCCAAAATATGCATTAGACTACATTGTTTAATAAAACCGCCGGTAAAACTAAATAAATGGCTTTTGCAGAAAAATCTACAGCTATTCATAGTCCAGCAATTGCCGTTTCTAATTATGTGGCCACCACTGTATATACGAGTATGTAAATGCACTCTTATGTGTATATACTTACGTCAAGATACCTCTTATAATGCACATACATAAATATAAATGAAAATATGATCCATTAAAATAAAACAAAATTATTTTTTTTTAACTAATTTCTTAACTTTATTTTATAATTATTAATTTCGCTACGATATAAACTTATGACTAAGCTAAACTTAAATATCATCATGTATCGAAAAAGATACATGTGCTTGACATACAACTAACAGTGATGTTCTAAGATTAATATTCATTACTCTTTAGATTTGTTAACCCACTAAATAAGAAAATATTGTAATTGGAAATAATTGTAAAGCCCGCATTGCTCGTAAATTCAAAGATCAAAGATTATGTAAAAATCCAGAATTTTTCAAAAATTTATTTAATTAAACCCTTGAGTGCAAAATTGAGTACGTTACGGTTGTCTTTGCTAAACCTTTTTTTTTAAAGACAAACTTAGATTTTGAAACTAGCATTTTAATACGTACAAGTATCCAACAAAAAGTGCACTTAGTGCAAACTTGTTCTCATTTTTGCTGCTCACTTTAATTAAAGAAAAATGCGAGAATTACTTAGAAACGCCAGTATAGTCGCTTTTATTCTTAAAACAAAAATATAAATGAGTAAAAAAGCAAATATGTACGAATATAATACAAATACCCACATCTTTGAAAAACCCCATACACAAACATTGAATAAAAGTATTTGTTTCATTATCATACACGGCTGCTAGATAGCAGGTGTTCCGGCGGAGGTCTTGTATTGTAACTACTAAGATAATAATCATTTTGTGGCACTGCAGCCCACAAGGGACCAGGTTTCCACAATAAGTGCTCGTATTGTGCGTGCTACTATTCTCTATGAGTAGAGGGGACAGTTTTTTGTCCGAACGGCGAGATTTAAATGCTTTTCATAGACAAATGAAACTCCTTAAATGTTGTCAGCAACTCTAAGGAGGTGGTGCCGTGAAAGAATGTGTCGTGTTCCGTCCGAGAAGCGAACCTGGATCCTTGGCGTATGTATTGACGCACCTTAAAAATTAACAATCAATCTCCTTTTTCACATGTTTGTGCTTCAAACTCCAAACATGTTGTGTATGGAACATCGCATTGAATGTCAAATAAAAATACCCCGAATTGGGTCATTTGATTTAAAATGGTACCGCGTAAAAATGGTTAGCGGGAGGTATGGACCACTGCACCTACTCAACTTTGCAAGATGCCAAAACTATCCCTGCAAGGGTCTCGTTGCGCCGTTAGACAACGATCACAGCCATCATCAACTGAATTCATGTCCATCAGAAATGATGAAGGAACATAAATTTATTTTAAATATGCAATTTACATTATTTCAGTGTACAAACGATATTCGGAAAAGGATTTCCTACTTGATATGAGGCAGATGTTATTTCTGCAGCGATTAGTAGCAAACGAGGAAAACAGGAAAGATCTGGGGGTGTCTTCTCCGATTATGCATTTCTATTTGGATTTTCGTTTGATTCTCTTTATAGCTTTGCCTTTTCCCTTCCCTTCCTCTCTCCTCCATTGATTCTTGTTATAGTCTCGCCCTTTCGATCGTTAAGCACTCGCAGTTGAAGTACGCATAAGTCTGCGGCCTGGTCTGGTCTATGAATGAGTGGGAACATGGTTTTTGTATAACGGTAAGTGAGAAATTATAAACCCTCCGAAGAGTTAGGATAAGGTAATCAAAAATTAGCTTTCGCTTTTGGAAAAAAACTAGTGGTTGAGTGGTTGTGTGGTTTAATGACATCTGAACCACTTGTAATCAGCAAGGAGATGAGCTGCCATGTGCCTATGTTGGCAGAGCATTGAAATTAATTACAATTTGACTCACTGACGGTAGCTAATATGCCAACAAATATTATTTCTCGGACATTTGATTTGTATCTATTGAAATTTTTGAATATAATTTTTAAATCAATTACAAGTAATTTGTATATTTAGTATTTTTAGAAGTAAACATTGACGAGAAACTGCGTTCTGTGAAGAGCACTGCAAGGAGACTTTTGGATCTTAAATTAAGTTTCTGATCAGTAGCTGGTTCTTGTGTACACATAATAAAAACCACCTGATAGAAAAGTGTGTGCTGAAGCTACTTCCGCAACTATTGGCGTTGAGCGTGCTTTTAGTGTGAAGAAGAGAAGTTGGCGCCGCAGCAGTTTTTGTCTATAACTGAGTGTTGTCAGCAACTCGAAGTACTCGTAGTGTTGCCTCGACAGTGTCAATTTTTGATAGTTTTAGATAAACCCAGTCTGAGACAATATTACCCATAAAATAACGTTTATTTTAGTTTTAGTCAATTATATCGATAGTTCCCTATTCTTTGTATAGTGCAAACATGCTTCTTCCTCTATATTCGCTTCTTATATGTGTGTTGTTTTGTTGGTCCACTTGGTGCCTATATGAAAAGCACGAACCAATCAAACTCCTACTAGTTTATGAAATCTATTTCTGAAGTGATTTCCTGAACTTTCCAACATCAGGTAATTCATCCATGCTGTTGTAAAAGCAGTTTAAGATCGTAATCTTTGTAACGCATCACTCAATAAGCGCCACTCGCCATAGTGTGATAGTGGCGCCCACTATATGTCCCAAGATTTATTGAATGATCTGTTAAGTGTTGCAGTAGATAGAAAGGCTCTAAGGTAGCGAAGTAATTGTATGGGAAGCCATTCATTTTTTCCCATTAGACAGTGGCTAGTAAGCAGGCCTGTAACCCAACATTATCATTTTTGCCTATTCTGATGAGGTTTTTTTAGTGAAGAACTGTATTTTACCCATAACTATATTAAAATACTTTAGATTTCATTTTATCTAAGATCAACAAACTGCTGGCAGCAGACCTTTTTTGGTCATTTTACAGCTCTTTTGTAGCCTCTGTGCCCAGGAACCGTCCAACCACAAGCTTGGACGTTACTAAAAGCTGATAAGAAAGCCCTTAGTCTTTTCCAGCGAAAAGTTCTGTGTGCGATTTCGGTCATGTTTGCTTTCATGGCGTCTGGAGCAAAATATTCAACAAAGAACTTTATAGACTGTACGGCCGCATGCGGCTGGTTAAAGGTCTTCGGATACAACGCTTAAGATGGCTAGGTAATGTAGAGCGTATGGACACCACCGCCCCAGCCAGAAAAGTCTTCAAATCCCGACCATTGGGACTACGCCACAGAGGACAACCTAGGTTAAGATGGTGCATACAAGTGGAGATGGACCTTAACCAACTTGGAGTGCGCAATTGGCGAGAGATCGTGCTAGCTGGAGAGGTACATATGTTGGTTTAGCCACAGGTCCACACCAAACTGAAGCGTCATGGAAAGAAATTTTCGGATCAATAATGGTGGCTCCATATAGAGAAAGCGAGCATTAGCGAGATGCCAAGAAAAGAGCGTTTTAGAAAAATTTTTTGCTACCCTGAAGTAATTTCGAGCTTTGATCGATCGTCTTTCCGATAGTTTTTTCAAACCTTCGATGTGCGCGATCATTTTGTTTTATATGGATACTATCGATTTTAAGACAACGCTAACTCGAAACAGAGTTTCCGAGAATGATAAATCTTAACATCAATTATTGACTTACGATTCACTGAGTTCCAGGTAACAATATCCCTTCGCTAGTGGAAATCCAGTCTCGTACAGTGAAAATTAGGCTAGTACTTTGGCGCTTTAGAAATTTTCAAAGGATATCAAGATTACGATCAGCATACAGAAGATTCCATAGAAAAACTTTTTTCTCAGTTAATTTTAGAAATGCAAAATGGAGAAACGTAAGTCAACTGTATGGTCCCAAGCTTGAAGAAATTTGAGTATGGTAAGAAATTATAACAAAAACTGTTAAAATGCTTCCTCTCCTGTAACATCAACATTCCGAACAAAGTTAATTTTCAAAAGAAAAAAAGAAAAGGCGGAATTCGAACGGGGCAATATGTTGCAGTTCCGATTTTCGAATAAAACTTTGTGCAATAAGAATCAACCCTCTGGAAGTAAAGCTTAGGAAAAGCACCATTTCTAGACAAAATTCATAGGAACGATATAATTTCCCGCTCGCCACATCTGTGTTATTAAAAATTTGCAATAAGCGGGGCAGTAAACCGGTTCCTTGGTTCATTGGAAAAGTGAAAATTCGCCTCAGACTGCTGTCTGTACGGCAATAATGGACTCCCTTCAACCAAGAAGATATTTGAACTAAAGATTTCAGATTCGAGGAGAGAGATTCAACTTTCGGTATTGTGCTGAAATAATACCGGATGCAAGGTGAGGACCAGAAGCAGCGTGTTCCAGGCCATTAGGAAGTCTAATTTAGCTGAGGCAATTCATGGATAGCCAAGATCTTACTTACACCCAAGACCTTACAAGACAATCGCTACGAAATGAATGAAGAGTCTAAAACCTACAAACTACAAGCTAGAAACAAGTAATATGTAAAAAAAAAAAACAAATAAAAATCAACTCTCATATTTTTTTTTAAATACTTTTTTTTATTAAACATATCGATTTTATTTTGAGAATATTTTACAATGTTATGTAAATGTAATGTATAGATTAAAAAAAATGTTTGAAAAAGTAGAGCAAGAAATTGAAACATTTAAAAAAAGGTATAAAATACATTGAACAAAATATAAGCATGATTGAGTTCAACACAATTACATTAAAGAAACATGAAGGACTGCACAAAATCGACTAAATGCTTCATTTGGTCAGTCAAATGAAAATGAATAAATGCGAATATATATTATATAGAGTTTTACGTGGAAATCAATTTATATTAAAATATATAAAATAATTACCAAGAAATATGATATTACATGGGGGAGAGTGAGTGAAAATTTAGCGGCATCTACATGCATCTCCTGCTATCATATTTCCCATTGAAAGAACGAAATTATTTTTGCTAAAGTTAAACAAAAAACTGATGATTTCCTTTGTTTTACCCATTTTTTCTTTTATGTTTAATGTACGTCAGTCGAGTGTGAAAAAAGAAGTTAATTTAAAAGTACACTTATTTTTTCGTTTTATTGCTAAATATAATGATGCGGTAAATATGTATAAAAAAAGTAGTTTTTTTTTTCAAAAAACAAAAGTATGCAGATTAATTGTAAAAAAAAACTTAAGTAATTCCTCTTTTTTTAGAGGAATATTATTGATCGCTTTCAACTTTCAGATATTTCTTTTTCTTTTTCAAAACTCTCGTTATTCGTTTCATACTAGGCATGTGAGATGATGTCGATCTGTATTTTCTCAAAATATCATTCGGGAAACAGTAATTTTTGTTCTCGCTTTTGAATGGTCGACATAGAATAATTTCAATATCAGTTTGAGATTTTGTATTTGTCGTTGGACAAGAATTCGTTACAAGCTTCTAACAGAAGTAGTGTTTGAACCAAAAAAAAAATAAAAACATTCCTAAACTCATGTTTTGAAATATCTCATTGACAAGGGATATTTGTACATATTTTTAATAAATATGTCTAGTTATTACTTAAAGTTTTCTTTTTCCTTCTTTTTGTTTTATGCTATAGTCCTAAATGTGTGTTTAATGATTCTAATGATTTTCTTTTGTTTTTTTAAATGCATTCGCGATACTCGATTTTTAAAAATATTTTGTTGGTTTTAGCAATTGTTATTTTTTTTATTTATTTTTTATTTTGATTTCTTGTTTTATTTATTATTTTTTGTGACAAAATTGATGTAGATTGAATTGACAATCAGTCTACCAGAGTCCAGAAGAGAAACCACCGGGTGGAATGCGATTTTTGTTAATCACTTGGTTGGCACCATTTAAAGTTGGGATGGATGTATTGATTTCAGCGCCAACTCCCTTGTAGCCTTCTCCAGTGACAGGATTACCATCTGAAAATAAATAACAAAAAAAATTGATTCAATTAGTGTGAAAACAATGTGAGATGTAAGGCCATTTTGACGAGAGAATGAAGAAACAAGGGAAGTGTAAGAAATGTGAGTGTTGTCTGTAAGTGGGCAAACAAACAAAACATATGAAAAATCAGTGAACTGAATACAAAGGCAAAACGGTGAAGGGAATTTTTTTGTGAAGTGTGCAGGTCAACATCATTAGGTGACAGGAAAACGATGGCGCTGACGGTAGTGTGGTGTTTATTAAAGTAACGACACATTAAATTATTTGAAAAAATTGTACTTATGTCCTTTTTTAATTTTTTTTTTTAATTCTAGATGTGATTGGAGCTTTACCGATTATTTTTAAGGTTGCGACAATATTCTATATCCGTTTAGACAAATATTTTATGTTTTCCCTAGTTTAATTTACTTAGCGATGCGTTTTCCCTTATTTAAAGATGCGTTCAATTTAAAGGAAAAATAACTTTTGAACTTATGCAAGTTCTTTTCCCTTTAAAAATCGTTAAACTCCACTATTGTTTCACTGTTGAGAGAAGTCACATCTAATGCTAATTTCGCAGTGCAAAGATGAACATTAATGCTTCTAATCCCGGTCTTTGTCAAAATGATATGCAATGAAGAAATGCAACTGTATTTGGATTCGACTGCCAAATACGACTGGCGTAATCGGGGTGAACGAACTATGGAAATTGTAAATATTCAAAATCATTTCCCGAATATGATACATTTGTGTACATTTAAAGAAACAACTCGAAGGAGTGCGCGGTGTTCATTTGTGGAATGGAACCTGCGCTTACCTATTACGTCACAGCGGGTTATGCCTTTGGACTTTCTAAATTTAAAAATACAGCTGCACATTTTCTTTGCCTTTATATTACAATTTCGTGGCAAGATGAAATACTTTTTAAAGGCTTATTATTTGGAGCATATTTGGAACAACTCGAAGGAGTGCGCGGTGTTCAGTTGTGGAATGGAACCTGCGCTTACCTATTACGTCACAGCGGGTTATGCCTATATTGCCGACAAGAAGATGTGATGTGGCACACAGAAAACAGTACAATAAAGCTCCTGCGAACGATATCCCCAGGAAGAATGACTTTACGAAATGTTCAAGTAATTTGGATTATTCTCTGTGAGTGTTGGGAAATTATGATGTAATGTCAAATCTATATTTCCAACACTTACAGCATTTATTACTTCGTGTTGGAATTGCATTCAAAAACAAATCTGTACCGGAGTTATATCTTTAATTGAAGAACTGGTCTTGAACAAATAACCGAACAAGATCTTATTTTTTTGCAAGATATCCGCATATGATAGTTTATATTTCAAGAAAAATGTAAAGCTTTGACAATACGTTATCGATAACCATGCACCAGATGGTGATTCCACTTCAACGTGGGCGTCTTTAAGAAATTCTAGAGTAAACGGTGTCGTCAAAATGCAAGTTCAATTTATAGCAACTAAAAACAATGAAACAGCATAGATTAACTATTTTATTGTGTTGTTCTGTCGTTTCAACATTTACTCACGTCACCTGTTACAGATTGTCGCTTTGTTTAAAGTTTACACATTAACATAAAATTTGGTGGAGTCTAAACCACTAAATTTAACAAATCAGTTTTATTCACAAGTGCATAACCAGTTAAGTTAATTATTTGCGCACATCACTAAATGCAAATAGTTTTAAAATGCAAATTACTGAGAATAAATTGAAGATTATAAGAATTGAATGCTCATCTACAACAACTATATGTGATGTGCGTGCTACTGTTCTCTCACGAGTAGAAGAGACCTACAGTTTTTTGCCGACTCCGAACAGCGAGATTTGAGAAGCTTTTCATATACAATTGATACTCTTTGAGAGTTGTCAGCAACTCGAAAGAGGTGGTGCCGTGAAAAATGCGAGGTGTCCCGGGAATCGAATCTAGACTTTCTGCGCGGCGGTCGACACACTTACCACTACGCCACGGCGACAACAAAAAATTGCATATAGCCCTGCAAAATTTGGAGTTGTTTAATTTGTGCTGATTAGGATATGCCGCCCCGTAAAACATTTTAAAGTTTTAAAATTCGATAAATACAGTCTTTTTTTCTGAAATGTTTATAATGCTGGGTATACATTTTTGAATAAAACAATTGAAAAGTAATATTATAAGAACATTCTTTTTTAAGAATTATTGTGACACGTGTTAACTGACCAGGAAGCTTTGAATATAATCTGTCGTTGTATGTCCCCAAACCTCGTAACTATTGTATTTTTATTTTTTGTCATTTCTATGAAAAGTCTTCTTTCCAAACGATTCGTGAACTCTCCTATCGCGAGTGCAAACATACAGCACATATGATGATAGTGTACATTTGGCACAAAATGTGTGTTCATACGTGCGTCGATCAGAAACCAACTTTTGAAAACAATAATGTTTAAAATCCAAGCTTGTTCTAAAGAAGACATTTAAGCGGTGTATTTTCCACCGAACGTTAACCGTTGAAAGTGGATTCTGATCAACACACTTTAATAACGCGCAACAAAAAAATGTGAATATAAACAAACTTCGATGTTGCATGAATTAAAAAAACAACAACGAAACATCAATGATGATTTTTTTTTTTAAATAACAACAGCAACAACAAAAACAAACACACTGATGGATAACATTGTTAAAATGTACCTCTACGCATCAAATTTCGGCGATTTCTGTGGCCATCATCTTCCATCCCCAATCCTGTAATTGGATTACGTGGAGTAGATTTTTGTGATCCGTTAGAAGCGCTTGTGGTCTTCTGAATGCACGAAGCTGAGGCTGACAATTCGGATTTTGTTTCTTCAGAGTTATTCTCTGCTGTTGGCGCTGGTGACAAACCATCACCTTGTGCCTTGTCAGATGCCTTCGAAGATGTGCTTCTTGCCGAATCATATGATTCATTGTTCACATCGCTTTCCTTACCGTTTTCAACGATTGGCCGCGGTGATAGCGAAGCATCAGAGTTTTCTTCTAAAGCTGTAACATCAATATTGGTATGTGCAATTACAAATAACAAAACGTTGTAGTAGATTTAAACGTTTGCGTGTTCGAGTGTGCGTGTGGGTGAATGGGCATATGTATGACTGGGAATTTGTATGTGATTGAATGAACTGAAGAAAATTTGGGACAAAAAGAATCGGGATGTGTTACTTACTACCACTCATCTTTCGGTAATATGCTTGCAGCGTGCAAAAAAACGTTCAATTGAATTAATTTTGAAAGTGCTTTCGTGAGGGATTGAATATAAGCTTGGCTAGATATGCTAAGAAAAAAAAACTAATAAATCTCTAAGCGCTTAATATACACACGACGTGATGCTTAAAAAATATATTTGTTTTTGATAAATGACAGCTATTTCAAGGGATATTTATTTTTTTTAGTGTTTTTGTAGACACATCAAAAAGTTGCGGTTTGCTGGGTGTAATGTTACTATAGTGCTATCTTAGAACAAGGAGGCGATGTTGAAAGTCTTAAGCGCTGCTTTGGAAGCACCTGTCAAGCCTTTTGTTTACTATGACACGATAGAGGAGCATGTAAAAATCTACAGATACAACCCTAAAGCCGTAGAACGGTATTACAGCTCTGACTTAATTAGTCTTTGGACACAAACATTTGGGCAAGGCAGAACTTCCTCAATGAATATTAGACAGACAAGTGGTGAATCAACACAACTAACTTTATGTGTGCAACTGAAGATAGCTAATGAAAGATCCGTCATACGGTGGAGAGGTTTTTCCACTGGAGCCTCACATTGAGGGTCAATTTCATAAAAAGAAACAAAATTTGCCGTGGATTAAGTTGGATTGCAACAGGGGGTGACCAAAATCGAGAAATACCTTTGGATCAGACGCAGGCTCGAGCCTGTTCTGCTTTATATTGATGTTTCTGAGTTTGCCCACCTTACACAAGACTTCTCCTTTTGTTGATAGCATTTGGGACTTGCAATGAATTGGTAAAAGTTTCATAACTGAGTTCAAAAGATGTGTCTACCGATAAGGCTCGATCCTAGGCAAATGGTACACACTCGTAAATAATTGAGTTTATTTTAGAGTTATATAATCTTCTGGTTTAATATGGTACCAAAACCATTTGTTGACATTGTCTTCTTTCATTCGAAGAAAATGGCGGCTGAAATCCATTGAGAGCTACGGAGATTTCTCTCTCTAAGTGGAACAGGGTGAGCACTGATTCGCCGTTTCAAGATGATGACTATGTCGATGACGACCGCCCGCGTCCATCCGAGATGTCGAAACCATTCCAACATTCTTAATTTTCGTCTTTGTTAGAGAGATAGTCCCAGAGGTTATCCGAAAAGCCAATTCCAATTGCTTTCTTTTGTGTGGATCAATGAATTTTGATAATTTACTACAGCCCACAAGTGGCCAAGACCTAGCTTCTACAACAACTACTCGTGTTGTGCGTGCTACCGTTCCTTTAAGAAAAGAAGGTACCACCACGGCGAGATTTGAAAAGTTTTTCATTGACAATTGATCCTCTTTGAGTGTTGTCAGCCACTCGAAAGAGGCTGTACAGTGAAAAAATTGCGATGTGTTCTCACTATGGCAACACTTAAAGCTTTGCTGGAAGAGTGAAAAACAAATTTTCCCCATCAGAGCATTACACTTTTCGATCGATTGCACATGTTCTGGTTAGTTACACTCTTATGAAAACATCAACAAAATGGTTTGATTCGTGTGTAACATCAAAAATGTAACACTTTCATTGTAAAGTTATTCGAGTGTAGCTAAAAAAATTGCAATAAGTTGTAACGGGCCATTGGCGGTACATTTAACTTTTTTATAATTTTTTTCAGAATAAACATGCACTTTCATAAGGGTGCTGCGAAAACTTACTTTCCTATTATAATAGGGAAGTTGGGGTCGGTGTCTTTGAGAAGGAGCTTCAAGGCTTTGAAAAATGCTTATGTGACCTAAGTTCGGTAAGTAGACCAAGCGGCTCAAGTTTTACTGTTGTGAATGCGTTTTGTTTTCCTTTGGGAGTTCTAAAGAAAACAAATGTTGAGTTCTGAAATGTTTTTCGCATATGACAATCATAGGACAATCAGCTTTTACAGTTGGAATAGTGGTTAGTTCCTCACATAATTACTGATCTAGCGACAGAAGGGCAGAACCAGTGTGCAATGCGACGATGTATCACTCATAATTATCACACAGGAGGCATTTTAAATTCGTTCTCTGATGTTAAGTCAATGATTAGATCCGAATAAACGGTCAACTTGGAAAGTATGCTTACCTCTAATCGGTTAAATTAATAAACGCCTGTATACTGTCTCTAAGAATAGGAATGAGCAATGACTAGGCATAGGTTGTAACAGTAGCATTAACACATCAGTACATGGGGCGGGGGTAGGTGGAGAGGCATGTTGGTTAAGGCCCAGGTCCACCCTGGACTGTAGCACCAGTAAAAGAAAAGAACACATAGGACCGGAAAGAGTACAGTCTCCTGTTGCATCCGTTCGTTGACGTTTAGTTCGGATCTGAAACCTCCTCGTATAGGTCACATCAATGGTCTAATGTAGACTTAGTATCGCTACAAATTGCTCAAAATTGTAATTTGTCTGAAAACAATAATTGCCAATACTGTAGCTTTTCTGATTTATGACATCTTAAGCTTTATTTTGTTACAGAATCGCATTTGAAATGTAAAATTTCGAATTCTGAATTTTTTACAGAAACTATTGTTTTTCTGACAACTCCTCTCCTTGCGATCACACTGTACTAACAATAACAAAGACTGTATTGCAAAGCCATTTTTTTGTGCAGTGAAGTAAAAGTGGGTGATATACTTCGTCAATAGTTCCTATTGTAACAGCTGAAACGTATGTACACATTCTGTACACATTTCTTAGTGTCTTGAAAACTAGTATTGATTCTTACCTGTCTTTGAAACACCATTCATTTTTAGATTTTCTGTGGAAGAAGAGATAGACGATGCCGATGAAGAGGATCCACCATTATCGGATCTACCATTTCGTCCGTTGCTGGCGTGAAGACCATTGCTATTGCCATTACCGTTGCCATTCTCACCACCGAAGGGAATGCTGCTCTTCATGTGATTTTTAGCTGGTGTGAATGGACGTTCTGCTTCACCGAAGAGGCGAGTGTATGAATCTACAGTCTTTTGACCGCGACGTGGTTGGTCACCTAGAAAAATAAATTAATTTCAATTAATACGATTCATTTGGTTGAGGGTGAGTAGTAAATATTAATTTTATATTTTGCATGCAAACGAAATTTGTTTTCTCCAGTGTTTCATATTGCGTAGATAGTGCTGGATTTAGTAACGAATACAATTTTACATTTCTAATTTGTAATACAAATAATTGCTTCTCTAAGGCATGTTTGTTCATAACGAAACAGCGGATAAACTTAATAAATTTTGCGTAGATTTCTAACTGCATGAAAAATCACTCAGCGTGATAGGACTATGTCAAAGATGAGGTGGATATGTACGATAATAGATGTCAAGATGATTGAATTGGGATTTCAATGATTTACAAATGAAATACTACTGTAAGCAAAAAAATTTAATTAATTTTGTTAGGGGACTTCCATGAAGGTGAATATTTTTTTATTTGCAAGTTGGCACTACTGTCATTGTCATATGTGCCAAGTTTCATGTCAAATGATTAGTGTCTGAGATAAGCGTCTTTTTGTAAACGGTTGAAATCCAGATCCTCTGAAGTTAATTTTAAAAACTGAAAACAAGGGTTTGGTCCACTTGACGGTTGAATTTGGGCGAAGGAAGATTTTTGTTCTTTAAAGTATTTTTGCACACAGTTTAATGTAATTAACTTTAAATTCAATATTTGGGGACATAGATAAACTGAACTATAACAAAAAATTAATAATCGAGGACAACTTTTCTAACTTTAAACACAATTGCCTAAAACACAGAGAGTGACGTTTGCACAAGTCATAGAAGCAGAAACTTCAGTTCCTTAAAGTATGTATGCAACAGGTGTGCAGGCTATAATGTGCCTCGTAGTTCATAGAAATGAGTGCTTCTTCATGAAGACAATCGACAAAAAGTTGGATGATGGCATTGAGCAGAATCCACATTTAATTTATCTCAAAGAAACTCGATTATTGTGGTGACTCATCAAAGAAAGAATGATTGACTTATAACTGCTTGAATACATAGGATGATTCCATCGTGGGGTTTGATTTCAATAGACTGTTTATTTAGCCAAATCACGCATGATTCCCATCCAATTGCTTTGTTATTTTGGTTTAGTATCGGTTAGCAAGTCATCATGAAAAGACTTACACACAAAAGCTGTATTACGAAAATCAGCGTATTTGAAATGTTTTCGGTGTTATTCAAGAAACTTACGGTAAGAATAATTAATCTTCTGAAATCTTGATTGCCAATCCTATTTGCAAATTTAAATCCAAGGTTACATTAGTAAGTGATTATCGACCGTATAGACCATATCCAAAGAAACTTAAACAGCTGTGGGTAAACGCGAAGATCATGGATTCGTCGTCGATCTCAGCAGCTTGAGTTGACATATTCGATAACTTGGCGTATTCTACGAGAAGATGTCAGCCTAAGTGGGTATACAATTTAACTTGTGAAAGAATTAAAGCCTCTACTCATTGGAAAATTATTTTGGAGAGCACCTAGTTTCACGTTTTCGTACAGTAAATTGACTACCTAGAGCGTACGGACTATTTTCTTTGGAGAAATGAAAAGCCTTAGGTCTTCAAGAATAAGTCAGCTACGATTGACGCTTTAAAAGTTAATACAACTTCTGTTGTCCGCGATCATTTCCGATACCAATTACTGTTCTCGGACGAACCAACCTTTATCTATCATGAGAGTGTCTAGCTCATTCACACTTCTGAGGAATTGACGGAATTTCGGCAGAAAGTTAGTCATTTAATTCTGGGGATTGTATTCTCTCATGTGTATAGAAAACCTACATTTTAGTCCCAACATCGCTATGAGCAACTAGTTCGAGACTGTTAATACCCCTTGAAGCTTTTCACCAACTTGAGAAGTGTAGATAGAACTTTTTTTTTCGAAATTTAAGAATCGAACATGGAACTTGTATGAAGTCGTGAAGTCGATGTTCATATTCACTACGCCAAAGCAATCATACATTATTTGGGCCTCTACACTACTCTCTTGATAGTTAAATAATTTGCTAATCTTTGACTCCTGAAAATCACTTAAAAATTATTTACTTATCGATCGACCACAGACCCATTTATGCAAATGGACTTTTACACTAAAATCGAAAAATGGCATGATCATATGATCTTCAATAATCACACCCTTCTCAAAAATCACGAAAAATGGCAAACCTGGGCCTCAATCAATACGCCTCTAAAGCTAGACCGGATGATTTGATTTTTATTTCCTGTCAGACAGAAAGTAACTGCGTAGCACATGGAAATCGCGCATTAAAATAATGTAAAATAAAACTCAAGTTCTGTAGTTAGTATTTTGCGAAACAGAAAAAAATATCATAATTGCACCTTTTTTGTCAAATTCATTTTATACATACGACGATTGTTTAGTAAAGTGCTTCAATGTGTCAAAACTATGACAAGTTGAGTTACATATGAATTACGAAGAACATGTTAAAAAAAACTTTCCTGTGCATTAACACTTCTTAACCTTGTAGTATCAAAGAAAAATAAATCAAAAAGATATGACAGTATATTTTGTTAACTTTAAAAATGTAAATGTAATCAAATTGATTGCCAGAGTGTAGTTTAATTGACTAACACAATTATGACAAGTGATGTGAACTACTCTCTTGTTTACTTCATTTAATGAAACTTGTGAATTAATCCGTAATTAAATTTAAATAGGAACATTAACAAAAGAAAGAACATGATAATAAAATAAAAATGTGTTTTATCCGTAATACCAATGAAATAAAATCTATGAATCCCTTGCCGGACTGCAAAGAGATAGAAAAAAAGAAAGCAAACAAAAAGCAAAATGTTTTCATTAATTTAATATCTTATCAGAGAATTGTACAAATATACACTATTTTCGATGTTTAATTAATTATCTTATTATATATGAAAATAATTTATTATCTCGCTGGGTTTGAGGATGATTGTGAAACAAATGAAGGTATTTTAAATTCACTTACTTCTTTTTTAGTTTAATGTAAAATTATTTAAAATAAGTATACAATACTTCTTTTAATAAAAATACACAACATACTTCAATTCGTTTAAAAAAATACAGTTGAGGTACGGAAATACAAAACCTAAACCCTATGATATAATTTAGATACTAAACAGATCCTTAAATGGCAACATGTCTATATAAGTATATTCCAACTTACCGTTGTTCTTTACTGATCCCTTATCGTTTGCAAAAATATTCGATTGCATGTGATTTTTAACACTTCTTGGCGTGGATGGAGCATCTTGGCCAAAAATGTCACTAGATCCACCACCTGGTGGTCTGAGGACTCTGAAAAGAAAATAGAGAAAAGACATTTTGTTAGTGAATCAACAACTCAGGCGTTTGTTTGTTTTATCATTCAGTTTCATTGCGCTTTCGCTCAATGCTTACATTTACCACAGATAAGACAAATCTTGTTTTTTTTATCTCTGAATGATATTTAATTTAAGCTTAACAGCGAATTCTACAGCTTTCGCTCTGTTAATTTCCAAAAAAAAACGTACTCTTTCAGTTCAAGGCGCTCATGGACAAATTGTATGCTCCTCCAACCAACAGGTTGACGACGTAGTGTCGGCGCGGTGTGTGGTTGAATGTAGGTTACGCTCGCATGGACTCGCGTGCGGTCTTCTTAAGGAATTTTATTGTTAATTACCAAGTTGAAGAAATGAAAAAAACGCACTAGAAATCAAGAAGTGTGAAATGCACTTCCACCGAATGCACTCTTTTTCGTGTTGTGCTCTAGCTCAGTTAATTTTTTTTTTCTGTCTTATCGAGAGTTGTAATTGTGATTGCGGTAAATGCAGGCAGGAAGTATGATTATGTTGAGATTTCAACTACAGAGTACAGTTACGACTCATAGAGAGATGCAGGCAATTTATGACTTTTTTCACATCATACCCAAGTGCACTTTAATCTGTATTTAAAGAGCGTTTTTTTTCGGCTGCATTTGATAAAAAACTGAGAACACGACGGAAGTGATTACATAGTCGAAACATTTTGTGGATTTCGTTGC